>OY720366.1:17756184-18956184 GCA_963082945.1 Cerastis leucographa
TAACGACAATACCCAGCTGAAGCTGGTGGTACAGCCAGCCTAATTAACCGGGCAGTTTTCTACCCCTCAGTATTCCCTCACGCGGGCCCCAGTGGCGCGTACAGCCCTGAGGCGACCATGGGCTACATGATGGATGGCCAGCAGATGATGCACAGGCCGCCGACAGACCCCGCCTTCCACCAGGGATACGCGCATTACCCAGCTGAATATTACGGCCACCATCTCTAATGCAACCTGCATAACTTGTACATGTGAGTATGAAACATTTTTCATATATTTTAAAAGGAAATACTGCCAACCGTCTAACGGAAATCTCAAATTTCAGGGATATTTACAATACTAGAAGTAAGTTCAAGTACTTCAATGTGTTTTCTACTCCGATAAGTTTAAAATATGGCTATTGTACTAATGGCAGCTTAGGGAACGCTGCAACTAAGTTAACAACTAATCCAAGCAAGCGCATACTTTACTAGAATGCTTCATTTACTTAAATGTATACTATATTATAATCTGAAGTATGAAGTACAAGTCGTTCCCCAAAATGACATAAGAGTTTGACTCAGGTGTTATAATAGCAACTTGGGCAGCAATTTTGCATTCGACTTCTTAAAGTAATGACCCTTCACCCTATCCACTACAATTTATGTAGCCCAGTATAAAGTTCATTCTAGCTAGACCCAATTTATGAAACCTCCAGAATCGTGACAAATATTTTACATGACATATTTTATGCATTTTAAATTGTAATCGACCCATTTATAATTCCGATTACACGAAAATATTTCAAAGAAAGTCGTTGATATACGACAGAATTATAATTATGCTGTTACGGCTAACGCATAAAATGCATAATTAATGTTTAATATATTCAGTTGTAAATAACATAACGAAACGTCAATATATTTGTATTTTTATTTACAGATATGAATAACGTTGACATCGCGCGGGCTGGCTGTCCGTGAGCCACTGCCGCACTCGCCCCGGCCGAACAACGCCTTATGTGATACAGGCACGTGATAACTACAGGAGAACGATGCTACATGTACATAAAAAAAAAAACTAAAATAAAAAACGCGACATTTTTGTAATATTTGAAACAGTATACGATCTCCTAAAATTAAAGTTTTGAAGTCAACTTTAATGGTTAAACTAAAAATGTAAATGTTAAACGCGAAGTGACATGGACGCTGAAACATAATGGTGCAATCACCTATTATAAATAACGGTTTTATCACTCGGAACAATAGGAGCAAAGTTGATGAATGTAACAATAATGTGGTTTGATAGTTATCGTATAAATATTTATAGCTAATTGTGTATTGTTATTACGTAAATATAAATAAATAATTGAATAGTTGTGTAAGTTGTAACTATCACAGTACTTGGGTCGCTGTCGACAGAAAGGTAAAATAGATATGGGACTTTTTTGTAAAGGAGTTGTATTAATAGGTTTTAGCTTTTTCGAAGCAACTTTCTTTGTTATTTGAGGAGTGGTGTGGGCTTCAGGCGGCGCTGAGCGGCGGTGCAGGTCATCCGCCGCTCGCTCGCCGCAGATGCTCGACAGCGCACTCGCCCGGTGTGCACCGCTCCTTACTATTTTCAAATGTATAACTGTAAATTGCGTTTACGAGTTGCGTCTGTTACCTACCAACTAATTTATTAAATGTAATTATCAAGCTCAAATTGTACATCTATAACGAATGTCAATTTCTTGAAAGTTAATTGTCCGCGTTTAATTTACAGAAAACATTTTGAATACATATCTTTGAATTATATATTTATTGTAATGATATTGTATATCGAATATCGTTTCTCACCTTGCCTTGGTGTTCGATAATGTAGCACAATTTGTAACCGATGTATACGAATCACAAAATGATATTTTACAATGTTAAAAAAATGAGATTTTTAGGTCTATTTTTTGTCTTGTGGATGATACCTGATATTGATTGCCTTCTATGTTACCAGGAGACCATACACTTGAGAAGATTTGCAGATTAAAAATAAGTTGAAAAAGTATAAAGGTCGTGTTCGACGAAAGGAACCGGTCTGTTGTTTATTTTTAATCTGTAGATCTTTCACACATATAATGTTTATAATTGTGTGATTTTCATGACTGATGAGAATCTGTGAGCTTCTCCTAGATTACAAATAACTCCGTGGTGTAAAATTAACTTTTTGCGTAAATATAAACGAATAATTCTAAAATTTACTTATTGGTATCGCCACGGAATGACTTTACTGTGAGTGTTGATTATAAAATTAATGGTGTTTTTCATGGAATTAAATAAAATTCAATGGTGTTGCTAACTTTTACCGAAACAGTAAAATCACTGTTGAATAAAATATAAAGATGAAAAACATCAAACTTAAAATTAGCTACTGTAAAAATGGAAATATAAATATCAAAAAATGTATACGAATGACGAAATGATCGCTCACAGTACAGTAGTAATTTACGATGTTTTCCAAAAATATTTCACGTGAACCACTTTATAGTAATGCGTTGCATTACGGCCTTATGTCATGTATACGAACGGGAGATATAAAATGTCATCATTGGTCCTAAGCTACGATAAACTTTGATAGCAGACTAAGTTATCCGAGAACAAGCTTTATTCTAGGCTAATTAAGACCACCATATTGTCTTTCTACTTGCAATACGACTGTTTGTGACGGTATTTAAAAATATATATAAATATATCTTAGAATATTAGTGTATGTTTCATTTCTCATATTTTTTCAAATACCTGTTAGCGAAATAATATGAAGATTTTATTCATTCGTTTTAGTAAAACGAATTTTAAAAATGGAATAGTAAGGGTTTCCGAAAATGTCTTAACAGACAGTCGTATCGCAATTTATCGCCTCATTTTATAAAAAAAGTTTGTTAACTTTTGTAAATAATTAATCATCAAATATTATACATACGTCATTTTTACTTTGTATAAATACAGTTTTTCCCCAATGAAGTCTCAGTATTAAATAATTTGGAAAGATTTTTTTTTTTCTTGCAACACCGGACTTTGTTGATACACAATTATTATTGTTATTTGCATTGCGTGTAATATATTTTTATTAAGAGGAAAATCTTAAATAGTAGTTGTTAGGTATTAATGTATTAATTGAAGAATTTTATTTTGATTTTTCTCTTTATTATATATGTATATGTACATTATATATAATGATTTGAAAGTCATCAAGTTATTGTAAATATAGCTACTAAAAAATGGTGAACATGGGCGTCTGTCAGCGGTACATTTTCAATTCGATAAAAAAAAAGTTAATTATATATTTGTATTGTATAATTTCGGCGAAGTACATATTATAAATAAAAACTAAACGATTAATAGTGAACTGGTTTATATAAATGATAAAGTGACAGCTGACGCTGACGGGCCGTTGTGGAGGAAATCTGACGAAACTGTGTCGGCATTATGAATGCTACGAATTGTGTAAAAAATATTAAAACCTAAAAAAAATGTCTTGTTTCATTTTTGCATAACCTCTTTCTTAAGTCAGTTCAATGCGTGAACCCAATTTTAGTGAAATCATTCATTTCAGTGTACGTATACCAATGCGTACATATAATTGAGGAATCCTACACTATCATGTTTTAAGACTGATTTGCAAGAAAACTCGTGTTTCTTTGTACGTTGAAAATAAGAATTTTATCAGGAAATTAACAAAATCTTGTCGACCTGATTCATATAAAAAGCAGTTCAACAGACCAATCTATCCAATATGCACCCTTTTTAACTGAATACACAAATAAAAATCCACCACTTCAACTCATAGACAAAACTGTCAAACTACACTACAAAACAAAAAAAAAATAACAAAAAAGTTTCGTTACCTCGCATGAATACGTTAAAATGTCTATAAATATCTTTGAAAACAGTCGTCGACAGAGCAAGGTGTTTGCCAACGGATATACATAGTTTGCAACTTTCACAATTTATACGAAAGGAGACAAACTTTATTGTTGAGCAGGCAACATTTGCTTGAGTAATAGAAAATGTATGGGGAGTATTGAAAAATATAATTTGGGAATATATTTTTCAATACATAATTTTCAAATTGACATTATTGACTTTTTAAAGTAAAGTCAGAGAAATGTTTTGAGTGGCCGGCTTTTTATAGTTTGAAAATTAGACCGAATCTTTGTCAATGTTAGCAATTAAAACTATAAAAAGTCAAAGAAAATCTAGTTTTGTTTTAAATTATCAAGAAAACATCGATTGTATGATAAACAAATGGAAAAAAATCTTTTTAAATAATGGGGCGACAACATAAAACCAAACTTCGAGTTGGTTTGAAATTATTAATGCAAAATGATATTATGTTTTTATGACACCAAATAAGCCTACGAATAGATAGTCAATAAAAAGTTAGAGCAATATTACTAAAGAAAAAGATGTGGCATTGATGGCGAATGAAATAAAAGGCTCAGGCTAAGCTTTATGCCTAATAAATATATACTTTTTCATACTATTACAAAAACTATAATTTTCATCATCATAAAAATGCGAATCAAATTAAAAAGTACTAAGACAACAGAATCCTCGAGTCGAGCGGTTGCTACGTAACGGCAGTGCTACGCGGCGTAACGTTTCGTAGCTTTCGTAGCATCGTAGCGGGCGTGGCGGCTCGAAAATGGCGGACGACATTGAGTAATGGCACACTGGGACGAGTCCAGTGACGCGTACCACAGGGTTGCCATGTCACAAAAACTAGTTTTATTTTCAAATAAATGTTACCTCAAACAATATAGCCAGTGTCTACCTAAGAGACAGAAAGTCAAAGCTTTATCATGGGCTAAATCTGTGAACCGAATAAAATAGTTTATCACAGTCATACTATTTATTCTGTCTCCATTAAAATTGGTTTCCTTAACCGAAAAAATCACATTCATATACACACGCATGTGCTTTTTATTAGGGGTAGGCAAAGGTTGCATTAAGTAGTTTATCTTAAAAAATCCTAATGTTGGAACACTATGAACTATACATTAATGATTGCATTTAATGTTAAAAGATTGCATACTTAAAATATTAAAGGAACGTACTACATACATTCCAAAATCAGCCTTATAACCATAAATTCGTTCTGCATAATCCACTGAACTCACAATTTCCGCTCAACTCTGACAGCCCTACGTTTTTTCCTCGAAGCGAGCACAGTAAGCAACGCACCGATTGTATCGCTCGCGGATGTTCGCAGCGGCCCATTTGTCAACCTTAGCCCCCCTCCCCCCCCTTTTCCTCTACTGGGGCACCCCGGCCCCCGGCGACAAAAGAAAAGCTTCAGATGAACACTGAAACTATATCAATTTATGTTGTCCTGGTACGAGATGTGCAGGAATGCGGCCTTTGTAAGTATTTTTGGAGCCTGAAAAGACTGTCTAAGTCTTTTTTATTTATTGTGTGGTCCACGTGTAAACGTCAGTCTGCCACTTAGGCCAAGACAATACAAAGTAGTTCTAGTGAGCACGTCGCCTTGGGTTCGATTCTCAGACCAAAGTGGTTTTGATTTTTTCCAGCAGGATTTTCTTAGTAGCAGCCCCGGAGTCTGTATTTGTATCCAGTTGATTGGCTAGGCTTGCCTTGATTTAAGGAACTTAAACATAACTGTTGTGTGTTGTTTGAAAGGAACACCTCTACCTAAACTCTTCGATCATTTAGCATTATGTTATTTAAATACGAATAAAATCGGTCCAAACCAAATCTGTAAAATTATAGTGTGGTCCAAGGTCGAAAATTCTGTTACTTTGTACACAATTCAGGTTATCAGCTTCAGTTGAGTTAAAATAGAAGGAGATAAATCTCTACGTGGATAGGAAAATAGATGCATCACAGTCACCAAGGAAAGCCTTCAACTCTTCCTTCCTGATTTTTCGACTACAATGTTGATGAATACAATTCATCATCATCATCTGCTTGCCTTTTCCCAACTTAGTTGGGGTGGGCTTCCAGCTGCAGCTGAATATTTCACATGCTGCTTATCTGACCCCGACAACGAAGTTACTGAGTTTACTTAAAATAATAGAGTTAATTTAGTTGACTGTTTGTGATGACGTGGAAGGACGTTTGACGTTGGACGTTTGTGATGGGTAAAGTTGTGGTGACATATACTCTTTCACGCATAAACTACTGAACGGATTGTGATGAAATTTGACAATCAGATAGTTTATAACATGAAAGAATAGAGGTAGTTGGTTGTTCGCAGAGGTTAAAGAATAATAAGGTTATCCAAAAGCAAAAGTTTTCTTGTTTAGATGAAGGAATGATACATCATCCATAACAAGCGTTGTCTAAGACAGATAAAAACTAAACTGCAATTATAATATTTCTTAAGAAAACAAAATACATGGACTATTCTTACACAATTGTTTTCTGTAAAATGATAATAAGTTCCATTCCCCACCTGCCGTTAGCCCTTAAATTCATAGGACAGTAACGTAGTGAATTTACAAGCAATTATAAACTAAGTTTCATTACGTCCACGCGAAGGTACCAGGGCGTCATGACTGGTGCGGAGGCATCGAGCAATTTCCACTCAGGGCTAATTTAAGATGGGACCACGACCGACATGTTTATTGGTTAATTAAAGTTTTACTCAGAAACAAACAGTACCAGGGACGCAGAGGACGCTTGGAGGGATAGCAAAAACGGGGATTAGACGAACAATGTAAAGCGAGAACTGTAACGAATTAAAAATCTAAGTTTTATGAATTTCATGATTCTAATATGTGGTGCCTCGCAAAATTAAGGAAGTTACAAGAAATTATGAAAACGAAAACATTGTGGCGCTTAATTTCCAAAGTTACTTTTTTGACAAAATTTCAAAGGATTGGATTGGTTTTCAAAAGAGTCATTTGTTCCTTCTTCTTATTCGTGGTTCCCTCTCTTGAGGATCGCTACCACATACCATGATACGTCTCCAAACCGTGCAGTCTCCTGCAGTGTAAACCGCTCGGTACAAGCTGCCTTCTTGATCGCGTCTGCCTAAAGTACATGTTGAACATCCTGAACGGCTAGATTTCTCATGATAAGCAGTTTTGTTGGAGTGGAGTAGTAAAGTTGGATTTCACCTAAACAACCCAGTTTGAACCCCAAGTTATAGGGTCAAAATTGTTACAAATAGGGAGGGGGGGCAGCAAGGTGAGAAAAAAAAAACAAATTTGAAAGGGTTAAAATTACTAATTACGGATGCAGCTGAAATTCTTCTAAGAATCTAAAATGCAATAGACACCTCTATAATGTTAGCACCTAGGATTAGTTAGATTTTCTATACTTGTTGATATAGAAGTAGAAGTTGCTGATTTTAGATGTTATTTGAAAAGTCTAGTAACTAAGAGAAAATTTAAACTCTCCATTCCAGAAATGCTAGCTTTTCTGTAGCAATAGATGTTACCTAATTGAGTTAGCGAGGCAATTTAAAAAAACAAATGACGTAAGGTTCGAAGACCGAGCGAAGCTAGCAAAATATTGACCTTGGATAAATAAGTATTGTTTTTACCCTGCATATAGGGTGTTACATGGTCGAGTTACGGACCAAGTAAAGATTCAAGAGATTAAAAATTTAAAAAACCCCCGACCGACAAAACCTCTAAATTTATATAGGATTAATTTTATTTTTGGTTTTTTAGAGGTTTTGTCGGCCGGGGGTTTTTTAAACTTTTAATTAAATTTTTATTTCATGCTTTTTAAACTTAAATTATTTTTTCTTAGCCTTGACTGTCCAACTCCTGGGCATAGGTCTCCTCCCATTCCTTCCACTTTTCTTGGTGTTGCGCCTCTTCTCGCTTATTAACGAAAACAAGAAAGGTATGAATTAAAAAAAAAAACTTGAGCTTTTAGGGGGGAGGGGGGTGTGCAGCCTACCTCCCTGGCGATGCCCATGGTGACAAGTGACAAGAATTCAAATTTCCAATCAACTAGACCCGTAGAAGTAGTTTAAATCCCTTCATCTACTAGAAAAGAGGTGATTAGCTTCAAACGGCTGAGCAGATTTTCTCGAAACAAGACTAGCTAAGAACACTCTCGATTAAAATACCTTTCTAATGACACCAATTTTATCAAAATCGGTTCATCTGTTTGGGAGCTACGATGCCACAGACAGATACACAGATACACACGTCAAACTTATAACACCCCTCTTTTTTGGTCGGGGGTTAAAAATAGGATGCAAGAGCGAGCGAAGCTAGCTCGACTTTTTTTTACACCCTGCCTTGGACAGTTTAGAACTGTTTCAAAAGCTATAATTTAAAACAAAACTCGAGGTTCTTGAATGGCACTATGCCCCCCCCTCTGCCGACACCCATGTCAACGAATGCACTTAATTACCAATCACCCCGTATAATAAAATAGATACGTAGAATCTGAAACTATTCGAAAAGTAGGTTTGCAAGTTTCAATCAAAGCAGTTTCAGGTACTAAACAATGTGCAAACGGCAAGGGACTGCTTGTCTGTTCAATCTTTCTTTGACCGTCAGAATCTAACGAATCCTAATTTCAAATGTTTTTATTCTGAATGGTGGTGCCTGAAGTGAATTGCAGAGGTATGCTAGAAGAAGCAGGGAGGAGCTCGTAGCTAAATAATAACAGCCGCACGGGTCGATCTTTAAGGTTAAGCCGTGTTTGTCGAGGTTGGTCCGTGGATGGGTGACCATAATTACATACCGAGTTTCCTCCTCGGAAAGCACATTAAGCCGTTGGTCCCGGCTGTCATTTGTAGACCTTTGACAGTTGTTACGAGTAGTCAGAAGCCAAAAGTCTGACATCCAGTCTTACCACGGTGTATCGTATTACCCAGTTACTGGGTTGTGGAGGTCAGATAGGCAGTCGTTTCATGTAAAATACTGGTACACAGCTGCATCTGGTTAGACTGGAAGCCGACCCCAAGATAATTTGGGAAAATGCTAGGCTAATGATGCTAGAAGAAGCAGGCGTGATGGCAGGATACTTTCATAGCAAACTGGTCATCACACAAATACACGAATAGTAAACTACGAGGACACGTTTGCATAGCACAGCAGTGGCTGTCTGAAAAACTGAAAAATATTCGACACATTACATTTTATAGTTAAAATCTAAATGTTTCTGCAAACGGTACAATATCAAAAACACCTGAACAGGCCACGGTTGGCAAAACAATAATCCAAGTTTACAATTTATCCGAGCGATCCCGATTACTTGCGCCTACCGACTAGCGCGAGTAGCTCTACTCTACACCAGAGTATCTATGAGAAGAGGTATCAAACGCATTTGAAACAACATTAGAAAGGTTCGCCATAGTAACCAAAGAGATTTAAAAGAGAGCGTCCAACGGGAATATTGGCACAATAAAATTTTCTTTTTTTTTAAATTTCAAAGCTTCATACGAATTTAATGTATTCGTGACATGCCTTGAACAATTGTTCAACATTTGCTACGCAAATACAAGTTTACCCTCACAAAACCAATATTTCTACGGCCTTTAACAGTTGTTCAGTGGTTTGGATGTTTATAAAACGACTCGACCTCGAAGTATATAGGGGAAATGTTATAATTAATACGACGAAGCCCAAAGGTGATCTTAAGATCCAATGTGAAGTATGTAGATAATGTTTGCGGAGCGAAAGTGGCCAGAGATCGCAAAAGACAGAAAAATATAAAATTGGAAGGACGAAGCCAGCAGTGTATAATAAAGATATTAACTTGAATGAATTGTCAATGTATGTGGACAAAACCAGTATATTGCAAATGAAATTATGATCACAGTTCTCTCGCAAACTCCAGTTATTAACCGTCAACGACAACTAGCAACAATACAATTTTCTGAACCTGGAAACACAACTCCGTAGCTCTCTGCAGCTTATTCATACTTCAAGGAAATTCGCCCACTCGCCCTCCCCGTAATTAACGAAAAGGACAACTAAACAGTAATGAGTTTTACTAGAATCACATAAATAAATTGATTCTGTTAATGTAAACATCGTCAGGTAATTGGTACTTAGGTAAATTAGAAAATTAGGTGCTTTACGTTGATCTGGAGTAGATAAGGTGATATGGTGGCGGCCGAAGGTGTAAATTAGGCCTAAAATGTATTATTTCCTTCGACGACGCATTTTTGAACACTAGTGGATTACCCGCGACTTCGTTCACATTCAATAAATTTCTCCCGTGTTTGTCTTTGTTTGTCCGCCCGTGTCATAGACTTATCGTAAGGAAACCAGCATGCCTGAGAGATATTTCTCGACGTATGAAAAGCCAAGTACGCATGTAAAGCCAAGTCAGAAGCCCATGTGCGGCATAGAACTCTGACACCAGGTTAAAGAAGATGATGGACTTTATTCACTATCAGCGAGTAGTATTTTCGTTTGACACGTGTATGTTACACGTGCGTTTTCATCTGAATCGGGACTGAGAGCTGACACCAACGTGGGTGGTAAAAGGCTAGACAGACGAATTTGATGTCTGTGACTGTAAATGCTGTACGTCTTACTCCTCTTAGATGACGTATAGCTTGAACTTGACCTGGCTACACTACTTCTCATCAAAAGCCCTTTTTTCGTCGCCCAGAGGAACCAAACTTCATTGGCTATAATATTTGCATCAGCATAACCTATAGACCTATAGTACTACAACAGTATTACTTAATCACTTCTGCTCTCAAAACGAAGAAAGAAAACGTCGTGAGAAAATTTGTGGAGTACAACCCAAAAAAAAAAACATGTGATGTGCCCACACTATGTACGGCTTACGGGCTCACAAAGAAGAGATCTAGGCCCCCCAGCAAAGTGAAGCGGTGAAATGGTTAGGTGGTAGAACGAACGTAAGAACACTGCAATATTCTCGGCTGAAAACACAGATTCACAACTGCCACTGAACGTCATAATTGAAAGCGCTTCATGCCTAGCAGCTATAAACATAACCTAATCACATTAGTTCTAACTTAAACACAGCTATATAGCCATAAATCGTATTTTAAAACCTCCCGCTGGCTCTACGCTCCTAGTACCCGTCGACTCCAACTATTTCACGTTTAATGGACCAAATAACTGGCGTGATGGTCCAGCAGTGGACTACGTCCGGCGTTTTGAACATTTTTCGCGGGGATATTTCCGTTTTTAGCCTAAATTATTGTTATTGTTTTGTAGGACTATGCTTTATTAAGAGTATGTCGTCCTGGTAGTTGGTTGATATTGTTAGGCTTGTTATTTTCTGTGGCGGTTTGTCTGCCTCGTTTTTTTCTACATTACTGTTCACAAAACTATTAAAAACATGCATGAAATGGTTCACTGAAAAAATAAATACTGACTGTCTTATATAATTATCGTCATTTGTAAATGTATCTTTCATTGCAAGGCTTTATTTCTGTATAGGTTTTTTTACTATACTAGGTTTTGTCCGCGGCTTCGCTAGCGATGTTTTGTGAAAATAAATAATAGTCTATGACAGTGGTTCCCAAAGTTGACTGGGCTACGACTCATCTGATTTAAGTTTACAAACTCGGGACCCACCTCTAGGAAATTTTAGCGTTAGCAATATTAATAAAGGACTTTTGAAATAACAAACTGTTTTAATACAATCTTTTATTACTTAATTATATAAATTTAATGGGAAGGATGAAATTGTTTCCTATGTTTCGCCATTACAGTTTTGACATCAACTTCAACTTTAGTTACTTTTAATCGCAGTGAGTTTGATAAGTCCAATTTATTTCGGTATTTAGTTTTAATGTTCACCATATTCGAAAACCCAGCCTCACATAAGTATGAGGTAGTAAAGGGGAGGAGGCTTTCATAGCTTCATCAAACAGGCATGGATGACTACCAGCAACCGAGAGCCAGAATTTCGTTAATTGCTTACGATTGAAACTATTTTTTTGCGTCGTCAGTCAAGTCAGTCGTATAGGCAGGGCCCACTCAATATTCGCTATAGTTTGGACCCATAGTTTGGGAAACCCTGGTCTATGACATTCTGGGATAATGCATCTTACATTAGTGAAAGAATTTTTGGAATCCGATTAGTAGTTCCAAAGGTAACCACCACCTACATTTAAAGTTTACCTCATATTAGTGAAGAAAAATAGATGTCAAAAAAAAACTTATAAAACAGCTAGATACTGGTCAATTGAGAAAAAGGCTTTATATCAACTAGATATACTGTAGATTTGTTTCATTTTCCTATGATTTCCTCTACCAGAAACATTCCCAAAATGGTCGCACAAACAAATACACTGAAATTAAGCAACAATTTAAAAACGTACACGCATCTATTACTCTCTGACCGCTTCTAAATCGCGCTTTACATTGCGCGCTAGGTTAGGTAGGCCGCATCGTATTCATCACTCGCGCAGCAATGAAAAACGTTTGGTCGCGCGACGCGGCGCCGCGACAACTAACGGCCGTGTCGCTTTGACGCTCGTGCGACAAGTCGTGACGGGCGTACAGTTAGCACAAAATAGGCTAGCATCCAGTAAATAAGGTTTTTGTAAATCACAAAAAAATATTAGTTTACATTTACAGCAAGACTGTTCTATAGAAACTTTCACAATCAGTGATAAAGCTTCCTTAATAGATATTTATTGCAAATGTCTCTCATATCAACTCAACATCAACTTGGACCAAAAAATGCCTGAGACACATGATGCAAAAGAAAGATAATCTTGATTTCTACTATATTCGGCAAACTTTTGAATGTTTTGTAATGACGATTTGACGTTCGTTCTCACGACTGGGATAGATAGTTTTACTGTCGCCTCATTTATTTCAGGCGACATAAAAACGAAAACGGAGGAGAGACACAAAAGTCAAAAAAAAAAAACTCCTTGTCATCATTAAATCTGCTAACGCTACCCCCAGTAACACGTAGGTACAACAACAATGATCGCTTTCCACACAGACTACTGAAAAATTTGTCCAACAGGCGATGCCGCGCGCACACATATATCTTGTGCAGTACCACAATCCATGCTCGTTGTACTAGGCTATCATATAATAGTAGAGAGTTATTGTCCAACTGCATAGCAAAGGCCTCTCGTACGGAGAAGTATTGAGCATTGATTAATCTATCATGCTCGCTTAGTGCGTGTTAATGATTTTAGGTAGATAATGGGTTATTGGAAAGTCATGCAGCTAAGATGAGAATGAGAGGAGCCCCCACCATAATCATCCTTATGAATGAATGAATTTTATTTCAGAAACAAAAGATTCATATAGCTTGCCAAGAATAGATTTGACATTAAAGATTTATAAGATTTTAAGTGGAGCCCTGACACAGCCCGAAGGCGACGATGCGGTAGACCTCGCAGGAGATGGCGGGACGAGCTAGACATAACCAATGATCAATGGTTCACATTGGCCCTGGATCTAAGGATTTGGAAGTCATAGGGAGAGGCCGTTGCTCAGCAGTGGGATGACAGAGGCTAACAATAACAGTAAGCGGAAGATTGAAAATTAGGTGACAGAGAAGTAGAGGAACTTGTCTACTTCTTAACTCTCTTTTCTTTCTTTCTGTCTCTTTTCTTCGGTAACTGCCAATTTTTGTAGTATACAAGAGGCATGTAATGTAGGAGAATGACCCGCATTTAAAAAGAAAACTTTTTAAGGATGAATGTGGATGGCTTTGATTGTCTGAAATGTAATGTGACTATCTAGGAAGGAAGTGGACTTGGCGGAAGAAGTAACGAAAGATCTCAAATTAATTGCTATAAGGGCAGGAGGAAAGTTTTGATGATGACTCGTTACTAAAATAGACCAAAAAGGTGCTAACAATAAATTTCCAGAATGAAAAGTTTAACATTTACAACTTTGGCAGTTATTTTGCCACCTTCATTCTCAAGCTATACATTAGATGTGGATGACATTGTTCCTACCATATGTGATGAACCCAAAACAGCCTGGCACGGAAAAGACAAAGTAACCAAAAACAATTTGACACCAACAATGGGTGTTATTTTATTGGCCTGTGGATGATTTAAACAGCCTATTAGAATAGATTACTACCTACTACCAGGATTCCATAAAGCTACAGAGATACGTTTGTCTCTAAGACAAAGATACAAGTGCAACCAATTCAGCCTAGTAAATTACATCAATTGTACTAGGAGCACAGGAATGCTGAGAAACGCCGTTTAGAGCTCTCGATATATATGTCGTCAAAAGCTAAGAATGGTTCTACCAGGCTCACAGATGGGCGCAGAGATTCGTGAAATGGCACATCTTTAGAGACTATGTACTGTGCAATTTATATGTGGAATCATTGAATCACAAATCAAAACCCAAATCCTAGACAACTGACAATCGCTTTTAAAGATTTCCAATAGGGTTTGACACAGCTTTTGGGTACCTTAAGTCTCTAATACTTTTTTGACTCTTCCATCGACTTGTCCACATATCACTTTGTCTAGACATAATTATTGCAAAGTTGTAAATGACACAAATACAGGCAACCATCATGAAAATACCAATTTAATTTAATTACGTAACCCTATAAAAACTTAGAAACAACTTCTAAAGTTGAAACAACAAAATCCAAAGTATTCCATACATAGTACACAACACGAAGATATTTCTTCATTCTCGATACGACTCACAAATGGGGCGGTTCGCTTTCATCCAGATTATTCAATTATGTCGCATTCATTATAGTGCACATCAGAAATGTTAAAAAGGTACATAAAAGGATTGCAATTTCTTTATTACCCTCATTCCGATTCCGGTGACGGCGTTGTCAATATAAGAAACGTAAGATAGATGCCACGACCATACAGTAACGAATTCTGTACTTTTATCATAAGAACCATTGAATTTCATTCAATTTTGAACTTTACGAACGCGTTTTAAGACTCAAAATTGTATTTAACTGAACGCAGCAAACACCAGCAATAGTGTCCAAATTTAAATATCACAAACGACAATAAAATATAACACTTGAAATCATAGCAATAAAACCCAAAATGTTTCGAAGCAGAATTAGAAATACAGCATTTCCGAACTAGCACGAATCCGATTGTTTACATCGATCATCTGTCCCTTTCGCTCACGGTGTTAATCATATGTTTTGTCTCGTTCGTTCGGATACGTGACTGAACATTTAGATGTTCGCTTGTGCACAGATAATGGCTGGTAGGTTTGACAATAACATTAGTTCGGATACGAACCGCTTTGATTGGATTATTGAAAGATATCGACGTGCCCGTGATTTATGATCGCCTTGTCAAATGTATAGTTGTCCAGTCTTTGGTTGTATATGAATTAGCACCTAGCACTTTTGTAACTAATATAATATCTAACCGTTTGTTTCATGGTGACATAAACGTAACAAATAAACTTAACGGATGTTCTTGACTTCATTATAACTTCAGTCCTTAATCAAGATTCAGTACTTAAGCAAAATAATCTGGTCAAAAGATCAAATCTTAATTCAGTCGATTGCAAGGCCGCTGCACAACATATTTTCATGCAAAAAACAAAAATACCGACCACACACACACACACACACCACACGAATACGTTGTTGTGTACATCTACCTAACTTTACTCAAAAAATATTGCTTGGAAACGGTAGGAATTAAAACATTGTGCTGATAGATGAAGTGAGAATATACGTGGTTCGTGGAGCTATTTCAAGAAAAGGTACTATATTAAAAACTTGTTTTAAAAAAACTTCGAACCCTAAACCAAAAAACATATCGCAATGACCTGGAAGCGCCTTTTGGCTTTGTTAGGAGTACTTTTAAACCCATGATCTCACTTCTGCTTCATTAAAGCTAAGGAACAAACAGTTTAACAACCTGTAATCGCTGAGTTTGAAACTTTGAAACGAAGTTAAAGGACATAGTTACTGAAGAAACAGACTTGTCTCCTACTCAGCAAATAACCGTAACAAGCAAACTTCTGACAGATCACTCTTGTCATGGAAAAGGTCTTTGCAACACCAGTGATATCACACTTACAGTGCTGGATGGTTCTTGAGGAGCTCGTGGCTAAATAATAATAGCCACACGGGTCGATCTGTAAGGTTAAGCCGTCTTTGCCGAGGTTGGTCCGTGATTGGGTGACCATAATTACATACCGAGTTTCCTTCGTGCCTCGGAAAGCACGTTAAGCCGTTGGTCCCGGCTGTCATTTGACAGATCTCTGGCAGTCGTTACGAGTAGTCAGATTCCAAAAATCTGACATCCAGTCTTACCAAGGGGTATCGTATTACGATAATGGGTTGTGGAGGTCAGTCACTTCATGTAAAATACTGGTACTCAGCTGCATCCGGTTGGACTGAACGCCGACCCCAAAATGGTTTGGGAAAAGGCTAGGCAGATGATGAGTGCTGGATGGTTCTTGGCGCACCAACAACATTGACAACAGGGTGCTGGTGTTAAACTGAACTAAAAATAATCTAGCCTTTACAATTATTCTGGAGCCACACAAACAAGGAGTAAACAAAATCTTCACGAAGCCGTCAACCAAGCATTCTGTACACCAAGCTCAGTAACCCTAGCTACGACTTTTTTGGTGTATGAGGTTTTAATTACATTTTTATTTCATGCTTTTTAAACGTGTATTATTTTTTCTTAGCCTTGACCGTCCCACTCCAGGGCATAGGCCTTCCCCATTCTTCCACTTTCTCGGAATTGCGCCTCTTCTAGCTAATTAACGAAAACAAAGAAAGTTATACATTTTAAAAATTCGCGAGCTTTTAGGGGTGAGGAGTGCTGCCGCCCGGGGGGGGGCGGCAGCACAAAACAAGGAATTAATAATAATTTAATTAAAAAAAAAAACTTGAGCTTTTAGGGGGGAGGAGGGTGTGCAGCCTACCTCCCTGGCGATGCCCATGATGACAAGTGACAAGATTTCAAGTTTCGAATCGACCAGACCTGGAAGTTGTTTATATCCCTTCATCAACTAGAAAAAAGGTGATGATCTTCAAACGGCAGAGCAGATTCTCTCGTAACATAGCTAAAACACTCTCGATTATAACACCTTTCAAAGGAAACCAATTTTATCAAAATCGGTTCAACCGTTTAGGAGCTACGATGCCACAGACAGACACACATATACACAGATACACACGTCAAACATATAACACCTCTCTTTTTTGGTCAGGGGTTAAAAATGATTGCTGGGAAACGACTTCTTTTTTGGGGTGAAAAATCACGTTTTACGGTAGGACTCAATGAAGAAACGCACTGAAAAAAATGATGGTAGTGGTGGTGGAATAGTCTGAAAATTAAGTAATGTCGTTCGGTAATGTTTGCACAAGTTAGCTTTTGAGCTTGTACAAGATAGAGAATATAAGCTGATAAGATGAATCTTGCTTCCAACAACATAATTACATTTTAAGTTTTTCGCTGCTGTGTTGGTCAGAAACCAGTACGAAAATTGTCCACAAGTTTTCCAAAGCCGGAATCGACCTCAAGATCCAACGCTCCACAGTCAACCTTATAACCAACTACCAGAACAACGAGCCAGTGATTTAACACCATCATCGTTCATCATCATTAATCTCCTGGCCTCAGGCCTCGTCCCAATTTATTTGGGGTCGGCGCAGCATGTCTTCTTCTTCCATACTTCTCTATTACTCGTCACATCAGCAGTCAACTCGTATCTAACCTATCCTTCACAGTTGATAATTATTATTAACACCATGCTCTTCATAATCATCAGCAGGTTAGCGAAGCAAGGAAATTTTATTTAGGATTCATAGATGACTCCGACCTAGATTATAAGTGTTATGCTGTTCAACAAACGATGGGGCGCTCAATGTCGTATACTTCGTGTCCTGTTCAGGGCTTTAAATAACGGTAAAATTTTCGTAACGTTACCTTCATTTTTCAGTGTTACCGTTAATATTAAAATAACATTAATAGAATTTTATCGTTAATTTATATAACCGTTAATTGCGCCAAACCTTGCGAACGCCGCATTTCGTGGGTCGCTAGGTCATGGTTGAGGGAGTCAGTATATGGTTAGCAACTTAGCATCTCACATAACACACACAACCTTGAATGTGACCGGGTTTTAGCTAAATTAACGGTACAGTAACGTTATTATCGTATATTAGGTTAATTGTATTTAACGTTAAATTACTGGTAATGTTATCAATTAACGTTATATTTTTGTAAAGTTAATAAGGTATCACAATGGAATTAACGTTAAGTACCGGATATTATTTTGTTAGTTGGTAACGTTAATAAGCCCTGGGCCTCAAGTCTGCTATTTTTATAAATATCGTCATTCCAACACGATCCCATTGTCATTTTGCTAAAAGTCCGTAATCTGCTAAATTCATAATGGTCTGTCAAATTCTATGACATTTCTTTGAATGGAGTGTCAGTGGTTGACCATTGTGAAGTCATAATGACGCCATTATATTAGTAGATTACCAAACTTGTCAAAATCAACAATTATGAAATCAATGATAGGCCATTCCGACACTATTGTAATAGCAGACTTGAGGCCCTGGTCCTGTTGCCCGCTCGCCACAGGTACTGATAGACGATAGTGAAGGCGTCAAACTTACTCTAACTCTGCATGGGCCGGCTCAATTTTGACAGCCTTTGTCACGCTGAGAAAAAACCTCCGGAGTAACTGAACAGATTCGCAACTGTCATCTCCGGAGTAACTGGACAGATTCGCAACTGTCATCTCCGGAGTAACTGGACAGATTCGCAACTGTCATCTCCGGATTAACTGGACGGATTCACAACTGTCATCATCTGAATTTGTCCGACATGCCTTCACGCAATAACGGAAGTATACACGGCGAGACATTTGGCTATACATTTCCAGTATCAGATGGCCTCGCTTTGTATACATTTCCAGTACAATGAGAGATCCGCATATACTGGTTTTGCTTGATTGGTCGCCATGCCATGACTAGGACACAATATATTTATTTATTTCTATAATTTGGCTCTTCAACAATAAGTATACTATACATGTTCGAAAAACATTACCAACTTAAATCTAAGTGCCACATCACTTAAAGAAGAGCACTACATGCACTATACAGGGGTGTAACGGAAAGGGTATATAATATACATACTTAAGGGTGTGCTACAGACTATCAAACTGAACATATGTTTCTGATCATAAAACATGATTTTCAGCAAAAAAAATATCTGCTGCCCCATATAGAAACATGTTCAGTTTGATGGTCTGTAGCACACCCTTCAGGATGTATATACCCTTTCCGTTACACCCTGTATAGACAATATACATACTTTTATACCGGCGGTACGTATTGGGTTAAGTTCTGCCATCCTTGTGGGCGAAGCCTGAGGAAAGCTAGTTTAAGTATACTACGTAAATGCCGAAAATGCTAAATCAACGAACTGATTGGTGTCGGTAAAACTGTAACGTGACAAACATGCCAATTATGACATTTTGCTTTCAAGACGTCACTGAGACATGAGATTTTCAATGACATTATTTTCTTTTGGAAGATGTCGTGAGGAAAGTTCTGAGTATATAAAGCTTTATATCTTAAATATCAAAGAAACGATAGGCTGTGATAAGATTCAAGAGAATAATGATGAGGAACCTGTCTCATAATCTGCCTAGCCTTTTCCCAAACTTCGTTGGGGTCGGCTTCCAGTCTAACCGGACGCAGCTCAGTATCACTATCTTACATGCGACTGCCTATCTTACCACCACAACCCAGTAAACTGGATAATACGATACCCCTTGGAAAGACTGGATGTCAGACTTTCGGCTTATAACCATCGTAACGACTGTCAAAGATGTAAGTACAAACGTCCGCCAGGACCAGCCGCTTAACTTGCTTTTCGAGGCACGGAGGAATCTAGGTATGTAATGATGATCACCCATCCAGGGACCAATTTCGGCGGCTTAACTTTGAAGTTCGACCCGTGCGGCTGTTATTATTTAACCTCTTGAGGAACGTGTCTATAGTATCTAAAACCTCTTTGTCATCAAAGTCCTCAGTCTATATGCAACTGCAAACGCTCACTTATGAGTTAGTAGAGAACAGTCCGCGTTACTGACTGCCAGCCCGCACTGGAGTCGACTTTAAGTACGCTTCCTTCATTTCGGAATGCCCTCTCACAATGATTGTAGCAATTTTCCGGGGCATCCGTCGTGCGAGGCCGCGGGGGCGAAACGAGAGGAGCTAGCGAGCGATATAGTTTCCTCATCTTAAATAATGATATATTCGGACACGCATCTTCAGTTTTACGTACTTCAAGTTTGTAATTGTAAGTTTCTAAAAGTATTTGAGTAGGTGCTCTTAGATATCGAACATTATTTAAAAAACATAAAATGTTCCACGTACCTACTAAGTCGCCACTGACCAATGTGCCACAAATGTGTGCTTCGGCTTCGGCGCAATCAAAGGGTGTTGGTTTTTGTGGCATTCTGTTAGATAGGCCAGAGCTAGAATCATACTCAAAGATAAAATTAGTAAGCAGTCAAATGTATTGAATTTTTTTTTTATCTTTCGTACAGTAAGCCGTTGGTCCCAGCTGGAATTAGTTGATCTTTGACATTCGTAACGGGTACCTAGTCAGTAGCCCTCCACAACTCAGTACTATCTGGGTTGTGAAGGCCAAATAGGCAGTCGCACCATGTAAAACATGGTATTCAGCTGCAACCGGGAAGACTGGAATTCGTGAACTTTTACGTATTTATGCATACCTATTTAATCATTCCGTCTTGATACCTAACTACTAAATAAACGACAATTCTTTCTGCCCGCCATCTCCCTGGCTACAAAGGGGGCGGCGGGCGGGCGAGGGTGGCGCCGCGGGGCGGGAGCGGCAGTGACGTCGCTTGAGCGTGTGAAAATTACATTCCAGGAGTGCCTCGCATATCTATCACTTGCAAATTTAACTTTAGTTTGAGAACGGCGGTAGTGTGCGGATTCCGTTCTATGTACTCCTGCTATGTAGTATGTACTGAGTCTCCAGGGATGCAGGAATGGAGTCTAAGGAGTGTGGTTTTGGGGACTGCATTATAATTTCAAACGTTATAAGGCAAAATGAAAAAGACACTGCCGAAGTCCGTAAGGTCCATAAGTTTGCGGCTTCAAATATAAAATTGAAGATTAATATCCAAACAAAAATGGATAGAAAAAAAGGGAGACTATATTTAAAGAACCAAAATATTACTTTTTTAATGTGACTAACTAACTTGAATAATTTAGTGGGATGATAGTTTTGTACCTCTGATTAATTTAACGTGTGAAGTCCGAAACTGTGGACCTTACCATGTATCTTGTGGGCTCAGGGCTTTGTGCCGAATTTCATCGAAAACGGTTGACCCTTTAGGACAGCCCATTGTGCTATTTATGAAGAAAGTCTACTTTGTTTTTGATGCTTGTGTTTTTATATGATGTTTTGTAACAAAGAGTGTTCTATCCGTCTATGAACAGCAAAGATAACATACAGACAGATGAGGCAGATACAGAAACAAGCAGTCCGACAGACAGAGAGACACTTTCGCATTTGTAATATTAACATACCTGGCTATAAGAATAGGCACGACAATCCATTGGCCAAGACAGTGCAATTCACGCACACACCGCGATGGCTAGTCATTAGATATTGCAAATGCAATTCTTACCAGGCTATCATAACATTATTGGAACTATGAGCACATTCAACTGCACTTTTGTCAAAATCAGCGTCGGGCATGCAATCAGAAACGCATTACCGTCTATGCTTGCCTAGTATATGCGGTGGTGCAATATGGCGTACATACTTAAAATTCTATTAATAACACATACATAGGACATCACGACTGTATTCTTGAAAAGGGTAGGCAGAAGTGAACACATACAAAGTGTACATTCTCTAATTTTGTTGCAAGTCTCATTATAACAGGGGATGAAGTTATAGCCATTAACAGGGTAGGTGTATATTTTCTGGAGTGCTACTGAGAATTTCCTAATGTGGATCCAATAACAAACAATCCATGAGATGCCAAGATTTACAACAACAAAAAAACATGTTTTTCCATTCGATGCTTGAGACCGAAATTTTTATCCTGGCGGTATAATAAAATTTAATTAAAAAAAAAAAACTAGGTAAAACTGTCACTGGGAAGAAGCGAGATAGTCCTATAAATCTTGATAGGCAGCGAACACGAGAAAACTAGTTTATACTTTTTCTTTTATAGGTACAAAGAAGCATAAACCAAATAAATGCTCGTAAATAATTGGATGCAAAAGCTGTCTTTTGACGCTTTTGATTTAAGTTATAAAATCTGTATGTTTAGCAAAGTTCATTTTTGGATACGCCGGCTTAATCTCCACACAAAACAACCATAATCAAACAATCTATACAAATACATACAATTTGAAGTGTCTGTTTGTAATTTCTAAAAAACCCCCGACACGAAAAACCCCTAAAAAACCTAAAATAAAATAATCCAAGCGTCTTAGCGTCGGGGGTCCGCTTTGTTTTGTGCTTGTACTAAGCGGTCTACTTAGCGGTCCCCCGACGCTAAGACGCTTGGATTATTTTATTTTAGGTTTTTTAGGGGTTTTTCGTGTCGGGGGTTTTTTTAAATTTTTAATTTAATTTTATTTCATGCTTTTTAAACTTAACGAAAACAAGAAAAGTTATTAATTTAAAAAAAAACCCGAACTTTTAGGGGGGAGCGGGAGGGTGAAGCCCCCCCCCAGCGATGCCCATAGTGACAAGTAACATGATTTCAAATTTCGAATCGACCAGACCTGGGAAAGTTGTTTATTTCCCTTCAACTAGAAAAGTGGTGATCACCTTCAAACGGCTGGGCAGATTTTCTCAAAACATAGCTAAGAACACTCTCGATTAAAACACCTTTCAAACGAAACCAATTTTATCAAAATCGGTTCATCCGTTTAGGAGCTATGATGCCACAGACAGACACACAGATACACAGACACACAGATACACACGTCAAACTTATAACACCTCTCTTTTTTAATTAATTTCTAAGTTACTCTTTAATATCAGCTGTTTTCTAGTAAAGGTCACGTCAAAATCTTTCCCGCCGTTTCGGAGATTACAGAACGACAAATATTTATAAAAAAAAATTGTTTAAGTACTGTATATACTTTTATATGCATTAATTTTTTGAATGCATATAAAATATGCTTTTTAATTCCCGACCAAAAAGGGAGGTGTTATAAGTTTGACGTGTGTATCTGTGTGTCTGTGTATCTGTGTGTCTGTCTGTGGCATCATAGCTCCTAAACGGATGAACCGATTTTGATAAAATTGGTTTCGTTTGAAAGGTGTTTTAATCGAGAGTGTTCTTAGCTATGTTTTGAGAAAATCTGCCCAGCCGTTTGAAGGTGATCACCACTTTTCTAGTTGAAGGGAAATAAACAACTTTCCCAGGTCTGGTCGATTCGAAATTTGAAATCATGTTACTTGTCACTATGGGCATCGCTGGGGGGGGCTTCACCCTCCCGCTCCCCCCTAAAAGTTCGGGTTTTTTTTTTAATTAATAACTTTTCTTGTTTTCGTTAAGTTTAAAAAGCATGAAATAAAATTAAATTAAAAATTTAAAAAAACCCCGACACGAAAAACCCCTAAAAAAACCTAAAATAAAATAATCCAAGCGTCTTAGCGTCGGGGGACCGCTAAGTAGACCGCTTAGTACAAGCACAAAACAAAGCGGACCCCCGACGCTAAGACGCTTGGATTATTTTATTTTAGGTTTTTTAGGGGTTTTTCGTGTCGGGGGTTTTTTAGAAATTACAAACAGACACTTCAAATTGTATGTATTTGAATAGATTGTTTGATTATGGTTGTTTTGTGTGGAGATTAAGCCGGCGTATCCAAAAATGAACTTTGCTAAACATACAGATTTTATAACTTAAATCAAAAGCGTCAAAAGACAGCTTTTGCATCCAATTATTTACGAGCATTTATTTGGTTTATGCTTCTTTGTACCTATAAAAGAAAAAGTATAAACTAGTTTTCTCGTGTTCGCTGCCTATCAAGATTTATAGGACTATCTCGCTTCTTCCCAGTGACAGTTTTACCTAGTTTTTTTTTTTAATTAAATTTTATTATACCGCCAGGATAAAAATTTCGGTCTCAAGCATCGAATGGAAAAACATGTTTTTTTGTTGTTGTAAATCTTGGCATCTCATGGATTGTTTGTTATTGGATCCACATTAGGAAATTCTCAGTAGCACTCCAGAAAATATACACCTACCCTGTTAATGGCTATAACTTCATCCCCTGTTATAATGAGACTTGCAACAAAATTAGAGAATGTACACTTTGTATGTGTTCACTTCTGCCTACCCTTTTCAAGAATACAGTCGTGATGTCCTATGTATGTGTTATTAATAGAATTTTAAGTATGTACGCCATATTGCACCACCGCATGTACTAGGCAAGCATAGACGGTAATGCGTTTCTGATTGCATGCCCGACGCTGATTTTGTCAAAAGTGCAGTTGAATGTGCTCATAGTTCCAATAATGTTATGATAGCCTGGTAAGAATTGCATTTGCAATATCTAATGACTAGCCATCGCGTTGTGTGCGTGAATTGCACTGTCTTCAGTCTTGGCCAATGGATTGTCGTGCCTATTCTTATAGCCAGGAATGTTAAGCTCGTCCATACTTTGAAACTAATATTACAAATGCGAAAGTGTCTCTCTGTTTGTCGGACTGCTTGTTTCTGTATCTGCCTCATCTGTCTGTATGTTATCTTTGCTGTTCATACACGGATAGAACACTCTTTATTACACAACATTATATGAAAACACAAGTACCTATCAAAAACAAAGTAGACTTTTTTCATAGGTAACACAATGGGCGGTCTTAACGGGTAAACCGATTTTGATGAAATTTGGCACTCAGTTAGACTTAGGTTGGGTTATATAGGATGTTTTTTATCCCCTTAGTACGTTCCCATGGGATAATTTTAGAACTGCACGTGGGCGAAGCCACGGACAAAAACTACATGGTCATAAGAACCAATTGCATTATTTTCACGACCTCTTTGTATTTTGTTATACCTGATCCCACAAGATACATAGTAAGGTGAAACGGCGGGAAAGATTTTGACGTGACCTTTACTAGAAACAGCTGATGTTAAAGAGTAACTTAGAAATTAATTAAAAAATATTAGTTCGCAGATTGAATCCTAATTCAATCTGCGAACTAATATTTTTTAATTAATTTCACGCGGACGAAGGTTGCGTGCAACAGCTAGTGTATCCTAAACTACAGAAATAACTTACAATTAATATTAGAATACTTATCAAAAACCCACCACCATGTGAGTAAAACATTATCCCACGACATAAACTCTGCTCCGTGTTTCTCAATACAAGTTTAAAAAGTTTGAATATTTAAATTATACGGAAACCGTGTCCCTAGACTATATGCTGGCAACTGAACAAAATCTCTGTAAATAATATAACATTCTGGTGAACTTTAAAATCTGGGTTTAATACTTCTTTTGGTAGGTGTGACGTATTTCGGTAGAAATCGAAATAAATGTGAGGGTGGTGGCTGTTTATTCAGGGTTAGCTGTATCTTGTGCTGTTTTTCATCTATTTAAGGTTATATATAAACGATTTCTGTAACATACCAACTGGTTCAGGTTAAAAGTAAGACAGTTACTACCGTTTCGCCAACTTCTGACAATATCTTTTTTTACATAGTATAAAACAAAAGTGGCTTCCCGCCGTACACTTAGATCTTATACACTTCAAAACTGTTTTTGATGCCGTTTTCAGAATGATTCAAGAGGAAGGTTTATACAAGGTGTTGTTTTGCATCCTCCTCAAAATTCAGGAGGTTTTCACAAAACACATAAATAATTAATTAAAATTACGTTACCTAGTTAATTATTAATAAACACTGATGTTTTTGGTTGTTTAAGTTTGTCAGTATTTCAGAATAACTCCCTTAACGTGGTTTAGGGAATAAGAAATCATCGAATAAACGTTTGAGATTGTTTGTTTGTGTGGAAGCGCGGTTATAGGAAAAGAATCAGACGGGCCGCGTTTAAAACACGGGTGGTTCAAACTTACCGATTTCCGTAAATAAGAAAAAGAATAAAAATTACCTACCCATTTCATTATTGATTCGGGACGAGAATCATTAGCATAGTCACGTCCTTGAATTTGACGAGGATTCAAAACAACACCTTGCAATTTATCTGTAAAAAACACATCAAAATTACAACGCGAACTAAGTCGCGGGCTCCTGCCCGCGACTAGTAGTAGTATTATAAAACAAAAAGACGAGACGAGACGAGAAGAGACGAGAGCTAGTAGTATTATAAAACAAAAAGACGAGCACCTTCATCCTTATGAAAGCTATAGCAAAATTTAAAAGACAACGTTTATCGTTTTGCCCTTATCTCAATATAATCCTGCTGACCGATTTCGGTCACAGCTTTGGGTTGGTGGAACATATCTTTTTCTTCCATTCATTCATACAAAACAGCTTTGATATGGCTTGAAAGGCATTGCTTTTGTTTTCATGGCTGCATTTCTTTTTAGCTACATCATTGTCCCCAAAATTCATCGTTTTATATTCATTTTCTTCCTACCTCTCTCGATTTTCATTGTTAGAAAAAATACCAGTGTTACAATCACCAAAAACTATACTTAAAAAGTAATTTATTACCATCTAAAATTTCACTGTACCCGACACTGCTTTCTCATCAAACAATCCCCAGAAAAAGTACTACAAATAACCGAAACGTCTCAAAACAATGTATTTTACGTCTTACGTCCCAAAGACGTACATACGAACAGGTGCTACGTCCAACAGATGCATTTTATGTAACTCAGTAGTTAGGTTTAGTGCGTCGTTAAACCGGGAGCATAATGGAGTGAGGGCTCCAAGAACCGTTTGTATACAATAAGGTCTTTTGGCAAGTCTTGACGGAAATGAAGTTATTTAGCTTTGATTTGTTTTGAGAGAGAAGCTCGTGGCTAAATAATAACAGCCACTAGGGTCGATTTTCAGGTAAAGCCGCGTTTGCCTCAGTTGTTCCGTGGATGGTTGACCACCCATTTCATACAGAGTTTCTTCCGTGCCTCAAAAATCACGTTAAGCCGTTGGTCCCGGCTGTCATTTGTAGATCTTTGACAATCGTTACAGGTAGTCAGTGGCCCGAAAGTCTGACAACCAGCCTTACCAAGGGGTATCGTATGACGCAGTACTATCTGGGTTGTGGAGGTCAAAAAGGCAGTCGCTGCATGTGAAATACTGGTATTCAGGTGGATAGCTGGCCTCCGGTTAGACTGGAAGCAAACCACAACTTAGTTGCGAACTGGCTAGGTAGACCAGTTCCATTTAGCTTGATGAACTATATGACTAGGTTCCTATTTAGACCAACTACGGAGTTTGTAATTCCATTCTTCTCCATACGAAACTACATTTGCGAATGACGGTAGGACGATGTATTCGCGATGTCCCCACTGAAAGGGAATCAAAATCAATAATAAAAAAATTGGACCGGTTAATACAATTAATTAAATTTGCTTGTATATTTTGACTGATTATAAATTGCTTTTGAGTTTCGTAAGGTGTCGTCGGCTGCCTAGCCTTTTCCGACGTTGGGATCGTCTTCCAGTCAAACCGGATTCATCTGAATAGCAGTATTTTTAACCCCCGACCAAAAAAAAGGGGTGTTATAAGTTTGACGTGTGTATCTGTGTGTCTGTCTGTGGCATCGTAGCTCCCAAACGGATGAGCCGATTTTGATAAAATTGGTGTCATTTGAAAGGTATTTTAACGAGAGTGTTCTTAGCTATGTTTCGAGAATATCTGCTCAGCCGTTTGAAGCTCATCACCTCTTTTCTAGTTGATGCAGGGATTAAAACAACTTCTACGGGTCTACTTGATTGAAAATTTGAATTCTTGTCACTTGTCACCATGGGCATCGCCAGGGGGGTAGGCTGCACACCCCCCCTCCCCCCTAAAAGCTCAAGTTTTTTTTTTAAATTCATATCTTTCCTTGATTTCGTTAATAAGCGAGAAGAGGCGCAACACCAAGAAAAGTGGAAGGAATGGGAGGAGACCTATGCCCAGGAGTGGGACAGTCAAGGCTAAGAAAAAATAATTTAAGTTTAAAAAGCATGAAATAAAAATTAAATTAAAAATTTTAAAAACCCCCGACAGACAAAACCTCAAAAAAAAAACAAAAGTAAAATTAATCCAAGCGTCGTAGCGTCGGGGGACCGCTAAGTAGACCGCTTCGCTTAGTACATACACTAAACAAAGCGGACCCCCGACGCTACGACGCTTGGATTAATTTTATTATTGTTTTTTTAGAGGTTTTGTCTGTCGGGGGTTTTTACATGAAGCGTTTGACTATTTAACCTCCACAACCCAGTTACTAATGAGTATTACGATACCCCTTTGGTAAGACTGGTTGTAAGCCTTTCGGGCTACCGACTACCTGTAACGACTGTCAAAGATCTGCAAATGACAGCCGCGACCAACGGCTTAACGTATGTAATACTCGGTACGTAATGGGTGATCACCCATCCACGGACCAATCTAGGCAAGCGCGGCGTAACGTGATGATCCAACGACCCGAGCGACTGTTATTATTTAGCCACGAGCGTAAGTAAGGATTGAAGAATATCTCACAGACCTGCTCGTAGCTGACTGGCAAATATTGTTACTGCGGTCAAGGCACGCATGAGCTCTCTACACCGTGTAAAACACCTCATCACGAAGCCATCAACCAAGCATTCTGTACATGAAACTAAGTAACTTTACGCAAAAATTATTGCTGGGAAACAACTTTTTTTTGGGGAGTGTAAAATCATGTTTTGTGGTAGAACTCAATGTAACGCACTCAAAACATTGTGCTGATGGACGGATTGAATAGTACGGGGGTCGTGGAGGTGTTTAAAGTAAAAATCTTACATTAAAAACTTGTATTTAAAAAAATACTTATCAAAAAGTTGGAACTTTGACCCCTAATATCTCCGTAACTAGAAGGTTCCCAGGTATGGTGTAGAACAAAAAAATGATCGCAATGATAGGGAGAACCAGTGCCTTACGGCTTCGTTAAGAGGTGTTTTACACCCTTTATGGTTATTCCGTGCCTCCACATAACAAGACATTCCTAATCAATCGTTAATCATCAGTGGCAATACAAGGCAGTCATGCCTCGTATTCTTCCTGAGGACCTAGAAGCGCCAATCTATCAGCAACAACTATAATAGAAATTGAACAGTAACAAAATCGAGAGCGGCGGTGGCCCAGTGGTGGCAGCCCCGACTTACGAGCAGTAAGCCGTGGGTTCGAACCCAGGCAGGCGCATTACTTTGTGTCATTTATTTCATCATCGCAGGCCCCTAGGCACGCCACTGGGTATTAAACACCTATGCCTGGTAAATGTAGAATCTACGTTGGTGTACGCTTCCACTCCTGGGGCATCAAAGAAACTATCATTTTGCAAGGATAACATGTACCTCCTGGCTACTGGTCTCAGGAACCCAAATTCTGCCAAGTTCCGTTTGGAACTATTATATTATTAACTATGGTTTTCGAAATAAGACTTTTTAGCCACTCATCAAATTTACAGCAGCAATTCTGATGTAACTTTGCAACCAAAAAAGTAAACTTATTTACAAATAAAAGATGGAATGGTAAATAATTTCTGAGGCAATAAAAAATCGAACAAAAACTTTGAGCTAGTACTTAAGCACATTTAATTTATAATAATATGTCGTTGCATATAAACCACAAATAAAATAAACTTAGTTTAAAATAAAGTTCTAAGTTCTCAAGTGTTACATTAATTTGAGAAACTGCTAAAAATGCGACCACTAGCGCCATCTAGTATGCGATAGCGGCACTTCGCGAAAACTTCGACGAGAAACATGAAGCGAAAACTAATGAAAATGGAACTATAAACTCTTGATTTTTTGCATTTGTTAATTAAATAATATAAGCAGTGAGACAGAGTGTAAAAAAATAAAAATCTGACTCATTTCTCTTACAAAGCAAATTCTATTACTAAGATGCTTGGTTAGCAGACAGTTTTATCAGAATTAGGACGAAATACCCTGAGACCAGAGGCTCAGTACGGTACCGTAATGTAACAAACACAACTGAAAATGTACCTTATCAATATTTCTTTAAAACCCGTCAAGGGTTTATTTCACTACTAGCATTTACGTATCATCTTGTGGTTGTAGCGGGTACTTAGTTACCCAGTGTCTGGGTTGTGGAGGTCAGATAGGCAGTCGCTCCATGCTCCATGCAAGATACTAATATTCCGCTGTTTCCGGTTGGACTGGACAAGCCGACCCGGACATATAAGTTGGGAAAAGGCAGACGATGATTGTGAAGATTCACCTCAGCACAATATCTAATTGCGTAGTACTCGTAGTCTAGTACCCTAGACGGTTTTTAAAACATACTGAAGCAATGGATCATTTATTTATGGGATTAAATATAATGAGCACCAAAAAATACTTTGAGATCCTAAGCTACGTTACCCAAAAAAAAATACTAAACACCAAAAAAATTGTATTCAAAGACCAAATATAGTAAATGATCACCAAATTTTGTGGCAAGAAGAACTTAGGAAGCAAGTGCGAGCAAAGCGAGCTCGGGATATTGGGCACCCCGACTCGGACAGGTTAGGTTCGAAGGGGATGGCGGGGTCTAGTGAGCGAGCGGAGCGAGCGAACTAAGACCCCGACATCCCCTTCGTGTTAGGTTACTTTAAACCCTGCAGAGAGAAATAGGAGCCCCGCGTAGCTCCGTCGACTACGCCTTAGTTCGGAGCTGTGATTTTCAGGTTTTTAATTCTGGTGATCATTTACTATTTTAGGCAGTATAAAAATGTTTTTTAAGGTTATATTTACTTTATCTGGTGTTATGTTAAACATAAGCCTTTATTTATTTTATTTGTTTATTTAACAATTTATGTACACACTTAATACAGAGAAGAAGAGAGGAACAGAAAATAGGTACAAAGGTAATGCTTATTTCTAAAGAACTTCCAGCATACCTGCGAAAGGAGATATTAAAAAAAGAGATGCAGACAGTGTGTAAAACAAAAAGAGAGAATTGAATACATAAAACATAAAGCAAATAACTATTTAAAATATAAAATACAATATAAAAATATACTAACTTATGTATAAATACAAAACAAAATATATACTTACCAATAAAATAAATACCTATGCAACTATGACGGAATGGAAAGATAATGTTCTTCTTTTGAAAACTGCAACAGTTTGGCAGTCTCTAATGTCAGGCGGAAGTGAATTCCACAACCGCACAGCGTGTACAGTGAAGGAGTAGGAGTAGAAGTCGGTAGAGTGGGGAGGGGATTTAAGGAGTTTCCTAAGATGCGACCTGCAAGGTGCATCAGAAGAACGGGAGTAGGAAAAGCGTTCCCGCAGATAGGAAGGCGTTTTTGGGTTATGAAGGATGTTAAATAGCATACACAATATCCGAGAGATCATATTGTGCCTTGTCAAAATGAAAGAGATAATCATTCAGAGTCATTACGTGTCTGCCTTTTTACATCTATGTTTTTGTATCGCCTTCCAGTCTAATCGAGGAAACAATCTATAGGACCTCCAAAACCCAGTTGCTGGAAATCCCATGGTACGACTGCTTGTCAAACTGTCCGGCTTCTGACAACCACCCGTAACGACCGCCACAGATCTACAAATGACAGCCGGGACCAACATCTTACTTGCTATCCAAGGCACAAAGGGGTCCCGATAAATAAGGGATGATCCACGAACCTACCACCAAGAGCCACCGACGATAAGCGTACCTTCGATAGACCCTTACAGCTTGTCATACCGACTGATGGGCTTGCATCGTGTTGTGTAACACACTAACACGATGCAAGCCCATCAGTTAGTATGCCAAATTATGATAATCGCAGGGCCAGGGTAGGTACCTGTTGTTACAGACATGCATACCTAAGGCTAGCTCTAAGCTCATCCATTGTCTAATTCTTATAATTTGTGATGCTTGGATTAAGATTTTCTTGTCACCCAATCCTGTGCAACCTTTGACATTTTCTTAAAAATACAAAAAAAAAACCACAACCTGTACAAAAAAAATCCCCTCTGACTTGTACAACAAAGTCAACACGCTATCATCTCAAAAAAAAAACACAAAGTATGCATGTATTTTTTAATGGCGGCGAGATCAAAGAGCTGCTCTTGCGCGTGCGCACACTACGCACGGCACATTGTACGCTAATGCGCGCATTGACGACGAAACCCGACGACGCCCGAAGTCCGACGAACAGACATGGATGGACCCGATTGTGAGCCAACGTTGTAAATTTCATTGTTTACCTTACTTTTTCTTATTAAAGTCTATTTAGAGATTAATAAATATCAATGGGTTTTTGCGTTTGTATGGGCTAAGCAGACTGCAGATGTCGGACCAGTCAAGTACGTGTACTTATTCAAATGCACTGAAAATAGTCTGGACTTAGAGCTAAGCTTCCAGATATAGCAAGCTTAACTGAGTGGCTGACCATGTCAGTCGAAGGACCTATGGCTGATGGAGCGAACACGTATTCGCCAGCGAAGTGTGGAATGCCCCCCAGCAAGATGTGTCGACAACCTTAAAAATGTGGCTGGATGTGGAAGACAGAGTGCAGGTATATCATAAATACCCCAGTATCTTCGGTCCAGTTCAGTTCGCAAAAGACTTGGTCATTGTTATCCAATGTTGCTTAGCTAAACCGTATGTCTTCACGACTTTTGTTGAGTCTACGTCTGTGTTGTGTAGGCACCTATCCGTTGGTATATCTGGTGACTTTACAATCAAGTCTACGCACTTGGCGGAAGAATTCAGGACCGCCAGCAATTTTCTCTTCGTCTGATTTATACCTATCTGAAGCTACCAAAGTACCGACGCGGACGGCACAACCAGCTCTTAGGCTGATAAACATGGTCTTTAATTTGTCTATTACCGCAAATAAAATATGTTTTGTAGATTATCGTGTATAGTAGATGTTTGTGAGATTTTCGTGACTCGTAAAGCACGTTATATAAGCTGTTGGTCCCGGCTGTCATTTCTAGATCTTTGACAGTTGTTACAGATATCTTACAATCATTCTTACCAAGGGCTATCGTATTACCCAGTACTAACTGGGTTGTGGAGGTCAGACTGGCAGTTGCTCCTTGTAAACTACTGGTATTCAGCTGCAACCGGTTAGACTGGAAGCCGACACCAACATAGTTGGGGAAAAGGCTAGGCAGATGATGATGTTTGTGAACTTTGTGCCTGGAAGCACGCTTACAATGTACTTTTAAATTAAAATAGGTAATATTTTATGTCTAATGCTCTAGGCCTACTTAAATGCAGCTGCCCTAGTACCCAATTTCTTATAAATAATATTACCAGACTACAAAACAAAAGCCCCACTAATAATTATTTTAATTTAAATAGCCCCTCCGACATCCAGCGGTCATCTAAACATATTACAAGATGGCCGCAGGGCATTTTTATAATTATCGACCACCATTTCTGAGTGTCAACAAAAAATGACTATTAATATTTATGTAAATTTTTAAACGAAACCTCTTTACTGGAGAGGATTTAAATAGTTTGTTGGGAGGGTGTTAAATATCTCCAAATTAAGTAGATGAAGTTGGTAGGAGGTAGGTTAGTCCCATGACCTCACTGCAGAAATAATTAAATCCATACCACAAGCTTATGAGAAATTACTTAAAAACTTTCTTATAAAGTCAGCACCCCACGACGCATTCTGTAGAATACCTTTAATAAAATCTAATATTATGTTAAAGACAAAAGAAACGATGGATAGACTGTGTGAAGGATGATATGGCAAGAAAGGAGGTGTCTCATGAGATGACGAGTAATAGAGAAGTATGGAAGAAGAAGACATGCTGCGCCCACTCCAAATAAATGGGTTTGTCTCCACCGATCCCTAGATCGAACTGAATTGGAAACTGATCCCGTCGATTAGTCTACACAGATCTCGGGATCCGTTTCCAACGAAAAATTCATTAATATTTGTATCCACCGATCCTGAAATCAGTGCCTACAAGAAAAAACGTATATTATTTTTCGAAACTGGTTTTTTGTTTTATCGAGTTTTATATCGTATGAAAGTAAACCTGTGAAAATCCTGCAATCGGATTTTAATCACAGCTCTACGCAAAACAGAAAAGATATCTAATGTATTTTTGTCTCAATTTCGAACTCCAATATGTCATACAAAAAAGTCTACAAAAGCAATATTGGTTCGTCCATTAAGTCATCGAAACATGAAAAAAAATGCGATTTTAATTACTAAAAACAAACTGGGGTCGATGAACTAAATAACAAAAGCGCTCAAATCCCGTCAAACCGGCCGTAGCCTATGTAACTCATTATGAGAATCCGTCTTAATTTTATATTATTTTTTGAAGTCATCCATTAAAACCTTCATTCAAGATCAGGCATAAAGACTTTGCGCCCGTGCCTGTGAGTGCTTTTATAAAAAAAAAAACGGGTTAGGTAACCACCAGTGTTGCAAAGGTTACATTTTTTTCTCTTTTATTGGGCAGAAATTATTTTAATTTATTTATCTATTGATTGATCTTTCTACAATTTGCAATCTAGTATTTTTGTAAAACTGAGTACCTACATCTTTTGAATCCACACAAATGATAAGTACATAATTACGATGTAAAAAAAAAGATCCCAATAATTACTTTAATCACCATTCGACACAAAAAACGACACTCTTTTCTCATTACCGTCCCCCAATTTTCGATCAAATTTTCCAAATAATTTTCACGCGTTGTAAACTGAATCACTGGTATAGTTAAGCTTCTATCTCTTTCTTACGCCTTAAGTTAGGTGTTCTGTCTCTTTCTAGCTATTATGAAACTAAATTGGTTTTAAATGCATAGGATTGGCGTTGGGTATGGTCGACGGTAAGGCAGGAGCAATTTACTGGGTCCAAACCTCGTTATTAGCTCTTGAATTAATGCGAAAATTGTTCTACCTATATGCACATTTACAGGGTGTAACGGAAAGGGTATATACATCCTTAAGGGTGTGCTACAGACCTTAAACTGAACATGTTTCTTATCATAAAACATGTTTTTCAGCAAAAAAAATATCTGCTGCCCCATAGAAAATTGCAATACCTATTCGACCCAAATGTATAGGCAGCTGATATTTTTTTTTGCTTCAAAAATTTTTTTATGATGATAAACATGTTCAGTTTGATGGTCTGTAGCACACCCTTAAGGATGTATATACCCTTTCCGTTACACCCTGTATAAGGTTATGTGTCTATACATGTATTCTTTATACTTTGTCAATGTGTAGCGGTGATAGTAAGACGCGGCCGTCATGGCTGTCCCCGAAAACCAACATTAAGGAGCTACTTTGGAAGTTATTTGCAAGAAGAAAACATCACTAACTGCTTAATCATGAGAACAGTCACCACAAGAAGACCCTACCTCCTGTTATCATCTCTCATCGCCGATTTCTTCCCGGATTCCGGACAGGACTTTCCTACATGGAGAAGACGGTCGCTAGTAGTGTTCACCTGTTATCATTTATTGCAAGCACAATCAGCCTGCAGTGTCCCCACTGCTGGGACACAGGGCTGTTCTCTATGTGTCGTCGTGTATTACAAGGGTTTGGATCAATAGACCCTGGGTAAGTTTACTAGGAGACGAGCAATAGAAAGCAGGCCCCTCTGCTTATGCTCAGAATGGTCATCAGCTGCCAGAAACATTCATCATTAAAAAGGAAATTCCATACATAAAACGCGAACCATCACCTGCAACACACACACAATCGACAACAAACAAGTGTGTAGAGAACGGACCTCACTCAATCAGAAATGCGCCGATCAAAATGCAAATGGCGCTCATTTTATTCATTTTGCGGCCGCAGGTACGATCCACCATAAACTGCCAACAAATTATACATTGCTTTTATTTTTAATTGCTACGGACGAGCCACCGTCTTGCCCAGCGGCCTCCCTGACCCTTCTACAGTCTTTTCAGTTAATTCACAACTGACAATAGCTAACCAACTGCAACCTTACAACAATCACAATAAAGATCACTGTTATTTGACAGACCTATCAATGTTAACAACCGAACAACAACCTTATGACTGCGAAAATAGAGATCAATCTCATTTTGAGAACGATGCCCAATCAGAAAGAAATTAACAGTGAAAGAACAGTATTTTTGAATTATGGCGCGCCGACACGTGATTGGTCGGCGTAGAAGCGTTCGTTCAGTACTTATTTATTAGCAATGCGTTCATATGGGGTGGAGATGATAAAATCTAAAATGAAATACCTAATTGTATTCAAAGTTGGCTGTTCTGTATTTATTATGGCGTCCTTCAGTGGCTGTCATTATGGCGGATCGTGACCGATTTTGCTGATAATATGCTTGAGGTGTGTTTGAAGGGTTTTATTATAAGGTTTCTTGGTGATGTCCCCGTCAGAGTTTTGCTTATTTATAGTTCTTTGTGTTGAGGATGAACAAGGTAGTTAGATCAAAAACCCGATTTCGCCTAAACTAGAGGACTCCTAAATGAATGCCTAAATGTTGTTGCTGTGTAGGTTTTTTTAAGCTTTCGGCGCTGAAGCGAGCGTTGTTGTTAATTAAAACGGACGTTAAACTTATAGACACCCTATCTATCACCTACATCTTTAAATTGGAAATGGTAAGTGTGGAACCTTCTTATAAATAAGATGGAGTGTTCATACTACCTGTTCCCGGTTTAAAAATAGTTTATTTTTTATCATTATTTTATTTTCATAACACACTAAATACGTTTGCTGCGATCGGAGGATTGAAAAAAAAACCGAAATGATTTTAAATTAATTTAATTACTGAGTTAATATTACAAAATTAATCCTACGAATGATGATTCCAGGTCGAAGTGGGACAATAGAATAATCATTCTTACAATTTATTGAACAAACAACGGTTTGCGAAACCGATTGACGTCATAGGTGCATCGGCAATAATTTGTATCGGAGCGGATGCAACATCAGCGATCTTCATATAGTAGCGCTATGTAATTCCTCCCCCCTAAGAATGGCGACTATTTTAGCACGTTGAGTGAAAATGTTGCCGGAAGTTCGCCAGAACTTTCATTCTCTTCCAGGGTTGCTGCTGGTGGTTGCTGCTTCTTTTTCATAGTGTTTCTACATCTGCGCAGGTAGCGCCGGATCATTGCGATTATAACGAGTACGCTTGCACTCAATAGTACTCCATAGAAAGGGATTGTGGTGTGGTAAAGTGCGTCGGTGTGCACGTTTTCAAGTTGAACAGGATTCTGGATCATCAGTTGGTCCTGGATGCTGTGTAGTCCTTGGAGATCAATAGAGTTCAGGTTGACGTGGGTAGCTGTGGTGGCCTGTTTCCTGGCGTCATAGGGTATCTTCATTAGCTTCAAGGGTTGGCCGCTAATTTCGTCGTAAACGTTTGCAATGGTGAACTCTTCAGTTTTCAAATAACATCCAGTAGGAATCGTTGCAAGGTAGCTACCCTGAAGCGATGTGTAGTCTTTCCGGTTACAGGTTAGTTGTATCTTCGTTTCTTGAGGAAAGGATAGGACGTAATGTTGGTCGTCGAGCTTCTCCATGGCTTCTCTCATCAAGCTGATTGTGGTAAACCTGCAGGAGTCCTGTAGAACTTGGTTGGTTATTAACTCCTGGACGCAGTCAGTTTTGGTGCGAATCTGGTGGGTAATATCTTTCTCACAGAGGTACCAGTCTTTCAACTTCGGGCATTCAGCCTCTATGTACACATGTGTCATCTCGTTAGTTGCAAGGAAAGGAAAGGGTGGAATAAGAGCTTGTGCATGTTTATTAGGTACCACAGAGAGTCTATAGATATCGTAACTATTTTTAGAAAAGATTGGAAATTTAAATACGAATACTATCTGCTTATCTACATAGTATGATCCCGGTTTTATAATATCATAATAATCTCTAAGTTCCAGATCTAAAACTTGCTCTTCGGCGTAAGTAGTCCTAAGTTTTCTTAACATTGACTCTAGTATTTCTATGTCTATCATGGAGTGATGAGTACTACTCGCGCGAACGAAAGCTAAACTATTTCCTATCCTGATTAATTCCTGAGTTAAGTCCTCTACATTATCGCTTATAACTTCTAGTAGTTGGGCAAAATGAGCATATTTTATTAAGCTATGCTCACTTAGTGCATTACTTTGTAATATAGTCTCTAAGGTAATGTTAATTTTATTCTGGTTTTGTACTATCTGTGTAATTATGCTATTATGTTTAGACATCCACTCCTTACTTATACTAATATGTTCATTGAATTCGGTCACTAATTTATTTTGGTTACGTTCTAAGATTTGAATTGCCTGATTATATTTTAGTGCATCCTCGTGATCTAGGTTCCCGGTTAGGCTTTTTATTATTGAACCTAGTCCGTCTACAAGACCTCTTTTTGCTCTATTGGGTTCTAAAGATCGTAGTTGTTTTAAGACATTGCCAAGTTTGCTAGCAAGATATTCCAATTGAATTTCGTATAGTGCGTAAGTGTCATTAGTCATTTGATTTTGACAGTTCGTTAGTTGGGTCTGTAGGGAGTGAACATTATTTTCGATATTATTTAGTTGTATGTACTGAATAAAGGTATGATGATGAGTCGTAATTTTCATTTGTCCGAGTTTAAAGGGTAGAAGTCCCGGTCCATCGTCGAGGCTTTCAAGTCTTATCTCCTGAGATCGCGTCATTGGGAGCATCGTTATCAGTAGAATCCTGTAACAATTTTGCTGATTAAGGTACACGCTTGAGTCTTGACTTCGCTATGGGGCCACGTTTTTTTGAGGTATAAATGTGGATCGGCAGGTCTGCTAAAACTGTGTCCTGTGTAAATCGTGGGGCAGTCTTTTGTCGACTTGCAAGAGGGTTTTTTATAAATACTTGCTGTTGGGGGGCGTATTCTATCTCGGGTTCACGGGTTTCATTTCTTTTCTCAATTATCGCGGTACGATTAGCAAGTGATGTCGAGTTAATGATGTCATAGACATGTTTCATTTTATCTCTATGGGCTTGCGTATACTGTTGTAATAGATGCTGTGTAAGGTCCATGTCTTTACAGTCTCGAGGGTCAAAATGACCAGTCAGTAAGTCAAAGGGTCGACATCTTGTGAAACTATGTATAGAGCTATTATAAGCTATTAGAGCATAGGGCACAAGATTAATTATTGGTTCGTCTTTAAACTGTAACTTAAGTAGTCTAAGATGTTCTAGAAGGGTCGAGTGTAGTCGTTCGATATTTCCGTTGTCGTTAGGTGAATGAGCTAGTATTCTATGATGGTTGATTTTATGAAGCCTCGTAAATTCCATGAACAATTGGTTTGTGAACTCAGTCCCATTGTCTGTGATAATAGTTATAGGGACCCCATGGTGGGTACAGTACTGCAAAAGAGCTTGTAATATGCTAATAGCTGTCCCGTCACGTAGGTGATAAGCTTGACCGTACTTTGTAAATACGTCGATAAATGTTACGTATTTCTCGCCCTGTACAGTGAAAAGATCCATGTGGATTGTCTCAAACGGCTTGGTAGCCGGTGGTACAATGTTAAATTGGGGTCTTATCGGGTTTCTGTCGTATTTGGCCTGACCGCAAATCGTGCATTCATTTATAAATTTAGTTATCTGGTCCTTCATCTTTGGCCAGTAATATTTACGAGATAAGGCTAAATGACACTCGGTAATTCCACGATGGTTAGTTTTACCGTCATGATAGTGTCGTATTATCTCCTGTTGTCGTAGATAATCTTTGACATTTTCCAATTCGGATTTAGCTAAAACAAGATTTAAGGATGAACTTTTGAATTTGTCCTGTATAATCGGTATAATTGAATACATTGCTAGAGGTGGATTAACTAAAATAGCCGTCTTAACCCCAAGGTTAAGACGGCTATTTAAAAGAGTACCTTAACCCCAAGGTTAAGGTACTCTTTTACGGCACTGATCACATCTTCTTCTAAGTTAGATTCGGATAGCTGGATACTTATACGTGTATGGGTATCAAATGGCCTAGTAACTACAGGTCGTTTTTTAACGTCATTTACAATGGTGAAACATATCTGTCTGTTAAACTTATTTAATGGCTCGTCAGTTATGGGAATTTCTAGGATGGGGTTCTCAACACTTGTATGTACTGTTTCGGTTGAGGAGTTTGGTTTGCCAAGGATGGTTTCTGATGGATTACCCATTAAGGAGTTGAGTTCATCAATTTCCTCTATTAAGGACATGGCTTCTTTCGTGTGAATTTCAATGCGAGAAAGGGCGTCAGCATTTGTATTAGATTTCCCTTTTTTATAAATAACTGAAAAGTCGTATTCGCTAAGTCTAAGTCTCCACCTTGTCAGTCGGGAATTTGGTTCTTTCATGTTCATCATCCATTGTAACGGTTTATGGTCAGTGAAAATTTTAAATTTACGTCCAAATAGGTAGGGTCTAAAATATTTCGTAGCCCAAACTATAGCAAGTAATTCCTTCTCTATAGTACTGTAGTTCATCTCGCTTTCATTTAAAGTTCGGGATGCATAACAGATAGGTTTGTCCGAATTTATAGGTCCTTGGGATAAAACAGCGCCGATGGCTACATTCGAAGCGTCTGTCGTCAAGTTAAAGTCTTTACTGAAGTCTGGATACTGTAAGATGGGGTCATTAGTCAGGAGGGTCTTGCATCTTTCGAAACAATTCACGTATTCGGAGTCAAGGGTGATTTTTCGTCCTTTTTTCAAGCATTGAGTAAGTGGTTTTGTAGTTCGGGCAAAGTCGGGAGTAAATCGATAGTAACCAAGTAGGCCCAGAAATTGTTTGATTTCTTTTGGTGTTTTTGGAATCGGATACTTCTTAATTGCAGATATTTTATCGGGATTTGGCTTAATGCCGTCTTTACTGATGATATGACCTAAATAAGCTGTTTCAAGTTTAAGGAATTCTGATTTGTCCATCTGGATTTTAAAGTTGGACTCTCGGAGTCTCTGGAATACCTTTTCGAGATTAATTATATGTTCCTGAAGGGATGTGCTGAAAACAATGATGTCGTCCAAATAGATAAGACATATCTCATTTTGGAGTCCTCTAAGGACATTATCCATCACACGTTGAAACGTGGACGGCGAATTTTTTAGTCCCATCGGCATTCTGAGAAATTCAAAATGACCGTGTTCTACATTGAATGCGGTCTTTTCTACATCCTGGGGGTGCATCTCCACTTGGTAGAATCCACTTGCCAAATCCAGGGTCGTAAAGTAGTGGCATTTACCTAATTTGTCGAGAACGTCATTGATATTAGGTATAGGGTACTTATCGTCTAGTGTCTTCTCGTTTAGCTTACGGAAGTCTACAACGAGACGCCATTTTTGCTTTCCTGAGGCATCTATCTTTTTTGGAACCACCCAAATAGGCGAGCTCCATGCGGATTCTGATGATCGTATGATACCTTGATCAAGCATTTTAGTTATTTGATCCCTAACTTCTTGGCGGTGTACGAAAGGATACCGGTAGCTTTTAGCGTGCACTGGAACATCATCGGTAGTTCTTATTCGATGCTTTATTTTATTTGTAAAAGTTAGTCCCTCACCTTCAATATAAAAAACATCCGAGTAACGGGAACAAAGAGCTATAAGGTTAGCCCTTTCCTCTGGGTTTAGGTGATCAGTTCTTAAACGCGATACTACTTCCTGAGTGCGTGTCGATGTTTGTTGAGTACAACTGCACTCGATATTAAATAATTCCGCGTGCGCTGGGCGATCGATGGAAAATATTACGTCGTTTAGTGTCGGATTTTCGACTTCCAAGTAGCCACGATTATTGTTTACGGTAGTAATACATTCATGAATTATGCAATTGCAAAGAATTTGCTCCCGAATAAAAACGTCGCCTTCTGGCACATCAATGGGGATACGGATAACCTTGGTACTTCCAGCTGGTATAATATCTTCGTATAAATTTACGTTACACGAGTTATACATTACAATAGGGTTCATCGCGGATCGAGTCACTAACATGTTTTCTTTCAAATCTATGCGAGCTTCCCAATCATTTAACAGATCTAAACCGATGAGGCCATCGAAATAATCATGAAACCGATAGATGAATAACTTCATGTTTTTGGCGTCATTAAATTCCGCAAAACACGGCAAGGTTATAGAATAGTCGTTCCTGCTTGTTGCGTGTATGTTGGTTATCTCAAAAGGGTCGAAATTCAAGGGGTATTCGGCGAAATATTTTTCGACAGCTTCGGGGCTAATAAAGGATTGATTCGCTCCTGTGTCTATTAAAAGTTTTAAAGGTGGGTCTCTAATTTGTATATAGGGAAGTTGCCTCTGTGTCTGGAGATTTATTTCTATTTTGGTTTTTGCGACGTCGAAGCCTCCTGAAAATCCTGCTGAGAATGGTTGGTTACATCCGCTTGCGATTCATCGAATACTTGGTCGTTCATTGACACGTTATAATGAGTCGAGTCAGCGGCGAGACTTGGGTCAAAGACACTGTCATTGTAGTCAGTATAGTAATTGTACACCGGTTCGCAGTAATAGTTGTAATATGAGTCGTCATATGTCATGCACTCGTTCATATTCATTTCTCGGGTTTTAAAATAATTTGATGATGGTAGATTTCCAAACTTATTCCAATCATGGGCTGCTGGCTGATTTGTTGGAGGTAGAGGTTTGGGAGTAAAACGTTGAACACCACTCATTGGCTGAGGGCCTTGAGGTGCATTATTCCGGGGTGTTAATCTAAATATGTTACTACGGGGGTTGTAGTTAGGAGGTGCCGCACTGAACATTCTTTGTGTGTTCGTTGGCATACGCTGTTGATGTTGTGCTGGAGCAGGGAATTTAAAAGGCTGAGATGCGGGTCCCGCTGGACGCTGGCCCATGGGTAATGGCCAATTAGGTACTGGTGTTGGGAAGTTATGAGGTCGTGGAGTAAACGCTACTGGTGTTAGAGTGGGATGAGCGACTTTAGGAGGAGCTTGGGCTTTTGGGGTCTCACGTTGCTGCAAATACATTACATTAAGTTCCTCTTGAACGAACTCGAGCGCCTTTTCTATTGTTGGTGGGCGCATGCAACGTAAACGGGATCCTAAAGGTTCTTTTAACCCTCGAACATATGCCTGCATGGTAACCTTCTTATACAAGTCGCGTTTCGCTTCTATGGTAGTCGGTACAGTCTCATGTAAAGTCACGTATGTCATGATCGTACTAAACAACGTTTGGCAATGATCATAGAATTCTTGTGGCGTTTTATTACCCTGAGTAGCTAAAGAGAGGTCGTTGTACAATGCGGTTTCATCACGCTGATCTGAGAAGTTATTAATCAAGGCAGTTCGAATGCCTAGCCAGTTCTCTGGTATTCCATTGGCGTTAATAGTACATGCCGCTGTCCCAGTTATTTTATTAAGTATCCCGTTTAGTAAGCATAAGTTGGAAAATTCACTGCCAGGAGTATTACTTAAATATTGCGCGGCTAACGAATCACAAATTTTAATGAAACGGGTAAGAATGTTTGGGTTGCCGTCAAACTCTGGAATAAGGCGAAGAGCCTTGTAGATAGTATCTGGGTTATTCTGAGCTTGAGTCATATTGTCTAATTCTAAGCTATCTAAAGTTATATCTCTATTTATATCTACTGTACGTTGGCGAGCCTGTCGTGATTCAGGCTCCCGCGCACTGGAGGCCCTTGGATGGTAAATCTTGAGGTTTAAGATTCAAAGGGGTGCAACACGAGAATGATTCAAGTGTACTTACAGGTATCTCATTTCTGGTTCCTCTCCGTGAATCGATGGCTGGATTCTCCTTCTGGTCTGCAGCAGGTCCGTAGATTCTGGATACTCGTGATGTGACTGGATAGCCGCCCGGGTGACTCGCGATCGTGGTTATCGATATGAGATGACTCTAACGCGATTCGCGAACCGGCCCGCGAGTATCCTACCGGCTGCGCCAATTACGTTTGCTGCGATCGGAGGATTGAAAAAAAAACCGAAATGATTTTAAATTAATTTAATTACTAAGTAATATTATTACAAAATTAATCCTATGAATGATGATTCCAGGTCGAAGTGGGACAATAGAATAATCATTCTTACAATTTATTGAACAAACAACGGTTTGCGAAACCGATTGACGTCATAGGTGCATCGGCAATAATTTGTATCGGAGCGGATGCAACATCAGCGATCTTCATATAGTAGCGCTATGTAATTCACTACATAATATTATCATATCGTACACAATATTTATGTATTTACTGTTTTTCCGACATCCGTACACTCACCATTTAGGTTCAGTTGAAAACCAGCGTCGGGCACTAGTTGTCCGGCATTATGCTGAACTGGGCCTATTTGGCGCTGCCGTGAGTCACACAGTATTTCTTGTTTAGTTTTAAGTTTTTTTTTTCTTGTTTTTCTTTTTTTTTATATTATGTGTACTTGTGGCAATTGCGCCAATAAACGTTTTTTCTTTCTTTCTTCATCAATGAACCACTTACATTTCTAACGTACCTAACTAACATACCTACCTACATAAACTCACGCGTTTTTCCCCATGGAGGTGGACAGAATTACAGAAGGCCACGTCCTTAAATACTCCTTGCGCCTCGTCCACGTTCATACGAGCGAGTACTACGCACCTGATCTTAATTCGTTTTTTTTTTTTTTAATACAATCGTTTATTGCCATTTTTGGGAGGGGGTCAATGAAGTGTGACATTGTGTGACAAGGCGGTGGGAGGGGTCCTAAATTTCGTGACGTCACATTTCAAAATCTATTTCTAAGTTTTAAAACACGAACTTTAAACTATTACTTTACGAAAACCTCAAAAACATATACAACTATATTATATTATAATACAACCATAATAGGCGTTTGGCAGCACTTATCAAAGAGCGCCTAGGCGGTCGGCGCGTAATACTAGTAGAGCGGTGTGAGAGTGGTGGATAATAGTAGATTATGCACCTCGGGGATAAAGTAGCGTCTTATGTAGCGGGCGCCGTATTGAATCCCGAGCAAAACGAAGGATTCTAGCGTTAACTCTCGAGCGGAGCGAGGGAGTTTAGAGTCCTGAATCTGGCGAGAATCCTGAGTGCAGCGTGGGAATTAAGGTCGCCCAAGACGAAGGCACCTTTATCCCCGAGGTGAATACTCTACTTTTCACACCATCTACGAGAGAATAAAAGCAGTAGTACTAGAATCAAGTATTCCGGAGTCAAATCACTATCGTCACTCAACATTTTTGTGAGAATTTGCAATATTAAGTAATTTGTTGTATAACAATGAACAAAGCAAAGCAATTTCCAGTATTCGCGCCTCTTTTAATTTGTGTTCTATTGTTCTTTTAAGTTCTATCTCGTGGTGGCCAGTTCGATTTTTGAACAATTTATTTTTTGTGCAGATAATAATGTTGAATGCGTGAATATTCGTATGCGATTTATGTTCCAAATTCAAATCACATTATTGACAGCGGGTCATAATGAAATTCAGTACAATATTATTGCCCTGCTAGACCTCAGGTCGTTAATGACTTACTTTAGGTTAGGTTTGCATGACATATAATTTCAATAATTTGACATTATCGAGCAGGTGGTGTGAAAAACAATTTTGGTATCTTATATTTGCACAGATATATAATATTATTAAAAAATAATTTAAAAGGAAATAAAACTGATTTCGGAACCGCTGTTTTAATTCAATAATTATTTCTAAATGTAAATTTGCAAAATATGTGACGTCACACTAGGAGTCTCACAAATATGACCAGCTCACAGCTGTGACAAGGACGGGGGGAGGGGCAAAATATCATTAAATACGTGTGACGTAATTTATGGATGACCCCTAACCGGATGCAGCTGTATACCAGTATTTTACATGGAGCGACTGCCTATCTGTCCTCCATAACCCAGTTAGTACTGGGTAACACGATTCCTTTTATTATGACTGGTTGTCATAGTTTCGGGCCACTGAATGACCAGTAACGACTGTCAATCTTCAACTAATGACAGACATGACAGTCGGGACTAACGGCTCAACGTGCTTTCTGAGGTACGGGGGACTCGGTTATGTTATGAATGCCCCCCGTCCCATCAACGGACCTTGACAAGCGCTGCTTAACCTAGAAGATCGACAGGATCAACTCCAGACGGCTTTTATAATTTAGCCACAAGCTATTTAAAAAAAAAAGCATACTTTCTAACAAAAACTTTTGGCTCAACATGTCCACAATTATTTTATAATTTGGCCGCCACGCTTACGACCGAGTATTTAGGTCAAAAATTAAGACCAGTGACGTAATTTCATCATAATTTTAACAGCAATATGAAGAATAATAACATTTTTACTTACCTAACTCTTTCCGCTTGGCGGCTCGAACATTGAACAATCTAATTCTAATTCGTTCTGAAATGACAATGAAATTGAAATACAAATGATAAATGACTATATCAACTAGAAAACTGCTTCGCACTTAGAATATAAATACATTATAAACATTATATTGCAGATTATCTTATGCTATTCTAACATAGGGAACCAAAATTATTTTTGTTGTGCTTAAAATTCGGCCCTGGGCGTTCAGAAACTTCCGGAGTTTCTGAACGATCTAAGGTAATGACACTAATGTCAAAATAAAGAATGATATAACCGCTGTGCAGTGCGCGAGGCGGAATGTTTATAAATTAAATATTGCTTAAAAATTTATGTGACAGTAAGTTAATTTATCAAAGCAATAAATTCATTAATAATGTCGTACGCCCTTATCCGTCATTTACGCCGCACGGCGCTTTTATCGCAACAAATTCGTCTTGAATCCACCATGACGAGTTTGACTCCGGAAGACATCGTATTTCGGCCTCCCCTGGCTCAATGGGGCAAAGTTATCAGAGAAGCAGAGAAGATAGTTGGATATCCGACCTCTTTCATGAACCTACGATGGTTATTGAGCGACGAATTCGCCAATTTGGCCATGCATTTGCGGACAGTTGTAAGTACCAATTATTCGTTGCTACGCCCAAAATATTAGATAAAAATATGCTTTATTACATTCATAACGTTCCAAGTACAGAGTAAATATAATATTTTGTTTGTAAAAGCTTAAAAAGCAGAGCTTTGTGTCATAAAATGAAATATTATGCAACAATATTAGTATTTTGTGTTTGACCATGTGATGTACAAGGTTATTTCCTGTCATAGAGCCTATTATACACAATAACAAATTAGACATGATCTTGAGGTCTCAATGTTAATTTAGTTCCTATTTTGAGATTATTATGACCTCGATTTGACTTAAAATATATAAAAACTAGCTATTACTTAAAATGGGTGCAACATTGAATTATCTGGAAGATATTAGATAAGGCAAAAGATAGATAACTGAGAAGTGCTACCACACTGAAAACCATTTTTTTTTTGTTGTCATACTATTCTATAGTTTTATTTACTATATGTATTTTAAATATAAGTTATATGAAAACAGGCCCTTAATTATTGTACAAAGAAACATTTTTAGCAAACAAAAATTATTTTCCCCAGGTTGGAATGAACCACCCAATCGTAAAAACAGCAAAAATGCTTCTCCACAATGAACACAACAACCTGCAACCGTGGGGACTCATCATCTTACTACTATCTAAAGCTGTCAACCCTCCGACTTCACTATTAACCAGCACGGTAACACAAAACCAACGAATACTCGCTGAACTCACAGAAATGATCAGAACTGGACATTACGTGCACAGAGGCTTACTAAACATACCACCAAGTGATCGCGACAAAAACCATGACACCGCTATATTTGCAAACAAAATAGCTATCCTCATCGGAGACTACTTACTTGTTACCGCAAATGGTATGCTAGCTAGGTTGAAAAATCAAGACTTGTCATACTTAATATCTACAGCTCTACGAGATGTGAGTGAAGGAGAGTTTTACGGTCATCGAGACGCACAAAACATGCCAATACCTGGCAAGCCAATAGAAAAGAAAACAGACATTTATGACATTTGCAGTGATACTTTACCCCTAGAAGTGAAAGATGTGTTAGGTTCACCGGTAAGGGAGTGGACGTTACGTGCAATGTACAATGGTGGTACATTGTTTGGTCGAGGCTGTCAAGGAGCTCTGCTACTAGGCTCCCATGACCAAGAGAAGCAAGAACTCGCGTACAAATTTGGCTGCCATCTTTGTTTAGCATGGCAAGCAGCCACCGAAGTACAAAAAATCACATCAGACCAAGAATCTTTTTCTTTAGTCAGTGCACCTGTTTTATTCGCTTTAAATGAAAATCCTCAATTATACGAATTAGTTGGCAATGTTCAGAATATTACTGAGGTAGATTTAGAGACATTAAAAGCTGAAGTTTTAAAAACTGATGCGGTCGAGCAGTCAAGGTTGTTGTATACTGAGCATGCAAACAAAGCTAAGAGTTACGTTGAAGAGTTTGGGGATTGTGAGTCCATAGAAACCATAAAGCAAATGATTTATACATTGTAGTAGAGGTTCCGTGATGTCATAGTCCACTTAGTAATTGCTTGACCAGTTTTGACAACATTTCCCAGTAATTGAGGACGAAAACTGGCAAATTAGTCCCACATAGACGGCGCTAAGTGTTTTGTCTTGCCAGCGGTTAGTCACTTTTCATTCAGTATACTGGAAAATGACCAAAACTAGTCTCATAAGGTAGATCTTTCAGCAAACTATCCCATTGAAACTTGAAATGATTGCAGACTTTGTTGTTTTTATGACATGCAAGTGATCTTCAATTCAATGTTACTGAAGCAATTAGAAGGTTGACTAAACATCTTATTTATAGGTATTTTAAAGATAAAAAAATGCACAGATTAAGAATGTCAATGGAACAGGAAATTTAATCATGGTCTTTTTCAAAACGATTTTAATAAGTATTCAGAATTAAAATTATGATCAATTTATTTTAATTTCTAATCAGGCCTATGAGGAGTTTCGTAGTATTTTTGTCATTTGCTCGTTTTACTAACACACCTTAAAGCCAGTGCTGAAGGTTGAAAGTACAACAGCACTCTTTTATTTAGGCATTGATTTGTGAATCAACTAATGTTAATGAAAACGGGCATTGGTTTGATATTTGTTTAAAATTAAGTTAATCAACATATCATTTTTATTCGTTTTTTATATATATACATAGATATTCCTTGAATTGTTTCGTTTTTTTTTTAAATGAAAGTTTTTGTAAATTATTTTATTTACATAATTACTTAAGTACTACAGTCGTACTGTCTGTCCATTAGATCTCATTTTAAAATGGGTATTGTACAAAAACGGCATATACATAATTACTAAATCTCTTAGGGTCAGTTCACACCGAGACGCGACGCGACGTGACGCTGCGCGCACACTTTTAAAGAGCGATTCGAATTATAACTTTATTTTCTACACGAAAAGATACACATTTCGTTGTGAGAATTCAGAATACGTTGCGCCACGCAGCGCTGCGCCGCGCGACGCCTCGCGGCGCAGAGCGTCGCAGCGCGGCGTCGCGCTGCGTCGAGCGACCTCGTGAGGTAGATTTCAGTAGAAATCAGAATACGTTGCGCCATGCAGCGCTGCGCCGCGCTGCGCCGCGCGGCGCCTCGCGGCGTAGAGCGACGCAGCGCGAAATCACTGGCCTTCAAGTATCGTCGCGTCGCGTCGCGTCTCGGTTTGAACTGACCCTTAATCCTTCGTTATTACTTAACTTTAAACACAGATTATGTTGACAATATTGTAAGAGAGGGTAGCTGTTTTATAAAAAAAAATATTTTTTTGTTACCAAAAATCGCTTTCCTAACTTTTTAATTGATAGTTTAATATTTGTAAATAAATAGATGTGTTGCAAAATTTAATATATAATAAAATACAATTATGCACATATTAAGCAGGTCACAAAAGTATCAATAACTTGGAAATATCAGAGTGAGACAACGCTATCTGATAGCAGAGTGGTCACCGAATGCTAATTAATTACACTCGCAAGATTAAAACAAATCGATAGCCGTAAGAATCATCAAAATCGGCCCATGTGGTTGTTCTCTAGAGCGCCACAAAGTAACAAACGTTGTATGTATAGATGGGCTGATAAACACATTAGCCTCCATAGCATCGCGAAGTCGGGTAAAAAGAGAGAAAAATACTGTTAGATTACTGTATTGTACCTGAAAACACTAAAGACAATAAGTATTCCTACCTAACCTGATTTAGCATAATTATACTGTGTTCGCGATTTAGTTTCCAAACATTTATAAACATTTAAGTAGGTATTTTTGGAAAAATAACAATTTTTTTTTTTCATTGTACAAATGATTCTGAGCTCATTTCAGAATCATACTGAAAAGACACGCTACATGTAGGTACAAAAATAAACCCTGAACTGTTTAGTTTTTTTTTTAAATCAAAATGGCGGTAATTTTTGTGATTTGTCCCCAAATGTCACTTAGAAATAAGTAGAAGTATTGTTTAAACATTTATTTGTTAAGTTTTCATAAGCGGCGAAGTAGGTGTCCTTATACAGGGTGTAACGGAAAGGGTATATACATCCTTAAGGGTGTGCTACAGACCATCAAACAGAACATGTTTCTCATCATAACAAAATTTTTGCAGCAAAAAAAATATCTGCTGCCCGATAGAAAATTGCAATACCTATTCGACCCAAATGTATAGGCAGCTGATATTTTTTTTCGCTGCAAAAATTTTTTTATGATGAGAAACATGTTCAGTTTGATGGTCTGTAGCACACCCTTAAGGATGTATATACCCTTTCCGTTACACCCTGTATAAGAGCACCTCTGTCTAACCCTTTGGGCATTACAGTACAGGCGTGATGTTATGTTTAGTTTTCTAGTTATTGTTGGGCATCATGATTGTTTATAAAACAGTGTTAGTTTTAAGATAAATTAAATTAATGTTACCTATTAGCTGTTACGTTTTGTGAGAAGAACATGGATTTTAACTTTTGTATATGTTGGTTTTATTTAAAGAATACCTACAGCCACTGCTGTATAAAAAAAACCGGCCAAGTGCGAGTCGGACTCGCGCACCGAGGGTTCCGTACAAACAATTACTGAAAAAAATTACTGAAGAGAATAAATAAAAATATGTGATGTAACTAAAAATTTAAGGTTTTCGGTTTTTTTTATATGTGCTATAAAACATTGCTTCATGCCAAATTTCAAGATTCTAGGTCGACTGGAAGTACCTTTTAGGTTTTGATTCCCTTGCAAGTAGTTGCGAGTAAGAAATTATGCGGCTTAAATTGCTGTTTCTTTTGATTGCGTTGACATAGAAGTTTGATTTTGTTACAGCTTAAAGGTATTATAGACTTGAGTGTTTGATATGAATTTCAATTTAATACCTCTACGCGTTCATGAGGAAAGGGGTAGTAAGTTTAAAATTATTAAAAATATTTATAAAGTTACTACAAATTTGCGGTTTTCGCAATTTTTCCTTTATCTGTGCTATAAGACGTTGCTTCGTACCAAATTCCAAGATTCTGAGTTCACGGGAAGTACCCCGTAGGTTTTGATTTGCGAGTGTCGAAAATTTGCGGCATAAAAGGCTGTATCTTTTGATTACGTTGGCTTAGAAGATTGATTTTTTCACAGCTCGAAGGGACAGTAGACTTGAGTATTTGATATACATTCCAGCTTGATACCTTCACGCGTTCCTGAGAGAAAGGGTCTTGAGAGACAGACAGACGGACAACAAAGTGATCCTAAAAGAGTTCCGTTTTTTCCTTTCGAGGTACGGAACCCTAAAAACTAGATGCAAAGTTCCTTGCAAACGTCACAGTAGAAAGTGTCGTCGACAAAACAAACTACCTCAAAAAGAAGAGCCAAAACTTCGGTTTCATACATCGTTGCGACACGACACGCCATGCAAATATGTCCCTATCCATATTAAATGTATGAAACCAATTTGCTTCTGGCGCGTCACGACACGCCACGACACGTAAGTATGTTTCCGCCTTAAGGATTTCACATTCTGAACATGAATTTACACCTTTAACTACCTACCAAAATATGAATAAGTTCTCGAATGTAACGCAATTTCGGCGACTAATTTTCATCAAAGTACGCAGATCTCTTCATATAATACCTTATATTCAATAATCACGCCAAAATATTGCAACTATTTTTAAATCATCCTATAAATGACGCGACTGCATTAATTTCGCACCAATAATATATCCGGCGCCATATTAGAGAGGTCATTCTGCAATATTTGCGCGAAAATATTAATTTAATTCTACAATATCACGCCGCCACACGGTGGGCTGAAATCGCGAAGTTGGGACTTAAGGATTTTTAAATATATATTTGCATTGTATATACTTATACCATACTTTTATGTTTTGGAACTTTTTTTTAAAGTAGGTTATTACCCTAAAATTTCAGAGATTTAATTTGTATGAATAAAACAAAGAATTCGATGCATGGTGCATATTATTAGGATTATTATTATTAGTTTGTTGTAAATATTTTGTGCAACTGCATTCCACACCACTCTTTCCACAACACCAAAACCGGTTTTCTTATCAGTAGACGAGTCGTCATTAGTGACGTGCGCCAATCAGAGGGCAGTAAATTTGCAGGTAAAAAATATTTGGGGTAGCAAGTTGAAAACAATGATATCAGTTCGTTGTAACCACCCTTTACATACGGACTACCCGCTCGTTACTTGATTTTTGTTAAAAGTTGATTTTCGAGAATTTTGTGAAAATGTTTAGTGATTTAGTTACTAATGTTGATATGTTTGTGAAATTGAAATCAAGTGGTAGTATTAAGGATCATAACTTTTTATACAGTGCTATCAAGTCAAAATTGTGTGATTTAAATCAAGATAATGATAATTTGCTAAAGGAATTCTGCGCAAAGTATTGTTATAATACTTATAAAAAATGGGAAAATGCTAAACGAAAAGAACATACATTTAGAAGTAAATACAGTGATTGGTTGGCATCGGAGATAGTTTGGCCTGAGTTTATGAAAGATTTTGCAAAAAACGACGACGAACCAGTTCCTAGCACATCAACTACATCTCATGAAAAGGTGTCTGTTGGTACATCAACTCAAGTAAGTCCGAGAAAACCATTTACAGAATTAGGTCCTAAACAAAAAAAGAGACGTACGGAACTTACTACGCAAACTATTGCTTCAGAGGAGTTGTCACATGCCCATGTTTTTAACTTAAAAGCAGAAGGAAAGGAAGATGTTGCTGACATATTACAGCATCTGCTCAAGCATCCACAGGACGTGCAAAAAGTAAAAGATTGTCTTTTTGGAAATAAAAAGAAATCAGTATTCTCTCCAGATGAAGCTTTAGGCTTGTTTTTGTCTTTGAAATTGTCAAAATGGCAATATAATACGCTACGAAAAAGTATCGCAGAAGTAACTGGTACCAACGTATATCCCTCTTACTACGCACTGCAAAATGAAAAAATTAAATGTTATCCACCTAAAACTGCTATTGTAGTAACAGATAAAACGGCTATGATAGAATTGCAGGCACTATTGGATATTACTGTGAAGAGAATTATAATGTCAAACGAAATTAGTGAAACTTGTAAAGATTTGACACTGATTAGTAAATGGGGATTTGACGGAGCTTCGAATCAAGCCAATTATAAGCAGAAAGTTGGAAGAGAAAATGAAGAAGATGAGGACTTTGACGATTCTAGCGTATTTATGGGTAGTTTGATTCCTATCAAATTAGTGTCTGGTGACAGAGTTATATGGGAAAATGATTCCCCAAATTCCTCATTATGGTGTCGTCCGCTGTTTTTTAAATTCATGAAGGAAAACAAATTCAGCATTTTGCAAGAAAAAAATGCGATTGAGGCAGAGATTAACAATTTAGTTAAGACAGTGGTTGATGATTTGACCATCTCGCACAACCTAATACTAACCATGATAGATGGTAAAGCGACTGCAGTTCTTTGCGATACATCAACACAAAGATGTGACATATGTAAAGCTACTCCAAAGGAAATGAATGATTTGTCCTTGGTTTTGGCAAAAGAAATTGATGTCGATTTATATAAATATGGTTTATCGTCGTTACACATCTGGATACGATTCATGGAATGCATTCTTCATATAGCGTACAGATTAGATTTGAAGACATGGATGGTGAAAGGTGACAGTAAAGCTATTATGGAGAGCAAAAAGAGAAATATTCAGGAAGCATTTAAATCCGAAACAGGACTTTTAATTGATGTTGTGAAACAGGGTCATGGTACAACAAATGATGGGAATACTGCGAGGAGATTTTTCGAAAACCCCGATATTGCAGCTTCGATCACAGGAGTAAATGAAGAATTAATAAAAAGATTTAAAACTATATTAGAAGCAATTTCGTCGGGTCACCGTATTGATATATTGAAGTTTAAAGATTATACCGAAACCACCATGGAACTATACATTGAATTATATAATTGGTTTTACATGCCTGCAAGTGTTCACAAAGTTTTAGCTCACGGAGCAGCTATTATTGAAAGCTTGGGTATAGTGCCCATTGGAAAATTATCCGAAGAAGCAGCTGAAGCACGCAACAAAGATTTTCGGAGATATCGTGCTCATAATTCGAGGAAATTCTGTAGAAAAGCTACTAATGAAGATATTTTGAACAATTTGTTAATCAGCTCTGATCCACATATTTCAAAGATACGACACAAACTGGTGCGAAAACACAAAGCCTTTTCAGAAGAAGCAACAGCTTTGTTGATCGTTAAGGATACATTTGTTGACGATGATGATCAAGAAAATTTAGGGGTTTTAACTGAAGACCCGTTATTGTCAGAGCATGGTGTTGAGCATGGTGCAGGCCCCTCCTAAAAATATTGGTAAATGATTTGAATTTTGAATTTGTCTTTGTAAGTCTCACACATACAGAACACAGATTTGTAGTCGTGGATTAGGCCTATTGGGGAGACCACTGATAAAAAAAACGCGCCTAGTTCTCTACCTCTGGGGTGGTGTGGAATAGAGAATACAATAATTATCACTGCTAAGTATTCTAAGATTTAGGTGACTTTTAAGATATTTTCGTTCAAAAAAATCTAAAAAAGTCTAACTACCTACTAAGTCACAGTAAACTACAGTAGACGATTAGATGCAAATAAATTGTACTATTAAAATACTTATCCAACAATTGGAAGAAATTTGAGATTTTGTAGACTTAAATGCGATTTTAATAAGAAAAAAAATTAAAAAAAAAATTCTCCTAAATCGCAGCAAAGCGCAGTAGCTGACTAGTTGTAAAAATAAGCTAATAAATAGTACTATATTTTAATATATACATCGCAGTTGGAGATGTTTTCAGATTTTTGAGATTCTTTAGATTTTATGATTTTTTCTATACAAAAAAATATTTAAAAAATTGTAGTACTAAAAATAATGCGTAAAATAAAAAGTCATAGAACAATAATTTACTGTATTAGATAGTAGAACAAATTTGCATCATTAATCAGTAAAAATAAGATGACTTTTTTTTTAATGTCCTAAGTCCACTACGTATATAAATCAACCCACCGTGCGCCATCGCCATCGCGATCGGGAAGCTTACATTTGACATTTGAATGACATGCGCTAATGTTGTTATTAAAATAATCATTCCTACTGTCCCTTCGTTGTTATTTCACCTCCGATTTTTATGTAGTGACCCATATTCTTATTGCCATAAGGTTTATTGTGACAGTTTAACAACTATGACAGGACTGTATTGAGTGTATATTATATCGGACTCGATTTAGAGGAGAGATAATTTATTCGCGAACATGACTGTCTGATTGTGAATTTATGTTTGCATTTTACAGCCTAAATAAAAATAGGCTGCATAGATACCTACGCCTGCTGTCAGTATTGGTGGAAGAAATATCTACAAAAATACTGATACTGCTGCTGCCGCCGCGCCGTTAGTAAAGGGGTCGTATTTGAGTAAGGGGAAAATGAACCCTAGGATGTTTCCTTTTTGGTCAAAGCTTATATTTTTTTAGTTTTCATTGCATGCGGCAGCAGGAAAAGTAAGGATTTATAAGACATATATGCACACCTACATCTGCCTAGTTAGGTACCATCACAGAATAAGTCTGCCAAATTCTTCATTTTCGAAAAGCCATATTCACGGCACGGTAAAATAAAATAAGGAATCAGTTCATAAATACCTTTATTTATTTCTCTATGTATTGAAGAGTTTCTCCGTGTATAGTGAGGGCCATCTTCTGCAGTGCTCTCCTCGCGTCCTCCACAGGAAACCTGTTACTGTACTCCAAGACGGACGCCAGCTCATCATCCAGAACCTTCATTAAATAATCCATAGACCTCGTACTCCTCACCGCATAGTACAATTGCTTGTACTCAATCGGCGTTTTCTCTATTTTCGACTCCCAAATGTGACCATAAATCTGAGGGTACTCCCATAGAGCGATCGTGGTTGGCGCACCAACCAAGGAGTATGAGTATGGGTGCGTGAAAAAGTCTTTGACGTCTAAATAGAGTTGCCATAGTAATGCCAAGTGGCCGCCAAGAATGTAGGCATTCTTCTCCATCTCAGGGCCTCGTCGGGAGAGTTTCATAGCGCCTTGGCATCCCTTGCCAAGTATGCTGCCAGACATGAGCATGGTCCGGAGTGTCCACTCGGCTATGCCCCGCCCGAGGAAGTCTTCTGAACCACCGAGTTTCATCAAGTTGTCTTCATTTTCCCAGTCGTAAACAGCTGCTTCATTATCACCTGAAATATATTTACCTAACTATGTTTGTACTGTCCCCGCAAGCCAAAAGCGGTTACTCGACAAATCTGTGTTTTGAGAGAACAGGATAGAGATAATATGGAAGTGTATTCTATACTTTTCATTAAAAAAAAAATGTTAAATTCAAATTGTTCGTACCTAGTGTTTTTTTAATGTAGTATTATGGAAAGATAATTACGATGTTCTATTCGGTCAAATTACCTACGTGATAAGTAACGTTAAGCCCCTGTTCCTACCTAAACAACGTGCGTACCAGGTCATGGTCTGAGAAGTGATCTGGCACTATATGTTGCCACTAGCATCAACATTCAAAATTAAATAAAGTATATTTTCCACAGACAATTTTACAAATCTTTTCCAATACCTCCTTGTCAATGTAATTTAAGCGCATTCTAGATTAAGTTCAGTATACCTTTAGGTTCAGACGGGAGAGGGTTGTGCATGGCATCATGCATTCCATAGGCGTCTCCCTCCACCAGATCCCTGAGGCCGGTGGATATCAGCTCCGTCACCTCGTTGTTGCGGAGACCGCCCAAATGCTGCAGACACGTCGCCAAGAGGAAGTCGCCTAAAACAGAGGATATGCTGTGAGGCTAGGTTATCTTGCTGTGTATATTGCCCTTTGGTAACATGAAACTTCGATAATCGTGTCCTAGAGACTGTCACTGTGTCGCCCAGGTATTAGAAACCTGTCCTACCGCCGCCGGCGGCGTCGGTGACTTGCGCGAAGTGAGTAGAGTTACCAAATTGCAGAAGTCACATATGGGACTATTACATTTCAAAGCGCTTTGGTTCGACATTATGGTGCGAACCGCCAGGCTGTGGAATTCACTACCGGCTTATTTGTTTCCCAAACATTATAATCTGGTTATCTTTATAATTCGGGTTAATAGGTTTGTTCTAGGCAAGCGCGCTCTAGCCTAGACCGCATCTTTGCTTCACATCAGGCGAGTTGCAGCCAAACACAAGCATATTTAGGGTAAAAAAAAATTGGTTGTCTGTCCTAAAGTTGGTTTACGGACGATAGTTTAACGTGACAGCGTCATAACAAAACATTGATGCGGCACAAGCGTACAATGAGCGTAACGGGACAATGAGCCATCCTTTTTCGTGCATGCAGCTGGCGTTCATTGATTTATTAGACGTAGTCACGTCAAAAAAAAAACATTTTGCCATTAAGATATTAGTCTTAGGGAAGAGCTCATTGTTCATTATCGGAACAAATCCATGCTCCCGGCTACCTATTATGCAACCCATTCCTAATAGGACCTAATCTGTAGCGCTTGTGGCCTACTAGACCGCAATGAAGCACCCATAACTTACCTGTCAACAGCACAATCTTATTCCCATACAACAGGTCCTTGAACTTGTCTCCATGACTCTTCTTATCCTGAAGGTTCACCATCGCCTTATGTATCATATGACCTGTCCTCTTCATCTCCACTATGTAATGAAATTATATTAATGTTTGAATGGTTTTTTAATACTTTTATACATAATTTTTTTTTGTAAACTAGAGGAGGTCAGAGTTACCTCTCTCACAACTTTCAAAAGTAACACCGACACAAACTCAAAGATCACAGTTCTTTTTAAAGTCCAGACATTTGTCTTGGTCGAATCATGCGAGGACCACACATATTCGCTTAAGATAGTCTTTTGAAGAAAGAACTATACACATTTAAGTGGACCTGTCCAGTCAGTGCACGCAAGTTAATCTCGGGAGCTCAATAACTAGGCAAATACCAAAGAAAGGACAACTGGATTGGCTAGGCTACAAAATATAAAGGGTGTAAAACACCTCTTAACGAAGCCGAAGGCACTGGTTCTCCCTGTCATTGCGATCATTTTTTTGTTCTACACCATACCTGGGAACCTTCTAGTTACGGAGATATTAGGGGTCAAAATTCCAACTTTTTGACAAGTATTTTTTTTAAATACAAGTTTTTAATGTAAGATTTTTACTATAAACACCTCCACGACCCCCGTACTATTCAATCCTTCCATCAGCACAATGTTTTGAGTGCGTTACATTGAGTTCTACCACAAAACATGATTTTACACCCCTCAAAAAAAAGTCGTTTCTCAGCAATAATTAGTGCGTAAAGTTACTTAGTTTCATGTACAGAATGCTTGGTTGACGGCTTCGTGATGAGGTGATTTACACCGTGTATAAGACGATTGACACACAACACCCCTTGTCCGTGCGGTCGGGCGGAGGTGGCAAAGATTTATATGCTGGTGAGCACACCGTCACTCCGCGCGGTTTTAGGCATCAACTGATTTCATACAAGCTAATTAGATGTTGTGTGATAATCGCCTAAAGTAGGTACTCTATCTGCCAGATTTTATCAGGAAATCAAACCAAATACCTATAGATATCGTCCTAATGGACCATCAAATCCTCACCTATTTCTGCCAGCGCCCTTTGTGAGTGCAGAACTCCAGAATCGTAGTGGTCCCTATTAAACTCTAAGGAGTCGAAGCTAGCGGCTTTGGAAGTCAGCAAGATGATCAGACCAACGGATTGAAGGTTGCTCTTCGATCCTACTAGTAGGTTCTTGGCTGATTTCAGTACTGGATGGTTGGTGCCAACCTAAGGAGCAAAAAGGACAGTTGGGAATGATGCATGGTATTATTGAGTATTTGAAAGATTCGTTGAAAATACTGGGTATGGTATTTTCATTTAAGAAGCCAGACTTCAAGAATTATAGTCCGATACACCGATACGATACACTCCCTGGTTTCCTATGTCTTCGTTGGTATCAAGTATCAAACGACGGTTTTATAATTATGACACAATTTTGAAGGCGACATCAGACCGCAACACAATTAACAAAGACGACCGCTTTCTTCTTCCTCGTTTTCTTTAGATTGTGTTTACCAATTTACATGTAAACCAGTTGTGTCGTTGCGGTCTGTCATTACGGTTGCCGATGGTCTGCGGTCCGTGGTTGTCTCTGACATTGTACCTTTAGGTACATCAAGTATGTATGTACTCGTCACTGGTATTTTTTTGGCATAAATTCTCTTGTCGCGCCTTACTATACCAATACTGACAAAATATCAATAGACAACAAGTACTAGTATACTGACCAGCTTCCTCAGATGTATGGCAGTGCTGGCGATCTCATCGTTGAACAACCAGCGAAGGTTGAGGAAAGAGGTCGGATAGCCGACGATCTGCTCCGCCTCTGTGATGACGTCTCGCCAGTCTATCTCCTCCTGACGGCCCAGACCTAGGCCACTGGAGTACATGCGGCACACTGGGCTAAAATACAAACACACTAATGAGAGGTACTAAAACTTAATAGAAAATGGACGAAAACTCATACACACGATACGTGCATCGTAAAAATCGTCGACGACGTGAAAATAGAGACGAAGCCATCCTGCGCCAGTCATCTGCCTAGCCTTTTCCCAAAAATATATAAGGGTTAGCTTCCAGTCTAACCGGATAGAGCGGAATACCAGTATTTTACATGGAGCTACTGGTACTACCTATCTGACTTCTAGTTGTTTCTTTCTTTCCGAGGCCCGACTACAGTCTATTTTTTAGTAAATGAGTTTGGTCAATGTAAGATTATCGTTATCACCTATTTAAAATGCGATACAAACCTTTCAAAAACTCCAGCCGACATCTTTGTACTCATATCCCGAAAATATTGAGATTGATCCTGTTTTCCGTTACTTCGAAATCTTGAAATCCCCTTTAATTTAATTTTCTTTTGCAACAAAATCTGCGGCAAGTAAGAAATACATCGTTCTGTAACATTTATAGATGTTTGAGGAACATTTATTAACAATTTTGATGAGAACATTTTGAAATAAAATGATTTCACAGGATAATACTACCTAGCTACAGTTACAAAACTAAAATGTCAACTGTCTCGAAAGGAAATTATGCAAGTGAGGTTAGAAAAACAAAACCATTTTTAAATACTTATGAAGGTTTTAATGTGTTGGGTGCAACGACCTTTCGGTAGGTATGTGTACATTGTTGGAACTAAAAACGTGACATCGTATATTCAATACCGACTACAAATAATTTCTCACATTTTCGTTTTATTCAAACGCATGCAAAGTCAAAATAAAAACCATCACTGCATCATCAGTGGTTATTTGACAATGACAGCCTCTCTTTATGATGTTGTAGTATTAAGGGCGACTCTTGTACTGGACACTGATGAGCAGTGAACCCTGGGTCGATAATAGGTCAAGTGTGAATCAAATATTATTACATAAATTTAGCGATTTTCACCAAGTATGTACATATATTTAACGAATTGGACAGCTAAATAGGAAAGTTGAAATATAACTAAGAGAAACCTCTACCCAAGTATTGTAGTCTGCTTCAATTACGTTCCAACCAAGTCAAAAGCGGCGCCACTACATACCCAGTCCTCCGCCTTCTGCATCCAGTCTTCCCCAGCTACCTATTTAATACATTTTAAGCATATATCTGTTAAATTTGACGACACGGTTGGCGCAGTGGCTGAGCGGGTTCAATTGAAGAACGGAACAAATATTTGTATGGCCTACAGGTTGTTGTTCCGGGTCTAGGTGTTTGTGTGTGTTAGTTTAAATGTTAGTAAAGGCACAAAAAATGTGCTGAATTCAGGTTATAGCTAAAGTCTATCCACAGAGACCAATTAAGCTGTGAGACTACTATAAGAAAACTATATTTACCTACTTAACGAACCTGTCTAATTAAATAAACATAAATATCTAATAATATGACTCTTTCAACCATCTGGAGGATCTTTTGTAATAAAATATAAATACTAAGATCAAAAGGAGACACTTAGAAAATCTGCCGACAAATCCGAAATGGAATACCTTCGACAAAACGTCACAATTTCAGAAATAGTCTAGGAGAGTGACTCTGCAATATTAATTACATACTGTACAACGTTGTTGTACAACACACACTGGATGTACATCAAGTGGTTGTATCGTCCGAGTCCCACAAGAAATGGTTAAGGTTATAGCTGATCCCCCGCTGCGAAGCTGATTAAAGTTGCTTTCGCGATGCCAACTCCGCGACTATAAGGACTTTTTGAAGGGATTATACGACGTTTCACTAAAATATGTCGTTATTTAAATTTTGGATTAAGCCTCATTTACACGATGCAAAAACTTGCATGCAAGTTTCATTACATTGCAGACTATTGACGGGCAATGAATTCAGTTAATAAAACAAAAACAGCAATGTAGTGAAACTTGCATGCAAGTTCTTGCATCGTGTAAATGAGGCTTTAATGTTATTGTTGAGTAGCTTATATTTTGTTCTTTTTTTATTTTCTATAAAAAATCATTTTCATACTAAAAAGAAACAAATAAAATATATAATCAACGAAATACGGATTGAAAAAAGGGTATCATTTAAGCTATCACCAATTTAATTAGTTTTGTGTTTCTTAAATAATAGGGTTTGTCCTCAAAATAGTAGATCTGTCACCAAAATGTAGTCACCAAACAATGCAAAATCAGTTCCACAATAAATCACCTAAAATCCTGAGATATAAGGTCTAGTACCAAATAAATGTTTTTGTATGTATTATAATAGGTACACACCTAATAAGTATTTAAGCAAACTAATTTAAAGAGATCACCAATAAATCATATTATGTTACTAGAAAATTGCATTAAGTTCAAATAGTAGTCGACGGAGCCCCGCGTAGCGGGGCTCCTATTTCTCTCTGCAGGGTTTAAAGTAACCTAACACGAAGGGGATGTCGGGGTCTTAGTTCGCTCGCTCCGCTCGCTCACTAGACCCCGCCATCCCCTTCGAACCTACCCTTCTAACCTGTCCGAGTTGATGTGCCCTATGTCTCTAAGGAACTGATCTATTTATTTGGTGACAGATCTACCATTCTGAGCACAGAGCTATTATTTAAGTAACAAAACTGTTATTCTAAGAACGAAGTTTATATTCATGTAATGCAATATAATTTTATTGGTTATCGATCTCTTATTTTACACATATATTAACATTAATTTGATAATTCATACCTGGGAACAATTTTTGTTTATCTGAGAACGAAAATATTTCGTGGCGATAGATCTATTTATTAGGTGATACAACTTGATGACAAATATAAATTTTGGTGATAGAAAATATATTAGTTCCCTTGAAAAAATAACTTTTTAGGTAGTCAAGAACACTGAATAGTTTAAAATACAAGATATTTAAAAACAACTCAAAAAAATTATCAAATAAATATTTTTCCCTCGCATTTTAAAATGTCAAGTCTACAATTATTATTATAGCGAATCATTTCAACGTGCATCCGAACGCGAGTCCGTTTCCCGCGCACGCATCGCCCATTATCAGGGTCGCATGTCACTTCCGCTGACATTTCGAAAAACGAAGCACTTTTAAATTGACGTTCCAAAGTTAACGGACAGTGATTTTACTATGCTTGTTAAAATAAATCAAAATAATGGAGAAGCAGTTACGTTAGGGACAGTCGATAGTCGGCAGTGGTCAATTAATATTTCAGTGTTTTTTTACATGATAAATACGTAATTCGGATTCTGTGTAGTTACTCATGGTTTAGTTGCTGTAAATGTTTACAGCTGCGTATCTGATGTTTAAAACAGTATGGTACTAAGTATTTACTATAGGTTTAAAGCTTTACGGACAGTAACAAAAGTCAGCTAATACTTTAGTTTACTAAATCTGCCGAATAGCAACGTTGCTGTATCCCACTTTGATGGGCCCACAGGCACGGGAGCCATTTTTGCTGAGTCTCTGGGATGGTTGCCGTCTCACTGACTGTACCAACACTAACCCTACGTAGGGTTGCCATCCGTCCGGGTTTCCCCGGATTTGTCCTAGTTTAGAGGGCGTCCGGGGAGTGTCCGGGCGGGGCTTCATTTGTAGTCCGAGTTTAAAAAGACAAACAAACTCGTCAGTAATTAAAATAAATTTCCATGAATATAGCTGCATTGATTTTTACAAATTCCTTTTAAAAAGGGAAGATATTCTAAATGCTATAGGAACGAGTGATAAATACAAAAAAAACTGAAAATTAAAAAGTCAAGAGGCTGAGGAAAAAGCTTTTTAAGGGCTGAACATAAATATAAAGGTCATTTTCAACTGTTTTTTATTGCTCTGACTATGTTAAAAAAACCTGTTGAAATGTCCGGGTTCTAGGCTTTAAGATCCGGGGTTTTCACGCGTCTTATCCTGGTTGCCAAATTTTAGAGATGGCAATACTAACCCTACGGGTACCTTATTATTCTTACGGGAACAAAGATCACTTTTTCTTTCGACGGACTTGACCGTGGCAGCGACTCTAGGTACATAACCTTATTGAAAGGGGAATAAAAGTCACTGTTCATTTGACAATGTCGCAAAGTCAGTGGTAAAATAATTACGAAGGGACTGCATTACGGAATCTTAATATTTAATTATAATTTATCTATAATCGCTTATCAGGAAAAGGACAACGTATTATTCTCAATGATTAGTTAAAAATAACGTGTCAATAATCGTCACGTAATTATAAACTTAGAACCACAGAACAGAAAAACTGTTATTTCTGTTCTGTTTTTTCTGCTCTCGACTTAGAACCCAGCTAATTACAAATGTTGCGACAGTTCTAATGTCCCCATCGCACGATAATTATAGCTTTAACCGACTATAGTACAGACGCCAACACATCAAGCTACAACAATCTGTCTTTCTTTAATAGATTTCCAAGTTTATCGTTAAAGAATTACCTAGGTTCACGGTTGATTGGGAAAATTTGACCTATACCTACTTATTTTTTACTTGATTATTACTACACGTCTGGCTTTTGCAACTTGAGACAAATTTGGCTCAGTTAGTTAGAATCAGTTCTTCATAACAGGCCTGGGCTGGGATAATTCCTGAAAGGTCAGCCAAATGTCTGCTTAGTAGTACGTAGCACATTTCACCAGTTGGGTTTGAGGCCTACCCCTCACATGCGTCACATGTCCATGCATGTGACGCACCTGAGGGGTAGGCCTCTTACCATCACTCAGACAGAAATCTAGATTCTGTATAGCCGCTACTGGGAAATTCCTGATGAAAAAACCCAATAACATTCACCTGGGGGGTCATTATGACGTTTAAAACATTATTGTTCCATTCCTATTCCAAAGTGGGAAAGAGATGGAGCTAGACGACCTGTATAGCTCCGTCTCTTTTTCACTCTGGAATAAGAATGGAACAATGTTTTAAGACGTCATGGTACGCCACCAGAGCTGGTATTCAAACCAATTATTCAGTTCAGCAAAATTAAAATGTAATTACATTTTCATAAGTGGGAGAAAGATGACCAGAGACCAAGGGCAGTCGCTTCACGTAAAATACTGTTATACAGCTGCATACGGTTAGACTGGAAGCCGACCTAAAATAGTTGGGAACAGGCTAGGCAGATAATGATGAACTTTTCTTTGGCAGCTCAAAATCTCTCAATACGTCAATAATTCTCCATAACCATGGAAAAAAGACAAGGAAGGACTAAAACATTGTGCTCTACGCCTCTGAGTGCCCCTTTGGGCTCGAACTCCGTGATAAATTGATGATTATTGATTTTACTATTTATCATAATTGATGCAGTATTTTTTTGAGCATGAGATACTGGGTAAGATTCCCAGGTCGGGCAAATTATTATTGATAATTTTATTGATTTTACTATTTATCATAATTGATGCAGTATTTTTTTGAGCATGAGATACTGGGTAAGATTCCCAGGTCGGGCAAATTATTATTGATAATTATTGATTTTACTATTTATCATAATTGATGCAGTATTTTTTTGAGCATGAGATACTTGGTAAGATTCCCAGGTCGGGCAAATTATTATTGATAATTATTGATTTTACTATTTATCATAATTGATGCAGTATTTTTTTGAGCATGAGATACTGGGTAAGATTCCCAGGTCGGGCAAATTATTATTGATAATTATTGATTTTACTATTTATCATAATTGATGCAGTATTTTTTTGAGCATGAGATACTGGGTAAGATTCCCAGGTCGGGCAAATTATTATTGATAATTATTGATTTTACTATTTATCATAATTGATGCAGTATTTTTTTGAGCATGAGATACTGGGTAAGTTTCCCAGGTCGGGCAAATTATTATTGATAATTATTGATTTTACTATTTATCATAATTGATGCAGTATTTTTTTGAGCATGAGATACTTGGTAAGATTCCCAGGTCGGGCAAATTATTATTGATAATTATTGATTTTACTATTTATCATAATTGATGCAGTATTTTTTTGAGCATGAGATACTGGGTAAGATTCCCAGGTCGGGCAAATTATTATTGATAATTATTGATTTTACTATTTATCATAATTGATGCAGTATTTTTTTGAGCATGAGATACTGGGTAAGATTCCCAGGTCGGGCAAATTATTATTGATTTTACTATTTATCATAATTGATGCAGTATTTTTTTGAGCATGAGATACTGGGTAAGATTCCCAGGTCGGGCAAATTATTATTGGCTTTTTCCATCAGGAATTTCTCAGTAGCAGCCACGGCATCTGGATTTGTGCTCGGTTGATGGCAAAAGGCTCGCCCCCTATTATATATACAGGGTGTAACGTAAAGGGTATATACATACTTAAGGGTGTGCTACAGACTATCAAACTGAACATGTTTCTCATAATAAAACATGTTTTTCAGCAAAAAAATCATAGAAAATTGCAATACCTATTCGACCCAAATGTATAGGCAGCTGATATTTTTTTTTGATGCAATTTTTTTTTTATGTTTAGAAACATGTTAAGTTTGATGGTCTGTATCACACCCTTAAGGATGTCTATACCCTTTCCGTTACACCCTGTATAGGACTTAATCACAATTGGCGAAATGTGGGTTAGCATTAGTTACACCTCTGCGTTACCTTTCGGGGATTACAGGCGTGATGTTATGTTACGTATGTAGTATTTTTTAACTCCAAACAGACAGATGTACTGTCACTCGCAATACGTCTTCATTCTTAGTTTATTATTTACGATGTGTCGACTCGCAAATGTCGTTACGTTTTAATTGCATTGCATGGACGTAATAATTGTCAGTTTGCAACCATAATTTAAAAATGCATTTATTATTCAAATTAATCGGAACTACCTTACTGCTTGGCCTTTAGAAAATGTTATGTTATTATTATAAACAATGACTATATTTTATTGTAAAATAGCTGGTTACTAAGGCTTAACAATAATATCGTTCTTTTATTGAAAAAAAACCCAACTCCGAGAAAACTTCCTACAAAAAGTTAAGGTAAGTAAAAAAAAAAAGTTTTTTACTTGCAATTTTATGTCGTTTTCTTCGGAAAATTACCAAAAACATCGATGTCATGACGACCACCCAAATCAAATTTGACCAATACATTGGTGTATGCTGTTTGCTGACGACATTGTTTTAGTTGCCGAAAGTGGCCTAGAGGTCCAGAGCAGATTGGAGGTGTGGTGGCAAACATTGGAGAATGTTGGCCTGAAAATAAGTAGAACCAAAACGGAATACTTGTTTTGTGATTTCGGCGGTCTCTCCAGTCCTGTGCCCTGCCCATAGCCCTTGCCGGAACGCCCATACCGAATATACCGATCTGCTCCGATTTTCGGTACCTCGGGTCGCTTGTCCAAGGAGATGGTGATGTAGACCGGGACTTAACGCACCGGATCAACTCAGGATGGATGAAATGGCGACAGGTCACTGGAACAACTTGCGACCCACGGATGCCCCTCAAGTTAAAGGGGAAATTATACAAGTCCGTGATACGACCAGTCGTACTGTATGGATCGAATTGCTGGGCAGTGAAGAAGACGGATGAAAAAAGATTGCATGCAGCAGAGATGAGAATGTTGAGATGGATGTGTGGAGTGACTAAAATGGATAAAGTTAGAAATTAGTATATAAGAGGAAGTTTGAAAGTGGCACCTATTACAGAAAAGATGAAAGGGAGTCGTCTGTCTTGGTATGGTAATGTGATGAGGAGGGATGGAACACATGTGACTAAAAGAGTGATGAATATAAATGTGGATGGATGGAGAGGGAGAGGAAGACCAAAGAAAAGATGGATGGATTGTGTGAAAAATGATATGAAGGAAAAAGGAGTAAATGATAACATGACGAATGACAAGGGAGAATGGAGAAAAGAGACGTGTTGCGCCAACCCCAAATAAAATGGGACAAGGGCAGGAAGATGATGACATTACGATCCGTAGCTAAACAGCAGCACAGCGTACGGAACTCAACATTTTAGGCTTCAAAGTATGTCTTATGATATTATGGTTAATTACTTTTTATGGATGGAAAACTAAACAGGAGACGTTATTTAATTATGAGCAGCTGGTACCCTTTCCTCCGCGTCCAAATTATAATAATTATTTATTGGAAGGATATCATCTGTCCCAAAATAATTCTCTAAAAACAGTAATTATCAAAACAAAAAAAAAACCAGAGTAACTTGCACTATCCAATTCGAAATTCAAATTCAAACAGCGAGCTCAGTGTTGCCGGCATTAAAAAAGTGCACACTATTATTATGTTAAGGGTTTAATCGTCGGTTTGTAATAATTACACTGCTGCACCACATGCGAACGGCAAATGGAGATAGCACGTTTTATTCTGTTATTAAAAGGTACCCTTAATCTATGGTATCGTTGATTGTTTTTTACTTGAGAATTTAAATGATTTAAGTAGGTACAAAAAACGCGTTTTCATTTTTGAGCAACTTTTGTCATTAAAAATTACGAGTTATTTTGCAGCTTTGGTTTTAAAAAAGGTGCCTTTTGAAGCTTTGCTAAAATTTTTTGTTCAGCAATAGACAAGCTTTGGTTCATGGCCGCAGGTGGAATCTCAGTGAAGGTGACGCTTCATAAACGAGCGTAATAAATATGGTTGAAGTTCCACGGACCCGAACAAACCACTATGCTTCCACATTTATTGTGCAAACGGCCAGGCTGGGGCATTCACTGCCGGCTTCTCTGTTCCTCGATCATTACAATCAGTTCCAGTGAATCGGTTTCTTCTAGACAAACGTGCTCCACCCTAGCCCTACCTTGGCTGGAGTGGTGGCAAAACGCAAACGCAAGCCATTTTTTTTTTAATCTTGTTTTTTTAATACAATTGCCAGCCAATTTAAAAAGGGAAAGCATTTTTAAATTGCGATTGCAAACAGCGATTATTTCACGAAAAAGTAATTCAATGGGATTTAATGAACTTAAAGGGTTTTATTGATGGTTTTTTTTATGATTAGAACTCTGTAAGTAAAGCCAACATACAGCCTGACAGTGACCTGCAAATTGCAAAAATGTAAGAAAATTTGAATTTCGCGGGCTATCCTTGCGCTTCCACCATAATGAGAGCCGCTAAAATTATTTTAGTCCTTATAAAGCTGCAATTGAATTCCTTAGAATAGCAAGGATTAATGAGACTGTGGGGCCAGGTAATCGGTTGTAGGTACACCCGACCCCATGCTGGCTTCACCCGTGCAACATACTTATATCGGATTTTATCGTTGTTGTAAAATATAAGAATTTATTGACGTATAATCGAGTGCGTATATATAGCTCGTTCTGTAATTATTAAGGAAATAGTGTATTGTGAGAGAATTTTCATGTATTATTGTGTTGTTATAAATAAATACCTACTGAAAGTACTTAATTAAATTTATCATAACTAACCTTTTAAATTTTAACATATTTCTTAAAACAACAACAACACTTACATTTATTTGATGGGCCAAAGTTGCCTGAAAATAAATGTACCTAATTATGCTGTTGTTGTAGTTGAAAAAGAAAAAACAATGTTTATTATTATTTTAGATCTTTGGTAGTATGAAAATAATGCACATACTGAATTCATACCTATATTTATAATTGATTAAAGGAAAAAAAAACAAACAACTTAGTGTAGTCCACTCCTGGGCATAGGCATTCTTTCAAGTTCCGTTCCTCTCATCCAAATTCCGCATCCAGTCTGTCATAGATAGCTTTTTAAAGGCCATTTAGCTGGGGGCGTTTGATACATGGGCCATCAGTCCCTCGACAAACAACGTGGCCCGCTGTTCTGCAAGGTGCCATACTACGTCCAAATCGGCGAGAAATATCAGTTAATTTCAGAAAAATTAAACATATGCGCCTTTACACCTAGGTCGCTCTATTATTAATTGAATTGGGATTAACTTTTGCAAAACAATTCTGTTTAATAATCAGAATTTTTTTCGCGTTCTCGGACGCAGAGCTGTACGAAACTTGGTTGTCCGGCCGCATCATATTTCGTGACAACCCATGTCTTGCCTCCGATGGCATTCCGAATCGTCAAATACTTATGGCCATCATTCTTTCATCGCATATTTATTTTACCCATTTACACGTTTTCAAAATTTATTCCCTTGAGCTCACACTTGTCCTAGAAGGAATTCTAGTGCAAAATACTTCATACTTCTTTAGACCCAGTGTAGCTGTTCTGTCTGTTTTTGAATTAAAAATTCCTTACCTACGTTCAAGGGAATAATAACTAAATACGAGGTTGTTCAGACCACTACCTAAAGAAACCCATACAATTTAGTTTTTTGAACATAATTATAAAATTGGAACGGGTGCGTTCGATTTACGGGCGCGCACGCCAGTAGGCGCCCAGCCACGCCCCGCTATTATCCCGCCAACTTTTTACCAAACTTCCAACACGGGTGGCTATTAAATAGAAATAAATCTGTACATAATGAATAATACATTGGCGCGTTATTTTGAACATAGTTTGGTGTGTTTTGGCAGTTTTGCAATGTTTATAAACTTTTTTGGGTTCAACGAAGAGACTCGTTGATGAATGAATGAGCAGGCTATTGCTACTTACAAGGCAACTATGGACAGAAAACTATGCACTATGAAACTATGTAGTTTGTATTTACTTATTTAGTTATAGACCCAGTGATAACCGAATTCGGTTTCTTATCTCTAAAACTCATTGGTTTCACTCTCAACATGCGGTGATAATTGCGTTACACATTTACTTACGATGGCGATGTCGTTAATTAAGAAAGTTCAACCAAAAACAACAACATTCATTGCGTTTTAAGCCGATGATTTTTTCAGTCCTGACCACTTACTATAAGATGTCATCATCATCATCATCTGCCTAGCCTTTTCCCTAACTATCTTGGGGTCGGCTTCCAGTCTAACCGGACGCAGCTGAGTACCAGTATTTTACATGAAGCGACTGCCTATCTGACCTCCACAACCAAGTAACTAGATAATACGGAAGCCCTTGGTTAGACTGGATGTCAGACTTTTTGGCTTCTGACTACTCGTAACGACTGTCAAAGATCTACTTACTATAAAGATGTCATAAATGGATTAAACATTCTTTTCAAAAACCTTCGGATACAGATAGAAAGAGAGTTACGCAAGTGGGGTGGGTACAGATTGACACAGGCTGTTTTACTGTTTAGAAATCGCTTCAGACACTGCCTGGCCTTATTTCTAACATGAAATAAATACATTCCCGCCTTGGGAGATCCAAATGAAGAGAAGGTCCTTAGCAGATACCTAGCTAATAGATAGGTAATTTAATGCCCACAATTTGAATTTATTATACCTAATGAAGAACTCCTGAAACATGTTTAATTTGCGCTAACGTAACCTAAGACAAAAAGTGACTTTTGATTGACAAAATAAACATTATTAGAAAAAAAAACCTAATGTCATCTTTATCATCATTATAAGTAGTTTTTTTTTATATAATTAAAACTAAGTGTTGTCATCCTATCTAGACTTATAAAGGTTAATTGCGTTAAAGTAACTGTAGAAATTATTAAACAACAAGTAATTACGCAAGTATTTATTTAGTTTTAATTGGGTGTTTATGATGTTGTTTCACACTTTAACGTACTCTATTTTGCCAGCAATGGTCTATTATTGTGTCAATTTTTCAATCGATTAAACAGCTTAACATGGAAGCGACAGGGTGGCCCACCAAATTAAATTTTTCTTACGTTTTTCGAAATTTGCGAGTCAGTGTCAGTTTTATGTTGAATATGGTACCTATAGTAAAATTAAGTAAATATTTGCGCAAATTGAGTGAGGAATTGACTTGCATCATGGAAACTAAGTTCGCGCGGCGACCAATCCAGTTATACGACATCAGTTTATACGGATCTCTCTTTGTATTGGAATGCTATACAAAAGGAGGCCATTGTTATACTAGAACTGTATAGATTGATGTGTAGCCGTGTGTACAGTGTGTGATGATGGTACTGTGTGTGTGTAAGTAGACAGGTAGGATCATAATATTGTTACGTCGTGCGCCTTACGAGAACATTCTAGGATTACGTTCGGGTCTAGAATGATCAAGTATGTCCAGAAGATTCGAGAATAATCCTAGAATTTCCACGGTGGAAATGTCTGGAAAGTTCTGGACCTTAATGGAATTTTCTAGAGGGATTGGTTCCACTATAGAGCTATCTAGAAGATTCAAGAAGGTTGTGGAACTTTCTCGAAGGTTGGGTTCCCCTAAGGAACTGCCTAGACGTTTACGGAAGTTGTGGAAGTTTCTCGAAGGTGGGTTGGCCACATAAATAGCCGACGGGTTTGCGAGAGCAGGCTGTCTAATTTCGACTTCGAAACGAAGCGATCGAAATGAACTACCAGTGCGATATCTAAGTGAATAGTGATTAGTTGTGTATTTGTGATTAAATTTAAGTGTTTACTGTTGAATAAAGATTATTAGTGCTTAATTGGTAGTCTGTTAATTTATCCTATACCCAGCTCGTAACAATATCTTCGAATCCCACTTACCGCTTGTATATCCGAAAAAGTTCGCGAGTGGACACAATGAGTTTCGTGTGTCGGGAACAGAATCGAGTTGTGAGTGACAGTGGTAGTGGCACCGAGCGCACAAAACGTACCTATAAGGAAGAGGGTAGATAGTTTTATCTGCTCATAAACATCCACCCGCAATAACTTCAGTTTATCCGTGATCAGCGTTTGCAACAGCGCCGAAATATCGGGAACTCGAAACAAATAATACACATGGTAAATATCCCGTTGTAAGTGTTATTAATAGGGTTAGTGACCATGTCGCTTTGAAAACTGTTATTTCTAGGTAGTGTCCATCGGACATACGCCTAGATTTTCGCGATTAACCTTATCATGTGTTCTTACATTTTCTACGTATGTGGCAGTAAAACCTAAATAAATAAATAAATAGTGGTAGTTTTCACCTAAATAAATATTACATACTAATAAAATTATGAAAACGTTCTTGTTGATATTCATTGAAGCTTAATTTAAAAGTTTAAATTAATAATTCAATAAGTTACAAGCCCACCTTTAACGCGCTACTTCATCACTTAATAATTTATTAGTTAATGAGTTCCTAATCAGAACACACCGGTCATAATTTTACGTCGCCGATAAGCAGGTGTATTGCTCTTATCGAAATATTGCAAATGGTTTATACGTTAAAAAACAATTTACAAAATATATGTGATACAAAGATAAGCTGCATGCAACAGCAGGCAACAGCTACATCGATTATTTGAAAAAGTTTAACAAAATGGCAACTTTTCCGCTAAAACATAAATTAAACACATAATAAAATACTTTATCACAACCTGCTAAAGTCTATAGCAAATAAAACGACCTTAATAAAATAAATACGTTTGTATAAACATGCACCCTTGATTACCGTAAACAAAAAACTAACTTGCTCGTCGCCGATTGGTCGTTTGAAATTTCTTCGGAAATTAAGTACATCCAATTACAGGAATGTGGTCTGTTTGATGAGTTTTTTTTTGTTGTTTCTTTATTGGAGTCAAGTAATCATTTGAGAAAGACATTTTTGAGAACCGCTAGTGTGGAAAGTCACGAAGTTTGTCACTCACACTGAAGATGTTTTTTCTGATGAAATTCTACCACCTATGACATAAGGCTGGTTCCTTCTTTGCCAAGAAAGAGCCAGTCTAAGTTAATGGCCACCGTCAGCTATGGACATCAGCATCACAGGGATATAATACTTACCTGGCTAAAGACCGGCCAATTCTCACAAATATAGTTGATGTTATTTTTACACCTTTTCCTAACGGTTTCTGTTCTAACCAATAGTGTGTAGCTTTCTATAACTGAAAGATAAAGGATGAGCGATTTCGGAGATTACCTCTGACATCCGAACTTATAAACCCCTCATATTAATATTAGTATAGTTTGGTTTTCTTTATACTTAATAGCTATTGCTATTGGCCGAAACTCGCATAATGTGGGTGCCATGGTGCGGCCTAGGGTGAACACGTTTCCTCAGAAGAAACCGATTAACTCGAACTTTGAAGACATCTGGATCTCTTTTTGAGATTTGATTGCAAAGATCACGGAACAGAGAAGCCGGCAATGAAATTTGGAAGCAAAGCGCTGGTCCGTGGAACATCAACCAAATAACGGTGACGCTTCGCTATATCTCGCTCGTCGTGATGTGCACTAAAAATGGTTTGACCTACCCTGTATATCACAACAGCCCTGTAAAGCTGTAGAAGATAACTGTAGGTATAGTAGACTTCCCATTAGTAATTTCGCTAAACATTTTTACACACGGCAACATAACAAGCACAAATGCAGGCTGTCTTCCGTGCCATCTATCATGGGTGTCCCGCGGGCCGTGTCTGCGGGTGGCTCTTAGCTTTAATTGTCGAATGCGTGCTGCCTGTAACTTACTGTTGGTAGTGCGGCCCTTCCCTGCCGGTTGGAGGGACAGCATATCAGGGTTAAAATATGGTTTTGGGTGGCCATTTCTGGCGTAGGGAGTTCATTTTTTTTTTATGTTGACATGGATTAGTTCTGATGAGAATTTCCTTCAGCAGGATTAATACAAACAAAAATAAAATGGGTTCGTCTACCTATACTTTAGTTGTGTAGAGCAGTACTCCGGAGAAATATTCTTTGGTATTCTACACATACCATAGAACGGGTGCGTATCATATCATATAAAGTTATTTGGTATAATTTCATTTTAGTAACGTTCATAAGATATATTAAACGTGAGTTATACCAACTGTTGATATAATTTCCTTAGATATAACATTTATATACTCTAAAACTTATTTCGTATAACGTTATTGGATATAACGTTTATTTAATCTAAAATCATTTGGCTTATCGGTCAAAATACCTATATACTTAATATTGATACCATCTTTATGATTAATACCCCAATTCAAAGCAATCCGACTTGGATGGGTTATAATAGAAGGTTCAGGCGGGATCAGAGCGGATCGCCAGGTCCCCTCTATGTTGGTGGTCATTGGGTTCGGTTTCGTTAGAACAGTTACATTAACGCGCGAAGGCTAACAAGTGAAGCGAACGTGCTGCGGGAGCGGCGTGACAGAAACGAATCGCTGCAAAACCGACTTCACGTAGTCTTGTCTGCCCTACCCCTAGAGTGTAATTTAAAATCGCGTAGGCGCGGAGGGGCGAGGCGACCTGCGAGCTGAGGAGCAGGTGGTTTTAACACTCGCCGCCGCGGCTGAGGCTGGGCGGCGAAGCCGGCCAGCAAGCCGAAGCCGCGGTGGTGAGCGTGAAACACATCTGCGACGATAAGCTCGCATGGGACCGCCGGAGCCCCGCAGTGGCGGAGCCGTGACAGAAACCATGCCTGCTGCATCTTGCATGCTAGCTGCATGCTTGCATGCATGCTTCATGCTTGCGTATATCTATAATCCCTACTGTAGGCGTTTTATCATATTAGACTAAATAGGTTTTATGTCTTTTGAGTGGTATTTCAAACGATTTTATATTAAATGTTGTTATGCTTATAAAAATTAGTTATTTTAAAATTATATCAATCGTTTATTATATTAACTGATCGTTATATCAAATAAAATTATAGATTCAGTTGTTATATCTTGTAAATATTAGAGATTTTGTAATTATATCATATATTACTTACCCCCATAGAACACATGACATGATAAGCAGTAGTCTACGAAAGGTTAACGTGATAAAGAGGACTTATGTTTAGCACATACAACATTGAAAACTGACAAATGATTACCAACTTATAGCTATCGTAAATCCGCTTATACAACAAGTTTCAGTCCTGCTAAAAAGTCTGGAGGTATTCAAAGCCAACCGTTTTCCATTCTTCCCTTTCTTTTACATTTTAAAGTAATGCTGTTATTATAACGGTAATGACAAAAATCTAAATGTGTTTAGTTAAAAATCCTCATTACCGATCCTGTTTTGCGGGCAGTACCGTCGCCCGCGCATATTGTATCATGCACCTTGTAATTTCTCATGCTAATAGCGAGCTACCGCGCCGTGTACCGCTGCTCCGATGGTACTTTATGACAATCGCGGGCCACGAGATACTTCAGTAGCCTCATGGCAGCCTGGTACTCTCGTCATGTTCTATATGCTGTATTTGTTTGTAGACAGGCGATCCGAAAAAAAAAACAACAAAGAATTTTAGTCATTGGAGAATATCAGAATCACACCGCATATGCCAGATGCTTCTGCCTTTCTCAATTAAAGCAAATAACCAGTAAATTTAAATAAAAAAAAAAAAAATGAAATATATAATAACTGCCTTTTATTGCCTGGGAGTTGTTCGATCAATTAATTTCATGCAGTCTAGCACACGGTAGACCTGACAATGCGAAAAATATCCAATATGACTGTAATACTTCAAAACGAGTAAGTAGTTAAGATCTTGCACGCACATCTGTAGTTACGGACACGAGGCATCTGATTATACTCAGCTATTAATAGCAATACTCATTATTATATTTAATTTAAGCTCAGTAACTTGATCGGAACCCACCTGTTTGGTAAGTGATCGCATAGGCTGTACTTTGCGTGTCCATCGCCTACTCAGTTGCTTGAAAAGTTCACATATGTTTCGTTTCACGGATGTTTCGATATCTGTCAAGGTGTCATGTTGACAGCTGTCATGTGGGTTTTGATATTAGTAACACCAATGATAAATCTTTACGAGTATCCATGTTTGCAAATTATGTTTTATGGATGTTTTGTAATCGTAATGTCCAGATATATGCATGTTGATAAGATGGGGAGCCATAAAGAGATGTGGTTGATATTATATTTCAGTTTCTCGGACAGATCTAGAAGCGATTGGAATCAAATTAATAAATGTAAAATAACTTGTATTGACGAGCTTATGTTTGTTTGTTCGGTCCTATAAAATGATGTAAACACAATAAATAGGTAAGTAGGTATATTTAATTTATCCAAATGAGTAGGTACGTATCCATAACCCTCGTAATTCTTATTTATTTCATGTCGGCTTTCACGCATTTCGTTAAACCTGTTCGTTCTAGTGAGGTTTCAGGACTTTTCCAAAAATAGTAAAGTAGCTAGTAAGGGGCTAGTCTAGGTGTTTGCTAGGAATCTTGGAGGGATGTCATGGCTTTTTTGACAAGCTCACACATCTACACTCCACACATTTTACGCCACTTTAGTGGGCAATTTCATTAATTTACAAAGGTCCGTGGTGTAGTCATCATTTAAATACGTACTAAAAAGCTCACGGAACAAGTCAAGCTATGGTTGAAAGACCAATTCTCATATCACATCACCTCCCACATTAATAACTTTGAAAGTTATCTTATAGACACAAAACACCGATAAAGTGGCTCCACCTGTTGGTATGGACACGAAACATCAGATCAGCACGATTTAGCTGAAGCTAGGATTGATTGAGGACTGACACACGATGAAATGTATCCTAGATGGCATGACCATCTCATTTCTTACTTCATAAATGCAAGGATGTAGAAGTTTGCCACTCGATTACTATAAAGAAACTAGCTGCTGCCCGCGTTTTCGCTCGCGTGGGAAAATTTTGATGGGCTTTAGGGGTATGAAAAATAGATGTTGGCCGATTCTCAGACCTACCCGATATGCACGCAAAATTTCATACAAATCGGTTCAGCCGTTACGGAGGAGTTTGGTAACAAACACCGCAACACTAGAATTTTATGTATTGGAAGATGTTTCATAAGAGCCTATTTTTACCCGACTACGGAGAAGCCAAAAGTTATGATTTTTTGAATAAAAATAGTGCGTGGAGTCCCTCCGCGCGGAAGAAGTGAAACTTCGTAATACTACACGCATGCGTTTGATTGAGTGCCATGCATTCACTCTCGGTATTATATTGAGCTTCTAAATAATATATTGTTGTTTTCTTAATGTATTATTTTAGTACATAAGTTTATCGAGATTATATTCTACTCACGGAAATTGAGCGAAGGCTGGTCACACCGAAGAGTCGAATGCATGACTATTTGCAGGCCATCTTGCGTACCTAGTAGAACAGTAGTTCTACAAGATTTGTAACTACGTAACAAATCTTGTAATACTGCCATCTCTTAGAGAGTTATAGAAAATATTCCCCCTCAAAGTCAAAGTCAAAGATTTATTTGCAGATAAATATGGTTACAAAAGTTCTTACAATGGTAGTATTAGTAGCTTAACATATTCAATCATAACATAATGACATGCAAATTTTTGGTATAGGTAGAATTCGAACATTAATTTAATTTATAATCAAGAAGTTCTTTTATATTATAGAAGGGATGCTCAATTAACCACCTGCGTAAAGCCCTTTTGAAGCGGACCATTGGAAGTTCTTTAATTTGGTTAGGAATCTTGTTATAGATCTGAATACACATAGGATAACAACTTCGCCTATATAGTTCCGTTTTTATTCTTGTAGGATTTATTAATCTATTAGGATATCTGGTTTTAAAGTTACATTTATCTCCCAATTTTTCAAACATTTCAGGGTGAGATTTGGTAAATTTACATACTTCCTCAATATAAATACCAGTTAATGTAAGTAGTCTAAGTTTTCTAAACAGCGGTTTACAGGATGTGAGTGGGTCTACATTACAAATCGCACGTATACACCGCTTTTGTGCGATGAAAGCTCTTCCGAGATGCACCGAGTTCCCCCATACCAGTATACCATAGCGCAGTATTGAACCAACATATGCATGATAAGCCTGCAATGTGGCTTGTCTACTTGTAAGATTAGATAAACGCCATAGAGCATAAGCAAACTTACTGAGTTTTCCACATATCATATCAATATGGTTAATCCAAGAACACCTTTCATCTAGAACTATCCCAAGAAAAGTAATACTATCTGATTGTTGTATTTGTTTACCTTTATAAGTTATGTTTAAATCCATTTTAGTCCAGTTTTTGTTTTGAAATTGTACATATTTGGTTTTATCTATGTTAGGTTTAAGGTTATTCTTTTCCATCCAAGTTATTATTTTGTCTACGGTGCTATTTATTTCTTCATTATAGTTTTCTTTAGTTTTAGGGATAATTACGGAGACATCATCTGCAAAGAGTATGCAGGGATGGTCAGTTACTTTTGTCAGGTCATTGATATATAGCAAAAAGAGAGGGGGCCCCAAAATACTGCCCTGTGGAACGCCTGTGCCATTGTAACCTAATTTGGATTTATATTTCTGTCCACCATTTTGATTTGGTTTATCCACAGTAATTTCTACAACTTGCGATCTGTTTGTAAGGTAACTTTTTAACCATGCATTTGCTTTACCGCGTATTCCATATTTATCACATTTTTTTAGGAGTAGCTCGTGCGATACAAAGTCAAAGGCTTTTGACATGTCAAAAAATACAACAGTAGTCGGAATCTTCTGGTCAATATTTTTGGTAACTAGGTTAATTAAGTTAAATGCCGCTGTGGTTGTCGATTTTTTTTTTTGGAATCCATGTTGATCTCGATTCAAAATTTGGAACTTATCGATAAAATTTATTAATCGCGCATGCATGACCTTTTCGTAAATTTTTGCTAAAATAGGCAACAAGGCTATCGGTCTGTAATTATCAACAAGTTTTCTATTTCCTTTTTTGTGTATTGGTTTAATAGCTGTCATTTTTAATTTCTCAGGAAACACTCCCGTGAATAATGATAAGTCTAATAAATGTACTAGTACCGGAGTAATGATAGGGCCTATGTATTTTATAATCCTTGTAGGTATTTGATCATAACCTGTTGAATTTGTATCCCTGAGAGATTTAATTACTTTTTGTATTTCGTCATCATTGGTGGGCATTAAAAACATACTAGAATGAATAGGATCAATGTCATAATTATTAGTATTAATGTCAAAATTGTTGTTCGTCAAATTAATATAATAGTCATTTATATAATTGGCAATGTCCGTGGGGCTTGTTAATGGTCCGGTTTCAGTTTCTATCTCCTTAATGTATGATTCCTGAATTTGATTATTATTATTGGAATTATATTTTATTAAGTCCCATGTTGCCTTGCATTTATTTTTAGCCCTAGATATGTAGTTTGTATTATGAATTTTTTGTGCTTTCTGTATACACTTTTTAAGTAATTTATTATAGTTTAAGTATTTTAATTTATTGCCTTTATCAGATGAGAAATAGTATTTAAAACGCAAGTCCCTTTTAGTTTTAGCTGATTTTTTAATACCTTTGGAAATCCATTTCGTATATTTTTTCACTAGGTTGATTTTGATCTCGATTTTAGGGAAACACAAATCAAAGAACATGACAAGTAAATCGTGAAACAGATTAAACGCATTGTTAGCTTCCTGATTAGAAAAGATATCAGTCCATTTCAAATTTGATATGCAGCTAAAGAACTTTTCTTTATTTTCGGCGCTAAAATCACGCTTATAAATTGTACGAAAGCGTAGAGGTGGAACTTTATTGTCTATTGGTATGGATATCATCTGAGCCGTTTCGTGATCTGACAGTCCCAGTGGTATAACCTCACATATTGCATCCTTACAGTTACTTATTATTTGGTCCAGACATGAATTTCTTCTTGTTGGTTGTTTTATATGTAATGTTAAACCAAAATTATTCACAATCCTAGTTAATTCGTCTGTGCATTTTTTGTTTCTATCGATTTTTCCCCCCAAAATATCAATGTTAAGATCACCTACTATCACAAATTTTTTTTTTTGATTTATTTCGAAGGTTGCATAACATTATTTCTAAATTACGTAGGAAAACGAAGGGGTTTGAGCTTGGCGTACGATATAAGGCTATTATTATAGTGTTATATTGTAAGAGTTCAACTCCACAACACTCAAAATCATTTTCAGATGCATATTTCTTCAATTGCGTCAGTATTTTGTACTCAATGTGATTTATGCAGAATATACAAACACCGCCTCGCTTTTTATTCTTTCTTGAGTACCAGTCTCCTAATTTATAGTCATTTAAGGCAACGCTGCTCTCCTCACCCGCTTTAATAAAAGTCTCCGTCAAGCATACCACATCAATAATCAACCCTTTATTTAGAAACGTATCGATCGCAATTTCTAGTAGTTCTTTTTTACTTCTTAAACCCGCAATATTTTGGTGAAGAATATTTAATGAGCGACAATTATTAATATTAGTTACGTCAATGGAATTTACGTCTTCTACCTTACTTATCTCATTATAATACACTTTTTTTAATGATCGACGTTGATCATAGAGCATTTTAGGTTTAGGTAAAACATTACTAGTACCTGCGAAAAAAGGTACTGTTCGGGGTGCTTTTCAAGTAGGCTTCGTGTCTAGGTTTGTAGTAACATAATATGTGGGCAAATCGGAGCATTTCGACAGAACTGTTGGTTCTTTGCTGAAGTTAAGATATTTGTTTTTATAATCAATTGTGTCAATCAGAACGTTCAGTTTATGACAAGTATTGCTATGAGTACGTAAGAAGTAGCAGTTTTCATTATTTTTACATATCAGTTCTAAATTATTATTCAGTAACTTTACATTTAGATATTTATTTTCCAGCACACTTAACACAATAATTGGGGAACTGTTATATTTTCTTATAAACATATATAATTCATAATCCTCCATGGTAGCGTTACACTTGTTGGAAGTCGCATAAGAAGTTTCACTTCAATAATTGAAAAGTTAGGTTAGGAAATCTATTGGATTTATTATCTTATGGTGGAAGCGCCAGAGTAATCTGCAAAATTCAAAATTGAATGACTATTTCATGAAAAAGTCATTCAAAGGAAGGAATAAATGAACTAAGAACATCCAACCCTATTGATGATTTTAACGATTATAAGATAACTCATTATAGCACTAATTGTTACCTTTGCGAATGGAATAATAACTGAAATGTATTATACACGGTGTAAATCACCTCGTCACGAAGCCGTCAACCAAGCATTCTGTACCTACATGAAACTAAGTAACTTTACGCAAAAATTATTGCTGGGAAACAACTTTTTTTTTGGGGGTGTTAAGTCATGTTTTGTGGTAGAACTCAATGTAACGCACTCAAAACATTGTGCTGATGGACGGATTGAATAGTACGGGGGTCGTGGAGGTGTTTAAAGTAAAAATCTTACATTAAAAACTTGTATATATAAAAATACTTGTCAAAAAGTTGGAACTTTGACCCCTAATATCTCCGCAACTAGAAGGTTCCCAGGTATGGTGTAGAACAAAAAAATGATCGCAATGACAGGGAGAACCAGTGCCTTTCAGCTTCGTTAAGAGGTGTTTTACACCCTTTATAATACTGGCCGTTTTATGGTTCCAATGGCGGTCTTATCGCTGATAGCGATATCTTCGAAACAACCTTTGGATGGACATTACGAAAAGAATGTAAAAAGAGAGTAGTCGTTTAAAATGCCAATCTATACTATATTTTTTACTTTTTCATTATCGTTATGGAACCGTCCTGCCTGCCCCCTTTTTCACAAGCGCTTTCATCTGATTTTGATTCGATAAGTCGTCTGTAGGTGTAGGTTTACCTATCTAAGTATCTAGGTACCTCTTCGAACACATGACTACAGCTTTCAGAAGGAGATACTCGGCACTAACTGACAACCTGGTGGCGTACCATGACGTCTTAAAACATAATTGTTCCATTCTCATTCCAGAGTGAAAAAGAGACGGACCTATACAGGTCGTCTAGCTCCATCTCTTTCCCACTCCTGAATAGGAATGGAACAATAATGTTTTAAGCGTCAGGGAAAAATAAATAAATATACCCCTAATAGTGTGAAAAAGGCCTAACTGACAGACCACTGACTTTCAGCGGTGCTTTCAGCAACAACTGTTCAAAACCTTACTCTATCAATAATTCAATATCGTATCATACATTTATAGGCATTAAGCATTAAATTAAGACGTGTCTGACCGTGGGAATGTCGCACGAAGACGCGAAATGCTAAACTATGTAAATTGCGCGGGAAAGGATGAATGTCACATTGGCGGCCATATTTTATCCGCAACGGGCGCGTTCTTCGCGCGCGCGATTTATGTCGCGTTCACCTATTGAATTAGATGAATGGGTTGTTTAGCTATTGATAAAAGGTATGTTTTTCAAACTGGTGATTTTGACTGCAAGATGTACTTAGTCGGAGATTTTGTTTGACTTTTAAAAGATTTATTTTGATTTGTTTAGAAAACAAGATGAGTTTATGTTCACTTGGTACGCGATAGGCTTTACAGTCTGGTGGATTGAAAACTTAATAAAAAAGGCTTTATCTATATTAATTACCATTTATGTATCATGCATCATTTACAAACTATTAAAGAGCCTTTCCCGTTTGGTAAGCTCAACAGAAAACTGACAATGACGGTCGGGGTCTGTTTGTTCGTGTATGTGAGTTTAAATGTTTGTAAACGCACTCACAATACTTGATATTCAAACCTCTGAGCAGATTGAAACAAAGCTATAAGAACACTCTCGATCAAGACACCTTTCAAACGAAAAAACTTATACAAAATCGATTCATCCGTTAAGGAGCTATGATGCCACAGACAGACACAAAGATACACACTTCAAACTTATAACACCCCTCTTTTTTGATCGAGGGTTAGAATAATTGAAGTTATTTAGGTACCACCGCTAGGTTAGCTACCTTCAGATTTATCATGAATCTTTCAAGGATTAAGTTCAGCATTACTTTACGCCGCGTTTATTCAATACGGGGAAAAGAGTGGCTGTTCCTAATAGAAGTTTTCTACCATGTACTCGTGCTAAGAGTAGGATTCCAATTCCAAAACCATAGAATCTATTGACATTTTCCTTGCTATCCCCGGTCTGAAGCACTGGACTAAGTATTAAGTATTAACGCTAAGACCTTGCGATACATTGCATGGTCGATTCTCTTGTGACACATAAACCAGTTGTTCTCAAAATATGCAGCGAAGCAAAAACCCCAAATCTTTGCTATTTCAAGTATTTAACTTTCCGAATTACGCCCAAATTCTGAAGAATTTCTTTAGCAATGTTCACAGGGAGCACGGCAAAGACTTAATTAGATACTTCAATGACCAAATTAAGTCGAAAATACGCTAAAGAAGCGAACACAGGTAATCTTATCAACATATCCGAGGCATCCATTCAAGCATTCCTGGAGCGAGTACAATTGTTTGATTCACAGGGGCAAAATTTTAAAATAGAACATTCAAGAAGGAATCAGCATCAGTTCGCGACATTTAAATGTGCTGGCGGCGCTTTTGGTCCGCCATTTGCATCCGAGATCGCGTTGATCGGCCATCTTGGTGCGTTTTTTTTTGCCGCCAACGCGTTGTTGTAGGTTTGGTGTACACTGAGTTTTTCATGTTTCGTGTGATGTATTTAACATACATTAACATCAACCAATCAATCGACGGCGGATATCCAACGGATTGACATGGCCACCAACTGTGCCCAACTTTTTCATGAATCCGAAAAAAAATGAATATACATAAGAACATAAACTCGAGCCTTTCACTGTTTGGCACACTTTGCATTGTTACCCAAAACGGATTAGTTTGCCTATTAAAGCATGGAATGGTCACGCTCTCTCTAATTTTTTTGGAATTTATTTGTAGGGTAGTCAGATTTTATTGTGCTTTATCCAATAGGATCGTCATCAACCTCCAAGAACGGCGATAGAGACCATCATCATCTGCCTAGCCTTTTCTCAACTACATACTTTGGGGACTACCAGTTTTACCGGATGCAGCTGAATCATCATCATCAGCCTATAATGTTCTCACTGCTGGGACACGGGCCTCCTTTTCAAGCTTCTGACAGGGTTAGCGACTGTCAAATATTTCCAAATGACAGCCGGGACCAACGGGTTAGGGTGCTTTTGGAGGGAACTCAGTATGGGGGTTACCCATCCACTTACTCGTACCAAACGCGGCAAATGTGTTTTTTATATTAATAAAAATTATCCCGTAATTTACGCTCAGTGTGCCCCCAGCGCGCCTCACGCAACATTTCGTTTTACTCTTGCACCATCTTTATATTCGGTAGCGGCGAACCAAAGGGACGCATTCAATTATTTACTCGTATTATTCTTGTTTATAACTGGTACGAATGTCGTACGTGATGGCTATCATCATCCCCGCTAATTGGGAGCGACGAGCAGACACAAGTAGAATTTAAAAAGTTAAAACTAGCGTAAAAAGCAGTGTGCGTAGTCGCAGCGGAATAATGTCGAATTTCTTAATTTCAGTTAAGCAGATATTTAGTGTATGACCTCGTGTAATTGTGTATGGTAAGTACAAATTTGTGTATCCAGCCATTGGGGAGCTATTCAACAAAAACTGTTTCCGCTGGAACTACGTCATCCTAGCGGCACTTTTTTTATCCTATGCACGTACATGAAAAAAAAATACATTCAATAATTAGTGTATAAGGAGAGGTAAATGTGTATGCTTGAATGAAATTTGTGTGTCATAAAACTGCGAAGATAATCAAGTTTCCGCTGCGCTGACGTTTGGCTATTTGATGGAAATCATATAAAACAGCTTAGTGCAGAGTTGAATTTTTTTACGCACCTTGCTTTGAATTTGTGTGTAATGTTTGTGAAAACAGAATTTGAAAAAAACATACCGTTCAGAAGATATACACGTAAAAGTAAAATAAGGTTATTAGGTCCAATTACTTAAAATAGGAACTCTAGAGCCTAACTTATCACGTTTACTTGTATCTTGTAAGGGTCTACAATGCCTTGCCAAGTTTCATTTATGTGGTCTTAGTAATTAATGAGCAATGGCATAATTTACTACGACTGGACCACTATATTGTATGACATCGGATTGCAGGACTTTTTATTGGTAAAGCAGACTAAACTTATTCCGATAATTAGTGTATTAATGCAACTATTTACATGTAAAATTTCAGGTCATTTCACTAAATAATTAAAGAGTTGGAATAAAAATACCAGAACAACCGCAATTCATGAAAAAACCGACCAAGTATGAATGGCTACAAAAAAGCGGCCGTGCAGTATATAGAGCTAACGTTCTAAAATTTCCAGTGTTGTACCATAATTGGATTGGTACAGGTGGGCACACAATTGTTTAGCAGAAAATAAAACAACTTTATTAACTTTATACCTAATCTTAAAAATATTTATTGGTTAATAATGACTAATTAAAATGAAAAAAAGCCACATTATTAGCAAAGTAGGTAATAATAACATTGATAAAGAATCAGTTTTTTACTAAACATAAATAACTAATATATTGCCTACTGTAAAAGCCTACATGTTTAAGTAAATCTTAGGTTTTTTGTACCAGCACCTAACTTTTCGGGAGTTAGTCTTCTCGTTCGAGCTTTTACGCACACAGAAACAATGTGCATGTGCACTACACACACGACTAAAACCAACCCACCATCTTAGTGAGTTAGAATAACCTTCTTTAGATTATTCACTAATAAACCGATCAGTTTTTAAATTCGACATCTGAAATAACTACTGGTGTTAATGATTTTTTATAATTATTATTAGTATTTCATTTAATCAAATTATACCGAGTATCATCAAAATATTTGTACGCTGGAAGCAGCAGAATATTAAGGAAGGACCTAATAATTACCAAGTGTAACATTTTTTTGTAATATTGTGATACAGAAGCTATTCTTATTAAAGTGAAACTTCTTATGCGACTTCCTCCAACAAGTTTAACGCTACCATGGAGGGAAAATATTTTCTAAAACTCACTGGCAGTATTACAAGATTTGTGACTACGTACTACGTAGTCAAGGAAGACGTACTACGTAGTCAAGGAACTTATCTATAAGTTCCTTGTACGTAGTTCTACTAGGTACGCAAGATGACGTGCAAACAGTCATGCATTCGACTCTTTGGTGTGACCAGTCTTCGCTCAATTTCCATGGGTAGAATAACCTCGATAAACTTATGTAATAATTATGTATTAAAAATAATACAACAAGAAAACAACAAAATATTATTTAGAAGTTCAATAAAATAACGAGAGTGAATGCGTGGCGCTCGAACGCATGCGTGTTACTACACGCATGCGTTCTAGTATTACGAAGTTTCACTTCTTGCGCGCGGAGGGACTCCACGCACTGATTTTTTTAAGTTTGAGAAAAAAACAACAGACCTACTATTTTTATTACGAAAATTATTTGTTACTTGTTTAAGAATTGTGTGCCCACCTGTACCAATCCAATTATGGTACAACACTGGAAATTTTAGAACGTTAGCTCTATATACTGCACGGCCGCTTTTTTTAGCCATTCAAACTTGGTCGGTTTTTTCATGAATTGCGGTTGTTCTGGTATTTTTATTCCAACTCTTTAATTATTTAGTGAAATGACCTGAAATTTTACATGTAAATAGTTGCATTAATACACTAATTATCGGAATAAGTTTAGTCTGCTTTACCAATAAAAAGTCCTGCAATCCGATGTCATACAATATAGTGGTCCAGTCGTAGTAAATTATGCCATTGCTCATTAATTACTAAGACCACATAAATGAAACTTGGCAAGGCATTGTAGACCCTTACAAGATACAAGTAAACGTGATAAGTTAGGCTCTAGAGTTCCTATTTTAAGTAATTGGACCTAATAACCTTATTTTACTTTTACGTGTATATCTTCTGAACGGTATGTTTTTTTCAAATTCTGTTTTCACAAACATTACACACAAATTCAAAGCAAGGTGCGTAAAAAAATTCAACTCTGCACTAAGCTGTTTTATATGATTTCCATCAAATAGCCAAACGTCAGCGCAGCGGAAACTTGATTATCTTCGCAGTTTTATGACACACAAATTTCATTCAAGCATACACATTTACCTCTCCTTATACACTAATTATTGAATGTATTTTTTTTCATGTACGTGCATAGGATAAAAAAAGTGCCGCTAGGATGACGTAGTTCCAGCGGAAACAGTTTTTGTTGAATAGCTCCCCAATGGCTGGATACACAAATTTGTACTTACCATACACAATTACACGAGGTCATACACTAAATATCTGCTTAACTGAAATTAAGAAATTCGACATTATTCCGCTGCGACTACGCACACTAAAAAGCATGCAAGTTTTTATGTGAAAGATGTTTGCCGCTTCTTGTTAGTGGGACAAAAATGAAAACCTAATTATCAAAATCATAACATCAATCTTGAAATCTCTAGGATAAGGTAGACTCTACGTGTTTGTAGTCGTGCACCTAAAAATACGCCACATCTCGCACGTTATTTTTTTTATGATTATGAAAACCTTTGTACTTGAGAATGATTGTAATCTTCTGGCTTATTTCATATTTCTATATAATTATGTTTTTTATAAATTGACCATTTCAAAAGTAATACTTACCTATTCTTTTTAAACAGAGGTGTTGCAACGTCTTAGCCGCTAACCATTCGAGACGAGACAGGAAAAAGTACTTGTAAGGGCTTGTGCGAGAACTTTGCCTAGCAGTGGGACAGTTCCTGTTTTGTTGTGTTGCAGTTGCTGCCGGCTTATAAAAAGAGATTTTAGTGACTGCATTATGGATGACCATTGCCGTTACCATAGATGTTATGTCTAGTTCAACAGCTGTCAACGGTCATATCGCCTGTCAAAATTACGCGCCCTTTCCATACGAATTTCAATCATTGTAATTCTTTCAATACGTATTTAAATAAGGAAAAATTAAAAATCTCAGATCAGCATGCTCGTTTTACAATCATTTTGGCTTTCGAAGTAACCCAACACATGTACCTATAATGTTTGACTCTAGGACTATCTATACATGTAGGGCGCCATGGCGAAGACTACCTTATGTTACAAGAATTGGATAAAAATACACCTTAAACATAATCCAATCAAGGTGAGATAGTCGATATTGTTTCATAGAATTAAAAACTAAACATACAAAACACACTCCTCTTTTTCATGGCGGGAAGGAGCAGAAACTAACCAGTTCGTCTTCTGCTACAATCCATTCTCTTTTTGCTTTCTCCACGTTCGTAATATGCACCTGAACTTTATTATCACACTAGCGGTTGCGCGCGACCTTCCTCCGCGTTGAATTATAAAAATATTACTTCCCTATTTAAGTCGGACTTTGTTAACAATTTCTTGGGTTTTAATGTACTCGCCTAAGTTATTCCTTAAGCTATCTGACAGTCTCCCGTCAAAATCGGTCTAGGCATTAGGATATTAGTCGGAACAAACAGACAGGCAGACTATACGAGTCTCTCTTAACAAAATAAAAAATACTGTATATACCTACTTTCATATGCATTCAGAAAAACTGTTATCTAAACTAATATTATAAAGAGGAAAGATTTGATTGTTTGTTTGTTTGTTTGTTTGCATTGAATAGGCTCCGAAACTACAGAACCGATTTGAAAAATTCTTTCACTGTTGGAAAGCTACACTATCCCCGGGTGACATAGGCTATATAATATTTTCAAAAAAATTAGGGACCCTTACTAAAACTCCAATAATGTAACCCAAGGTGTACAAAAATTACCTGAAATATTCTTTATATCGCGTGCGCTGCGAAAACTATTGATGATAGAATATAGTAATGTTCCACGACTTTGCAGAACACATCATTATTTATAAAAAGTGTCGCGACAGCATATGTCTAACTATCATAGTTATGCCACAATAAGTGTTCTTTTATTTAAAAAAAAAAATTTTAATGCCGCCGCCAGAAAAGGCTCTGTATTTGTGTCTTGGCATTAATCCATATCAAAATAAATAACTTCATATTCAAGACTACCTCAATACATTTATATAACTTTTTGAATTATTCAATTCGGACATTCCATTCGAAAGATATCACGAGTTTAAAAATGTAAGTATTAGAAAAAAGTTTCGCGGTCGCCGCTCACCCTGCTCAGCTAGCTAGCTAGACTACCTTATGCCTTATGCGATGTAGGCGTCACTGAGGTACGGGCCGTACGGGAGGGGAGTCAGTCGTGTGCGGAATCGTATGATTTTAGCTTGAAAATATTTTGAATTCGCTTAGTAGGTAATTAAACTCAACAAAAAAGTTATTTTTAGAACTAAATAAAAGTTCTTTTCAGAACTAAACCAATATTATTCAATCAATTTAATAATAATCTACACTATCTACATCTACACCAATTTTATAAAGGGGAAAGATTTGTATTTTTGTATGTAACGAATAAACTTAAAAACTACTGGACCGATTTCAAAAATTCTTTTGCCGTTAGAAAGCTGCATTATCACTGAGTAACATAGGCTATATTTATTACTAGAAAAAAATAGAGATCCTTAGAAATCCCTACTAAAACCAACCCAAGGTGTAAAAAATGAGCCATAAAAAGTCTGCATGCGCTGCGGAAGGTATTGATGATAGAACAAAAAATTATCTACAATATTATAGTACATATCAATATCAACAAAAAACTTCGCGAGACCATATCTCCAACTATTGTAGTTATGTCACTATAACTACTTTTTTACATTTTAAAAGTTGATAGAAATGCCGATCGAAATCAAACCATGTTATCCATAACTTTGTATTAATTCTTATCCAAATAAACTATTTCGTATTCAAGACGGTTTCAATACCTGTTAATTACTTTTTGAATTATTGAAATCGGACATTCCATTCAAAAGATATTACGAAATTAAAAATATCTATATAAACAAAAATTACACGCTAACGCGTCGTTGTCGCTCCACGCAGCGTAGCGAGCAACGCGGAGAGAGAGATGGCACAGAAGTGTGGGAGAGGAGTGTTCGCATAGTACCATCGGGAAAGTGAGAATATGGACACTTTTCAAACAAAATCCCGTGCACACGATGACATCTGTTTAACACCCTTATTACTATTGGTCCACACAAATACTTTGCGGACCAATAGCGGTAAAACAAAAAAGACCCGACCGAAAAATATACGACCGTTTTTTAAACATGTATTGTTTTAAACACAATCTCAGGCTCTGTTAATGATCCCAGATGTTTGACCACAGTTTTTTTTTTCATTTACGTCACCAAGGGACTCTGCAAAAAATAGATGCTGCGATGCTATTGGTAGCTGAGCGTTAATAAGCGCTTCTATAGCGGCCGGACGCTGCAAGTAACGATAGTCCTTACCGTGGTCAGATACGCAGTTTGGTGATAGTACATACTCCATTATGCTATTGAGAAATTTAGCCCTCCCAGTAGGTATGTGTAATGGACAACACAGGACAATACAAGACTTTTGATAAAGGAATTAAGAGACAATGTGAATGTAGCAACTATCATCACGGGCCCCGCGGCCGGTCAACTCGCTCACATTCCGCGGATCCCGATGATACCGACGGATTTGCCTATAATTTTTAAAAGGTTACAATTTCCTGTAAAGATATCGTTTGTCCTTACAATAAATAAATCCCAGGGACAAACTTTCTCGATGGATGGGATCAACCTAAGGAAAGAGTGGTCTCACGTGTCAGTGGGCAATAGGGGATCGGACTGGGTAAAGAAAACGACATTCTATTTTGTCCGTCAGACAGGTAATACAAAAATATTACACGTATTTTTTGTTTTATCAAAATATCAAAAAATTACTTAGTTAAAACTCATTAAAGTTGGAGAGTGGGGGCTTACTACGTCACAAGTAGGTATAAAACTTACCTACATGTGACGTCATGCGCCATTTCAACTCAATATATCTCCGTAATTTTATGACCGCGTGAAAAAAGAAAAAATACGTGTCCAATACTTTTCAATAAACTACCTGACGGACAAAGAAACAAAAAATTGGATTATCCCCTATTGTATGTGCTCTTGCTCAAGTAGGATCTCCTGAAAATCAATGTTTTGTTATCACCTACAAATACCACTGCCAACATAGTGTACAGTGAAGCTTTAAGGTATACAATTACAAAATAAAAACGTAACAACTTAAAATAAATATAAAAAAGAAATAAAAAATTACTAGCTTAGCCTTTTCACAAACTATCTTGGGGTCGGCTTCCAGTCTAACCGGATGCAGCTGAGTACCAGTATTTTACATAAAGCGACTGCGTTATCTGACCTCCACAACCCAGTAACTGGGTAATACGATACCCCTTGTAAGACTGGATGTCAGAGTTTTGGCTTCTGACTACTCGTAACGACTGTCAAAGATCTACAAATGACAGCTGGGACGGCTTAACGTGCTTTCCGAGGCACGTAGGAAACTCGGTGTGTAATTATGGTCACCCATCCACGGACCAACCTCGCCAAGCACGGCTTATCCGTAAAGATCGACCCGTGCGGCTGTTATTATTTAGCCACGAGCTCCCACCACCACCACCACCTAACGGGTCCAAAACTATCCTATCTTTCAACCCTTATATTATACAGGTTGGCCAAAAAGTCATGGATCAAACGAGGGGTTAGATAGGGTCATCAGCTGCAAAAAATTGTTCTACGGATGGTCCTTAAGGTCAACCCCTGCAGAGTTATAATTTATATTGTGTTTTTATGAGAAAATAGACTTTTTATTACTAATTATTATTAAAATTTGAAAAAATCTTTCGTCCGGGAAAGATATTAGAGCCCCTCATGGCCTTGTGTAATACCTTTTCAGAATCCCTATTAAATGCGCCAAAACTTGTAATACAGGGTCACTTTTCGGTAGAGTATATTTTTTCACAGTGGGGTCCGTAGTTAATAAAAAATTTTGATTTGAGAAAAAATGTTTTCATAAAACTTGATATTATCTTCAACACACCCAATAAACAACCATAAATAGCATGTCTAACGCAAGGCCTCATCAGTACCAATCTAGTGAAAATTATAAAAAAGATAGACGATGTAGATTAAAAGAAAATTTAATAAGAATTAGTAAAAAAAGTCAATTTTCTCCTAAACACACAAAATAAATTATAACTCTGCAGGGGATGACCTTAAGGACCTCCCGTAGAACAATTTTTTGCAGCTGATGACCCCATCTAACCCCTCGTTGCGTTTGATCCACGACTTTTTGGCCACCCTGTATACTCCATTTTCCAAAAAAATCGTTCACTGATGTAAAGGTAATAGTATTACCGAGTGCCATAAGGGGGTTTCTGCGACGCCGCGCCGGCGAAGTGGCGGGCAGAAGATAACTAATTAAAACAAGTTGTACATTTTTTCAGCTCTTATAATCAAAAAGCGTCGTCGTTGCCAGCCTACACAAAGAAAATCAAAGGTGAACACACCACCTAGAGTAAAAGCAAAAAAAGAACTTACTACCAAAAGAAAATAAAAATAAGAAAATCTCACAACCTGAAGAAAATAAGATTTGTAAGCATTTTGGATCAGAGACTCGCTGTTTAGGAAATCCTAAGTACAAGTTAAATAAGAGTTTAGCCAAAGGAGATATATGTGCCATGGAAAATGAGGATGAATGCATAAAATTTTGCAACGAAACCATAAAAGATGCTAAGAAAACCATAAACAATGCCATAAGAGATGGTAAGAAAACCCTAAATGACGGCCGAGTAACCATCGCAGAAGGCAAAAGGACCATTTTAGAGGCCAGAAAAACTTTTGTAGAAACATTTAAGTACAATATAGCTGGAGCTACAAAGAAGAAAAAATGTCCTACTAAAAATAAGAAAATTACTAAATCGAAGAAACGTTAATCTTTCAACCCGTTTATTTCTGCCTATATGACACAATTTATTTGGGGTCGGCGCAGCATGTCTTCTTCTTCCATACTTCTCTATTACTTGTTATCTCATTAGTCACCTTCTGTCTAGCCATATTATATAGATAACTATTTTCCAGAAAATACTCAAGGATATTTAATTAAACATAGTTATATGAACACAACATTTTTTTTTTTTGTTATTTTAATAGGTAAACAAGATTCAAGTGAATCATCTCCTACCTAGCCTTTCCATCAACGATTTTGAGATCGGCTCCTAATCCGAATGCAGCTAAATACATACCAGAGGCGACTGCCTATCTTCGTCACAATCCAGTCACTTGGGTAATATTATTTTATCTTGCTTGGCAAGTCTAGTTGTCCGGATTTCGGCCTTGTAGAAGAAGAATAGGTAACTGTTACGATTGTCAAATGAAGTCTTTGAAATTAAAAGAAAATCTTTATTTACTATAACATCACGCTTGTAATCTCCGAAGGGTTAGGCAGAGGTCTACCTGATACTACACCCACGTTTCACCAGTTATGTTTAAGTCCCATGTAGTAGGGGGCGAGCTTATTTCCATCAACTGGGCACAAATCTAGGTTCCGTGGCTGCTTCCCATAAATACGTGCATAAATAACGTAAAAAACATAGACTACCATAGATATAACACATTCGCAATTACACACAAACACGCGCGCTTGGGCAGAGAATTTGGTAATCGACGTGTGGTAGGACTGCCATCATATATATGTAGGGGGCTGTGGTTCCATTCTCGTCCGCGGCTACCAAGGAATTGGCCGATTGCTGAAAGGCGGACTGGCGGTGCGTGCGGCGGATGAGCGGCCCCTGAGCAGAGCGCCTACCACCAGGGTGGACAGCCGCGCTCGCGTTGCACCACCGTAACAGCCGAAACGTTTTACTGCACTCGCATATCGCTCAGTGCAGCCTTCGTGTAATTTGTCCACAACTCGACTGTGCAGACGCTTGTGCAGTAGCTGGTAAATAGCTCGGCCTTCACTACGTCGCTACGTCGCTAAACCGCCTAGCATGATGCTGCTTGCCGCAAATCGATAAGGTCGTAGATATCTTTCTATAACGGCGTGGTCGGAGAGGTCGGCTGTGATTACATGACCTAAGTATTCGACCTCGTCGACTTTCCCAAGCGCCCCGTGCCGTAGAATTGAAGTGGCGGCAGATCCAACCAAAAAGTACCTACTAATGAAAGCCAGGACCAATGGCTTAATCCCGATCGACCTCAACAAGTGTTGCTAAACCCAGAAGCTCGCCTCGTGCGGCTGTTATGTTTGAGCAACAGTAAGGACCGGACTCTGCCAAAGCAGAGACGAGATGTACATCAGAACGTTCGGCCAGTTGAGATAGGGAGCTGGCTGCTACTCCAGTTTTTAATGACGATTATGTGGCGCATAAAGACGCCAGCCAAAGAATTTGTGACAGAACAGTTCGAAAGTTAGAAGCATTTATTTATGGCCGAACGACCTGATATCAGAACGTTCGGCCAACCTGAATCTCCATAACTGAGGACCTTAGAGTAACTGTTACTGAATAAAGATTTATTAACGATTTAATGACAAACAACCAATGCTTTACTTTTACTCGTAATGCCACCGGTTAAAAGTAAAATGAATTTTGGTTTCTGTAACATCAGGACGTTCGGCCAACGTAATCTCCATAACTGAGGACCTGAGAGAAACCGTTAATGAATAAAGACTTAGTGACGAGACTGAAACGAACTTTTATTGTTTTATTTTTCTTTGTGATGGCCCCCTTATATAGTAAATTAAAAATTTAACATATAACCTCAAAACATTGGCATTATCGATTCCTCCACAAGGAAGAAGCCCAGAGAAGCCGTTAATCAATAAAGATTTTGTGACGACACTGAAATGAACTTTTATTGTTTTATTTTTCTTTGTGATGGCCTCCTTATATAGTAAATTAAAAATTTACAATATAACCTCAAAACATTGGGATTATCGATTGCTCCACAACGAAGAAGCCTAGAATACTCGCAAAACCCTTGATGTGTTAAAGGTTTCAGTGCATTGGTGTCAGTATTTTTGTTGATTCCAGATTAATCTTTAAAAATGCACTATGGCGGATGGCGACTGAAATAGGGTGACCATGTATTCCAACGAAACAAGTATTTACCGAGTAGGTATCTATCTACTGAATGAAGCAAAACACGTCGAATTGTTGAAATAAGGTGACGATGTAGGTATTGCAACAAAATAAATGGATACGCGGACGGAGGACTTTGAGAAGGAGTGCAGATAACCAATATTTTATATAATATGCATTAGAAATAATTGTTATAAAAAAAAACGTTACACACACCAATGGTGGTGTGTGTAACGTTTTTTTTTTATAACAATTAGCTTTATGATGTGGCCTCTTTGCTTCTACTTTTATTATTTTTCCGTGTCTGGAGGTCTACTCTCTTTCTCCGAAACGTAACTTCGGCAACGAACGAAAATTAAACGTAGATACGTTTGTGACCCTACTCCATATCATTTGCGGACGCACACAATAACATTCAATACGTTAATTGTCTGTGAATTCGAATTTCTTGTGTGCGGACACAAGAAGTTCGAATTCAAAAATGCAAATTATATAGAGTAGGGTCACAAACGTATCTACGTTTAATTTTTGTTCGTTGCCGAAGTTACGTTTCGGAGAAAGAGAGTAGACCTCCTGTCACTGTCACATGAAAAAACATAATTGAAACTATCGATCGAATTTCGACCAATAGGCCACCACTAAGTTTTGCTTCATTCAGTTACGGCGGCTTTCTATAAAAATCTCAATCCCATTTTTTACCCCCGACCAAAAAAGAGGGGTGTATCTGTGTGTCTGTCTGTGGCATTGTAGCTCCTAAACGGATGTACCGATTTTGATAAAATTGGTTTCGTTTGAAAGGTGTTTTAATCGAGAGTGTTCTTAGCTATGTTTTGAAAATATCTACTCAGCCTTTTGATGGTAATCACGTCTTTTCTAGTTGAAGGGAAAACAACAACTTCCACAGGTCTGGTCGATTCGAAATTTGAAATCTTGTCACTTGTCAACATGGGCATCGCCAGGGGTGGTGGTTGCACCCCCCTTCACCCCAAAAACGTTTTACTTTTTTATTTCGTTTATTGGCGAGAAGTCGCGCAACACCGAGAAAAGTGGAAGCAATGGGGAGACCTATGTCCAAGATTGGGACAGTCAAGGCTTAGATAAAATAATATAAGTTTAAAAGCATAAAATAAAAAATAAACTTATTACAAGCACAAATCAAAGCGGACCCCCGACGCTAAGATGCTTGGATTATTTTATTTTTGGTTTTTTAGAGGTTTTTTGTGTCGGGGGTTCTTTTAAATTTTTAATTTAATTTTTATTCATTGTCATTCTAAAAAATATCAATTATTATGTACCTAACCACCTACCGCTTTTTTTGGATGATTGATTACAAATAAAGGTACCTAGTTATTTAAGTATTCTTGTACTTAGTCAAATTTCCCAACCTCAATGTCAGTCACCTTTCCACTTTCGTTTGCTTTTAGCCAAAGTGGACTCGACTAATATAACAAAAACTTCACAAGTGGACACTGGTATGCAGGCATCAGCTCAACATTGCTTGTACCTATATAATTTAATATTACAACGTGTTTTGCTTCATTGTTTAGGTAATTTAGTACTCGATAAATACTTGTTTCGTTGGAATACATGGTCACCCTATTTCAGTCGCCATCCGCCATAGTGCATTTTTAAAGATTAATCTGGAATCAACAAGAATACTGACACCATTGCACTGAAACCTATAACACATCAGGGGTTTTACGAGTATTCTAGGCTTCTTCGTTGTGGAGCTATCGATAATCCCAATGTTTTGAGGTTATAATGTAAATTTTCAATTTACTATATAAGGGGGCCATCACAAAGAAAAATAAAACAATAAAAGTTCATTTCAGTGTCGTCACAAAATCTTTATTGATTAACGGTTTCTCTGGGCTTCTTCCTTGTGGAGGAATCGATAATGCCAATGTTTTGAGGTTATATGTTAAATTTTCAATTTACTATATAAGGGGGCCATCACAAAGAAAAATAAAACAATAAAAGTTCGTTTCAGTCTAGTCACTAAGTCTTTATTCATTAACGGTTTCTCTCAGGTCCTCAGTTATGGAGATTACGTTGGCCGAACGTCCTGATGTTACAGAAACCAAAATTCATTTTACTTTTAACCGGTGGCATTACGAGTAAAAATATAGCATTGGTTGTTTGTCATTAAATCGTCAATAAATCTTTATTCAGTAACAGTTACTCTAAGGTCCTCAGTTATGGAGATTCAGGTTGGCCGAACGTTCTGATATCAGGTCGTTCGGCCATAAATAAATGCTTCTAACTTTCGAACTGTTCTGTCACAAATTATTTGGCTGGCGTCTTTATGCGTCACATAATCGTCATTAAAAACTGGAGTGGCAGCCAGCTCCCTATCTCGACTGGGCGAACGTTCTGATGTACATGAGACGAACGGAGGTGTGCGAAGCGGAGAAAGAGATGTTCACCGAACGCCACTCATTCTCGTAACTATAAGGTTACTGTTGGACTGCATCTGACAGAAGTAAAATCTGTATAACTACTGTACTTAGTACTTTTTAGTTCCATGGTCAACAGTTCATCAATGAGAAGGTCACTGACATTATTCTACGTCATCCACTAACGACACTGTCAAGCAGGGTTGGATTATGTACTATAATTATAGTATTTATACTATATTTTCGCCCTTTGTACTATATACTATCCACATCTAAGGATAGTACGCTACCCCCTCACCTTCCGCCTGACGCAGGTCCTCACCGGACACGGTTGTTTCGGGAGGTTCCTGCACCGAATTGGGCGGGAGGAAACGCCCGGGTGTTACCATTGTGAGGATCGGCCGGAGGACACGGTGGAGCACACCGTGGAGCTCTGCCCCGCTTGGGCTGAGCACCGCCGTGTCCTCGTAGCGGCGATTGGCGGCGGTGACCTCTCGCGACCGGCCCTGGTTCAATCCATGGTCCGGAGCGAGAGGGAATGGGAAGCCGTCGCCTCCTTCTGCGAAGCAGTCATGCTAGCGAAGGAGGTGGCGGAACGTGAGAGGGAGAGAACCTCACGTCCCAGCCGCCGCGGGAGACGCCCCGGGCGTCGGGGGGCAACCAGTGGCCCCCGGCCACCGTAGGCGCGAGCCTGTGGACGGTGAGTAATGGGCTAGCTCACCGTCCGTCCGTCTTATGACGACAGGCCGTGTCGACGGCGCGTACGTGTTCCACGCGCGCCTCAAGGAGATGTCAGCAAACCGGAAGGGGCCCGAGAGGGCCGATGCCTGCCAGGGCTGCGGGTTGTTCGAAAGAGATACCGCGGCCCTGGAACAAAAAGGGCGAAGAAGGAACATGGGTGGGTTTTAGTCAGTACAAGTCTGACACTCCCTCCCGCTCCGCCCAGAGCGGGAGAAGTCATTTGATGATTTCCCATCCGGAAAAAAAAAAAAAAAAAAAAGGATAATACGCAAAAATACTATAATTTAAAGTTTGCTCCTGAATGCTTAGTTTTACGAATATTTCGTCCGTTTGTGCTTGCTTAAAAGCAAAGCTTTCAATGCTGAGTCCCGTTAAAACACTGAGCCAACATGAACGAGGGATTACTCTATCGATATTTCCGATTGTTTCTGCCTTTCCCAGAGTCACTGATATAACCAAAATGGATAACATACAGCGGCTTGCCAGTGGCGTGCCTTAGCTTCAGCAATACTACCGAAAGAAATCACTTCTGTTAAAGTCGATGTATTTTGGAGCAAACTATACCAATGGCATGATTAGACAAATGATAGGTCGTTTAGAGAAATATCAAAATTTGTCCTAGATTGTTTAGTACTTCCACATGCAAATGCCGACTGCGAACGAATATTCAGTAAAGTGAACCTTACCAAGACTAAAATACGAAACGAACTGGCAACACAACTAAGAAAAGGAGTAAATCTTGCCATAACTGGTGTTGATTTTAATGACTATTAAGTTAAATTAAAAATAATGAAAGTGTACTATATTTTTTTATAAATACTATCCTTTTAATTTTTTTGTGCTATCTTTTTCATCGTACCTAAATCCAACCCTGCTGTCAAGGGTTAAAACAGACTGTCAAAATTCCGCGCTCTTTATAAATTCAGATGCAATATTTTGAAAATAAATAATAATATAGCATAATCATGGTCGCCACTGTTCAGTCAAACAGAACGCTCGTATAACAAGCAATAAGTCTATGTGGTTAATAAAACAATCATCATAATGCTTAATCCTAAGGTTCGTTCGGAAAACCTCCAGACTGAACAGAAATTGAGAGGGATTACAAATTAAAAGGTTTGAATGAAGGGGTTACGTCTTACACTGGCCCCAGCCGGGAATCGACCCCAGGACTATATGCTCAGCGTTTGCGACCAGTCGACCAACGAGGCAAGTTTGGTTGAGCAGGCAAAATAATACACCTACTTTGTGTCCTAGCTGTCGGTATTATTTTAAGCCACTCATATCGTTTTAACCTCTGTTAACCTATTGGTAATATGTATTTGAAAACGGTGTATTTTACAGCCTAAGAATAAGAGGGTCGCTTCGCCAGCTTATTCAAAGGTAATCAGAGGACTCATGGCTCATCTTGATCACTGAAAAAAATCTACGAATTTCGAAACAAAAACTGGCGAAATTGGTCAAATCTTAGATACACGCTTGATAAAAGCCAAAGATAATAAGAGACATGGAAGAGCGCTGCAAGACTGAAGAAGACGGCGAATACGCTGAAAAAGAATGCAATGAAGTCCCTTTAAATGAATGCAAGAATGCTGCCATTGAAACATGCAAAGTTGCCGTAGAAGAATGCAAAGCTGTCATAGACGAATGCAAGAAATCCGCCGTAGAAGAATGCAACAGCTGTTTAGCAGAGGGTAAAAACTCATTAGAATTGTGTAAACAAAGCGCCGAAGAAGCGGCCCAAAAATGTGCAGAAGAAGGCAAAAAAACCGTTGAGGAAGGGAAGAAAACCATAGAAACAGGTAAAAACTGCTTTCTGGAAATTATAGACCAAGTCAAGAGATGCATCGAGCAAACAATCGAACAGACCAAAAAAGCCTTAGAACAGGCAAAACTCTGCTTGGAGACCACTTTAGAAGAAGCCAAGTGTTTCATTTTAAAAATCATAGAGTTAGCTAAAAATTTCATATGTAAAGTCATAAAAGGGGCAAAGGAATTTATCTCCTGCGCCCTAGAACAAGCAAAGGCATGTGTTTTGAAAACCATAGAGGAAAGCAAGAAAGCCATTCAACAGGCCATAGCAACTATAACGAAAACTGTGGTAACGATCAAGAACATAATTTGTGAATGCCTGAGATCTATTTTGGAAGCACTCCAGGCGTGCTTATCTGATAAAAAAACGGATAACTGCGAGTGGGTATCACCCACGTGTAAAGCTTAACACTAGGTACATATATCTTAAATTTCTCTTTTGGGATCTTGTTTAACTTCTAACATTATTTTTACCCTACTACGGCAAAGCCTAAAGGTAGGGTTGCCATTTTAAGTCTATGTGTGTATTTATGTTTGTAACTACTGAGCCAATTTTGATAAATCCGCTGTCAATCGATTCGCTATTTCGGCCCGGGTGACATTGGGTATATTTTATGTGAACGAAATTAATACGGCGCGGCGAATGCTACATTGAAAAAAGTGGGGTAGACTTTGTTGTTTGCCAACTTTTGGGTGGTTTGTCAAATGAAAGAGGATAACGTAGGTACTTAGTTCATTAGTATATTCAATTAATAAAAAATACATGTTAAAACTGAAACATCCATAGTCTAACCAAGAGGTTTCGTATTACCCAGTTATTGGGCTGTGGAGGTCAGATAGGCAGTCGCTTCATGTAAAATACTGATACTCAGCTGCATCCGGTTAGACTGGAAGCTGACTCCAAACAAAGTTTGGGAAAAGGCTAGGCAGATGGACAAGTTAAAACTTAAACCCAACTACGACCAAAATGGCCAGTTTAATCTTGTAAATACTTATCTACCCCCAACCAAAAGAAGGGGGTGTTATAAGTTTGACTTGTGTATCTGGGTATCTGTGTATCTGTGTGTCTGCCTGTGGCATCGTAGCTTCTAAACGGATGAACCGATTTTGATAAAATTGGTTTCGTTTGAAAGGTATTTTAATCGAGAATGTTCTTAGCTAAGTTTCGAGAAAATCAGCTTAGCCGTTTGTAGATCATCACCACTTTTCTAGTTGAAGAAGAGATATTAACAACTTGCACAGGTCTGGTCGATTTGAAATTTGAAAACTTGTCACCTTCACCACCCCCTCCCCCTAAAAGATCGGTTTTTTTTTTAATTTATAATTTTCCTTGTTTTCGTTAATTAGCAAGAAGAAGCGCAACATCATGAAAATGGGAAGGAATGGGGGAAAGCCTATGCCCAGGAGTGGGATAGTCAAGGCTAAGAAAACATAATATAAGTTTAAAAACCATAAATTAATCCAAGCGTCGTAGCGTCGGGGGACTGCTAAGTAGACTCAAGCACAAAACAAAGCGGACCGCCGCCGCCGACGCTACGATGCTTGGATTAATTTATGGTTACCGTTGTCACACTTTGGGTAGGTACGGAACCCTAAACACCGTCTGCTAATTATTACTAATCCCTTTATTATTTCTACACAAATTAATAATATAAATTAATATTATTACAGCTAGCCTGTGTTGTCCCACTGCTGGGCGAAGGCCTCCACTCTTTTCATCGGTTCTGCTCTACTAAATGCCAATCCAACGTGACAAGACATCCAATTCGTCCCGCCATCTTCTTAGTGGTTTGCCGCCGCCATGTTGTGCCACCAGGGTACCAATCCTGTGTTTTACCAGTATCATGTCCATTTTTTGTTAAGTAAATAATATAAATTGAAGTCGCTTTTGATGTCAATCTATGCAACCATCGTTCTTCTAATGATTTTAGTGCACTTTTCACCATTAGATATCACATTATAAAACATGGTTTGTGTATAAAACATGAATACTTAACTAAGATAATCATTCAGAAATTCCGATGTTTTGTCAAGTCATAAAATATAAGTATAATTTTATTAAAATGTTAGTAAAAATATAAAGTTAAAAAATGTTGTTTATCAATGTCCTTTATTTTTTTTTATTTGAATTCGATTTGTACCTACATTATACCTACAAACTACAAGTATCAAAATAGGGAAAGAATTACAGGACGTCAAACACTTCGTCCACATCGCTGTCAATAGGAAAACTGCCCAAAAGACTAGCAGCATTGCCAAGATGGATGGCAATACTAATTCTTTGGCCAAAAAAAGGCCAGACCTCTGGTCACATGAAGAGTCGACCAACTGCTCGGCGATTTCCCGCAATACTAGGGCACTCGAACCCCATGACCCTAGACCCTTTCCATATTAAATATTATACTATATTTAAGTTTAAAAATTTGGATACAGGAGGTAATCTTCGAAACTGATAGACTGATTAAAAAAAAAATTCACTGATGGAAAGCTCACATTACCGAGTAATGGTACTCGAATATGTTTCATCAACACGGACCGAAGTCGCGGGCAGAAGCTAGTTATAAAATAAAACACTTTATACAGTAGTAATATATAATGTCATCCAATAACGTTAGAGTATTTGCTAACAATACCCTTATAAAAATCGAATACAAGTTGGCTGGCAGACCGACTTCGTTCCAATGCTTCGTTGTATGCGTCTTCGCTGAAACTTCCGTCTGTGAAACCTGTGGGATTGAAACGATTAATTATTATGTTATGCAACTATGTTCAGACACACTGCTTCACTGAAACGTTGCCTCAAGTGGCTGAGCGGTGCGGCAAAACAACATTTTGCACCGATAAAAAGAAAAGGCGGTTTTTGACGGTACAGTAATCAATATTACAAGTGAGGGTAGTCCACAATTTACCTGAAGCAATTTAAATATCTAAACATAAATAATAAGAGCCGCACGGGTCGATCTTTACGGTTAAGCCGTGCTTGCCGAGGTTGGTCCGTGGATGGGTGACCATAATTACACACCGAGTTTCCTCCGTGCCTCGGAAAGCACGTTAAGCCCGTTACGTTAGCACGTTAGTTTTTTTTTATGGTTTTTAGGAGTTGGATGCGTGGCCTGCCTACCTTCCGCCATTTTAAAGTATTTTCAAAATAGCGGCCACGCATAAAACCTGTATCAATAGCTTCTTTAGTAAGCTGTGGCGGGCTGACGGTCACACCACTAGGCTAGTGGTGTGACCGTCAGCCCGCCAACTCATGGGTCTCGAGTTCGAACATGCTTTTGTTGTATAATTATCATTTGCTTCGGTAAAGGAAAACATCGTGAGGAAACCAGCATGCCTGAGATATATTCGACGGCATGTAAAGCCAAGTTAATAACTCTGACAACAGGTATTGTGGCTAAATAATGGCCGCATGGGTCTATATTTAAGATTAAGCCGTGCTTGCCGAGGTTGGTCCGTGGTTGGGTGACCATAACTACATACCGAGTTTCCTCCGTGCCTCGGAAAGCACGTTAAGCCGTTAGTCCCATTTGTAGATCTTTGACAGTCGTTACGAGTAGTCAGAAGCCAAAACTCTCGACATCCAGTCTTACCAAGGGGTTTCGTATATCTGACCCCCACAACCCAGTTACTGGGTTGTGGGGGTCAGATAGGCAGTCGCTTCATGTAAAATACTGGTACTCAGCTGCAACCGGTTAGACTGGAAGCCGACCCAAAGATAGTTTGGGAAAAGGCTAGGTAGATGAATGAAACATAAATTATGGGTTGCCAAGTAAGTAAAAAATATGTAGTCAACAGAAGATTGTGAGGCTACGGAGATACAAGTTTTTCCTCAGTAATTAAGAAATAAATCTGCAAAAAGCACTACAGCACCATCTATGAACGCACTGAAGAATTAAAATGGTCTCTATCTCAATCTCACAAGCAAAGCTTACATCCACTTAAGACTGAGAAAAAAGTTTCTCATCCCCTGTAGTAAAGGGAGGGTCCTTCTGCGTACCTGCCTGGTGTTATGTCTGGTGGGCCAACTGCCCGAAAATTGTTGTCGGGTTCTTCTATACAGGGTATAACGGAAAGGGTATATACATACTTAAGGGTGTGCTACAGACCATCAAACTGAACATGTTTCTCATCATAAAACATGTTTTTCAGCAAAAAAAAATCTGCTGCCGCATAGAAAATTGCAATACCTATTCGACCCAAATTATGGAGCAGCTAATATTTTTTTTTTGCTGCAAAACTTGTTGTATGATGAGAAACATGTTCAGTTTGATGGTCTGTAGCACACCCTTAAGAATGTATATACCCTTTCCGTTACACCCTGTATAGAAGAACCCGACAACAATTTTCGGGCAGTTGGCCCACCAGACATAACACCAGGCAGGCAGTGGCGTGCCTCCAATGAAACGGGGGCAAAGCCCAACTAGACAACTGACGATATTGGGGTAAAAAATAAGTTTTGCTGCCTGTTCTGATATTGGTTTTCAAAGCTGTTTTATGTTCCAATTATTTAAATGTGCCTAAATATAAAAATACAAACAGTGGTTAATATAAAAAAATACTGCGCATTTTATATCTCGTCACAAAATTACAACTATTTCAATATCTTGATTTATAGTTAGTGTCAAGTAAATGATAAATAAGAGTCATCTATAGAATTAAATTTAACAACTGAACTCTTCGTGTCAATTCGTCATTATTTCTCTCGCTCTCTATATATTGGCTATTGGCAAAATTTTAAAAACACCGATAGATGGCGCACAAACAATAAATTGGTTTCTAACTACTAAAGTATTGAAAATATTTGTAACTTCCCGCGACTTCGTTAGGGTGGAAATTTTTAATGTTTTTCAGGCATAAATTATAACTACATAATATATAACCTTTCTCATGAATCATTCTGTAGGTATATTAATGAAAAACGCATCAACATTCTTGCGTAGGTACAGACGGCGGGAAGTGAATTTGTTATAAACTATGTAAACATTACTCACAACGTAAACAGCCATAATTCTTCATTCTCGTTTTTTTACCACGAACAGATGACAAACAACAAAACAAAGCACATAGACACTCTCACACATTTACCTTGCACAGTAACGATTTCACACACTTAAAATCCTTCACAAGAAACAATTTGAATGCTTTTATGAATTCAAAACAAAAATGAATCACTTCAAAACAAAGTTAATTACAGCAAAAACTAATCGCAAAACTTTAAAATACAAGAAAGTACATAAATAATATCACAAAAAAAAGATGCTCCAGTAATCGCTCAAAACAAATATGAACTAATTTGAAATCGTTTTACTTTCTATGGAAATTCGCGCTACGCGCAGGTCTTTGCGCCGCTTGCCCGTTCATTCTTGGCGCCAACACACATTCACTCTCTCAAACTTACACTGACATACACGCACACATTCAAAGAAAAGCCCAGCTTTTAACTCAATACAATTTTTCAAATGAAATACCTAATAATGTTATCAAGACAGAGTCATTTTACTATCAAAGACAGAGAGGTCCGACAAGCCAAATACAGAAGCCAGTGAGTGCGAGTGGGAGCATCCGAACGAACATTGACTGTAGGGTCCGACCATAGCGAACTATGCTTGAACTCTTCTTTTGTTTAGTGTTAGAGCGAGCCAGTCTCGCGGCCGGTAGGTATAGGAGATATTAGAATTTTTTTGGCAACGTCGCGCATCTTGAATTCTTGATAAATGCGCGCGAAATTTGACGTTATTATTATTTTGACATACATTTTTATTTTTGCTTGGAATGTTTTTTTTACTTATTTGTTGTGTTTGATTGTTAGGCAAGCCGGGCTTTTCGGCTTGTATGATAGTTCCGCCACTGCAGGCAGGTAGGCAGAAGGACCCTCCCTTTACTACAGGGGATGAGGAACTTTACACCCTGTTCCTCATACCCCAAAAGTTCCATGCATTCTGATGTGTTGTAGGAAACAGCAATTACCGATGAAAAATTGCTATAGTGGAGGGGTTCAGAACTATGAACTGGATATGTGGTACCCATATGTGTCGGTGTACCTACCACCTTGCTTGGCCTGACTAGTAGCAGGGAGTGATTCCCAATTATATTTTATCTACTTCGGCTTCGTTATATTCGAATTACAAAATTGACAGCGGTTTCATTATGATACCCATAATGACATCGGTTTGCATTATGCGAATCGTCATAAATTCTAAAACACAAGCAAAGACATTCTGAACATACAGCCAGGTACCTATAATATTACTTCAAAATCGAGACAATGTATATGATGTTTTTAAAAATGGAACAAGTTTAGAACAAAAGTATCGTATACTATTTGGCTGTTGCGGCTACAAGATCTTTGCCTTATACCTAATATTATAATTCTATAATAAGAAGTAGATAAAAATACTTATTTGTCTATATCTGTGTTTTATTCCTTCCTTAGATAAAATCTTGTATGCAACTGTACGTTATTGGTCTTTTAATAACTCGTGCCCACCTATTTCGGTACGCGCTACGCTTGTACCGAAAAATGGAACTCGTATTAAAAGACCGTCCATAACGTAACAGTTGCATAAATAGCTATATCGTCACGTCTGTGTATGAGGCGTGATTGGTGCTCATAGATATGAAGTGTCAAGAAAGCTTCGAAATTCTTTACATGAAAAGCATCCAACTTACCACTAACCAACGTCTTCTCTCGACTATCGAACACGAAGGTCATGGTGGCCCGAGCTGTGGCGAGCTGCGCCGGCTCGGGGTCGAGCTGTATGTTGCCGAGCTCGTCGATAGCGCAGGAGACGGCTGCGAAGGTGTGCCGCATTGATAGGCCAGCGTTTAGGAGGGCGAGGCACGTGCAGTTTATACAGCAGGCTAGGAACTGGAATGAGAGAAAAAAAAAAAAAAATGAAAAGAAGAAAATTTGGTATCATTCAGGGAATGGGCTGGAATCACCACGCGAGTCCAGAGCTCCAGATGTGAAATGTCTTCAAATTTTTAGTTCTAGAACATACCGGTTCCGTCACGATGTTTTTCTCCACAGTTTTAAGAACAGTGGTAATGAAATAAATTACACAAAGTAATACGCCTGCCTGTGTTCGAACCCACGACCTACAACTCGTAAGACGAGAGTCTACTCTCTGGCACTGTACAGCCAGCAACTAATAGAGGGAGATCCCGTCATCCCGTGACAGCGAAAGCTTTTATAAAATGACGTAGGTCTGGCGTTCTTGGGATCATGGTCTATATTTTTTTTTTTTTGTGTTGTGTACAGTCACCCAACCCATGCAGAAACGAATGCAGAAACGAACGAAAAAAAACAGCCATTTCCATTCCTTACATTTTGACCGTGTAGGTATTGCACTGTTAATTTTTTTTTTCAGTTACTGATGCAATATTTCTAACCTGTACATAGTACGTCTTTTACTATCATGGGTCCTACATCATAAATCTTCAAATCACTTGTTTCCTTGAGCGAGAAAAATGCCGATAGCCACTCATAGGCAGTGAGACAGGTTTTTCAGATGCCTTTAATAACTGTGGTAGAGATCTTTCTTGTTTGTTTGATTTTTGGATTTCTACTTACACCTCCAAAATCCTCCATCTCTTGAATGGTGACCGTGATACCAGTTCGAGGGTACAGGCTGCCCAGTATCGCCGTCTCACACGTCTGCCTGATCACATGCTCTTTGTATCTGAAATGTGATCATTGTTATAATATTAGAAACTAGCTAGCTAGCCCGTGGCTTCGCTCGCGTAAATTTAGAATTAAAAAAAAAAAACGTTTCGGACACGTGGCGCCATCTAATGACGACATAAGAACGTTATTGTTGTTTTCCTTGGGAACAGTACATTTTTTCGAGATGAAAGGTACCCTATAGTCGTTTCTGTTCACCTGACAACGTATATGCAAAATTTCAGGATAATGGTTCAGTGGTTTAGGCGTGAAGAGGTAACAAACAAAGAAAATTACTTTCGCATTTATAATATTAGTTATAGTTATGAAGTTAGCATTAGGATAGTGCTACATTTACAAGATAAAGCATAGTTGAGAAAATATTTATTTCGGAAAATAAATGCGTAACAGACAAGGCTAGTCATCTGCCGCCTTTAAGACCCTACCTTTTACCTTCCCAAAAGATGACATCAAACAGATAGAAGAATCATTCATCTTTTCTTCTTTGTCATACCTACTCTGAATCCAAATAAGGATTTTTTATAAAAAAAAAAGAAACGGGCTTGCAATGGCTTGCTAACAGGCTGAAAGGAGTATCTAAGAATCGTAGCAAGTGACATGTTATCTGCCTTCCCCTATAAGAAAAAAGGCCAATCTCAAGGCAAGGCTGAGTTCATTCCAGGGCTGCGGGTTGTTCGAAAGAGATACCGCGGCCCTGGAACACAAAGGGCTAAGAAGGAACATGGGTGGGTTTTAGTCAGTCAAGTCTGACACTCCCTCCCGCTCCGCGCAGAGCGGGAGAAGTCATTTGAAGATTTCCCATCCGAAAAAAAAAAAAAAAAAAGGCTAAGTTCATTGAATGTTTGGCATCTGTGGAGATCAAGTACTGAAAGTTTGTTCAGAAATTCTTTGACAACAAGAACCTACAGGCAACAAGCTTGCTAAAAAATAGAAATTAACAGTATCATTACCTGTCTCCAATTGCTGGTTTGCCACCTTTACTGCTGAACAGTACCTCGAGGGTGGCCTTCTGTATGCTTTGGCTCTGCATCTTGATGTCCAGGGGGCCATTCACACTTACTAAGGCTACCGTTTGACCTGGAATATTGAAATGAGGATCTTGTTAAATTTTTTTCAATAACTTTTTAGGGTTCCATACCCAAAGGGTCAAACGGGACCCCATTACTGAGACTTCGCTGTCCGTCTCTCAACAGGCTAGATCTCATGAACTGTGATAGTTAGCCAGTTGAAATTTCTACAGATTATGTATTTCTGTTGATGCTATAACAACAAATACTAAAACATAATAAAATAAATATTTAAGGGGGGCTCCCATACAAAAATGTGATTGTTTTGAAACTTTGCATAATATTTTGGTAAAGTCACTTCCCTATAAGTAATCCGTTTAAATGAAAAGAAGAAAATCTAACATTTCCAAAGCAGGGTGCTAAAGATTCTCAAGTTCGCTTTTTGTAAAATTGCGGGGCGACAAACCAAATTGGCCTGGGGCGCCAAATCTTAAAATACGCCACTGCATCAACCAGGTACAACTTCCGATTCCGTGACTGCTACTGAGAAATGCCTGATGGAAAAACCCAATGACACTTTGCCCGACCTGGCAATCGAACCCAGCACCTCATGCTCATGAATCTTGCTTGCAACCACTAGACCTTCAAGGCGTACGTTACGTTTTATTACGCTTAATGTTATTTTAGTCTGCCACAAAGCGTCAATTTTGCGTCTTAACGCAAAATTAAGATGTAATAGAAATTACGATAGTAAGTTTTAATGCAAGAAAATAGATAAAACAGTTAACAAAAGATACCTTGAGATAAAATTGCTGATCCGTCCGATTTACTGAGGAAGTTGCACTCGCATTTCATCGGCCTTAGCTTGAAATCTTTTAAATTGGTGCTATCATCTCCCATTGTAAAATATTTAGTGGTATTTTCTAATAAAATCTAAGTTAATTTGTTTTGTTTTGGCCAACGAAAAACAGAACAACAAAACACATGTGCAAGTGACAACTGACTGACCAATCGAAGAGTTTTTGTGACATTAGACATTTGGTTATTCGTTTTGAAACCAAAACTTTCTGAAATGAAATCCAAAGGCGGAAAAACATTAAAAAAAAATTCGTAGCGACCTTACACTTATAGCAAAAACTTAACACTTATAGCAAAAAGTACTACAGCACCATCTATGAAAAAACTGAAAAAATAATACGGTCTGTATCTCGCAAGCAAAGTTTACAAACATCGACTTGATATGGAGGGGCCCGACAACAACTGTCGAAGTTTTAACCCAATGGAACGGTAAGTTCAGCATCAGACGGCTATATAATCGTACAAAGTATGGGATCAAAACTTTTGAACTTTGTTATAGTATAAAATATCATGTTGGGTAATTATTAATTTTTCACTGTAATTGATTGCGTTACTTCTGTCCCAAATTTTTCCCTTTTTAGGTGCGAGATGCCGTTTTGAAAGAACAACTCAAACTCAAAGCATTTAGAACATTACTTACAGGCACTTTTGAAAGTAAAAAAAAAAACAACAAAACGCGAAGCTACAGTCCCAAGAGAAAGTGAAGACTTAAGGCGGAAACATACTTACGTGTCGTGGCGTTTCGTGACACGCCAGAATCAAATCGGTTTCATACATTTAATATGGTAAGGGACATATTTGCATGGCGCGTCGTGTCGCAACGATGTATGAAACCGAATGCTTCTGGCGCGTCACGACACATAAGTGTGTTTCCCCTTTAGGTCTCTTATGTTAAGCGAGAGGCTGTGAAACTATGTATAAAGACAAAGGACAAAGGTTTTGAGCTCCAATATTGGATGAAATCAAACTGTACCTGTGCCCTACAAACTTTGAAACGAGCACAGTCAGGCCAAATAGTCGAACACGGCATAAAGATAGACTTCAACTGCCACAAATAAAATTGAAATTATTTAAGAAAAATGTATACTGCATGTCGATTATTGTTTACAATCATCTACCAAATAGTTTGCAAGACTTACCTCTGACAATGTTTAAAAAAATACTCCTCAAACTATTGCTTGTAAAAAGATACTATAACATTAAGGAATATTTAGAAGACAAATTAATAGAATCTGTTATTTGTACTGGTTAATGATTTATTTTAAATTATAAATTTTGACATTATATTTTATCAATACTTTGTGTGTAATTAGTACGGGGCTTTTAGGTTTGAACCTTGCATTAAATATAAACAGCGATTTTTTTCTTGAATCGTGTACTTGACCTTAGCTCTCCAAATAATAAAAAAAAATTAAACATTTTCCAAGGCCGGATCAAGGTCAAAAAGACGAAAACGCGTTTTTGTGAATAAAAACGTGGGCAAAATTATTAACAGGACGAATTTAATTATTTTAGGTAAAGAACTGGTGACAGTAATATATTTTTTCAGAATTAAACATTTTCGTCCACGGAAATTTCGATAAAAAAACATTTACGTAATTTTTGTATTGTACTTGAGGCAAAAATATAAACAGCGGTTTTTTTACATAAAATAACTTAAATTAATATATTAAACCTCCGTTAAAAAAATTAAACAAATTTGACTCACGGAAGTTATTAATATCAGTTTTTTTACAATAGCGGTCGGGGCAAAAATGTAACAGGGTTTAATTTTGTTTAACTTTCATCTAAAGGCTATTTCTAACCAATTTACACGAAAATTAAACACTTTAAAGCAAATACTGAAAAAAAATAAAAATAATGTTTACGTAAAATACGTTTGCAAGCTTCATTCTTGTATTTGGTGCAGCGCTTTCATAGGAATTTGATCTTTCCGTAATAGAGATAAGGTGTAAAATCGCGTATACGTAACAAAACACTATTAAGACTTACAAATGTTTTGATGTGTTCCCGGTTGTCATACTTTCAAGTAAATATCTGGTTCCCTAGCACGAGCGCATGGTGTAAACGTAAAATGTCGATGTTCACGTTACGTTGTTCGTCAGAGTCATCCATATATACGAAATAAATTATGAAATATTGTACGTAATAAAAGTATTTTCCATTTTGAAATCGACGTATTTACGATCCGTTTAAATCAGTTTTTAATCAATATAAAACCTGACACTGCTGTGCAAATTGCAAAAAGCGTAAGAAAATTTGAACATCACGGGCCAAATGAAATTTTTCGTCGCGCGCGAAATTCTTTTTTTCATTCATAATGTTAATGACTAGCTTTTGCCCGCGGCTTCGCCCGCGTGAAGTTCGGCAATTGCCCACGTATGCGTTAACCACCCCAAAATAATGTCGAAAATAGTCATTTAAATGTTATAGATAATAGTTGTTGGCCACGGCTTCGCACGCGCGTAAGTGTAAGTATAGGACACATTTTAATAGTTGTGTAAAAATCTGCGCTTTTCGAAGTAAGGCGCCACATAATTCATTCTGGTTAGAAAAATGTATATTACGGCGTTTTTTTTTTAATTTTTTTTTGTGTTGTTAGGGACCTAAATGGGTTGAACCAGAATTTATTTTATACATGTCTTCCGAGTGACGATGCTGTAGCTCAAATGCCCCGGTCATCCATCCACCTAGCGATATAGGTTATGGTGTAAATGAGCTAACTTACTTAACTTTCTATATTTTAAATTAAAAAATACTCAGATTAAACCAATCTTTTTAACTCCCGGAAAACTACACCGTGTAAATCACCTCATCACGAAGCCGTTAACCAAGCATTCTGTACATGAAACTATGTAACTTTACGCAAAAATTATTGCTGGGAAACGACTTTTTTTTGGGGGGTGTAAAATCATGTTTTGTGGTAGAACTCAATGTAACGCACTCAAAACATTGTGCTGATGGACGGATTGAATAGTACGGGGGTCGTGGAGGTGTTTAAAGTAAAAATCTTAAATTAAAAACTTGTATTTAAAAAAATACTTGTCAAAAAGTTGGAACTTTGACCCCTAATATCTCCGTAACTAGAAGGTTCCCAGGTATGGTAGAGAACAAAAAAAATATCGCAATGACAGGGAGAACCAGTGCCTTTCGGCTTCGTTAAGAGGTATTTTACACCCTTTTATACTAATGAATTATCCTAGCTCTTCTGTGTAAATGACGTTTGCGGTGTTTCCTTTTGGGGCTAAAATTACTAAGATACTCGCCGAGCTCACTTCGGAGCACGCAACATAAAACTGCACACGTGAGAAACAGTTATCACTTAAATCAATGCCAGCCATAGCCTAGGGGAGGATATTGAGACATTGCGTATTTTAATTTTTATTATTTGCACCTAGAAAATGAGGTCATCATTTTCGTAACCCTGAACCCTGAAGTCCACAAAAACGACACTTGTGAAAGAAAAACCGAATGTTTTCCTCGCCGTCAATTTGGTCAGCAACCCCAAAAACCTCGAAAACGACACCCATGCACGAAAAACAGGAAATTTTCCTCGGGGCCATCTCCGATTTTTTTTTATTGCCAGCGACCCGTTAAAACCACGCAAACGACACCCGTGAAGCCATTGAGTCGCGCAATTGTCCAGCCCTCGAGTGTCGGTCACGCAAGTGTCCATGCGCGCAAATATCTTTTCGCGTAAATGGGTTACCGCAAGTGTCCTTCCCACAAATGACCCAGATTCCCGAAGAAGAGAAGTGTGTACTTAAATGAAGTTTTTTTAGCGTATTTGTCCACACAAACGTGCTAACACAAAAAACAATAACAAAAAAATGCCATCCCTGTTTTCGTCTGAGGGGTGGAATTTTCAAAAAAATAGATACGTGTTTCACGTCAATTCAATCGAGAAACACAAATAGTGAATTTCAAGCTGTGAAAAACTTTGAACCCCTATCTCACCCTCTGAGGGGGTAAATTCTTAAAAACTCTAAAATACGTATTTATTTATTTCTAACCAGAAGCTTGTATATGAAATTTCAGCCTTCTAACTTAAAAAATGACGAATTTCCATACAAACTTTCATCCCCTATTTAAGTCCGTTAGGGGTTGAATTTCGAAGAATCCTTCCTTATTCCTTGTCTACATTATAAAGGAAACCTCTGTGCAAAATTTCAGCTTTCCTGGGTCATAGGTTTGGGCTTGGCGTTGATGAGTCAGTCAATCAGTCAGTCAGGACTTCTATTTTTATTTATATAATATAGAGATATATATATATATATATAACTTTGTAAAGCCATTTGTTGACCCTCTAATTGCAAAAGAACAATTTGAATTTCGCAGGCTACCCTTCCACTTCCACCTTAAGTATGTAGTAGCTATCTGCACTGTAATGGTGAAATAAGTAATATAATTACCTCACCTGCATTTAACATGTTGGGAAACTGTGTTGTTATCGTCCTTTATAAAATAACACTATTTCTGTATTTTTAGCCAAAGAAAACGAGGTGGGTGCTACATTTTTTCAACCACCCTGAAAATAATCCACTCTTGAAATAATAATTTAGGTTTCGAGATATGGAACTTTTTTATCAAAACTGCAGCAGTAACTTTGTTCACCATTAACATACTATAAAAGAAAAAGGATTGTGTGGTTTTATGAAACCACGGTAAAAGTGAAACTTTTTTTCCATACTTTTGACATTTATCTAAAAAAAATTGGGCTCAGTTTTCCTTTGACTGACGTCGAGTTCGGGGTTGATATTTTTTTTACAGAAAGGTTACATTATTATTAGCACACACGCAAAGTTTCAATATGCGGAAACGCGCAGTTTTTGAGAAAAAAAAATATTGATAATTAATTATTTTTGCATTATTTAGGTCAATCCCTACCACAGATTATATAGAATTCTGGCCATTGAATGTATTTATGTAAAACATAGCAAATTTGGTTGCAAGAGCGAGCGAAGCGAGCTCTGGACTTGGGGCACCCCGACTTGGACAGGTTAGGTTCGAAGGGGATGGCGGGGTCTAGTGAGCGAGCGAACTAAGACCCCGACATCCCCTTTGTGTTAGGTTACTTTAAACCATGCAGGCAGAAATAGGAGCCCCACGTAGCGGGGCTCCGTCGACTACGCTTTTTAGGCGAATACAATATGTTTTGAGGTTAGGTTACATTAATTGGTTTTTCTCAAGAACGTTGCATTATCTTTTCACGGGAGTAGTGCCAGAGGGGAAGTGGTACACCCCTCCACACCCTCCCGCCCCCTCCGCCTGCCAAACGATACTAGATTTTACCCGAACATTTCCTCAAAATTAAAAATTTAAAAAATCTCGAAAAGGGGGGCGCGTCGCAACTTTTCCTTTTAAGGGGTGGTTGTACGCCTCCCCCCCTCTCCTCCCACTCCCCTCCCTCCCTTCAATTCGACGTCAGTCAAAGGAAAGTCGTACCAAAAATTGGAATAATATTGCATTAAGGGTATAAAACGCGGAGTACATAAAACCGACCGTCACGCGACATGCAACACACAGACGAAAAAGTTTGAGACGATGTAATAAAACTTTCACTTTAACAAATTTAGTTTTACTGTTGAGTGTATGTTTACAAATTAATTAGCGTTAAAAATATTTTTATTATATTGTTTGGTGCTACGGAACTCGGTGTGTGCGAGTATGACTCGCACTTGGCCGGTTTTCTAAATGAAGATTTAACGTTAATGACGATCATGTTTGTAAACAGTAGGTATGTCGCCACTGACCGACTGATGGCTTGCCGTTTTTATTCCTATGCTTTTACAATTACAGAGTAACACAATAAAAACTACTTGCAAAATAAACATCATTTATCATTTATCAATAAAAACACACCGACTCTTAAAAAAGAACACAGTCATACGCATACAATGAACGCAGCGCTTATCTTGGATACGCACACTAGCACACGCTGTACGCTGCTCGCTGCTTAGCGCTGACGTCACGTTCATCGTAATTTATTTTTGACTTTTACTTTATTAAATAACGCTCTAATCTGTTTAATTTTGGGAGATTAAGGTTTGGATTGATATATATCCCATTATTAAATGAATTTCAGTCCTGTTACATTTTTGCCGTAAGTAGTATTCAAGATTTTTGGATTTTCTTGATTTTCTGTGAAGTCCGGAGCAGAATTTGTTTAATTTTCATAATAATAGTTAGATATGTTGATAACAATCACTTTAGCACTATTTTTGTCCTGTTAATATTTTTGCCTTAAGTACGAAGTCAAATTATATGATTTTTAAAAAAAACTGATTGTTCCGTGGACGAAAAATGTTTAATTTGCTGACCTACTCGTAGCACTCAATCTGTTCTACAATACTCCAAATAAACATACCTGTTTATATTTTTTTCCACCAAGTTACAACATATTAGACGTTTTCTTAAAAAAAACAAATACGCGGAGGTGAACTTTTCGCGGGATACAGCATAACATACTCTCCTGTCCATACCCTACACATTCAATGAAGAAAATCGCTGTTTTTAATTAATGCAGAGTTGGCCTAATTTTCGGCGTAAATTCCCCGGACTAAATTGTGTATGTATACTTTGACATGTGTTAGTATTATTTTTTATTTTTGTGTAATCGTTTGACATTATATAATTAGTAACTAGTAGTACTTTGACTTTTCAGTCTACTTTCCAACTTGACATTGTATTAAAATCATATTATGGTTACATTAAATGGGGATATAACTTTATTTAGCGTTTTTGATGACAAACTATTATAATTATATTGTTGTGGCCTAGAAGTTTGGCCTTTTATGCTAATTTTAATATTTCTACACCGGCAACGGTAGTGTATGTGAAACTGTTTCTAGATTAAGATCCTAATGTACCATTCACTCAGAAATAAATATTATTCTATTCTATTCCACAGTTTGATGTACAATTATACAAAGTATGTACAATTTATTACCCAAGACTCTTGGGTAATAAATTGTATAATTATACTAAAGGCGGAAACATACTTGCGTATCGTGGCGTGTCGTGACGCGCCAGAAGCATATCGGTTTCATACATTTAATATGGTTAGGGACATATTTGCATGGCGTGTCGTGTCGCAACGATGTATGAAACCGGTGTGTCACGACACGCCACGACACGTAAGTGTATTTCCGCCTTAATGTTGATTAAGTAAAACAAGATGCACAAAACTGTTTTTCATCTTTATTCTAATTTCCTTCATTATAAAAATAGGAAACCTAAAAACGCGCATTTTAAATAAATAATACCTATATGATTCAATTTGAAAAGGCCAAATAAAATATACGTGTTTTGCAGCATTAGCGGCGTGTGTTCGGCCCATCACTACTGTTCAACGTCAAATGGTGGCCTGTCAAATGCACAGCACAGAGTGACATCAAGTCAAAAACTGGTTAGTGTAGTGACGTCAAATATTCATTTATCGTCACTATTTTTATGAAATTGGTGAGAAATAATAATCAATGTTGTGAAAATAAACCGCAAAAATGAAGAACAGATTCAATACATATGATATTATGTGCATGGTCACAGAATTACAAAGGTAATTATAGATTTTTTTATCAAAATATTGCAGATATTTTTGTTGACGAAATCAAAACACGACAATTTTATGATCTATGATTTCTTGAATGACGTAATAATCTTACAAAGTTTTCGAATATAAGTAAAAGAAAAATAAATTGTCAGTAAAACATACTATAATCAGTAATAACCTAAGAAGAAGTTTTTGTACTCCGGCTGTTACATGTTTTTCAATTAAAAGTATTTGTAGGTCTACCTAGCCATATTCCTATGCTCCCTAGTGTATTAAAATAATTGGTAAAAAATGGAAATAAATACAGATGAATTTGAATGCAGGTGTAGCTAAATTAATAAGACATACAATTATTATTCTTTGTTTCTTTACCAGGCTGATAGGAATGCGTGTAAATCAAGTCTATGACATAGACAGCAAGACATATGTGATCCGTCTACAGAGGTCCGAAGAAAAGAGTGTGTTACTACTGGAGTCTGGGAACAGGTTTCATACAACACAGTTCGAATGGCCCAAGAATGTGGCCCCTTCTGGGTTTACTATGAAGGTACAGTATAAATACTATAGGATCATCTTTACATAGTATAAAACCAAGTCCTGCCGTCTGTTTGCTTAGATCTTTTAAACTATGCCATGGATTGTGATGTGGTTTCGTCAATAGGTAGAATTATTCAAGAAGAAAGTTTGTATGCATAATTTATCCCTAAAAAACACACCAAAATATCCATGCGAATGAAGTTCTGGGAAACATCTAGTCATTTATCAAATAAATCTTGGTAAATTACAAACTTTTATCACTACTTATTAAGGATAAGGATTGGAGCATTGTATTCTTCTCATAAAAGAACTATAGAATATTTTTCGAAAAACTAGCGAAGCCGTAAACAAATATAATTTTTTTTTCACTGTTTGTTATAGACATTGAAGTGACATTATTAATAGTTACTTTACGTATATTTATCTCAAAAACTGTAAATGTTTGGTTTATTTATATCAGAAAATACAGCATGATTGTAACCGTTGGGTGTTGTGAGAGCTACAGTTTATCTTTTTTCAAGAAGTATTATATGGCATAATTATAGACATTTCAGATTCAAAAGCAACAAAAACTGCGCAACTCTGGTAAACCTTGATGGCTCTGCCACACCAATCAAATCAAAGTAATTCAAAGATTGTTTAAAAATTGCTTGCGACTTATAATTGCGAGTTGATTAAATGTCTTCAAATTGAATTGGTTTTTTTTTTGTGTTCTGTAATTCTATTATCTTTCTATTACAGCTCCGTAAACATTTAAAAAACAAACGTTTAGAGAAACTTTCCCAGCTCGGTATTGACCGTATTGTAGACCTACAGTTTGGTAGCGGGGAGGCTGCATACCATGTCATATTGGAGTTGTACGACAGAGGCAACATTGTGCTGACTGACTACGAGTGGACTATACTCAACGTCTTGAGGCCGCATGTCGAAGGAGATAAGATTCGGTAAGTGTAGGTCCTTTTATAAATCTAGCTGGCATTGTTGCAGCTGGGCAATTAGTTTAATTTATTCATTAATAATTAGCAAAAGAGAAGACTTGGAGGCTATGGGAAAGGCTTTTTCCCAGCAGTAGGAAAGAAAAGGGCTAAAGAAAATAAATATCAGCAAAGGATTGGAGGAGGCCTCTGCCTAGAAGTGGGACAAAATACACTAATAAAAATAATTTGAATAAAAATAACTTAAAACCAGTATTTAAAAGCCTGTGTATTCAGTGTTTTTTTTAACAGTAATTTTGCAAAATGTGTATCTAATATCAACACAATAACAACGGTTGTTAGTTTCAGCAGAGGTTTAAAAAATAATAACTTAGCAATTTTATAATGTTTTGTTCATGTGTAGAAAAGTAGTGAAAAGTAGGTTAGGAATAAATTAATTTACAAACAAACAAGATACGCGAAAAACATAAACCTTCCTTAAGTCTGGTAAAAAGACCCTTAACAGAACCGAAAGGCACTTGTTTTCCCCTTCTTACGAATTTTTATATGTTCTGGTGGCCCAGGGAATTCTGGAACTGAACCTGGGAACTTTCTAGTTACGGAGATATTGGAGGTCAAAGCCCCTCCCCCCCCCCTCCTGCCCCCCCCCCCCAGGTCCGAAGGCTCCCAAGAAGCCGATTCCTGCCGGCTTCCCTTTGAGAACAACAACAACTATACGTAGTGTCTAGTGTCTACTGTAGTCAAATAGTAAATTATGTACACATCTGAGGTTATCACATCACAGTACAGACATTAAATACATCATAGGATTGAAAACATTACATAAATGCCAGCATTTTTCATGTCAACAAAGAAAGCAACATGTGGCGCCAGTAAGCCGACGCTCGGGTGTCAGAATTCAGAACTAAATTCGTATGAACGCGGACACGTGACTTCGCAGCTATCAGCAGCGTTTTGTAAGGACTAGGTAAGCCGAAGATTTTCGAGTTACGACAGGGAACTTTCAATGTTTGTATGTATAGCAAGCTAAATTAGAACCACTTCCCGATGCCCAATTGAGCTGAAATTTAGCGCACACCTTTGGTTTTAAGAACAATACATTTTTATGACAGACATAACTTAATCCTGCAGCCAGGATCGTCTCCTCACGAGGGAACTCCTCAACGTTTAATAGCACAGACACGAAAATTTGTGTACAATTTCATATTGGATGGATAAACATGAATTTTATCATGATCTCATCCTGCAGCCAGGATTGTCTTCTCACGAGGGAACTCCTCAACGGTAAATAGCACGGACACGAAAATTTGTATGCACGTTCATATTTGATGGATAAACACGAATTCTATCATGATCTCATCCTGCAGCCAGGATCGTCTTCTCACGAAGGAACTCCTCAACGTTTAATAGCACAGACACGAAACTTTGCATACGAGTTCATATTTGATGGATACACATGAATTCTATCATGATCTCATCCTGCAGCCAGGATTGTCTTCTCACGAGGGAACTCCTCAACGGTAAATAGCACGGACACGAAAATTTGTATGCACATTCATATTTGATGGATAAACACAAATTCTATCATGATCTTATCCTCCAGCCGGGATCGTCTTCTCACGAGGGAACTCCTCAACGTTTAATAGGACAGACACGAAACTTTGCATACGAGTTCATATTTGATGGATGATCATGTTTTGTATCATGAACTTATCCTGCAGCCAGGATCGTCTTTGCACGAAGGAACTCCTCAACGTTTAATAGCACAGACACGAAACTTTGCATACGAGTTCATATTTGATGGATAAACATGAATTCTATCATGATCTCATCCTACCGCCAGGGTCCTCTTCTCATGAGGGAACTCCTCAACGGTTAATAGCATAGACATGAAACATTGTATTTATACGCGTTCACTTTTATGAATAAACATATTTTCTATAGTTCCTGTGCATTTAATCGTTACAATACATAAGTTATGAAAAAAAGATCAAGTTGGGTCCATCGAAAATTTTTGTGTATACTGATCATGGGTGACATTTTCGTGGTTTTCGGGGTCGCTGACAATCAAAATGAAATTTAAAAATGGGATGACGAATAAAAGGATTGTGTGGTTTTATGAAACCACGGTAAAAGTGCAACTTTTTTTCACACTATAGCGCGGAGTAGACCGCGGAATAGGGATAAAGTGAAAGGCGCTCTGACGAGCGCCTTTAATTTTATCCCTGCTCCATGACCGATCGTCACGCGACATGCAACACACAGACGAAAAAGTTTGAGACGATGTAATAAAAGTTTCACTTTAAAAACAAAATTAATGATCTCATTTTTTTCGTCGGCTTCCCCTTACAAAATTTTGACCCTTCGCCACTGGCCCCCCCCCCCTCCTGTAAAACGTGATGTTTAACCCCAAGTAATAATTTCGTTTCCCAGCAATCTCTTTTGCGTATCGTCACTTAGTTTGATGGACAGGATGCTTGGTTGACGGCTGCGTGACGGGTACTTTTGCACGCTATATAAGAAGAGACCAGTGGTTCAATCTTCCAAGAATTAGTTTATAACTTTTATATCAATGAATTGCAGGTTTGCAGTTAAAGAAAAGTATCCACTAGATAGAGCTAAGACTAGCTACGCAGCGCCATCTAGCGACGCTTTACAAGAAATACTGACTAACAGCAAGCCTGGGGATAATCTCAAGAAACTGCTCAATCCTAAATTAGGTGAGAATTTTAACAATCTGCTTATAAAATATAGCCAACATTAAGAAATACAGACTTGAACAACATGAAAACTGATTTCATTTTAATTTTATTTTCTTATTTTACTTAATAATTGTGACTTCATTTTAGCATCACATCAGCTTATCTCGTTCTTCTCAACTATGTTTGCGTGAATTCCCGTCTACCCGCTTGCATCTGAGTACCAGTATTTTCGTATGTCTCCACATACTGCTATCAATACAAGACTGCCTATCTGACCTCAACCTGGCCAAAATCCAGTTACGTTTCGAGTTTCTGAATAGCAAACTGTAAAAGAGTTACGGAAAGATTTCGATGTAATGATCGGTCACCCATCCACAAACCAACCTTGATAAACGTTGCTTAACCTTGAGGATGGACCCACACTTCTTAGTCACGAATCCCACACTTACATGAAATAAAAATATCTCTCTTTCTCTATCAGAATACGGTTCAGCGATCATAGACCACGTCCTTTTAGAGAACAGTCTTTCGGGAACGATGAAACTGTCCAAGGAGCCTGGCAAGGGCTTCAACGTGGAACAGGACCTGGAGAAGTTGGTGACGGCTCTGAAGCAGGCTGAGGAGCTACTGGATATAGCGAGGACTCAGGTGGCGAAGGTATGTTGGTGAAAGAAGTACAGTGGACTTACTGTAATCACTGCCTCGTTGGTTAACTGCTGGGTTCGATTCTGATGTGTTATTCAGTTTTCTTCCAGGATTTTTGCAGTAACACTGTAAAACCCCACACTTTGGATTATTGCCTTGTTTGATACCAACAGGCTCGCCTCTTATTACATGCGATTCACACTCAGCTAGTGAAGTGTGGGTGTGTGGCGGCAATATTAAAAGTACTACAACAATATAGCACAAAAAAACAACGCCATCTGTGGCATAAATGAAGAACTGAGTTCAAAATTCTGAATCACGCCATTAAAGTTATCCGCGACTTATACAAGCTGTTGTTTTGCATCCTCGTCAAATTCAATTACATTACTATGCTAATGATTCTCGACCTGAATCAATAATAAAATGAGAAGGTTTTTTTTTTACGGAAATCGGTTAGTGTGAACCCGTGTTTTAAACGCGGCCCGTCTGATCCTCGCCCTATAACCGCGCTTTCACACATACAAACAATCGCAAACGTTTATTCGATATTTTTTTATTCCCTAAACCACGTTAAGGTTTTTTTTTTTGAAATATGGACAAACTAAAACAACAAAAAAAGCAGCGTTTATTAATAATTAACTAGGTACCGTAATTTAAATTGAATATTTAAGTCTTTTGTGACCAGCCACTGAATTTTGACGAGAATGCAAAACAACACCTTGTAGGCGACAAAAACTTTTGGGCTGTAGCCCTACAGTCATATAAACACCCGTCTGGTAGGAGGATCTTCCCATTTCTATGAGGGGTGAAGAACTTAACACCCTGTTCTTACAAACTTAAATTGTTTCTCTGGGACTTCGTCGAGCTTCATTGTCTCGGCGCTTTTTAGGTGGTCGCCACTCTTGATTCTGGCGCACAGAAGTTGCAGTGGTTTGGGAATAAGTGTGGTGGGCATGTCCCAATGGCGTTATGTTATGTAATTATTTATGACTCATCATCATCAGCCTATAATGTTCCCACTGCTGGGACGCAGGCGTCCTCTCCTATGAGAGGGAATGGGCTGTAATCCACCACGCGGGCCCAGTGCGTTGGCAGCTGTCACATGTCTTCGAATTTTTAGTTCTGGGACATGCCGGTTTCCTCACGATGTTTTCCTTCACCGTTTTGAGAGCAGCGGTGATGAAATAAATTACACAAAGTAATGCGCCTGCCTGGGTTCGAACCCACGGCTTACTGCTCGTAAGTCGGGGTTGCCACCACTGGGCCACCGCTGCTCTAAAATAAATAATTGCTTATTTCAACTGCCACGTTACCAGGGCTACATAACGCAGAAGAAGGAGACGCGGCCCGACCCGGCGGGCGGCGCCAGCACGTACCTGCTGACGAGCCAGGAGTTCCACCCGATGCTGTTCGCGCAGCACCGGGACCTGCCTCACGCTGAACATGAGACCTTCGACAGAGCCGTCGATGAGTTCTTCTCTACGCTGGAAGGCCAGAAGATTGATATGAAGGTATGTTTTGATGGCAAATATACTAAAAATAACAATAAAAAATTTCATGTATGAAACTGAGATAGATCAGTAGTGAATAGTAACATTTATTTCAGAATGACTAGTGCTGTTGATTGGTCAAAGACAAAGGGTGAACTAATATTTATTTGTGTGTATCAAAGTAAGATTTCCGAAAGGGTGAAATCATGTGTGCACACACGGGTCAGCGTTTTCGAGTATCTCTATCTCATTCTGTCACGTAAAGGCGTCATTTGGTGGAGCGAGAAGTCCGGTAGCATCCGCATTCATTCGTTTCGGAACGTGCGATTGCGTTCTCACTTTAGTCGAGTTGCAATTCTAAGTGACAAAAAGATGCAAGAAAATGCTGATCGCGTGTAATATAGTTTCCATTGTAATTTTAGGCCACATGCCCCATGACGAAAGTTTCCAGTTTCCCAAGTTGGCCAGACTAAGAAACCACAAAATCAAAATCAATCGAAATGGGGGTGCTAACTTGTGGCCTGCTTAATTTCGCCATTTTATTTTATTTTCAAAATAGCGGCCAAGCATAAAATCTGTATTAATCAATTGCTCGTATCAATGCAAACAAGTTTTGCGTCTGACAACATCTTCTCAAGCATCATGTTTCCGAGATATAAGCCATCAAAGTCACAATCTAAGCCATCCAAAATAATTCAAAGCATAAAGAGCTATGATTATGATTTGTTTTATTCACCCACAGACAGTCCAAGTAGAGCGCGAAGCCCTGAAGAAACTCCAGAACGTCCGCAACGACCACGAGAAGCGAGTGACCGAGCTGTCGCGTGTGCAGGACGTGGACAAGGAAGCTGCCGAGCTCATCTCGCGCAACGAGCCGCTTGTGGAGCAGGCCCGGCTTGCGGTACAAGCGGCCATCGCCAACCAGGTCAGAATCCTTGGTTGATTACAATAACAGATGGAGGAATCGAACTTTTTTTTTTCTTTTCATTCTCTCACACACTATCGTTTACATTTCTTTTTCATTTTTCCTTTCGCAGGTCTGCTGGCAGAAATTTCGTATGAAATAAGCAGTACCTTTGTACTCAAATGTTTTATGTTTTTTTTTTTCCTGTGTTCTCTACTGTGTGTACATAAATAGTAAAATAAATAAACGTTATCATCATCATTCTACTGCACTTATCCAAATTCATTTGGGGTCGGCGCAGCATTTCCTCTCTACCATACTTCTCTATTACTGGTCATCTCATCAGACAGCTCCTTTCTTGCTATATCATCCTTCACAGAATAGGGGTGCCGACTGGGTAAAGAAAACGACATTCTATTTTGTCCGTCAGACAGGTAATACAAAAATATTAGACACGTATTTTTTGTTTTATCAAAATATCAAAAAAATACTTAGTTAAAACTTTTTAAAGTTGGAGAGTGGGGGCTCACTACGTCACAAGTAGGTATAAAACTTACCTACATGTGACGTCATGCGCCATTTCAACTCAATATATCTCCCGTAATTTTATGACCACGTGAAAAAAGAAAAAAATACGTGTCCAATACTTTTCAATAAACTACCCGACGGACAAAGAAAAAAAAATGTGATCCGGGATGATCACTTTTTTTTTTTTCATCCATCGTTTTGTAGGTCTTCCTTCACTCTTATACCCATCCACATTCATACTCAAAACTTTTTTCCCATGCCCATACCAAGACAACTGATTATAACAAAACTTTTCAGTTACCGGCGCCACTTTCAGACATGTATAGTTCTTATCTTATCCATTGTAACACCACACATCACTGTTAGCATTCTCATCTCAGCCACATGCAAATGCCTTTAATTCATCGTCTGTATCCTACCCTTCGAACAAACAATCGAAAAACAGAATACTTCGATCACCTTCTTCCGATGATGTAATCTGTTGAATCAGCTCACTGGTTCAGCCGACTGCAATAACAATAGACCGGCCATATTAAGCGTAGAACCAATGATCGTTGGGGTTCAAAGTAATGATCATCTGCCTAGCCTTTTCCCAAAAAGTATGTATGTATGTTCGAGTCGGTTTCTAGTTTATCCGGATTTAGCTGAATACCAGTAATTAACATGAAGCGACTGCCTATCTGATACCCCTTGGTAAGACTGGATGTCAGACTTTTGGCTTCTGACTACTCGTAATCACTGTCAAAGATCTACAAACAGATCAGCCGGGACCTACGGCTTAACGTGCTTTCCGAGGCACGGGGGAAACTCGATATGTAATTGACGACACGGTTGGTGCAGTGGCTGAGCGATCGACTGCTGCGCTGCGTGTCGCGGGTTCGATCCCCGCACGAAACAAATATTTGTATGGCCTACAGATAGTTGTTCCGGGTCTGGCTGTCTGTGTATGTGAGTTTAAATGTTTGTAAACGCACCCACGATACAGGAGATATGCCTAGTGTGGGGCAACTTTATAAAGAAAAAAATAAAAAAATATGGTCACCCATCCACGGACCAAGCACGGCTTAACCTTAAAGATCGACCCGTGCGGCTGTTATTATTTAGCCACTAGCTCCTCGATATCTCCCTAATGCTGTTAATTTCCATTGTAATTTTAGGCCCCTTAACGAGTTTCCAGTTTCCTGTCTGGCTTCCACAACCCAGTTACTGGGGGTACCTAGTAAGTCGTGATGCCAGACTTCAGTGCTTTAAACCGGTTACATATTTGCCACCTAGCATCTTAACTTACCTGGTTCTTCCTACCCCCAGATGTCCTGGGACGATATCCAGCTCCTGGTAAAGACAGCCCAGGACAACAAGGACCCCATAGCGTCGTGCATCAAGCACTTGAAGTTGAGCACCAACCACATCACGCTGCTACTGTCCGACCCTTACGGGGAGGAGGAGGGGTTGAAGCCCAGGACGGTGGATATTGATCTCTCGCTTACGGCTTTTGCTAATGCTCGGAGGTAAGACTTGTTGTTCTGTATGTCATCCATCTATCTTCCCACTTCAAAATAGTGTTCCATAAAAGACCATTTCCTACTTTGAGATATGATGAGCCTTATTTGCGGTCTATGTTTGTGCAAAACATGATCATTATTAATTAATTATAGTGTGCCAATAGCAGTTATCAGCATTCAGTAACATGCCTTGCATATTAATTATTGTAAACTTGAGTGAAAAAATTTACATCCTTAGCGAGTTTTGGAACCACAAACTCATCTATCCGTTATCACTTTGTTTTGTTACAAATGATCACTCAAAAATCATCTTTATCTTCATAATCATTAAGTTCATAGTTGAGTCAATAGCAATGAGATGTAAATAATTAATTAATTCTTAGGTACTACGACCAAAAGCGCAATGCAGCTAAAAAACAGCAGAAAACGTTAGAATCAGCGGGGAAAGCGCTGAAGAGCGCTGAACGCAAGACGAAGCAGACGCTGAAGGAAGCGCACACCGTCAGCAACATCATCAAGGCGCGGAAGACTTACTGGTTCGAGAAGTTCTTCTGGTTCATCTCTTCCGATAATTATTTGGTAAAGATTTTGTCGGATTTCTATTAAAACATAAACGACCGTAGTTCTGACACGGATTTAAAATAAAACCTATTTTCCAACGTAAGCGTAATGATTGATTTGCATAGTAAACGATGCTTAATTTAAAGCCAGTTCTAAACAAACCTTTTGGATGTAAATGCTTGGAACCATAGATACGATATTAAGTGAGCGAGACAATACTATTTTATTTACTTATTTTATTTGTTGCTATTCGGGAAACTTACAGCTAGTAAAAACATCGTTCCTAAATGATACGGATTTGAAGGCCATTTAAAGTGTCCGCAGTTAAACGCAGTAACAAAAAAAAAAAAAGTTAGGTACTAAATAAAAACAAAAAAAATATATAAACTAAACAAGACCACCTTTAGACGCAGAAAGGCAATTCTAACGATCAGTTGAAAAATCTGTGCGTCTTCTACAAAATTCTCTAGGGTATCTACAAGATTAGAGATTAGAGAATTATGGATTGCATGTATAGTTCTTATATATTTAGTTATAAAAATTCAGACACGGTGTAAAAGTCGTTATTGAATAAATGAATTGAATTGAAAAATTGAATTGATTCTCGTAAATCAAAAAAATATCGTAATACACTGAGAAACTTTGTCACCAATCTTATGTCGTTTTATTTGTCCCAGGTGATAGGCGGTCGCGACCAGCAACAGAACGAGCTCCTAGTGAAGCGCTACATGCGCTCTCGCGACCTGTACGTGCACGCCGACATCTCGGGCGCAGCCTCCGTCATCATCAAGAACCCGGGAGCGGGAGACGTGCCGCCCAGGACCCTGAGCGAGGCGGGACAGGCGGCTGTAGCCTACAGGTGACATACACTACCCTACAGGACACAGACCTAAGTCATTTTATGAAAGCTGAACCTTTTTCTGTAGAAGATCCTTACTATAGTAAGAATAATTGGATATTATGAAAAGTCGGTCGTGGTTGCTTTGGCTGATATCTTTTAGGTATGAGGAACAGGGTGTAAAGTTCTTCATATCCTTTAGAAAAGGGAGGATCCTCCGACCAGACAGGTGTTATGTCTGGCGGGCAACTGCCCGATAGTTGTTATCGGGTTTCTCTATACACGGTGTAAATCACCTCATCACGAAGCCGTCAACCAAGCATTCAGTACATGAAACTAAGTAACTTTACGCAAAAATTATTGCTGGGAAACAACTTTTTTTTGGGGGGTGTAAAATCATGTTTTGTGGTAGAACTCAATGTAACGCACTCAAAACATTGTGCTGATAAACGGATTGAATAGTACGGGGGTCGTGGAGGTGTTTAAAGTAAAAATCTTACATTAAAAACTTATCTTTAAAAAATTACTTGTCAATAAAAACTTTTTACAAAAAAATATAACCGACTTCAAAACAAAAAAGTTGAAAATAATTTTACTTTCGTCAGTCGGTGACTTGTTTGTTTCATGTACTTGTTTGCCACCGACTTCCGAAAGTAAAATTATTTTCAACTTTTTTGTTTTGAAGTCGGTTATATTTTTTTGTAAAAAGTTTTTATTTTACCCTTTTCAGTTGTGGTATCTTACTTAAATTCTTATCTAGTATCATTTTTACTTTGTAACTAGACACCAGCACATCGTCCATACATACGTGAAAGGACAAAATGCATAATAAAGAGGATAACTCAAAAAGTACCTAAGCAAAGATAATAAAATTCATATGGGCCCACCGGGCAAGCTTTCTCTGCCAAATGAATGAAGAATCATGTAAATCGGTCTAGTCATCGCGGAGAAATAGGTGTACGTGATAAATTTACATACAAATAAAATTAAAATAAAAAACATATAAAATGAAAACTACGGGGCCAAACTATATAAAATTTTTATGGGACCAAATAGCAACTATTCCGCATCAAACTAAAGAAGCATTACGCAAATCGGATCATAAATCTCAGCGTAATCGGTGTACATTCAACAAAAACTAATCGAATTGATAACTTCCTCCTTTTAGAAGTCGGTTAAAAAAAGAAAAAGTTTTTTTTTTTAATTATTACTTGTACCTACACCTAGAAAGTACATACCGTTACAATTCCAACAAGCCCAAACACAGCTACGATACATTGTCTTATTATCGAGTTCCGGTGCCTGTCTCTGGGATTCATCATCAGATCTGATGATAGTATGGTTCTTATTGAACGCAAATGCTTCACTTGTTGTAGAAAATACCAAAATCGCTGTACGTTTTCCTATAAAATTTGAGGAGTTCCCTCGATTTCGCCAAGATTCCATCATCAGATCCCGACTTGGTGAATATGGGACCATTTCAGAAGTATCTCCTTTCGAACGAAAAAAGAATTTTGAAAATCGGTCCACAATTGGCAGAGTAATCGCGTAACATACACACAAAAAAAAAAACATACCGTCGAATTGATAACCTCCTCCTTTTAGAAGTCGGTTAAAAAGTGGGAACTTTGACCTTTAGTATCTCCGTAACTAGAAGGTTCCCAGGTATGGTGTAGAACAAAAAAATGATCGCAATGACAGGGAGAACCAGTGCCTTTTGGCTTCGTTAAGAGGTGTTTTACACCCTTTATATACTGAAGTCGATGTAAACTTTGCTTGCGACTTGTAGGAAATTGATGTTAGTTCCTCCGTCGTATCATAGATGGCGCTGTAGTACTTTTTGTAGTATGTTGTTTTTTTTTGTGGTCGCTACAATCTGGTAACAAAGTTGTGCTAAATATCTGCTAAGTTGCGTTATACTACAAAGTGCCACTTTGTGTGGTGAAATACCCTCGCCAGACACCTTAAAAGAACGTTAAATTGTAACTTACTTCATTTTATTAAATCTCAATTTCATATAGTTACTTGGGCAGCTATTTGGAGCAGTTTCCCGGCCGCCAGCCATTTTTTTTTTGGGTTTCACATTTTTTTCCCCCAGTATCTATTTATGACAGAAACTAGTATTTCTCCCACTATCTCGTTAAATATCTTTCCATTGATTCTCCTTAGCGTGGCATGGGAAGCCAAGGTCCTGACGCGCGCGTGGTGGGTGCACGCGTCGCAGGTGTCGAAGTCGGCGCCCACGGGCGAGTACCTCAGCACGGGCTCCTTCATGATCCGCGGCCGCAAGAACTACCTGCTGCCCGACCAGCTGCAGTTCGGCTTTAGCTTCATGTTCAGGGTAAGTGTGCCAGGGTAGCAGACTTACCAAGTAATAACGGATTCATCATCATCTGCCTAGCCTTTTCCCAAACCACGTTGGTGTCGGCTTCCAGTCTAACCGGATGCAGCTGAGTACCAGTATTTTACATGAAGCGACTGCCTATCGGACCTCCACAACCCAGTAACTGGGTAATACGATACCCCTTGGTAAGACTGGATGTCAGACTTTCGGCTTCTGACTACTCGTAACGACTGTCAAAGATCTACAAATGATAGCCGGGACCAACGGCTTAACGTGCTTTCCGAGACACGGAAGAAATTCGGTATGTAATTATGGTCACCGATCAACGGACCAACCTAGGCAAGCACGGTTTAACCTTAAAGATCGACCCGTGCGGCTGTTGTCATTTAGCCACGAGCTCCTCCAAACGGATCCTCAATAGCGGATTAAAGGGAGACAAAAAAAAATCAGGCTACAGTCCCAATCAATATAAACAAAAACAGTATTATTACTTGTGAAAGTACTGTACACTCAGTAACTCGGTCAGATAGACAGTCGCTCCATGAGGATTCAGCCTTATCAGGTTAGACTGGAAGCCGACCTCAACATGTTGGAAAAAGGCAACCTTGAGGCCGGCTGTCGTACTTCCGAATCTTCGGACTATACGTAACGACTGTAAAGCTCTAGGAATGACAGTCGGGACCAACGGCTTAAGGAGCTTACCAAGACATGGTAGGACCTCGGTAAGCATTAGATGGTCACCCATCCAAAAATCGACCTCGGCAAGAGTTGCTTTACCAAGAAAATCTACCCGTGCGGCTGTTAATATTTGGCCATCATCCCTTCCACTGATGCATAACTACACTGTACCGAGAGATAAACAGAGACATGAGTTATACATAACAATATAATTTAATGTTGAAACTTCGATGTATGATTACATTTTAATACCACTTATTCAAAATCAACTTTAGCATTACGTGATCTAAGTGGATTTTTGCGTGACCATTTACACTAAAAGATTCCGAGAAAAAAAATGGCATTGCAATTAAATTAGGACCTTGACATTTACGACATTGACAAATTATCGCACTTTTTAAAGTGAAACTTTTATTACATCGTCTCAAACTTTTTCGTCTGTGTGTTGTATGTCGCGTGACGCTCGGCCGCGGAGTAGGGATAAGGTGAAAGGCGCTCGTCAGAGCGCCCTTCACTTTATCCCTACTCCGCGTTTTATACGTTTTATACCCTTAATGGAATATTATTCCAAAATTTTTTAGTTAAACGTCTATAGTGTGAAAAAAAGTTTCACTTTTACCGTGGTTTCATAAAACCACATAATCCTTTTTTTTATGGAATCTTTTCGCTCTACCAGTTGGAGGACAGTTGCATCGAGGCACACCGCGACGAGCGGAAGCCTATCGCGTTAGAGGACGCGTCTGACGTCACGTCCGGGCAGGAGCTGGAGGAAGACCAGGAGATACTCGTGTCGGATGATGGTGAGTACAGCTTTACTATCACGAAATTCATAGTATACTTTCACCCTTATGCCTAAGTAATAAGGTTGAAAACTGGCCGACCGTCAGAGACCTCGGTAGTACTTCGTGTATGACGGAACGGTGAAACAACCAGGACTCAACTATAATCCTCCGACTCCTACCTTAATGCCGAGGGCCTCGCTCGCGCGGAATTTCGAAATTACATATACATATATACAGTATGTTAGTTTAAACGAGGGACATATTCAAACCCATAATAGTACATGCTAACATGATACTAATAAAAATATAACAAAAAAAAAACACTGATAAATAAGAGACAGAACCATACCAAAATTTTCGCAAATGACACGCAACGTGTATACACCCTTGCGCTAGCGACTTAATACTATCGCAGAACATGTGAGCGGGTCAATGACTCTTAGGTATAATGCATTTTCCCCTCATACTTTAAACTTACCTGGCTTAGGACAGTCCAAAATATCTTGGCACTAAACAAAACATTAAAAATTCTTCTATATACGTTATAGGTTTTTTACATATTTGAGACGAGAATCGAACACTGAATACCCTCCCTCAATATGTCCTTCGTTTAACCTAACATACTGTATAATATATATTCAAAAATTAGATTTGGCAAAATTAATACAATATAAATCTTAGAATTATCCCATGGAATAGTATTGCTGGGATAAAATATGTCCCATGTGCTCAGTTTCATTCAAAGATTCGATGAAAATTTTGTTTTTGTGCGGGCCGCGGGGTTCAAATGATATACTGGATGCGTGGTAACCGTTTTCGCGTCAGTCTCACTTAAACCCTGTCTAATGTACATAGTAGCGCTCGTCTAGCCTTTTTTTTACGGATGGGAAATCATCAAATGACCCCTCCCGCTCTGGGCGGAGCGGAAGGGAGTGTCAGACTTGTACTGACTAAAACCTATCGATGTTCCTTCTTAGTCATTTGTGTTCAGGGACCACGGTATCTCTTTCGAACAGTCCCGCAGCCCTGGCAGGCATCGGCCCTCTCGGACCCCTTCCGATTTGCTGACATAACCTTAAGGTGCAGTGAAACACGATTGCGCCGTCGACACGGCGTGTCGTCATAAGACGGAAGGATGGTGAGCTAGCGCTCGTCTAGCCTTGGTGTTCCTCGCTTGCTCTCCGTCCTGAGTCAGTTTTTTACGAAGCGTCTCTGGAGAGTCTCAGCGAGAACTCTCTCGTTCGAAATTCTACACCACTTATAACACAAAGTCTTCAACAGACGAACCGTCAGACAAGGAAGGAGAGAAGCCCGACCCCAACAAACTAGACACTATCACGGAAGATTCACCTCCTGGCCAAGATGAAGAGGAGACAAAAGAACAGACAGAGAGAGAGAATGAAGCGCAGGAGCAGAAGGGAGAGGAGAGTGAGAGTGACAGCGACTCGAGTGAGGATGATGTGCTGGATACTCATATAAAGGTAGGAAGTTAATTATTATTATTTATTCACAAGCAAGTAATAAAAGACTCGCAGTAAAAAAATATGCAAGGGAAATGACAATAGCAATTATTGTTTGGCTTAATTACCTGAGGGTCTCGTTAGGCAGCTGGATCAATGGCTTGATTCAGGGCGCGTTACTCATGGACATAGCTCGTTTTGTTAGTAGGTTCCTCTCTCTGGAGCCCTGAGCTTGGACCTGCTCCCGATACCGGTGGGCTACTATTTTTTATGTTATGTTACACTAATCAAACTAATTTAGTAATAACTGCGTTTTCAGGTTGATCACGGGACGGGAGAAGTTATCGTTCAGTCAAAATTGAGAACGTTCTCGGAGGCGTCTGACAGAAGTAAGTGGCAAAATTATCATCTTTTTGGAACCCTCCCGACTCAATCTCTCTTTTTCATCGTGGTTCTGGTACGACAGTATTTCGATTTTGATGAGGTCAATGCAGTTTTATAAACTAGGATATCTAGCGTATAATGTTTTCACTGCTGGGAAACGGGCTTCTCTGTAACGGAGTTTTATATAGATATTTAGGTAGGTATATATTGATTTTTGGTGTACAATAAAGTTTTATTCTATTCTACATTAGTCTTTTTAAAGACTATTTAAAACTTTACAAGGAAATAAAATAGATTGTAGTTGTCCGTTCGCATAGGTTGTTTTCAAAAGAAAAGAATAGGCAAGAAACTCCATAGTAACTCTTTTAAAATAAGGGTTATAAACAAGTTCCCCATCCATTCTAGGTGAAGACAAAGTCCCCACATTCCCATCCCTACCAAAGAAGGGCGGCAAGAAGCCGCAGAAGGACAAACAAGAGAAACAAGAGAAGCAAGAGAAGTCTGAACAGAGAAAGGAAGAGAAGGGAATGAAGCGAGGACAGCGCAGTAAGCTGCGGAAGATTAAGGAGAAGTATAAGGACCAAGATGATGAGGATAGAGCTGTTATGATGCAGATATTACAGGTACGTTTGTTTTTAGAAAAATATTCTTTAACCAAAGAGTTTAAAAACTAAAACAATGTTGTTGCAACAATTTTAGGTGGTCATGACAGGTTAATTTGGGAAAATTATAAAGTAAATTTTATTCGTATTCCACAGTCAGGAAAATCCGAGAAAGAATCAAAGAAAGCTCAGAAGAAGGCAGCTGCTGCGAAAGCCAACAACGTGAAGACCGGCCCGCGCGGCGTCAAGATCCCTGCGCCTGCGCCGCTCATACTGGAGGCAGACTCCGAGCCCGACGAGCCTGACGCCGAGCCCGATGTGAGTCACGTCACGCTTAACTATAACCTAACAAGATCCCTGCGCCTGCGCCGCTCATACTGGAGGCAGACTCCGAGCCCGACGAGCCTGACGCCGAGCCCGATGTGAGTCACGTCACGCTTAACTATAACCTAACAAGATCCCTGCGCCTGCGCCGCTCATACTGGAGGCAGACTCCGAGCCCGACGAGCCTGACGCCGAGCCCGATGTGAGTCACGTCACGCTTAACTATAACCTAACAAGATCCCTGCGCCTGCGCCGCTCATACTGGAGGCAGACTCCGAGCCGACTAGCCTGACGATACCCTGACTGGTAAAATTCTCCTAAATACCCTCCGTCGGGGGCTAGCCTCGCAGACCCTAACCAACTAAAAACCCATTGTTCCTACTACTACCTAGTGCTGGGACCCGGGAGATACAAGTACATTCTCGACTGGTATCAGCATTCCCAGCGGGCCCATCACGCGGCCGCCCATTCCCCATGCTCGGCGCGTAGGAACCAAGCGCCCTTCGCGGTCGGCTGCTCTTCCCGTGCGGGCAGAGTGAGAGGCATGCTCTCTTTCCCTCGCCGCCGCCTCCTTTGCATGCATCGTCTTCTCGCAGTCTGAGGAGATGACATAACGCTTAACCTAGAAAAACATCAGTCTGTGATAATCGAAGCATTAGTTATAGACGTAACTACTAGTAAACCCTCATTTCGCTTGGTTGTGTTTGGTCCCTGTTACATGGTAATAGAAACGAGCCCATATCCCGCAAAATACAGACTATCCAGAATCCGTGGCTGCTGCGTAAAAATATCTAATGGAAAAAAATATAAAAAAAGTTTTTTTTTGCGCCCTCTTGTTGCCGATATATTCACGAAAAACTTGCTGGCATGATTTTTGAACAGTCGCTAAGTGTAGATAGATTTGAAATAGGCCTCACACTGAGTCCATTTATGTGTTTTGTTCCCACAGTTAGAACAGACCGGACCCGACGCGGACACAGAGCTCCTGAGCCAGCTGACCGGAGTGCCCAACAGTACGGACGAGCTCCTGTTCGCGGTGCCCGTGGTCGCGCCCTACTCCGCGCTCATCAACTACAAGTGAGTAGTCCCACTGCGGGCCATGTGTTCCACTTCCACTGCGCACAGCACAGGCGAGCTCACTTACATTCTGGTATCTGAAAATAATTAAACATCTGGGGCCCTGGGATCTGTGGCCATTCAAGTATTACGAAAGCAGACTTTTTTGCATACTTCATCACGTGATTGTCACTCTCTGTGATTTTTTCTGACCCCTCCCCTCTTTTTGAACCTCACGTAGTTAAAAAACAACCCCTTATCAGGGCAGAATGAATTTAAATTCCAGCCTCAAAAAAAAAGTAACAAAGAAGTCTTTTCAAAATCCGTAAACCCCGTACTATTCACTTCTACCCCCCCCTCCTTCAAATGACACAACCGTAACATTTCCCCCCCAGATACAAAGTGAAGCTGACCCCGGGCACGGGCAAGCGCGGCAAGGCGGCCAAGACAGCCGTGCAGGTGTTCCTGCGCGAGCGCACGGCCACCGCTCGCGAGCGAGACCTGCTGAAGGCCGTCAAGGAGGAGAACATCGCCAGGAACTTCCCCGGGAAAGTCAAGTTATCTGCCCCGCAGTTGCATAAGCATAAGAAGTAGGAATGTTACGGTAGTTTCTATTACAGCCTTAGTAGACTACTTACTTATGTACTACAAATAACAAGTCCGCTAAGACCCTTACCGCGCGTACCCACTATGTCGTGACGATTAATTTATCGTTGGACGACTGTCGTCTCTAGCTGTTTCCATTATACCGATTGACTTGACAATCTGTCGTCACGGGAAAAATAGTCGTGGACGCCAGTTAGTCGTGTCGTCCTAAATGTGAACACTTTCATTTAAATACACAAGCCACGACGCATTAAACGACACGATAATCTGTCGGCACAAATAATGGGAGCGTGCCCTTAGGGTCGAAACACATCTGATGGAAGATACGCCGCGCATCGTCAGTCGCGTAACGCCAGAACAGACAGATAGTAAAACATCCAACTTTACACACACAACCGATGATGCGTTAGTACGTCGATCATACTAACGACAATACGCCCAACGTAGTTTCCGTCAGATTTGTACCGATCCTTAGTTTGAGATCTATAAAGCGTGTGCGTATCGATGTAGTTTACGTCTCCTACAAATCATCAAACAGAACAACTTTCTACATGAGATCAACATCGTAATCATGAAAATATAATCGGCTGTCCCGTGCGTGTATGTCGAGTATTGGGATGCTTAGACATATTCCCGATCTCGGCTCTTAGGACCTATTTCTTCGACCCCAATCTTATCGACTCTGTAAATAAAAGTTACCTACCTAAAAAATTTTAAAACTTTGCAAAATAAATAATATAAACAATCATATTTTTTTGTTTATATTTATATCAATAAGAAACATAATTATAATTAACAACAGCTGATGAAGCGTAAATTAATAAAATTGAAAAGGAAATGCGTTCCATTTAACATAATCTTTGTCTAACCGAAATTGAACCTTATCGTCAGCGATATTAATAATTTTGACATTCGTATAAGACCATAAATGAATGTGAACTTACGAAAATTAACCTTGTATAATACTGATAATGTTCATATTCGATATAACGTGTGTGAACATGCGTTTCATACGAAAAATAACCTTATTGGAATGTAAATAATGTTCAAATTCGTATAACAGAAAGTGAACAAGAGTATCCAAATAATATTCATTTTTTTATAAAGGTGCAATCACATTTACTCACACAGGTCAGCATTTTCTTACATATTTATGCCATTCTGTCACTAAGAATTGCAATTCACTGAAGTGCGAGTTCCAATCGCACGTTAAACTGGTTACGATGCGAATGAATACAGATGTTTGCGAGCAGACTTCTCACTCCACCAAATGACGCCTTAACGTGACAGAATGAGACAGAGATACGCGGAAACGCTGCTCCGTGCGTGCAAACAAACGTGATTTCACTCTAAAGGCGGAAACATACTTACGTGTCGTAGCGTGTCGTGACGCGCCAGAAGCAAATCGGTTTCATACATTTAATATGGTTAGGGACATATTTGCATGGCGTGTCGTGTCGCAACTATGTATGAAACCGAATGCTTCTGGCGCGTCACGACACGCCACGACACGTAAGTGTGTTTCCGCCTTAAGCAAAGCAAATGCAACCAAGCGTTTCATTCGAAAATCAACCTTATATTGACGCAAACAACGTTGTAACAGAACGTGATTCACATTAGAACAAAGTTACTTTTTTGTTGTTAGCATTTCATACGCCTACGACATCCATTTTATCTCTTTCAAAGCTAGTCGTCCTCGTCATCGATCTCCTCTCCAAAGCCCTCCCCTTCGCCGGGCATCTCCGGGGGTGGGGGAGGGGGCAGGTGAGCGATGCGGAATGCCTGGAAAATAAACACATAATAATAGAGCGACTTCAATACGAATGAAGGTGGCGAAAAAGTGAACTAACATTATAACGCCTACGCCAGAAAGAACGCGTTACTAAGGAACCTTTTTTACGCGTGGAAGGTGTAGATGAATGGATTTACCGCCGTGGGGACGGTGATGGGTTCTGTCAGACTCTAACTGACTAAATCCAAACGGTGCTCCTTCTCGTCACTTCTGCCTGGGGTGCGGGAACACAATTGCATTCTTCACAATCACCCCAGCAGTGACAGTCTGCTTGCGATAAACCCCGTCTCAGGTAAAGGGAAGGAGTGAGCTGCTCCTATTTCTGTGTCACTAAGGTACCTGACCCAATACGGCGACAAGAGCTAGCAACTAAAAACAAGCTGTTTACAATTAGCCAAAAAACTGACAAGGTCGAACGAAGTTTATAGTGGTAGGATTTTCACGGGATTTTTTTTTATTGATTTTCTAGACGTGTGTAGAACAAAATTATAAGTTTTATTAACTTTTTCACACCTTAGAAACACGATAAAAAGAGTCCCAAAAAAACCGACCATTAAAAACTTCGATGCACTTTCGTTCTTGTCATCCCAACTCTCGAAATTTAAAAACCCAGTTCGCGGTAAAATACCCTCACATTAAAACCTGCAAACCGAACAGAGAGTTACGTTTCTTCATGTATTATTAAAAAATAAAGAACATCCTCACCTCTTCATCAGCGAAGGTAGGGTCAGCCATCTCCATGACCTCAGGCCCGATGACGTACTCCTCCTGCGGCGCGGGGAGCTGCATCGGGCAGAAGTTGGGCGGCTGGACCTTCAGCCCCCAGCCCACGTACATGCACTCCGATCTCCTGGGCGAGGAACGTAGCTTGACATTAGCAACACGTGACACAAAGAACACTAGTGACTATGACGCAAATGAAGAGCTAAAATCAAAATCCTGTATCGCGATATTGGAGGTCCCCGCGAGTTAAGAACATAATATAAAAAAGCCTACGTTTATAACCGGCGGGTAGCCCACCACAGATTTTTCAGATTCATGTGCGTACTCTACACATAATTATCACAAGTTTCGGTGAATGAAAACAACGTGAGGAAACCAAACATGCCTGAGAGATATTTTTGAAGTGAAACTTCTAACGCGACTTCCAACAAGGTTGCGTTAAACGTTTAAAGCTACCATGGAGGGGGTATAAAAGCACTGTTACGTTAAATGTTCAACGCTCCTGGGGAGGGGGATAGAAAGAGACAGAGCGACAGTGAATGCGTGGCACGGCACTCGAAGTTTCACTTCTTCCGCGGGGAGGGACACCACGAACTATTTTTTTAGCCGTGTGGCGGTTGACAATCAGCACAAGCAGTCAGCACCTAGTCGCTGCGTTGTAACTATAAATGCGACGTCACAACTTGCGACGGCAGCGGCAATTATCTTTTTCGCATGTCATTTTCAGTTTTTCTCCTAGTTTGCAGTGTGCGTCTACAGAATCGGGAGCCGTTTTAATATAGTTTTATACACAAAAAATCAGTCGGTTTGCCCTGCGGTCTAACAAAACGATTGGGTCGGCATTTCCCATTGTGGTCTGCGAACACCAGCCTGATAAACAATACAATACGAGTACGTCCGTATACTTGGCAGTTTTTCACCTGGCTATTATTTTTAACAGCAGGAACTAGATTGGCCTCGGCTAATTTATTGTAACACCAAAATAAGATATCGTATCGATAAGGTATCGTATTACCCAGTACCAACTGTGCTGTGAAGGTCAGATAGGCAGTCGCTCCATGTAAAATACTGGTATTCAGCTGCATCCGGTTAGACTGGAAACCGACCCAAACATAGCTGGAAAAAAGCTAGGCAGAGAATACTAACTTGCCATTGGTGGCGTACGCAACCGCTCCAGGCCAGAGATTACTCCTGATGGTAGCCAGAGCTCTGTCAGAACACATGAAGCTGCTGACCCTAGGACTCCATGCGGTCAGACCCTCGATCCTCGCATCCTCGGACACCGGTGAGAACAATGGGGGTCCGATCTCGGGCTCCACGGGCGGGGGTCCTTCGTCCTCCTCTTCTTCTAGTCCCTCTTCCTGCGATTGGAAGAGTGAAGCACAACGAAATTACATTCAGTGTTAGGATTTGAATTCGCTGCTGAAAAACTGTTTTTCTGTGAACGTATCGCATTGAAGCATGCTTTTTATCCTTATAATGTTCGTCAACATAGTAAGTAGGTACATTTCTGCATGATGTAGTGTAGGGCGCTTTTGGTGATCATTTGGGAAATTGTCTTTTGAAGTTGTATTAAGAAAACAAGATTTCTGCGTTAGTTCCGACTATGGCCACTCGACAAAAAAATACTATACAGCAGGCTAGCAACGATGCAACTGACATCAGCTCTTAGCCAAAGTTTCATCATCATCAGCCTACAGCAGTCCACTGCTGGAAATATAGGCCCCTTCAATCGCTCGCCTCTTAACTCGATTCTCGGCAACTCTCATCCAGTTGCTAAACAGTTTAGATGTGCGGATTCCTTTCATTGGTGAAATTCGTTAAATAATTTATTTTTTACTTATAAGCTGAAATCTATAGATACGTATAATGACGACTCGCGAGTGTCGGGAGGTGGTTTGTATGCACACGGACGAATGATTGTTCGCCCCATATGCTGGAGCATACCTTTACCTTTGGTGTTAACCTTTTTTTTTAATATCTTCGAATTGCTACTCTTACCATCCCAGCGTTAGGGTTCCACCACAGGGTCCTGCCTTGCTTCAAGATGTGCCGACCGTGATGCACCCAGTTCATCAGGCTCGGGTCCAGTAGGTCTTTCAACGTGTGTCCGTGGTAGAACGGGTTCACGTTGAATACCATGTCACCTGAAAGTGGTAATAATGAATGCTGTAACCTTCGATCAATAATTATTGATCGAAGGCTGTAACACACGTTAGGTAGGTTATATTGATTATGTACACCTCCTACCATCTATTAGATTCATATGTAACCGAAGTTCACTGGTTAGGTCGTGCCTTAAAAGTTCAACGGCTTACTAATAGATGGCGCTGCGCCTATGACGCGCATTTCTGAAAGTCGGTGTTAAGATTCTCCGTGACTTAATCACCATAGTCGGATCAGTGAATATCGATAACATTCAGCTAGCTAACCAGTGCATTCTGGTGTCTCGTCCTACTTGGAAAGGCTACTGTAGACAGTAGACACCCCTGCTAGTTGTTGCTCGTTAAATTCCATCAGGAATCGTTTATGGATAGAGGGACCTCATTCCCCGACCTTCGTCCCAAGGTCTTGGTCGCGGGAACTGTTCCTACTGAGAATCCAAGAAAACCCCATTTGCTTCATCTTAAAGTTCTGTAAATTCTGTTTTGTGTCACCTGTAACTGCAGTTGAAAATATATCAGCTGGAACTATCACCCGTGTTTCCTTCGAGAGTGGAACCCCTGCAACAACCCCTCCTACAATGCTTAATAATTCTCGAAAGTAATGGAGATAAAAAAATTGTTCAATAACTAAAACCGGACTACTGAAAAAGCACGCTCTAAAAAGTATAAAACAAGAAAATATATTCTCGTCTTAAATTGTTATGTAGGTACCTACAAACAACCACCTCCTCCAAACTAACACCAATACTTAATAGTTTTGGCTTTCAATCCTTATAGTTCTCTAGTACCTACATGGGACTTGAACACAACTTGCGAATTGTGAGTGTACCACAGATACACCTCTGCCTAACCCTGCGGGTATTACAGGCGTGGCGCATATTATGCTCCTAAAATCTCAAATACCGACCCCCCGCTTCCTCCATATCTATATCCTCTTCCTCTTCACCAGACCCGAAGGTGAAGAACCCTTGCGGTGAGATATAGGTAGCGGCGGCGATGCGCGCGATCTGAGCCCGCAGGTAGTGGCGCTCGCTGCCCTCGAACGGAGGGAAGGTTATCACCTGGAAAAACCAAATGATCTTGAAACATGCCTACCGCTATACCTCTTATTACCATCATATCAGCCCGCAATCTACTGCTGGTTACAGGCCTCACCTTTCTTCTGCCACACTAACCAGTTCCGTGTCATAATATCCAGGTGTACATCTGTGACACTAAAAAAGAGGCCAGCGTTTAACTGCGACGTTGTCAGGTAGCTGGAGCACGGAGCAGGAGAATCCGTACTCCACTAAGTGGTGTCCTTATTATTATAAAAAATCACCTGCTTATTATGTCCTATAGTACACGCTAATCTCCGATACCACCCAACCAACTTCAACGAAATTTTGTGAATGTGTAAGGTCTCCTCCGTTGACCTGGGAGATGCATACCTCAGCGTCCAGGTCTCCAGTCATAACCCGCACGGTGAGCCTGGCCACTCTGATGTGGCTTGGTTCGAGGTCTGGCAGGCAAATCCACGGGTCCCCAGGTTTGTTGCACACCCAGTACACCTGCATTTAATGGAGTGCTTTCAAAACTTTGCGATGTGGTTAATCTTATTCTTAGGAACAGCTTTCGCATATAATCACTACTCTTTTTTTTTGTGTTTCTCATCATTGAAACCCCATCATTCAAAAAGTAAGTAATGTATAATATATTTATTTGCATAAAATGTGGTACATAAAGGTTGTTGTACACACAAGGTGTAAGCGTAACGTACCCGTCACGAAGACGTCAAGTGTTCTATATACTTACATAAAACTAATTACGCAAAACGGATTGTTGCGAAAAGATTTTTTGGGTTGAAAAATCACGTTTCACGGTAGGACTTAATGTTCATTGACAGTTAACGAAAACCTGTAGAAAATCAAAATATTTTATTTTACATAGGCCTACCTACATGGACACTTCGACAACATAAAACGTCGACAAAAGGTACACGGTTCGGGTTGGTGGTTTCCTATGAAGAAGAACCGGCAAGAAACTCCATGGTTAGAAGAAGCTTTACACATAAGTAAGTAAGCTTATGCCTGCGGCTTCGCCCGCGTGGAGTTAGACATCCATCGATCCACACGTTCTCTCAAGCGTTGGTATTGAGATAAGATTGACAGTATAAAACTACTAAGTTAAATCAGGGTAGTGCAGCACCTTTCTATTGACTCCCTGGCCAGGCCTTTCGACTGGAACCGGTGCAGGAGCAACCCACGTAGACACCGGCTCTGGAGGAAGCTTGGGAGGCACAGGTTCCTTTGAGATAGGCTCCCTACCCTCACCTTCGCCAACTGTCAGGAGTTGGGAGTAAGATTTACCATTGGTTGGTTGTTTATATTTTTAGTTAGCTTTTTGGCCTTGTGGTGGTAAGATGCGTCGAGGCTTTTTTTAATGAATGATAAATAACCTTTTATATAACTCGTGGTTAAATCATAAAAGCCGCTCGGGTCGATCTTCAAATGAAACCGCGCTTGCGTAGGCTGCTCCGTGGATGGGTGACCACCTATTACATACGAAGTTTCCACCGTGGTTCGGAAAGCAAGTTAAACCGTTGTGGTACCTGCATCCGGTTATATTTTAAGCCAACCCCAACATATTTAGATTTTTTAAAACCGTTGGTTTTAAATTTATCTTTCAATAAGGTTGTTATTCAATAATTTACCCTCATTGTAAAGGTTTTGATACGATCCATATTGCCAAAACTATTAAACATTGTACTTGAAAAAAAGAAAGTGGCCCGATTTATTAGCTCCCACGTGTTAATACAGGCCTTACAAATATTTCTTCCGTGCGGGGATCGAAGTCGCGACACGCAGCGCAGCAGTCAATCGCTATAAGCCACTGCGCCAACCGTGTCGCCAAGTTAGGAAAAGGTTAGGCAGATCATGAAATGGCCTTGTTAGTGAAAGCGGTGCTTTTGAACACCTGGTGTTGGGTTCGATGACCCTCGAAGATAGTGTTACTGGGTTCCTCCATTATAAACTCAATAACAGCCTGGAGTTTCTATTCGTACCCGGTTAATTGCTATAGACTTGGCCCCCACGGCATTTGAACTAAACTTCAGGTTCTAATTATGAACGCACTACTTACGGATTTCAGCGTGTTCTTCCATCGGAGGCTTCAGCTCTTCCCCCTCGCCCTCCCCCTCCCCTGGCATGTCTTTTAGGTCAAACTCCTGAGGATTTGAAATCAACTCGTAAAGGTTTTAAATGTTATCTTAGCACACTTGGCGTTGTAGAAAACATATTTACTGACAGACAACGCTACTCCTACATTGCGGTCTGGAAGCATACAATTTGGCACAAAACTTTCATACTAAAACGAACGGTAACCCTTTTTTTTATGCTAACCCTACTTATATAGGTAAGAACCAATTAGGGGCTGAAAATTTGTCTGAAAGTACCAACGTCGAATCTTTTCAAACATATAACCCTTTACCCGTTGGGGGATCGAAACCCTTGCTTAGGTAGTCACGCTTGCGACGAAGCAAATAAGAAGTATCACATATTTCTGGGGCTGAACTAACCCTGATTTTTCTGTCTAGTTCTGCTACAGTAAGGTCTGTTTCTGCGACGTAGTAATTAGCTTTGGTTCCAAAGATCTTGCCGAAGAATCTGTAAATACAAGCGTTTCGGCACTATTCTTAGAAAATATTATACAAGTAAGGGTACATTGTATTTCAATAAGTAACATTTCGTTCAAGAACGATAATGGCCGCTCCGAAACTATAGTCCGTTCGCCGTATGATGGTGCGGATGACATTAGATGAAATGTTATTTTTTAATCTTGAACGTAACCTGATTTACAATCATGACTGAATGTTTTAGCGGCAACCTGTATACCATAGTCGTTAAATATGGTATAAGTAGGTAATAGCTGTAGTAAAATTGAAAAGGAACGCTTCATCTAATGCCACCCGCGCCATCCTATGGTGAAGGAACTATTATAGTGTGCTAATCGCTAACAAGCTCCTGGTAAAATGCATGGATAATCCTCGGCACAAAAGTCTGCATCCATGGCAAAAGTTTGTCACAATGTCCAATTTATACCGTGTATTTTCGTAAATCTAGCCGTTATAGGCACAATTTAATTATGTGTGGGGTACCAATCTGCATTTATCTTTTCTCGCTTTTCCTGATCCCATAATCGATGACTCAAGATAATAATTCGTTATCTGCGCATGCTAATAATTCCTTATCACAGTTATCACACTGACCTGACTGTAGCAACAGGCTCTTTGATGCCTAGCATTGTCATAGCAATGTAGAGCGCATAGCATTCGCTGGCCGGCAGACCATACCCGCCCTAGAGGAAGGAGCAAAATTAGGTTTTAGTACGCAGACGTAAATATTATGTACTATCTTTTGCCGTCGGCTTACCCGCATGGAGGTCGGGAATTATACCAAGGGGACATAGTATCCATTATATGTCCCTAGCCTGAGTCAGGTTAGATGTGTTGACTAAATATTTTCGAAGTAAACGTTACATAGAACAAACAAACGTCAAATAAACAAAGGTTCGTTGGAAGGTTATTGATATAAGAAACAGCGAACAAATAAATAATAGTTAAAAAAAAACACGCTTTATTAGAAAAGCAAACTAAAAAGTTATTCGTAGATTGTGTGGATTGGACCTCGCGAAATCATATTCAAACATAAATGGCATAAAATTATCAATCAAATAAAGCTAATTTCATGGATATAAAACACATTTCATTTCATTGTGTATTAATTTCATTCAAAGTTTTCCGCCTTTAAAAAGCAACCTTGAGTTGCACTCACCTCTCTAAAGTAATAGTTGTGTTCAACAAGATCTTGAATCCTCGGCTTAGAGTCTTCTTCCTCCCCCAGATCGAGGTCTATTTCCTCTTCACCCATGTCCTCTAACTTAGTCGCCTTGCTTTGCACCAGCTGTAGTAAAAAAATTAACGCCTCTGGTCTCAGAACGAGCTTCATCACATTAGGGAGATGCCATCACACTTCTCGAAGCGAAATCGGCTTGAACTGAGTCATAAAAGGATTTATGTCCATGCAAAAAAAAAGGTTGGTTCGGACGTCATCATTCCACACTGCGTCCAAATATTCGCTCAAATGCTATGTGCATAAAGCTCTTTCTGATAATTCCAACCGATTCTGCATTGATAAGTGTGGTAAACTTGTTTGCCTGAATTTTTTCCAATAACACTGGGGTCGGCTTCCAGTCGAACCGGAGGCAACTCAATACCAGTGTTTTACATAACCACTAGCCACCTGATGTTACGATGTACCATACTAAATGCTAAGACTGGACTTGAACTTGAAACAAATATCAATTCTCTGAGAAAGTAAAGCGGATAATATTATGTCGAATGTCTCTAAGGAGCACAGTAGGTCTCAGTGCCCTATTTTAAGAATGGTTGCCAGATTTTCGAACTCTACAACGATTGTAGAGAAAAAAATCAGAATAATTAGGTAATAATGGTAATATTCGTAAAGCTTCATACCCTAAACATTTCATCGACCTTCGTTACGGTGGCCAGTTGTGGGGGAGACAAGTATATGTCATTGAGTATATCGAAGTTTGGCCGGAACTTCTCCTGCTTGACCTCCCATGAGTACTGCTCGAAGTTGTCCACCACATCTGGAGGCTTCGTGGATAATATCTTTTGAACCACATCCACCAAATGATCATAGCTGAAAGATTGAAGAGTATCCTGGCTTAACACTAATATCTACTCGCGATAGTCGTTGACTGCTTCGTCGCAACTTCGCACGTGTGACTTAATAGTCACACGTGCGAAGCAAGGGTTTTTTTTTTATCTCCCAACTCCCAACGGTTATTGGGATTGTTTAAAAGAATTTCCTCATCAGCCTCAAGTTTAGATTTATTTTACTGACAATTGACTGGTTTATTGGGCTGCTGAGCATGAGGTCCTGTGTTCGATTCCCAGGGCAGGCAAAGTGTTATTGGGTTTTTCCATAAGGAATTTTTCTGTAGCTGCCACGGAGTCTCATGGGAAGGCAACACATATGGCAAAATGTGGGTGAACACACGGTGACACATTAAGCCATAGTTTTCAGTATAACATGGCCTCACTTTGTATAGATTTCCTAAACAATGAGAGATCCGCATAAACTGGTTTGTATAGCTTGATTTGTCCTCGTGCATACTATTAGGTACACCTCTGCCTAACCCGTCTGAGATTAGAGGCGTGACGTTGTGTAATGATAATATTATGAAACATACAAGTTATTGGTTGAACATAAAATTCGAATAAACTACACAAAATCAGTCAAATTGATGGCTTGCAATGACATCGCCTAATGGGCTAATTAATTAAGCCTATCTATTCGGGGAATACATCCGTGATTTTATGGTAGGTAAGTATGTAATATCTTACAGGGAATCTCCAGTAGCCGCACTTTGCTGTTTCAAAAAGTTTTTTGCCAGTACCAAATCGTTGTTCAGATCGGGCATGACATTTTCTGCTGCCGCTATTATATCCGGCTCCATTAAAAATGTTTGCGACATTTTTAGGCCTTATTTTAATGTAAGTATATTATTTAAATGAAAAATATATCAATCTTTAAAAGATTGTTTTCAGGTGGCGTTTGGCCGCTTGTCGCTAGATTTTGATTACTTCAAAGACAATTTTATTTTTTAATGACCTGTTTGTTCTTAAATCTGTGACTCCGTATTCGTAAATCCTTCATAATCAAAACAGCAGAGGAAAATCATTTCATCATTCTTCTGCCCTACTCCTATTTATTCGGGGTCGGCACAGCACATCTTTTTTTCTTCCATCCATCGTTTCTTTGGTCTTTCTCTAATACAGTAGTTCCATTTCACATTCATACTCAAACAAAACTGCAGCAGTAAACAGCAGATAAACCTTAATATTAAGAGAACGTGTTATATCTCCGGAATCTCTAAACATCTTCTCTCGAAACATCTTCATCTCATGCTTCACTGCAAAGTTTCTAAACGCTAACTAAATGTCACGTTGACAGTGTTGGCTAAAAAAAAGGATGATCCTGTCAAATTTGTCATTTGACAAAAATTTGCGCTTTTTCTGTAATTTTCAACAGCGTTATTTAATTGATTAGATCTTAAATGAAAATAAGTGATTATTTTATTCCTGCTCAAATCTTACTCTACGCACAAAATATTTTTATCATTTCGTAACCATAACATAACCTCAAAATAACCAAAACAAACAAATAAGAAATGGCCACAAAATTCGACGTCGCTGCATATAATTTCCGTAAGAGATGTCCTTTTGTGACTAAAGACTTACTGCGCTGGTTCCCTGGCCACATGAACAAGGGCTTGAAGCAAATGCAGCGTAAATTAAAAAGTGTTGACTGTGTGATCGAAGTCCACGATGCCCGAATTCCCTTTACAGGCCGCAATCCAATATTTACCAAGACTTTAATAGGAGCTAAACCTCACATACTTGTGTTAAACAAGAAGGATTTAACAATACCAGGTTTAATACCAAAGATAAAAGATAAATTGAAAGCAGAACAGAATGTACAGAACGTAATGTTTACTAACTGTAAGGACCAGCACTGCAGAGGTTTGAAGAACTTAAAACCGTTCATGGTTGACCTGATCAAAGGTTCAAACCGGTATAATAGGAGTGAGGAACTAGATTACAACGTAATGATCATGGGGGTGCCAAACGTGGGGAAGTCTTCTCTGATAAATATGCTGCGGTCGAAGAACATGAGCATCAGACACGCGCTGCCGGTTGGAGCTGTGGCAGGAGTCACGAGGAGCGTCATGACCAAGATTAGAATTAATAATGATCCTGTAATTTTTATGCTTGACACACCAGGTAAGATTTCTGTAATATCTATCCAATATCCACTTAAGGACCACCTACCTGCTTTTGCAACATGGGAGGTATACTAGAGTATGAGAAAGAAGGAAGAGAGGAGTTTGTGGCTAAATAATAACATCCGTATGGGTTGATCTTCAAGGCTAAGCCGTGCTTGCCTAGATTGGTCATGTATGGGTGGACCATCATTACATACTGAGTTTCCTCCATGCCTCGGAAAGCATGTTAAGCCGGCTTTAATTTTTTTTTAGTCTTTGACAATAGGGATGATGACTGGGTAAAGAAAACGAAATTCTACTTTGTCCGTCAATCAGGTAATACAAAAATATTAGATACGTATTTTTTGTTTTATCAAGTTAACAAAAAAATACTTAGTTAAAACGCATTTAAGTTGGAGAGTGGGGGCTCACTACGTCACAACTAGATATAAAATGTACTGAGCCGTGACGTCATGCGCCATTTCAACTCAAAATATCTCCGTAATTTTACGATTACCTGAAAAAAGAAAAAATACGTGTCAAATACTTTTTAATAATCTACCCTATAGACAAATAAAAAAAATGAGTCACCATCCCTATTGTTACAAGAAGTCAGAAGCTGAAAGTCTGACATCCAGTCTTACCAAGTGGTATAGTATTACTCAGTCACTGGGTTGTGGAGGTCAGATAGGCAGTCGCAGTAACATACTGATACTCAGCTGCATCCAGTTAGACTGGAAACCGACCCCAACAAAGTTTGGGAAAAGGATAGGTAGATGATGAGAAAGAAGGAAGAGACTCACTCAAACTATACAGGACTTATAACTGAATAAGTTGTGAGAATACCTGTGAAAAGTTGGTACTGGTACTGGTGTACTCTGTGTATTATTAGGTACAGACAGCATCATTAAGTAGTTACCCCCTGACATACTCGGCGGGACTGTTGAGGGGTTAGCACATACTAATGCTGTCTGTACACCTTTTTGCCTAACCATTCATGGATTACAGGTGTGCTCTCAATATTCCACAGGTATTCTAGAACCATCAGTAACTGACATTGAGATGGGCTTGAAGCTGGCCCTCTGTGCATCCCTCCAAGATCACTTGGTGGGCGAGGAGATCATTGCGGACTACCTCCTGTACTGGCTCAATAAGCATGGACAATTCAACTATGTCGACTACATGGGGTTGACGGAACCCTGTGATGATATTAATAGGGTAAGTTTGATTCTTAAGCTTCATTTTTGTGGTTGCAATGCAAGCGCTAGTATGAAGTCCTGGGTTCAATTCCCAGCTTGGGTAGTGTTATTGTATTTTTCCATCAAGAATTTCTCAGTGGCACTCAGCAGAGTCTGGTCTGGTCTGCCCCATTTGATTGCAATAGGCTCACTCTCTATTACAGGTATGTGTTTTTCATGAGTTACAGCATATTGTTATGTTAAATGATAAAAAATACCAAAAATTTTAAAACAATAGGTACCACACAAATTAAAACAGTAGGCTAAGTATTCTTTAATTAATGCTAACATTATTTAAGTTGAAGTTGGTATACTTACACAAATATTTTACGTACCTAAGAGGTGAATAACTCGTGAGTGTTTTAAAATATAAGTGGTTTACCCTCTTAAGCTGATATTAGTATTTAGAATTTTAACGAGTAGTTTTGAACTTTGTCTAGCCATTAGACCTATGATGCGTCAATAGCCGTTTAGGTACGTCCAAATTAATTGTATGGCTTGTATAGTGTAAGTACTTTACCACTCTAAGGTTGAAAGTTGCTTGGTCGACAGCGACAAGGTCTATTTGTCTATGTGACTAATAGTTTCAGCTTGAATCTTCTACCTACTGCAGTAGCTGGGAATTGCTGTTAGAAGTGATAAAGCATCTTGCAGGGTACTAATTTTCTATCTAGGTTTGAGGAAAGCGACAAGCTCCTCAACCTTGGAATCAACATTCAAAATCCTGCTGTACGAGCGCGCGAAAGTTATCATCGTTGATTTCTCGGCAAATACAAATGTTTCAGTTCTGTTTTTTTTTTTACGAAATGAATCAAATCATTATAAGGATAGTAATTATTTGTATACTTAGAATAGCTGTAGCGTGCCTATTTTTTCGGCGCTCATGGAGGTCCTGCTGAAGAGAGTGTGACTACCGCCGGACCACCGCCAAAGTCGATTTTCTCGAAAACTACTAAGGTACCAATTGTTTTTAGAGTACTAATTAGTACCAATTGAGTACTAATTATTTACCAAATATGGAAGCGATTCGGGTTGGTGGTAGTCACGGACATTAGGGAGGGCAGGGTTGGTCATTGTGGGTACAGACTATGAATACACCTCTACCAACCCCTTCGAACAATAAAACGAATATATTCACATCATCCTCTACCATTACAGGTACTAATATCTGGCGCAATAAAATACAACCGCATACGCAAGACACGTGACTTCGACGGACGCGTCCGAGACGTTCCGGACTTGACCGAAGTTGCCCGAACGATGATCAAGGCCTTCCGCACGGGAGAAATTGGGAAGATACTGCTGGATATCGAGCTACTTGATGAGAAGCCTGTTGAAGAACACGATAGGACGTTAGCGTGAAAATAATTTACGCCTGACAGCAGGAAGATAACAACAACCTTATTTTAATGGGAATAGAGATTACTTTTGTTTGACAGACTTTTCAACTGGCTGCAACCTTTTTGGTCCGGAAATAAAGTTCATTACCGTTCCACCATAAGGTTAGAAGTGCTGGCTTGAAGGGATAGATTTGAAAGTTAAAAACAGGTACGATTTTTTGGGTTAGAAGGTTAGACTTATAATCATATGGTTGTGCGTTGTTTCAAACTTATTAAGTACCAAGAAAAACATTTTATCGAGTGACAGTTTCTAAAATTCATACCTTTGTAAAATGCATACCGTCCTATTAAATTACAACACATCGTTCACAAAAATAATGCATTTAAATTCTTGTCAAGCAGGAAAAAATCCTGTTATTGTCACTAATAGTGTCCATGCCTGTTTCATTTTGCATGCAAGCAAGTATGCAACTTGCAGCGTGCAAGCAAGCATGCAGCATGCAAGCAGACGTGCAGGATGCATGCAGCGTGCAAGCAAGCATGGAAACATACATCAAACGAAACAAAAATATGCGAAATAAAAATACAAGGACCAAGTATTATGTGAAACATTTTCTGGGAAACGAAATTTTATGAAATTTCTCTCTACAAAACAAGGGTCACCTTGATCAACCATTATACGGGTGAACTCTTATTAAATCATTTAAATATTTCTGATTATCCAGAATTAAAGAAACAAAGCATTGCACTTGGGTTAACTCCGTCACCTTCTTGCTTGTTTTTGTAAGTACAAAAATATTCTCCGTGCATAAACCGGTTATTATAGAAAGGCTGATTAACCCTAGTGTTTTTCACCTAACCCTAAAAAAAATACTTGGTTAAAACCGTAATCTCTTCGGTCCCTGTTTAGAAGCCATAATAGGTACCAAACTGGCTGTAAAGTAGTCTTATTGTCATTGTAATAGTTAAGAATGTTCACTTAATTAAAGCACTGAATTGTTTAGTAAAAATGTAAATAATTACCTACTGTACAGTTAGTTATAGTCGTTACATTGTAAGCTAAATAGCGGCGAATAAACATAAATTGAGAAAGTTGTTGGTGTTCTGACTATTAAATACTATGTACAATATATGTGTTGTTTTGCTTGCATCCTCGTCAAAATTCAGGAGGTTATCACAAAAGACATAAATAATCAATTAAAATTACGGTACTTAGTTTATTATTAATAAACGAGGGCTGGCTATTTCTTTGGGCAAAGAATTAGCATTGCCATTCAACGTGGCAATGCCGCCAGTCTTCTGGGCACGTTTCCAGATGACAGTGATGTGGAGGAGTATTTTGACGCCTTAACGTCCTGTTGTTTTTAATTTAGTTTATATTTAGTTAGTTAGTTTATGTAATACTGTTATTTTTATTTTATTGTAATAATTATAGTTATTTATCGTTTATTACCTAAAATGTTAATAAACGCTGATTTAATTGGTTATTTAAGTTTGTCAGTATTTCAGAATAATCCCCACGTGGTTTAGGGAATAAGAAATTATCGAATAAACTTTTGAGATTTGTGTGAAAGCGCGATTATAGGGCAAGGATAAAATAAAAAGTACCTACCCATTTTATTATTGGGGACTACACGGGACGAGAATCATTAGCATAGTTACCTTGAATTTGACGAGGATGCAAAATAACATAATTATAATAACTTTGACCTCAATATATACACCGTGTAAATCACCTCATCACGAAGCCGTCAACCAAGCATTCTGTACATGAAACTAAGTAACCTTACGCAAAAATTATTGCTGGGAAACGAGTTCTTTTGGGGGGTGTAAAATCATGTTTTGTGGTAGAACTCAATGTAACGCACTCAAAACATTGTGCTGGTGGACGGAATATGTATCCTTTCGTGTAGAAAATAAAATTATATTTTGAATCGCTCTTTAAAAGTGTGCGCGCAGCGTTGCGTCGCGTCGCGTCTCGGTGTGAACTGACCCTAGAACAAAAAAATGATCACAATGACATTGACAGGGAGAACCAGTGCGTTTCGGCTTCGTTAAGAGGTGTTTTACACCCTTTATTATTTTTTGGCGCAGCCGTGAGACACACTCAAGCTCGGAGCTCGTGGTTAAATAATAACAGCCGTCAAGGCTAAAGTAAAGGTTAAGCCGTGCTTGCCGAGGTTGGTCCGTGGACGGGTGACCATAATGGGTCTGACAAACGTTTTTTACTTTACATGCCAAATAAATCTACAAAAAATTACGAGAAAAACTGCGTTTTTACTTTTTTCATATCTTAAAAAATGGCTGAGATATTTACGATCAAAGTGCGTATTTCCAACCGAACGTTTTTAAAAACGCGGGCGGGCGCTCACTATGCGATGACGTCACACCCCCGGTCATTCGACAATCGCGCTCTCGTTCGCACGCCGGTGTGCAGTAAAAATCAAAATTATAAAGTTCTCTGTGGTAAAAATGCAAAAAAAAAACGGGCCTAGTGCGAGTCTTACTCGCACACAGGGTCCCATAGCCCCAAATAATATAATAATAATATTTTGAACGGTCATTCATTAGTAAACTTCCACTCAACCGCAAAACTAAATTTGTTTTTCACAGTAACTTAATGAAAAACAAAGTTACTGTTGCAGTTTGGTGAAAAAGTCCCATATCTCAAAAACTAAATATCAAATCTTATTCAAACCAATTTTCATTGACAGTTTTTTTACGTTCTACATCCCAATTTTTTTTTTAGATTTTTTCCTCTTACTTTAGAAATTAGAGGGGAGGGGGGGACACACACGTTTTACCATTTTGGAAATGTCTATCTTTCAAACGATTGACTTTGAAAAAAAAATGGTTTTAGGCACCTCAATGTCATTTTTAAAGACCTATCTATAGACACCCTGCACCCTGTATGGGTTTGATAGTTTTTTTTTTTAGTTTCAGTTCCGTGTGGGGAGGGGGGATATCCTTAATCTATATATTTTTTTTTTTTGTACAAAAATCGTTAGGCGTTCACAGAATACATTTAACTAGCAAGAGTCAGCCGTGTAGTCCTAATAGTTTCGGAATAAAGTAGCTGTGAATACGGACGGACAGACAGACATGACGAATCTAGTATAAGGGTTCCGTTTTTTGCCATTCGGCTACGGAACCCTAAAAAATACTGTATTGTGCCTCGGTGCTTCAATTTAACAGTTAAAACACCTGATAAACTCTTATTTTATGTGCCTGATGATGAGAACCCAAAAATGAGGACAAAGTGTATGACAGCCGTATTTATTATTACTTTAAAACAGCCTATTATATTATTACTTTGAAATACAAGCAAACTATAAGTACTTTATAGGAAAAAGAAGACGATCGAAACAAAATTAAACGAGACGCGCCTAATTTAGTAAGGTCAACGCACCGGACTGGACGCCGCGTCATGTCGCGGTCGCGGGCTGAACGGGGGTGTGACGTATTAGTATGAGCGCGCGTAATCGCGGAAATTTAAAAAAGGACTTAAACTTCTCGTCGTTATAACTTCGGAAATACTGTATGTATTGAAGTAAAATAAAAACTAATGTAATGTACACGTTCTACGCTCCGATTATAGGTGTATTTGATACTAATATTTTGACCCTTTTGTGTTCCCCATTACATACCGAGTTTCCTCCGTGCCTCGGAAAGCACGTTAAGCCATTGGTCCCGGCTGTCATTTGTAGATCTTTGACAGTCGTTATGAGTAGTCAGAAGCCAAAAAGTCTGACATCCAGTCTTACTAAGGGGTATCGTATTACCCAGTTACTGGGTTGTGGAGGTCAGATAGGCAGTCGCTTCATGTAAAATACTGGTACTCAGCTGCATCCGGTTAGACTGGAAGCCGACCCCAAGATAGTTTGGGAAAAGGCTAGGCAGATGATGAGCCGTGATCCACACAATATTATCTTTTTCTGTTTAGTTTTAAGTTTCTTTTTGTTGTGTGCACTTGTGGCATGTACCAAATCAATATGTTTTCTTTCTTTCTACAAGGTGTTGTTTTGCATCCTCGTCAAAATTCAGGAGGTTGTCACAAAATATATAATTAATCATATAAAATTACGGTACCTGGCTAATTATAAAAAAAAACTGAATTTTTTGGTTTTTAAGTTTGGCAGTATTTCAGAATAACCCCCTTATCGTGGTTTAGGGAATAAGAAATTATCGAATAAACATTTGAGACTGTTTATATGTGTGGAAGCGTGGTTATAAGGCGAGAATCAGACGGGCCGCGTTTAAAACACGGGTTGTTCCCACTTACCGATTTCAGTAAATAAGAAAAAAAATAAAAATTGCCCACACATTTTATTATTGATTCGATGATCGAGAATCATTAGCATAGTTACCTCCTTGAATTTGACGAGGATGCAAAACAACACCTTGTATATACTTACGTAGTGGCCACCGACGCGAAAACGGTTACCACGTATTCAGTACAGCGGTTATGCGTCGGTATGAACCACCCTCTGAAAAAGCGTCGTGTTGGTCTGGATGTCGCAAGCGCTATTATTCATCACGAAGTCCTGCATACGACTGTCAGATCGAGCAATCGTACGCAAATCCAAAACCCCAATTTAATTAAAATGGTTTGCCAATCTAACTTATGAAAAGACGGAAGAAATCTTAAAACAAAAAAACATAGAATAAATGCAAATAATATACACATCTGCACACACACACGCACGCACACACACAACATTATTAAACATAAGAGTACTTTTTTTCATTTTATTTTTTGTTTAAAGTAGGTAATCCACAATTACCTACTTATGCCTTCTTAACTATCCCATTAAAAACGTGTTTTAACTCCGGCCCCCAAGATACAGGCGCAGCCTAGTTTGGCTTTTTTTTTTTGATTAGGTATATAAAAATTTAACTTGTTACGATTACTCATAGCGCTAAGTTATACTTAGTAAAAAAATGTTTGTAACAATGGCTTCATTTTATTCTTATTCTTATCACTTGTATTGGGATTTTCCTTCAGGAATTTCGGACTACCCGCTAAAATTCCCCGTTGATGGCAACAAGCTCGCCTCTATACATGGGACTTAAACATAACTGGCGAAAGCAAACGGGGTTTAATAAGGGCGTACAGACGACAGTTAATATAGATAAAAAATAAGGGATAATCCAATTTTTTTTTTCTTTGTCCGTCGGGTAGTTTATTGAAAAGTACACGTAAGTATACGTGTCCAATGACACGTATTTTTTCTTTTTTCACGTGGTCATAAAATTACGGAGATGTATTGAGTTGAAATGGCGCATGACGTCACATGTAGGTAAGTTTTATACCTACTTGTAACGTAGTAAGCCCCCACTCTCCAACTTTAATGAGTTGTAACTAAGTAATTTTTTGATATTTTGATAAAACAAAAAATACGTGTCTAATATTTTTGTATTACCTGTCTGACGGACAAAATAGAATTTCGTTTTCTTTACCCAGTCTGCACCCCTATTGCCCGAGTACCTATCTAATTACTATTTCCATAAACTTAACATTCAACCTCAAGTTCATAAAACTACGCGCTAATTAAAAATTCAAAGATATTACGTCACTGTCAAAACGACAGTAAATAAAAAAAAATATGAAGTCAATATTGAGCTCAAATTGTAACAAAGTTTTAACTACTTAAATAAATATTTATAAAATACCTGCCTTCAAACTAACTCAATACAAAATCGTCCGAACGGAGAAAATAATGGTAAGCTTGTATTCTACGTAACCAGGGTGAGCGAGTCTCATCCAAATCAAAATGAATCCTTTGCTATATATACAAACATTTATGAGTTCTATACAAGAATATAGATGGCTCATCGACATAGCAAATGATTGCTACCCTATTGCTGTCATGGCGAAAATACATACAGCATAACACACATGAATACTGAACTACAGAACTGATTCTTGAGACAGTATGGCCAGACTTCCCAAGAGAAAATATTCTGCTCGGAACAGTAAACATTCTACAGCTTTGTCGAGCGCCTCGGGGCACGCGAACAGATCTGATGATGGATCGAATGTAACCATGAACACGTTGAGTATGATCAGCACGCCCTGGAGTACAGAAAGTGGGTTTACTCTGCTCGAATTTCCTAAGCAGTCGTGTTTGTCGGGGACGCAAAAGACTTATACGCTCAGTTGGTCGAGTGCTGAACCTTTGACGACCACTGCGTCTAGCGTCTGGCAAAGCTTGGCAAGCTGCGGAACTGTAACTTTGTTAAAGCCGACCACGCCATGTGCAAGTGTCCAGATATGTCTGCCGAAGAAGCCGTCTGCCACAACGCTGAGCTCGTGGACGGTAGAGACGTTCACAAGTGAGGGACTCATTGTCTCCGACAACTCTGACGCCCGTAACATCAGGGCAAGCGTCAAGCATCTGCGGAGTCCCGTCAGTAGCGGCACGGACTACTACCCCTGCAGTTCAGACACCCTCGTTTCTAGGAAGGGGAGCAGGGCCAGCATTTCTCCTGCATCATCTAAATCTAAACAAGGAGACTATTTCCCCATAAATTATATCAACCACGTCACACTAAATCCACAAACCGAAGAACATCTTGGCTTAGATTGGACTTTCGCTAAAGAGCACGGGATCCCCATCGTCATTTCAGTCCCAATTTAATTGACAACAGGGTATAAAAAAATTGCAAAAACGATTAAAAAATTTATTACCAACAAAATATATTTGTTATACATTTATTTACTAAAAATGAGGTATTAGTTGGTGTTTACCCACATAGTTACACTGAATTTACATTTAAAATATACAGCACATGATTTAGTAACTATTCATTGAAATATAATCACAACTTTATCGAGACTGAACAGAACATTGTATTTATATGTCCCTGTATGTTTTATTATGTACCCGGTTTATATAAATGCAAGGAGACAAATATAGAAAACAAAAAACCTCACATAATGGAAATGAATAAAGAAAATAACACTATTTTAGTCAACTATCATCATCATTCACCATTAGCCTATAATGTTCCCACTGCTGGGACACAGGCCTCCTCTCCCTATGAGAAGGAATGGGCTGTAATCCACCACGCGGGCCCAGTGCGGGTTGGTCAACTATCAATATTCATACAATACCTATACAAATGAATTATTTCTTACGAAAATGTCGTCACTCACATACCTACGTACATAAATTGATTTAAATAAATGGAACACAACAACAATGTTTTTGAATAGTCATCAAGAGTAGCTTCTTATCATCTTTAATATTAATGTGGATGATCAAATTCTTTCAATTGCTGTTTTGAAAGAACTTTTGAAATACTGTTAAGATTACTCAGGATACTTTGTTTTTTTTTTTTTTAAATACAATATTATATTAATTGACTATTTAAAAAATACATTGCAGTAACGATATGACACACCGGACTAAGAATAAATCTATACAAATATAAATAACAGCTTTTTACTGAATGTAGGATAAAACATTTCTGTCGGATGGTCTGCTTGTTACGGCTAATCTCCGAAACGGCTGGCTTTGACTTTGACGGAACTTTTACTCGAAGATAGCTGATGTTATAAGGAGTATCTTAGGATACTTTTATTTTGGAAAAAAGTAGGGTGCCGTGCAAAAACAACCCTTGAAATTGTTAACAAAATCCGGTTCAAATAGCGAAGTCTTATTAATGTAATAATTTCACGCGGACGAAGGTCGCGGGGCACAGCTAGTACATACATAAAATTATTTCAATAATCTTTTTATCTGCTGAAATCAAACCAGTGTGCGATAACCCCTGATTTATTTATCACTATTTTATGTTTTCAAAATGATTCATCCATTCATATACTTAGATATAATTATATTTTAAAAAATACATTAAAAAATGAAGTGGTGCCAGAGCGTGTAGTGAGTAGACGCTGTCCTGGACCACTTACTGTACGAGCCTTAGCAAGTAGGTAGGCAGGTAGGTGGATACTTGATATAGGCTCGTACAGTAAGTGGTCCAGGACAGCGTCTACTCACTACACGCTCTGGCACCACTTCATTGGTGACCCCGACGTGATTTTGGTGCTGCGTTCTAGCGTGTGAATTACTTGTGTACTCGCTACACCACTCCCCTGGTGAGTCGTAGCTTGGCTACGGACGATAGTAGTCTGGGAATCTGACTGTGCGTCCGCTCCTCGTCTTCTTGACTGTGACCTGGTCTTTTGTTGGTTGCTGATGTGACGTCATAGCAGGTTGCTCATTGGCTAAGTATGCTGGCTTTAGCCTGTCAAGTGTGACTTTTTGCTTCTTTCCCTTTACGTCGAGATCGAAGGTCTTGTGGTCTCGATGCAGGACCTTGTATGGTCCTAAATATGGAGCTTCTAGCGACCTTCTTGCGGGACCTTGTCGTAAGAAAACATGGGTAGCTGTGTTCAAGTCCCGTGGCACATAGAACGGTCGAGTGGAACTAGTGTGCCAGGAAGTCGGTTGAGGTGTTAGCTTTCTCATGTGTGAGCGGAGTCTGCTGATCAGGCTGGTCATGTCGACGGTCTCTTCTGAAGTGGAGGCGAAGAACTGTCCTGGTAGTCGGAGCGGTTCTTCGCCTCCACTTCAGAAGAGACCGTCGACATGACCAGCCTAAAAAATATTCATTTATAATAGTTGGTTGATAAATCATTAGGTATCATACTATATCTTAAATAAGAAAATATAACGCATATCTAATTGTAGAATTTTATTAAAAGTTTTAATAAAATTCTACAATTAGAAAGTGCATTATGCGGAGTCTATAGCAAATGCATTGTTTATTGCAATATACTATCTAGAATAACCCGGAGAAAATCAAATGGAGTAATGAGTATAATAATATGTAGAAAATTATATATTTTTTTTATCACATCGCTCTACGAAGTTGCCCCTAGATAATTTGATTTCACATTTAAAAAATAACTGTCGCGCAGAGGATAGGTCAGTTTATGGAAGTAGACAATTTAGATATTCTAGAAATTCTAAACAAACCAATTTTTTTTTAATGATCCAACGAGTTCAAGATCATTTTGTTTTGAACAAGTTAGCGTTTAGTTACAGTCTCGGGAAGTTTTTTTTAGTATCTATCATTGACGGATCACTTAAACCGTTTTTATGTGATATAATATTCCGCAAGCCGTAAAAGAGTTGTCTAGGTCGTATTTTACTTACATGTATAAAACACGTCTTCTTCGAGGCATCAATGTTGATACAAGGATGATGGTTTTAACTCCCAGTAAATTTATCTCGCGATAAAGGCTATTGATTTTACCATTATTTTAATCGTATAAGAGTTAAAAAAACAACCGCACACATACAGCTAAACAAACACGGTAAAAAATGAAAAAGGCACTCACTAATTACTTATTCACTAGTTATTCCTAGTCCGGTTTATAATTTTAACGAATTTCACCACTCAAACTGAACGAGCTTTTTGTACGGCGTTTACATCGCGTGCAGTTTTATGGGGAAGGTAACAAACTAATGGCGATAGCATAGCTGGGTTCAAACATCGTCATTGGTTGATAATCTGTTAATACCATTTTATATTTTAAATAGGCTGACTTCATTGGTCTTAGCTATGGTCACGCAATCCACAATGAGATCTTCCCCATTGGTGAAATCCGCTATGTTAGAGACCCTACTTTTTCCAAAGACCAACGTCCTTCTTAAAGTATTTGGGCTCAGTCAGAGAGTCGACTAGGAAGCTTCCTAGGTCCCACTTCGAGATGATACGTCCACCCATTGTGGTACAATCTACGCTTATTGTGTACTCGCTGCTTGGAATTTCTGGAAAGATGAAAGGATCTAGTTTAGGGCCGCGTACCATATCATTAGCATGGCAAATCAAGCGACAATTGCGTTGCATTGCACTTGGCACAAATTCGTATGTTGGTCACAGATAACTATATTCAAGATGTTAAGAGTTTTGGGGTCCACTTCACGCTACATAAAGAGAAGAAGAGGGAATATGGGAGGTCTTTAACCAGGAATGGGACAGTTCAAGCTTACAAGAAAATTAGTTTAAGAATCAGCTGAAGAGAAGTGCCGTAACGAAGACCCCAGAAGTTAAAGAGCGCGAAATGGTATCGTTTTAAACTTTGTGCTATGGTGTGAACGCCAATGTCACTTTACTTGCGTTTGAAGGTCCCTGCATTCAGCCGGGCCGTAGTTTAGTTTTAAAAAGTTTAGTCTTACCATCAATCCTCGGCGGGAACACTGCGATCCAATCCAGTGGACTCTCCTTCACAGCATCCCACATCCTCTTATGATCCTTCGTGATCTCCACGAACGGCTTAGGGACCTTCTCCGGCTCGAAGAGCAAGAAGGCGGACAGGCAAACCGACACTGGTTTCACATTCTTCGCCCTCATAGCTTCTAGAATGTTCTTTGTCCCTTCGGACAAGTCTGAGGTCGGTGCTAGACTCCTGGGCATATCGTGGCCAGTGCCCAGAGCGACAACGACGCCGTCCATGCCATCGATGGCTTCTGATACCGAATCTGGCTCCAACACGTTTCCAGTGAAGATTTCTACCTTGTCCTTGTATTCTTCTGGGATCCTTTTCGGGTCACGGACGAAGGCGCGGACTACGAAGCCTGTGTGGACAAAGTTATAGATAAGTACATTATAAGTTGTATTGTATTTTATCATAATGTTAGTCTGTAAGGTATATCTATGGGCCAAATTCGCCTGAAAATAAATGAGTGTTGTTGTTGATAAGTATAAATACAAGTACGTGAAGCCGGCGTGATGTCTCTCCGGTCGTGCGGGATTGCAGTCTCATCGGATTAGGAGAGTGAGGGAAGGTAGAGAACACTTGTCTGTGCACTCACTTACTGATACTGTTAGCCTGCATCATCCCACTGCTTAACAAAAGCCTCTGCCCATACATATTCTCTCGAGATATTAAAGTGCACTCACTTGTGCACTATAATATCCCGATATATCTATCTCACCTAGATAAAAATGTTTTATTTTGTTACGGTAGAAAAAAACCGGCCAAGTGCGAGTTGGGAGTCGCGCACCGAGGACTGTGCCGGGATTCGTACAAACTTGTAGGTATTTTGTTATTATTTTTATATTTATTTACATACTAGCTGTCCCCGGCATGCGTTGCAATGCACTTTTTACATACTCTATCTACCAACCTACCCTACCCTACCTACTTACCTACCCTACCCTACCGACTTACCTACCCTAACCTACCTACTTACCTACCTACCTAGCCTACCCTACCCTACATACCTAACATACCCTATCTACCTTTCTACCCTACCCAACCCTACCTATTTTTCTACCCTACCCAACCCTACCTACCTACCCTACCCTACCTTTTAAACCTTCCCTGGACTACGACAAACGTTTTAAAACCAAAATCAGCCAAATCGGTTCACCCGTTCTCGAGTTTTAGCGAGACTAACGAACAGCAATTGATTTTTATTTATATAGATTAATATTTACTGTTTTCTTGCCTCATTTCATGATCCTTGAGCAATGGGAAGTACCCAATAGGTTTTGGTTTTTTCCTTGTAAAATCGAAAATATGCTTGTAAAATATAAACGGTCATATCTTCTGATCGCGTTGACTTACAAGTTTTTTCATAGTTGAAAGAGACACTTGACCCGAGTATTTGATATAAACAACTTGTTACGCGTTCCTCAGAAAAAGGGTATCCTTTTTACTTTTAAGGTAAGAAACCCTAAAAATATTAAAATGCAATGTGATAATGATAATGTGTGAGTTGTATATTTATTATTTCACCCTGTATGTGTTCTAGAAAATTCCAGTACTAATGTATTTACCTAGTTTTTCACAAGTGGCGTAACTTTTGATGCTATAAGTGCCATAAGCCGGCCAATTTCGGCCAATGACACGGGAGATCTTATCGGAGTTAACGGTGAACGATAATAAATACGCCATGTCATGACAAGTTGACAACTACAAGTATCGTCTTCGGCTTTAAAAAGGCGTAAGATGTATGTGCGTGTCGTGTGGGGGCCACTTTGTTAAAAATCCATGTTATATACCAAACTAGCTGTCCCGCGCAACTTCGTCTGCGTCACATTTTCCCCGTTTTCGCAACATTTTTCATTGCTGCGCCACTCCTTTTGGTCCTAGCGTGATGATATATAGCCTATGTCCTTCCCCAGGTTGAAATCTATCCTCTTGCCAAAGGGAATTGCTCACTTTGTTAGGGTAACTTGGCTTAACGTGGACATTAACTATAATATTTAATGACAGGGGTTTTTAATAGTTTATACCTCTAAGAAACGAATTATAGTAATAAGATTGCTGGAAAGTGTAAAAATAGTTCATATTTAGCATGTGTAATGATAAGGCTTGTCGCTGAAAAAAAGTTAGTTATGAGTATTTTATTTCCAAAAAACATGATTTGTAGCTTTCCTATAATGATATTCTCTTCCTTTTAATGTGGTAGTAACTCATCCTGAGGTGATTTAAATGGAAAAAAATAAAAATAATATATTTTTTCAATAACTTTTATTCCGAATCACAAATAAATAAAATATTATCTAAAAACTGGGCAGGCAGTCTAATATTATTTTGCCTGCCTATTGTTGTGCCTTGCCCAGCTTAAGTACCATATTATGGTCATAACATGAGCACAGCAGCCCACCATTCTTAGCTGTACAAGGCAATTGCAACAATATTGAGTTATTGCTTCTCTGCCTTGCAGATCATTAGTAATTATCATATAAATATGCCCGCTTTGAATTTTTCCTCATACCAAGCGCAATTGCCAGTTAAAGGTAAACCTCCAAGGAGGTTGCTGGCTCTCTCCCCCTTAGCAATGTTGGGATACTCAATCGCTGCGATGAGTCACAACAGGGACAAAAACAAAAAGCCTGTGTATCAGATGCTCTAGTATAATCCGGTAAGGTTATTGTTTCTGCTTATGCTGGTACATTTGCAGATATTAAAGCAGGAAGTGGTGCTCTATCAGCACATTGCCAACATGGAGGGCAGATGCGGTCAGATCCATGAACCTAAAAGAATTTCATTCATAGTCACTGGTTGAAACACAAACTGACATCTTTTTTTTCCTCACACATAATGTATTACATATTTTCATTTCTATAATAGTATTTTTTATTTAATATATTCTAAATGGAAACATAAAATACATAAAAAGGACAGTACCAGCCATGGTGATATCCACTCCATAATTACATTTCTTATGTGTGTTTCTCTTTCGGAATTTGTATGCAAAACATGATATCTAGTATGTAGTATTGAACATCCACAATTTACACTTATTTGTCGTTGCTGACCACTACTTGTGCTTGGTTCATTTTCTTGATCCGCTGCATTGTTGAGAGCCAACATCCAGCAAGAATGACAGACAAAGCTCTGGACTGTAACCTACAAATAAGACATAAGCATATTTATTTTTATTCAGTTCGTATGGATTATTTTAAAAATATTAATAGAACATTAGCTTACCACTTGTGGAGCAGTCCAATGTCGAATTACTGTTAGTATTTCAATGGGTTCCAGAGTGCGACTTCTGCGATAAATAATATCTATGCCGCAATTGACACATCGGCAATAAGATCCTGCACAGGAGCGTCAATGTTCATGCCAAGGTTTTATTTCAAGCCGGTTCAATATTTAACAAAATAGCGCCAGGGTCATCGTCATGAGCAGATACATTGTCCAAAGGTAAACCCGGGTCTTCAATTGGAGCGGTATCAGAGTCCATTATAACAAAAACAGAAAAGTTCGCAATGAGGGAGGCTTTGCTCGAGGCAAAGCGAATGTAATGTTTATTTTTCACTGTACGTCATTATTGACAGATGACAGGTGTTGCCAAAAAAAAACGATTGTACAATAATCGATTTATTAAATCGAATGTAAAATGATTTGCAGGTCAAAAGCGATTAGTGTTTTGTTCATTTTTAAAGTATTGAAAGGAAAATAAACACAGATGCGTTTGAAAATCAGTTGATTTGATAATACATTCTCAAGAAAATACATATTTTTGACTCGGATTTAGAAATCGATTATTATCTTAAAAAGAGACAACTCACTATTATTATTAATGTGGCAACACAAAATCAGCCTGTAACCAAAAAGATGGCGACTCTTTTGTAATTCAATCGGATTAAATACTTTTTAGACGACATGTTTTTAGATTTACTTTCCAACTACGAGTATACAAAAAATATTCATTTTAGATTTATTTATATTTAATCATAAAAATACTTTTAACTGAACAACTTGTCCACGTTAAAGCCGAGAATGAACAATACCCTTTCATTAAGATCCGATCAGCCGTTTAGTCGTGAAAAAGTAACAAACAAACATACAAACATACAAACAAACAAACAGCGTGGCTTTCGCATTTATAATAATAGTATGGATGAATATGGAACGAGACTGGAGGAATGAACAGACTTCAAAATGAACAAACATTATAAAGAATATTACATTTTCTGTTAACATTTTTGACGACACAAATTGAAGCAAGAGCACAGAGACAGTAGGCACTTACAAAATAATATACCTAAGAAGTAATTTATACAATGTTAATCTAAAACTGACGAAAATAATGTCAAAGATCATCCACATCTAAACTTTAAATTACCTAGTCTATTGAATTCAACAAACATTGTAAAACAATGACACAAAAAACATTTTGTCGAAAGTCTTGTATTGTTTTCGGCGATTTGTGATTTCATCAACAACCATTTTTCATTTTGGTTATTAATAAGTATCCCAAACCATGTTGTTGTACTCTCATGTGATATGGCACAAATCCTAAAAACTCTAGAAAACACCTACTCACGTCAATACAAATTACTTAGACTTTTGTTGCTGACTGTATGTTCAATATTTCCCTAAATATTAGAGAATCTTTGAAGTATTGATGTAGAATTAAGGTAATATTAATTGCCCAGGCTAGTAGATACATTATGTGGTCATTAGCAATGCAAATTATAGTTGTATCAAATTATTAGGGATGTGCTGACTATGACTTTAGCCGACTAGCCGATTAGTCGGTTGTAAAGGGACCGACTAGCCGGCCGAGCCGAAGACGGTTTCGGTTGTGTTCGCCAATGTCCGTGACGCTTCATTTACAGCTGATTCACGCACGTCGCAATCGGTGCCTGCGAGCATCTCGGAACATGTTTTATTTACTTTGATTACACCACAAAATATTCATTTACTGTCGAGGTTTTAATTTGGTGTAAACCCTCCTACTTTATTGAGAAATACATACAAAGTAAGACGCCGGATAGTCAGCGCTCTTTGCCGAATAGTAACCGACTAGTCGGCGACTACGAAAGTGGCCGCATAGTCCTATATAGTATAGGCTATTCCGAATAGTAGGAACATCTCTACAAATTATGCACATGCATCACAAATACTGAGTATCGCGAAAAATAATATGCATAAATCTTAATAAACATCAGTAAGTCAACCTACAACATAATGCTACAGCTTTAAAGGGTAAGGCAGGGGTGTACAAAATAGTAATGGTACATACACATTTTGTCAGTTATATTTAAGTTCCATGTACTATAATTTCATTATTTGAATATTAGTTGGTTGAGTGGTTGCAAGTCCAACTGCAGAACATGAGGTCCTGCGTTCAATTCCCAAGTCAGGTTAAGTGTTATAGGGATTTCCACCAAGAATTTCTCAGTAGCAGTCTGCACGCGTAGCATGGCCACCGTCGAAAAGGGGCTATGTCGACAAACTGACACAATAATAATTAAATAACCCATTAAGTCTGGAATTGCAAAACAATAACTATGCTTACTTATTTGACTCTAACCAAAATCTCATGTTCAACATGTTCTCAAAAAAATCAGGAAAAATTAATATAAATGGAATTAAAAATATGCTTTTTTTGTGAGGAGTCAGTCATATAACAAATAAATATATTGTCATTTCTATCTGTCATTATGTTGAGTCTTCCGTAGACACACCTCATCTCTACAGTGGTCATGCTACGTGTTCAATATGTCTACCATGAGTTGTCATAGTTAGATAGCTTGACGTAACTGCAATAGTTCTGTCAATACGCAAATACTATAGTTAGCTTTATCAACGGTACCATGAGCTGTGTTGGTGCTTACTACCAAATTCTAAGCAAATGAAGCCCAAACTTGCAGTCGCTGTAGTATAGTTTACTACACGGTGACGTAGGATAGATAACTATAGTGACTCATACTGCGCATTTTAGTACCCAACTATCCGCTAGAGGCGCTGTAAAAGTTTTCATACATTTTTTTAACTACAGATGCTAGTGAGTATAGATTGCTAAAAGTCATGGTAGACATACTGGTGGCAGCAAAGAGAATTTACAACTTTAAATAACACTTGAAAGCTTTGTAGTACTTTTGATTTAATTGAAGCTAACTGCAGGAGTCGATTGCTGTTTGTGGATAGTAAGAATATTATTTGGACCTTGAGCTGGTCCACTGTTATATAGTTTTTTTATAAAATAAGAGGCTAATAAATACAGATTTTGTTATAACATGCAGTGCAGTGTACATGAGCCATCATTCAGATTGCATAGCCATAAAAAATTACAAGTAGGTACCCAAGTTTGTCAAGCCATCCAAACAATTATCTGATTTTTTTTTTTTTATTCGTTTTTTTTAATTCTTAACCTAAGTATATTGTCCCACAGCTGACTGCTCTCATGAAGTTTATAATAGTTATTTTATTTATACATTTTTAGTAAATTTTTGGTTGGTAAACTACCTTTAAAATAAAATAAATAAATCATTATGGAGCATAATATCCAGCAGATGTTCCCCGGCTGACGAAGCAATAAACACCCTTGAATATTTTAAATAAAATAATTTCTAATGGTTACCATAAAAACCCTAGAAATTGATTACCAAACTTGTTATAAGTATTTTTAAATTATCGTCAAACATCTCTCGTCAATACATAGACATTTTAAATTACGTAAATAAAAACAATAACGTACCTTTTTTCAAGGCGGCGGCGACGGCGCAAAGGCCGGTCATGCCGGTGGAACCAAATATCACAATTTTCATTTTCTGCAAACGGAAAACACAAGTAATTGCATTACTAGACCTTGGAACAAGGCTATTTAACCGGTAAAACGAGTTTGTCTCTGTACTATACCATTAAATCCCATTTTATCTTATTGGAATTACTTACCTAACAAATCACATGTGAATTTTCACAGAAAAACTTTAATAAATGTCTAAATATTACTGATCATGTAAGATAAATATTGTGATATGCACTTGATAAATAAGATAAAACCTTTTGAAATAACGGTTTTAATCAGCTAAATAGATGTGTCATAATGACAGATAAAATAACAACATTATTTTTAATACTATAGAAACTCCAAGGAGTTTCTATATCACTACATTCTTCCAGGCTAAAAAGAGAACAGCTTTTCAGTTTAGAACGTAATCCACGTAGCGGCTTGGAAGCCTACGATCTCTCGTCGATCTTCGCTGAGTAGCTGAATTTTCAGTGACCGGGTGTTCTGCTTCGACTATTTGATGATCCTCAGCTGGAGCTGTTTCATCTGTCGGCTGTTCCTCTTCTACATCATTCGTACTTCGAGAATCGAAGAAGTCTTCTTCACTTGTTTCTACTGATTCTCTTGTCTCATTAAGTATCTCATGCGTTTCCTGAATGATCTCACTATCTTGACCCAATGGTGCTAGATGTCGGTTTGAGACAGTTGATTCTCGACCGTCTGCTAAACGAACATAAGAATAATCTGGATTTACATGGAGTAACGTCACCTCCTCAACGAGTGGTTGATATTTATTAGTGCGGTTGAATTTTCGCATTAGCACATGTTCCGATTCTGTCAACCAAGTGGGTATAGAAACTCCATTCGTAGATCGCCTGGTATGCGTAAACATTCGTTCATGAGGTGTGCAATGTGTGGCTGTGCACAGCAAGGACCGTATGGAATGTAAAGCTTGAGGAAGAACTTGTTCCCAATTTTCAATTGCCAGTTTGCGTGAACGTAGAGCCAATTGTATTGATTTCCAGAGAGTCCCGTTGAAACGTTCTACTTGACCATTCCCTCTTGGATTATATGGAGTGGTTCTACTTGAAGCAATCCCTCTTTGATTTAAGAAATTCTTTACTTCCGCAGATACGAATGAAGTTCCTCGATCTGAATGAAGGTAAGATGGCATCCCGAATAGCATAAATATCTCGTTTAGATGTTTTATAACCGTTGCAGAACTCATATCGGCACATGGGAACGCAAATGGGAAACGTGAGTATTCATCGATCACAGTTAATATGTACTTATTTCTTGTATTAGAAGGTACTGGACCTTTAAAATCAATACTTAATCTCTCCATAGGTGAAGTAGCTTTTATCAAGGTTGGATCTGGCAAGGCAGATCTGTAGAATTTTGGTTTTATTTCAGAACAAATCCGACACGAATTAGTCATATTTTTAATTTCTTCAGTAGAATAAGGCAAATTTTTCGATTTTACCCAGTGGTTCATACGCACTATTCCTGGGTGGCACAGGGCTTCATGTAATGAAATTAGTTTCTCATTCCGTAGTGGTACCGATGCACATACTCGTGAAAGTGCGTCAGCAACATTATTCTGTTTTCCTGGGCGGTACACAATGTCATACTTGAACGGTGCCAAGTCCAATCGCCATCGCTGTATTTTCTCATTCTTTATTTTACTCGTCAGTTTATTATCAAACATGAAAGATACAGATCGCTGGTCAGTAATGAGACGAAAAGGTTTTCCAATAAGAAAATGACGCCATTTCCTTAACGATTCCACTATAGCGTAAGCTTCTTTTTCTATAGCTGAGTGGTTAAGTTCACTATTATTTAGCATTCTGGAGAAAAATGCAACCGGTCGATCAGATTGAGACAAAGTTGCTGCAATGGAATGATTAGATGCATCCGTTTCTACGGTGAACGGTGCATTATTGTCGATAGCGTGAATAGTAGATTTAACAATATCACATTTCAGTGTTTCAAAACTTTGTACTAGTTCATCGTTTAGTGGAAATAATTGTGTATGAGCGAGAGCATGAATTCTTTCAGAGAAATTTGGAATCCATTTACTGTAATGCGCAAACATTCCTATTGCCCTTCTTAATGACGGCAAATCACATGGTGGTGGCAAACTCAGTAATGGCCGTAAGCGTTCCCCATCTGGCTTAATTACGTGGTTCTTGATATTGTATCCCAGAATATTAATAGAATCTTGGGAAAACTTACTCTTGTCTTTGTTGAGCGTAAGGCCATATTTTTGAGCGGCCTTCAAAAAATTCTGAAGATTTTCATCATGTTCCGCCTGGTTTTGTCCACATACTGTTACGTCATCTAGGTATGCAAACGTTCCTTTAAGCTCTTCTTTACGAATGACCCAGTCAATAGTTCTTTGAAAACTTGAAACTCCATTTGTGACACCGAATGGAATACGCCGAAATTGGTAGAGATTTCCTGAAACTTCAAATGCAGTGAATTGGCGCTCCTTCGGCAGAATTGGTACTTGATGATATGCGCTTTGCAAATCTATAGCGCTAAATACACTATATTTTGATATCTGTGACACCAATTCCTCCATGTTTGGAAGTGGGTATGCGTCTAAATGTGTATATCTATTTATTGTTCGAGAATAATCTATAACTAGACGTTTTTTATGATTAGTATTACTCGTAATAAGAACTTGCGCTCTCCAGGGTGACGTACTCTCCTCAATAATTCCCTCGGCCAAAAGTTTTCTAACTTCATCGTCGATAAACTTCTTATCATCCTCACTGTATCTTCGAGATTTTATAGCAATAGGCTTGCATTCAGGAGAAACGTTCGAAAACAAGGGTACAGCTGGTACAGAGGCTGCAGCAACACTGCATACTTTAATTGGATCTTTAGGTCCTCCAAAAGAGAATTCTAGTGAAGAATGCTTCTCTAGTATATCATGACCAATAATAAGATCAGCGCACAGGTTCTTTACAATTAGTAAATTCAGACCCTCGTAATTATGATCTGCAATTTTAGCTGATACGCAGGTTTGTCCCGCTACTTGAGATGTCAATGAAGTTGAAGCCATTGAAATTGTTTGATTACAAGGTCTCTTCTTTAAACGACACAATTTAAAGAAATCTTCGTTCATAAAACTAATAGAACTGCCTGTGTCAATTAATGCTTGAGCTCGAATTCCCTGAATGTAGGCTGTTACAGTTGCTTTCTTAAGGGAATCCGGTGACGCTGCTACAATACATGCTGAGCTGTTGGTATTAGTTTCTCGTTTATCTAAACCTGCAACAGTATGAAGTTTCTTGCTTCGGCGTACATTAGCATAGTGCCCTTTCCTATCACAAATCTGGCAGTTGGCATCGACAGCAGGGCAATCCTTCCTAGGATGCACTCGCCCTCCACAGAAGAAACACTTTCGCTTAATAGAAGCTGTTATTGGGTCCTTGTTCCCTTCCAAGCCTTGAACAGCACTCAAATTTGAAACATTATAGCTCAGTGAACTCAATTCAGCCATTTCTAGCGATACTGCCTGATTGTAGGCTTGGTCGAGTGTTAACGATAGATTTTCAAGTAACCTTTGTCTAATTTTGTTTGACTTGATACCAGAAATAAATGCATCTCTTATACTATCATTTTTATTTGTTTCCGCATCAACTTTTTCAAATCCGCAGTCCTTTGCCATTAATTTTAGAGCTTGAATATAGATGTCAATGTTTTCTTCACTCTGTTGCTTTCTCGTTGCCATCATGTGTCTAGCATAAATTATACTTTTTGGCTTGATAAATATATTATTCAGTGTACTCAATGCTGCTTCGTAAGTCGTACACTCACTGATAAATGAGTAAATTCTAGCGGATACATGATTTATGAGTAAATCTAAAGTAGTTTTACCATCTTTTAAATCTTTTCCGCAGAATGACAGGAAACTTTCGAATGTCTTCTTCCAGTACTCCCAATCCCTCGGCGCAGAGCTATCCGATGGATCAATGTCCAATTTTTCGGGACGTAAGAATCTGTCCATTCTTATTAGAACATTTAGCTGATTAAATTGATAAATAAGATAAAACCTTTTGAAATAACGGTTTTAATCAGCTAAATAGATGTGTCATAATGACAGATAAAATAACAACATTATTTTTAATACTATAGAAACTCCAAGGAGTTTCTATATCACTACAGCACTCTTTGGGCTAGTCTTATCCCCTGCAATTATTTTTATTCAAAAAAATAATCAATTGCGATAGATGGAAAAAACTTACCGATAGGAACACTATTGTTGCAAAATGTGATTATAGTTAGCAAATAAAGCAATGTTTTCTCAATGAAATTGACAACTCAACTGACATTAGACACGAGCGGCAACAATATATAACGCCGGCAAATATTTTGGTAAGACAATTATGAGGATATATGTAAACAATTAATTACATACCGGTTTGAAGCGTGATGTAAGTTTTAGCTAGCGAAGTGGCAGTGATGATGACACTTGGACAGCAAGCAGTTTACCGACTAATTTACAGAGACGAAGAACGTCGTCGTCGTCATAGCATGTCTAATCTTATTTATCAGTTGACAAATCGTTCGATTTCGATCTCTTTCACTTGCCAAGATTTAGACAAAGACAAAATATACTATGACGTGTAAAGGGTTTTTTAATTTTATCGTAGTTTCATGGAATAAGGAATTCCATCAGAGATATCTGACCACTGTCACGTCTGTCTAATTTTGAAGTGTTATGTCATGGTGACAGTGTGTTAATCAAATTTTCCAAAATAGTAGATTTCAGGTTTAGATCTGGGCTCTGTGATGAAATAGATAAGGCATGCTTGATTGCCGCACTTGAACGCATTCCTGTACTGCACATAATATGTTCAGTACAGTACTAAACGATTACCATATTATGGTATTTTTTTTTGCGTCCGTTACACGCCGGTAACAAATACTACGCACCTGACCATCCTGAAGAACCTCACTAAAAAGGTCGGTGTATCCCGGCGTTTCCACTCCCACCTGCCTTGTAGATACTTTTTGTACTCTAATTTCACTTTGTGATTTAGGATCTTATCTCGTAAAGTCGTAGTTTACTGTCGTGCGAGGGGCAACGAAAGATAGAGAAATAATTTACAGCGATGATGGCCTGAGCTTATAACTGGGTGCTATGAGACCCAACTAGATAGTTCAGGGTTTTCCTATTTGATGGTGGACAAAAGGTTCGGCGTTATTCTAATCCCATCGCGCCTATGCAGACAAAAATTCAATATAAAACTTCAACACCGTGGAAATGTGAGTCTCGACATTCTTCTTTTTATAATTTCATCCAAAAGGCGTTCCATCCAATCCCAGGGCCCAAATACGCCACTTCTACTAGCAAAGATGTATCCAAGCATTAACCACTAGTTTATATGGGTACTGAATCGCAAATATTAGTTCTCGAAAATGATCAAACACAATTGCGATCAATCAGATTAGTCACTTAAATGTCTTCTTCCGTCGCGAATTATGTAAGACAGATGAATAGCAGGGAAAAAGTAGTATTTCAATCATAATAGTATAGTAAAGTTGTATGAGGATCTTTTGGCGCGTGGCTAGGAATCGGAATTATTTATTTCTTTAGAAAAGACATTTCCCCACACCAAGTATTTCTTCTGTATCGTGGGTGCGTTTACAATCATTTAAAATCAAATGCATCAACATATTATATTTGTTCCATCCGTGAGGGGATCGAGCCCGCGACACGCAACGTAGCTTACGCAGCAGTCTATCGCCACGGTCAGCGCAGTGTCGGAACACTGCACTGACCGTGCCGTTACCATAACCACCTTTTTGTTTTTTCCTTAGAATAATAACTAAAGCTTAAGAGTAGCGCTAAAAAATAACTCTGTTACTATCTTTCTTCCCACTCCGTCTTATAGCACGACAAAGGATGTGGAAGCGACATAAATGATTTTCCCTTTGTTCTAGTGTTTGTAGGTTGTCACCAGATAAATTGTCATTTGGTTCTAATCGTCTGACTGTTCGTTTAATGAACTAAACAATTAATACGCGAACATGTCGAACATGTTCGCGTATTAATTGATGATGGTGTGACAAAAATGCTGTCGATGCTTTTGTAGAACAGTTTTCCTAGACGATACGAAAAATAAATGAATAAATTTATTGTATTGGTAAACGAAATTGGACTCCAAAAAAGCATAGTCACTTATGCTCAAACAAAGAACAATGTAAGATGCTTTGAAACTACGAAATTGCGACTACTCAGAGAAAATGTGTCCCTACATTATTTATCTAAACTTCTAAACTAATACTATAAAGAGTAAAGATTTGATTGTTTGTTTGTTTAACCCAAAAACCACCCGACTGATTTTAAAAATTCTTTCACCAATTAAAAGCTACATCTTTACCGAGTAACATAAGCTATATTATATCACAATTTTCGCGGACAAAGTCACGGGCGAAGTGCTAGTTATGGATAAAAAGGGTGAAAATATAAATGTATATGATTGGATTAAGGTATTTATTGTGAATAACGTTTGATACTAAATAATAATATGTGGAAAAGACTCATAAACAATCAAAATCAAAATATTTTTATATTTGACTTAGGCACCTGCATGGGCACTTATAAAACATTGACAAAAAGGTACATGGTTCGGGTTTAACAATATTTATATGTTACAGCGTTAGGACTTAAGTTACCTACTTTTTATGGTGTGCAAACAATGCAGTATTTATCTGTCTTTCTTTAAAGATTATCAATTTCCCCTTTGTGCTGTTCTCAATGTTTAAATTTCTTAAAACATGAAGATCATTGTTCGTACTTATTAAAGTGTTGTTTCATTTTGGACACGCGTCAAAAAAACGATGTTGGTATTATGTATTCTCTCATATACGTGTGTTAAGTAATTTTTATAATTATAATTTTTGCCAAGTTATTGTAAATTCTATCGACGTTGAAATTTAGTAGGTCACATCACTAGTTTGAATGAAAGTGGTGACAACCTACGAATTTTCGAAATGTCGTCGCTGTACTTGTCCTTCTTTAACATCATAGTCGCTCCATAAGTCAAAATGAAGCAAATATATGAGTCCAGTTGCAATTTTTGTGCTCCTTCCGGGAGCGCTAAAACAGCAACTGAACTCACTGCTTTAGTTTTTATTCTATGGTTTTCAGTACCTTATTGGTACAACGAAGCTGGCAACATTTGTTTACCAGCTTTTGACGGTCCAAAAAGAACTTCACGAAAAGAACTACAACTTATTTTTTCGGTTTCTATTTTGGGATAAACCCTTCTCCTAATAGCTTACAAAATAAAGCATGAAAACGTAATATGAAAAGCAATAGTTGGTGAAAACCGTGTTTTGTATTTTGGTCACTGTATACATTTCATTGCCTGTGACTGTAATGAGATCTATGTATTCTACTCTTTATGATCGATGACAGACTGTATATACTAGTATTATTCTGGCAATGAGTAGTTATTAAAGGTCATAAGTGGCAACACTTTTCATTTCCTTGCGTTTAGTTATAAAATTTTAGAAGATCAATTGTTATCATACTTTCACATTTAAGATTGATACATCAGGAAACCTTCAAATTTCATTTTTTTTTAAATTTTGTATTTATTAATGTTGTCATTTAACTAATTACTAAATAAATTTTCTAAAAAATTTTTAAAATTAACTTTTTTTTTTAAATAACTAATGTCAAAATATAACCACGACAACAAAACGTAGATAACCTATATTTCTCACGCGTAAACAGATGTGGTTATGTTTGAATTGTGATTTTAGAACTAAATATATTTAATAATTATGGGAGACACAGAGGAATACTTTCCCCGTGGAGGCAAGAAGCCTACAACTACATACTTTAAGCAAAGTGCTAATGTAAGTATGGTAAAACCGAAGTTGATTTTCGGGCTTGAAAAATACCTTGTTTAATTTTGATTTTATAGTTCTTAGGCGCTGCTGAGAAGGGAGAAAAGAAAAAGAAGAAGCCGAAAAAGAAGTCTGAAGGTGACGATGGATATTTATCGGACGAGGGCACGAAAGAGATCGATCAATCATTTAAAAACTGTGCCTTTGGTTTGAGCTATAAGGTTTGTTATCTAACATTAAAACGACATAAATATTATTTATTAACAATAGAGTGGTGCTCGCAACACTTATTTATTAGGAAAGAATAGCCCAACTTCTTAAAATATACGCTTTTAGTAGCGGGAGGAACGCAGTTGTGGAAGCAAAATAAACAGTTTAAAAGGTACCTACAACGAAATTTATGAATTATTTCAACATATTACATCAGACACATTTTTTTGACAACCCTGTTATTTTCATAGCCCCATGGTAACAGACAATTATTCTTTTTCTATGGAGCAAAGGGTCCAAGGAGTCCATATTTAACACTTTCCCTTAATTGCCTGTTTGACATAGGATACTTAGTTTAATACATGTCCTTTGATGGGTGGGCTTTGGCACAGCCTTGGTCAAAAAATCAGCCAGTTGCTCATTCGAGCTTACTTTCTTGACCAATATGTCTCCCTTTTCCACGATTTCTCTTATGAAGAAATGTCTTATCCTTATGTGTTTTGTTCTCTTGTGGAACTCAGGATTGTGTGCCAGGCGTATAGCAGCTTCGTTATCAACATGCAGTACTGGTACTTCTCTTTATTCAGTCAGATCATTAAAGATCCTACTTAGCCATATTAATTCTCTGGTAGCTTCACTGGCTGCGACAATTTCTGCTTCAGTCGTTGATATGGCGACTGAGGCTTGTCTTTGACTCAGCCATGATACAATGCCTCCAGAATAGCAGCATGCCACTCCTGTGGTTGAACGTCCACTCAGTTGACAACCACCATGGTCAGCGTCACTATAGCCTTCCAATAGGCAACATCCATGGTTGGCCTTGTACCTTATTCCAAAGGAACAAGTGCCTTTAATGTAGCGCATAATGCGTTTTACAAGAAGACAGTCTTCTTTAGTTGGCGACTCTAGTTTCCGGGATGCAACTCCGACAGCATATGCAATATCTGGGCGTGTTCCGGTCATCAGATATGCGAGGGACCCAACAGCTTCACGATATGGGAAGTGTGCCTCTACTGCATCAACTTTCCCTGATTGAGTATTATTATCTATAGGCGTCCCAATTGAATTGCAGTTTCCCATTCCAAATCGGTCCAGGACCTTCTTGGCATAGGCTTCTTGTTTGATGAAGATAGACCCGTCTGTTTCTCTGACTATTTCTAAGCCTAGGTAGTAAGACGCAGGTTTCGTCGTAATTTTCAGTCTTATCTTCAAATCATTTAGAAAGCTGTTGGCAAGGTCCTCATCAGTAGCAGCTATCAAACCGTCATCAACATAAAGGGTGATGAGTAGCTTTTTTCCATTAACTTGCCTGGTATACAGACAGCAGTCGGATTGACTTTGTTTAAAGTCCATATCCAGCAGAATTTGTTCGAAGCATGAATTCCAACATCTTGGAGCTTGTTTTAGACCGTACAGACTTCGGTTAAGCTTTAAAACATTTGACGAACCATCAGTGTAGCCATCCGGTTGATGTACATAAATCTCTTCTTGAAGTTTGCCGTTTAAGAATGCAGTACACACATCAAACTGGACAAGATGTAGATTTTCTTGCGTGCTTACACTTAGTAAGGCTCTTATCGTTGCCATACGAGCAACCGGACTAAAGATCTGTTCATAATCGATGCCTTTTCGTTGTTTAAAGCCTTTTACGACAAGTCGAGCTTTATATTTATCGATAGAGCCGTCAGGGTTCCTTTTAATACGTAGGACCCATTTGCAGGGTAGTGCCTTCCTGCCATCGGGCAACGGGCATGGCGTCCAGACGTTTAGGTCTCTTAGTGAATTAATCTCACTCTCCATTGCTTTGCGCCATTCTTCGCTATCATCTCTCACAATGGCTTCTTTGTAGGTTTCTGGGAATCTCTCATTGGTTACCGAGCACACAAAGTCCTCGTATCTTTTGGGTCTCGCGATTGTGGATCTCTCTCTAAGATTGTAGCGAGGTTCCTGTTCAGCTGGGGTACCATCAGCAGTTGAAGGCTCAGTGATCTCTAGCTCTCCTCCATCGTGAGGTTCAGTGACCTCCAGCTCTCCTCCATCGCTAGCGTCGAGGAAGACTTCGTCTGGGACCAGAACTTGGTCATCCTCTCTATCTCCCTCTTGAGCAAGTTCCTGGTTCTCGGCATCAGGCACAGGGTCAGGGTTGCTTCTGTCATCGCTCTCGGCTCCCTCTGACCGTAAGGGCACGCTAATGTTGATTTTAAATTCAACATCGGTCTGGAATGAGATATCTCTTGACTTCAGTGTCTCTCTTCCGTTCCAGATCCGGTAGCCGTCGTCACCTTCGTAGCCTATGAGCCTGCCTTTGATGGCTTTCTTGCTCATTTTCTTGCGTTTTTGTTTTGGTACATGGGCATAGCATTCACTTCCGATTATCTTTAAGTGACTTATTTTGGGTTTCTTACCGTGCCATAACTCGAAAGGAACTTTCGATTCTACTCTAGTAGGCCCTGTTCTATTGAGCACGTAAGCAGCTGTATTTATCAGCTCTGCCCAAAGTTTTTGAGGCATTTCTCCTCTAGCATAAAGCATGGATCTCGCAGCTTCGACAAGCGTTCGGTTTTCTCGCTCACTACAGCCGTTCTGCTCCGGCGTGTAAGGCATTGTCAGCCTATGCTGAATACCGTGTCTTTCCAGTATTTTCGGGACGTCCTTGTTATCAAACTCGCCACCGTTGTCACTCAGTAAGGTTTTGACAATGTACCCAGCGTTCTTAGCTTCTTGGAGCATCTGTGTAAGTTTGTCTTTTACTTCTGACTTATGCTTTATAAAGTACACAAAGCGGTAGCTGGAATAGTCGTCCTTAAACAATACAAAATACTTGTATTTCGAGATACTTTCAGTGAAGGGGCCACAAACGTCAGTGTGTATCAACTCTCCACATGCTGAGGCTCTTTCCCTAGTTCCAAAGGGTTTTCGGTGAGTCTTGCCATAGATGCAGCCTTCGCATTTCAGTTTATCTGGACTTAACTCGATGCCTAGCTCGCGCTTAGCTACGCGAATGACGTGGTTCTTGTCTTGGTGTGCGAAACGCTCATGATACAGCTGCAGCATGTTTGTACCATTGATAGCATTTACCACTATTGATTTTTGCTTTGTGGGTATGACCGCCTTCATTTCTAGTTTATAGAGTCCGCCAAAGGGTACTCTCTTGCCAACGATTCTAGTAGTGCCTTCAATGTCGAGCTTGCACTGTCTAGTCGTTGATGTGAATAGGCTATTTTGCATCCTATCTTGCGCTGCCAACGGTGAGAACAGATTTTTGGTCAGATTTGGTACGAGCCACACATCGTTAAGTGTTATCTTCTCCCTTATATTATTAACATTTGTTTCTACCACCACAGTGCCTTTTCCTACGGCAGGAATTGTGCTTCCGTCAGCTGTTATTACTGTGTGGTCCACATCGAATTCTTGAAAATCGCTGAAGAAGTCGCTCCTTACTGCGATGTGGGTTGTTGCCCCGTTATCGACAAACCAGTTCTCTCGGTCTTGAGCTTGTCCTGTAGTGCATGCGTTTACCATTAGCGAGATGTGTTGCACCTGCTTGGCGTTTGAGCCTGTTCCTGATGTGCCTTGAGTAGATTTAGGTGGCCTCCCATCTCTAATCCACTTCTTGCAGTTGCGCACTCTGTGTCCTTTCCTAAAACAGTAGTTGCAGATCAGTTGCTCCTTGTCCTTGTCATGCTTGGTAGGACGCTCATTGGGTGTAGCCACTAGCGCTTCCTGTTTGGGAATCTCTTGGCTGCCTAGATCTCTTTCGAATGCACAGAGGTGTGTCGTCAGACTGTCTATGGTCTTCTCTGTCTGCTTTAGCATGAGCCAGCTTGATTTGAAGTTGAGGTACCTTTCGTCCAACGTATCTAACACCTTGCAAATGAGAAACATCTCGGGAAGTTTAGCAGTAGCGTCAATCTTCGAGACTTCCGCCTTCAACTCATTCCAGAGGTTCTTTAGTTTGGCCATGTGAGTGGGTATGTCATCCACTTTGTCGTGCTTTAGTCCAAAGAACTCTAGACATATGTTATATGCTCTATCTTCCGTCAGCCCGTCAAATAATCTGTGCAATTCTTGCCAGACTTCTCGTGCAGTCTTGTATCTCATTACTTTTTTCAGTGTGTCTTCCGACATGTTTGTGGTTAGCATCAGAAGAGCGCCAGTTTCGGCCTTCTTATACTTGGCTAGAGCCGAACTATAAGAGCTGACAGCGACGTCACCTTCTGACTGATCAACTGGTATTGGTTTTTTCAATTTACCTTCGACGGCTGCCATCGCATTCTCCGTTCCATCCAGCATAATCGAAATTTTGTATTTCCATGTTTGCCAGTTTTCTTTACCAATTAACTTGCCGATATCGATTTTAGTTGAGTAATCCATTTCGTAACGTGACACTTTTTCCGTTTAATCGCGGGTCGATAACCTCTTAAAATATACGCTTTTAGTAGCGGGAGGAACGCAGTTGTGGAAGCAAAATAAACAGTTTAAAAGGTACCTACAACGAAATTTATGAATTATTTCAACATATTACATCAGACACATTTTTTTGACAACCCTGTTATTTTCATAGCCCCATGGTAACAGACAATTATTCTTTTTCTATGGAGCAAAGGGTCCAAGGAGTCCATATTTAACACAACTATCAAAATTATTTATTTTTGTTGCGCAATTTTGACGTAATTTCGTTGATCAACCTTTCATAGAAATTATGGGAGTAATAAATTAACATATTTGCTTACACAGTACAAATAATTACGTGTTACTAAAGTATGTCTAACTCTGTAACAAATATTGTATATTCAAAGTAAAAAAACTTTTATGGCATTACTCTTTCAATTTATAGTTTTGTTTTTTGAATATTCAACAACTTTTGATGGCTCTAATTGAATAATTTGTGGTTTCTCTTTCTAATTTTGATTGCACAATAATATGCCAACATCAACCATGCAAGAAAATATAAATATGGTGACATTATCACAAAAAAGCTACTGCTGTTTCTGTAAACATACCACATACCATAATCAACATAAAACATACCACCGTTTTGTCAACACAATTAAATCCGCCTCTAAGACGCCCCACTGACCCAATTCTTTTTTAAGTGTGAAATTTTCAACCTAGCCCTATTTTTTAATTAGATGTTAACACTCACCTATGCAGAGTAAGCACAGAGGATCCAGTGCAGTGCATAGACCCAATCCTGATATGCCAATTTAGCATTAGAGATATTTTCAGATAGAACAGTTTAACTAAGTAAAGTTCATTTAACCCCATAGAATGACTTTTTAATGAAATAATTAAAGGGGTTGTATTTATTAGATTTTAATGACTACAATTCTATCACTACGTATGTTTTACTGCCGCAAATCATATTTTGTTCAACATGAAACCTGAAACTGACCGGCAAATTGTGAAAACTGTAAGAAATTTTGGATTCGCTCAAACTGCCCTGTTGCTTCCATCTACTCCAAATGCCACTAGTCCAAAAGTTTCCAGTTTTAACTTTAAAATTAAGTAGTAATATCCAAACAAAAATAGATTGAAATACAAGGAGACTATATGTATTGAACACAAATATAACTTTAACTAGAGAAATCTTCAGTGATTTAATGACATTATAGTTTTGTATCTCCGATTAATCCAAAGTTGATTTGAGTTGAGTTTGACGGCACGGTTGGCGCAGTGGTCGAGCGATCGACTGCTGCGCTACGTGTCGCGGGTTCGATCCCCGACACGGAACAAATATTTGTATGGCCTACAGATAGTTGTTCCGGGTCTGGCTGTTTGTGTATGTGAGGTTAAATGTTTGTAAACACACCCACGATACAGGAGAATTCCTAGTGTGGAGCAACATTTGTGTGTAGGCCGGAAACCCTGACACTACAACTCTAACTAAACATTTTTTTTTCCATTCTCCACAGACAGTAAAAGAAGGTTTATTGATACTGGGCAGAGTGAAGAATATTCTGGAAACAAAGATAATAGTGAGCCTGCCATGTAGGTTGATTGGCTCCGTGATGGCTTGTCACATCAGTGAGCCTTACAACAAGGAGCTTGAAGCTTATGTAAACGATAAGGTTAGTATTTGAACGGTGCTACCATCTTTTGGCACAGCGAGCTGGTAGTAGTAGTTTTAAACTTTGTTGTTTTACAAATTTACAAAGCAATGGCTAAACAAACTGTATCTTCCTGCCCTTGGCCTATGTAACTTAGGGCCAGTCCAAACCGTCACGTCACACATTTGGGAAACTCCATTCGTCATCTACCTAACTCATCTGAACTCATCAACTGCGACTAAAAGGTAGCTTGTGCTAAATTGATTTATATAAATTCAATTTAGGCCAAGATGCTTTTTAACAAACCTATATCTATACTTACTACTGCCATGTTGCTCTGCTGCTGAGCATGAGGTATTGGGTTCATTTCTCGGGTTAGGTTGTAATTGGGTTTGTATTTTTCGACATCTGGGCCATTCCGGGCAGGCAGAGCCGCGGTTACAAGCTAGTAATCAAATAAATATTGCTGCTGTATTAAAATCTTTATATTTCAGACAGACAAAGTGTTAGAGCTGAGTCAGATGTTCCGTCCTGGCCAGTACATCGCTGTCAAGGTCCTGGAGGTCAAGGGACTGAGTCTAATGCTCTCCTTGATGCCGCAGCATGTCAACGGACAGATGTTACTGAAGGACTTACAGAAAGGTATGTTTTTGTTTTACAATTTTTAGTAGATGATCTCGCTCGGAGGACAAGCCAGTACGATGCTTAAAAGTGTTCATTGCAGTATGGAGTTTCACAGACAGAATTCTGAATGGTTTGGGTTGACGCCATGCTGATCCCGAAAGGGGAGAAAGGTAACAAGGGCAGCACATGGTGGTACCCTGTAACTGTAGAGGCCAGATAGGCAGTCGCTCCAAGAAAAATACTAGTGTTTAGATGCATTCGTTTTGACTGCAAGCCAGCTCCAAAATAGTTAGAAAAAGACTATGCCTGTTATGATTTATTTATCCTCTTAATATTGTGTTGTGCTTTTCCAAAAAGATCATCCTCTTGTCCTAGTCAGAATTAATCTGCGGGAAAGGCGTAAGATGTAGGATGTAGCATGTTTGACGGCACGGTTCGATCCCTGCACAGAACAAATATTCGAATAACCTTCAGGTAATTATTTCTTGTCTGGCTGTTTGTGTATGTGAGTTCAAGTGCACCCATGATACAGGAGAAATTCTTAGTGTGGGGCAACATTTAAAAAACAAGTCACCTTGATGCAAAAAAGCTGAAATTGCATACAGAAACTTGTACTTTTTCCCGCTATGTATATTTTTTCGCATTTCCATAAGCAACTACGGCACATCGCCAGAAATTAATAAACAAATATTATGTTACAGGCAACCTCATACAAGCAGCCGTGTCGTCAGTGGAAGACCATGGCTATGTGATGGACATTGGGGTGCCTGACACCACGGCTTTCCTTCCCAAGACCAATACGAACCCAGAGTTGGAACTAGGTAAGTTCAAATTCAAACGCAATGCAATTATTGCAAGTAAAACATTTACAGTCATTTTTAAAGTGTAAAGTAATTGGTCGATTGGTCAGAAATAGATGAAACTAGTTGAAAGCATTTCGAAACGCCCAATTGCTACTGCTGAGCATGAGTTCCTGGGTTCAATTCCCAGGTTGGGCTGGATTTTTCCATCAGGAATTTTTCAGTAGCGGCCCCGGCTTCTGGATTTGTGCCCGGTTGATGGCGATTTAATAAATCCGCCCCTTTAAAAAAAAGGATTGTGTGGTTTTATGAAACCACGGTAAAAGTGAAACTTTTTTTCACACTATAGACATTTAACTAAAAATTTTTGGAATAATATTCCATTAAGGGTATAAAACGTATAAAACGCGGAGTAGGGATAAAGTGAACTTTATCCCTACTCCGCGGCCGAGCGTCACGCGACATGCAACACACAGACGAAAAAGTTTGAGACGATGTAATAAAAGTTTCACTTTAAAAATTACTTCCTATACAAACAGTTTTTTGAAGTGAAAGCTTCTTTAGCGGCGTTGTGCACTTTTGTGATGGGTAAAAAAATGTTAAACTCGCGTCAGGACACGTGACCGCCAGTTCACGTGTCCTAATCGAAAATTCGTAAGACGGATTGACATTAGGTTACGAAAGAATTTGAACTTTATGGCATCTGTCATTGAGTTTGGGTTTCCAAACCTGGATAATTATCTTATGCATAAACAAAACCTTCGGTTTCTCCAAAGAGGTAAAATTCGTAAGACGGATTGTAATAGTTCAGATGAATTTTGGACCAAATCTTATAGGAGGTATGAGAATCGGCCAACATCTATTTTCCATACCCATAAAAAAAAGTCCACGCGAACGAAGTCGCGGGTAGCAGCCAGTCTAATATATAAATTTTTTAATGTTATATTAATTGTCATGTTTGTGTACGATAGATAACGCAATAAATTAATATTGTATTTTACCACATAAATGATAGTTCTTTTATACTGATAATTAAAGCAATTCGTGCAAAATTATTCCCTAACCATTCCAAAATATCAATAACTAGCTGTACCCAGCATGCGTTGCAATGCACTTTTTACTACCCACCTACCCTATCCGACCTACCTACCCTATCCTACCTACCCTACCCGACGCTACCTACCTACCTACTCTACCCTACCCTACCTACCCTACCTACCCTACCTACCCTACCTACCCTACCTACCCTACCTACCCTACCTACCCTACCTACCCTACCTACCCTACCTACCCTACCTACCCTACCTACCCTACCTACCCTACCTACCCTACCTACCCTACCTACCCTACCTACCCTACCTACCCTACCTACCCTACCTACCCTACCTACCCTACCTACCCTACCTACCCTACCTACCCTACCTACCCTACCTACCCTACCTACCCTACCTACCCTACCTACCCTACCTACCCTACCTACCCTACCTACCCTACCTACCCTACCTACCCTACCTACCCTACCTACCCTACCTACCCTACCTACCCTACCTACCCTACCTACCCTACCTACCCTACCTACCCTACCTACCCTACCTACCCTACCTACCCTACCTACCCTACCTACCCTACCTACCCTACCTACCCTACCTACCCTACCTACCCTACCTACCCTACCTACCCTACCTACCCTACCTACCCTACCTACCCTACCTACCCTACCTACCCTACCTACCCTACCTACCCTACCTACCCTACCTACCCTACCTACCCTACCTACCCTACCTACCCTACCTACCCTACCTACCCTACCTACCCTACCTACCCTACCTACCCTACCTACCCTACCTACCCTACCTACCCTACCTACCCTACCTACCCTACCTACCCTACCTACCCTACCTACCCTACCTACCCTACCTACCCTACCTACCCTACCTACCCTACCTACCCTACCTACCCTACCTACCCTACCTACCCTACCTACCCTACCTACCCTACCTACCCTACCTACCCTACCTACCCTACCTACCCTACCTACCCTACCTACCCTACCTACCCTACCTACCCTACCTACCCTACCTACCCTACCTACCCTACCTACCCTACCTACCCTACCTACCCTACCTACCCTACCTACCCTACCTACCCTACCTACCCTACCTACCCTACCTACCCTACCTACCCTACCTACCTACCCTACCTACCCTACCTACCTACCCTACCTACCCTACCTACCCTACCCTACCTACCCTACCCTACCTACCCTACCCTACCTACCCTACCCTACTCACCTACGTACCTACCTACCTACCCTACCGTATCCTATGTCCTTCTCCTGGCTCTAAACTACCTCCCTGCCAATTTTCAGCTAAATCGGTTCAGCCGTTCTTGAGTTATAAGTGAAGTAACTAACACGACTTTCTTTTATATATATAGATTCACAACGTTAATATTCAAGTTTTCACTTCTGCTGACACTCCCGGAGCTCAACCCGTTTTTTTTTTGTTTTAAATTGCCAAAAGTTATTAAATGTGAAGTAATGAAGCTACTTGTAAGAGTTTGTTAGTGTATTTACAATAACCCTTTTATAATTTTGAGTTCAGCGCCATCTAGGGGAAACATGGGTCAATGGCAATCCGTATGTTACACTTTAATCATGTGTTTTGAATGTTTGATGAGCAGATGTGGGGATGGTATGCTGGTGCAGCATCAAGTCGTCGCCGGGTCCTGGCGGCGGCGTGGTGACGCTGTCCAATGAGCTGGTGGCGCTGCAGAACTCCTGGCTGCGGCACAAGCCCAGCGGCCCCATGCTCCCGGGGTCCAACCTTGACTTCCTTGTTGATACGGTATTTTAAATTCGTTTTTATTCAACAAATGTACGGATTAGAGTCAGCTCACACAGATACGCGACGCGCGCGACGCTGCGCGCACACTTTAAAAGAGCGATTCAAAATATAACTTTATTTACACGAAAAGATACACGTTTCGTTGTGAGAATTCAGAATATGTTGCGCAACGTATTCTGAATTCTCAAGGTGCGCGCAGCGTCGCGTCGCGTCTCGGTGTGCGCTGACCCTTAGAAAACAAACAGGACAAGCATATTTTTATGGGGACTACGTCCACGTGAAATTATTATAGAAATATTACTTCCCTAGTTTTATCGGATGTGACACCTTATGACATCAGCCATCTGCCAGTAAAAGTCCCGTGGAAATCAGTCCAACCGTTTCGGAGATTAGCCGGAATAAACAGACAGACAGACAAACATTTTAAAGATGCTTTTGTTATAACTTTATAAGTACCGTATATACTTTTGTATGAGTGTGAAGAACAGGATGTAAAGTTCCTCAATACTCCATAAAGAAGCGAGGATCTTCCGACTAGACGGGAGTTGTGTCTGGCGGGATACGGCCGGATAGTAAGTTTTTATGGGTTTTTGACGTTAGTAGTTCGTGTCATAGATGGCGCTGTAGTACGTTTTGAACTTGTACTGTCCGCTAAATACGTTTTAAACCTAGCAAAACATAATGGAGGATATTTTTCCGCAGCCACTAGAGAACGGTATCGAAGGCCACGTGTTCGGCGACTGCACGGCGTACGTACAGCGACAACACGCGGACACTGTGCGCGGGAAGAAGCCGGCGCTCGGACAGAAGGTAACTACCGCATCGCTTCTCTGAAGTACATGACATGACAGACTAGGACCTCTGAGTTTGTTTCGGCTTTTGCTTCTTAGAGTAGTCAGGTAAGAAACACCAGCCTCATCTAGTTTTAAAAAAGACGACGTGTTTGTAAAAACCTAGTTGCAAAATAAATATCATTTATCATTTTACATGGTAAGGTCTAACTATAAAAGTAAGGATTAATATTCAAACAAAAACGGGGTAGCAGATAAGTAACATGTGGATAATAGCTCCGCATAAAATCACGGAATAATTTTTAAGTGTCGAAACAAAGCTGTTGAATCAAAGGTAGGTATTATCCACAAGTTACTTACCTCTTCGAAGTTTAGGCAAATAAACTCTACCTATTCCTGGAGAGGGCTAGGCATCAATCTCAATGGCAGGTACATCTCTCACCTTCGATTTGCCGACGATATAGTGGTCATGACTGAGACCACCAGTACAATGCTCGATGACCTCAGTAGAGCTTCCGAAAGAGTGGGTCTTAAAATGAACATGGAAAAACCCAAAGTCATGTTGAATGCCCATGTAACACACACTCGTATCAAGATCGGAAACTCTACACTCGATGTAGTTGACGATTATGTTTACCTGGGACAAACGGTCCAGTTGGGTAGGTCTAACTTCGAGAAAGAGGTCAATTGTCGGATCCGACTCGGCTGGGAAGCGTTCGGGAAGCTACGTGGTATCTTCTCGTCCAACTTACCGCAGTGTCTTAATACGAAAGTCTATGACCAGTGTGTGTTGCCACTGATTACATACGGGACCGAAACGTGGTCGCTCACATTGGGCTTCATCAGAAGGCGTAAAGTCACCTAAAGGGCAATAGAGAGATGCTCGGAGTTTCCTTGCGTGATCAAATCAGATATGAGGACATCCGAAAGAGAACCAAGGTTACCGACGTAGCCCGAAGAATTGCCAAACTGAAGTGGCAGTGGGCAGGGCACATTGCTCGCAGAACGGATGGGCGATGTGGCCGAAAAGTTCTGGAATGGCGACCGCGAACCGGAATACGATGCGTTGGAAGGCCTCCCACTAGGTGGACGGATGACCTGATGAAGGTTGCGGGGATCCGCTGGATGCGAAGCGCACGGGACCGGTTAATCTGGCGACACTTGGGGGAGGCCTATGTCCAGGAGTGGACGTCGCACGGCTGAAATCATGATGATGATAACTCTACCTATTCTGATCCCTGGTAATTAGAGAAAAAGGATTGTGTGGTTTTATGAAACCGCGGTAAAAGTGAAGCTTTTTTTCACACTATAGACATTTAACTAAAAAATTTTGGGAGCGCCTTTCACTTTATCCCTACTCCGCGGCCGACCGTCACGCGACATGCAACACACAGACGAAAAAGTTTGGGACGATGTAATAAAAGTTTCACTTTAAAAATTCATGATTAATTCAATGATTATCAAATGTGTGTTGACCGAAAACTTTTGGACCTCTTACTGATACCTCGTTGATTGCCTCTTTGGTCTAGTGAACTCTAGTTCTCAATCGCGACTGCTAAGCATTAGCTCCTGGATTTGATTCCCGGGTTAGGCAAATAGCTATTGGGTTTTTCCATCGGGAATTTCTAAGTAACAGCCATGGAGTCTGGATTTTTGCCCGGTTGATGGCAATAGGCTCTAACTGGCGAAATGTTGATGTACCTAATATTAAGTACGACTGAGAAATTCCTAATCCGAACCTGATTGTCTACATATTAAATTATAGGTAGGTACTAAATACTTGAAATAATACCTGTTTCCTCAAATGTTTATTATCCATACTAATATTATAAATGCGAATGTCACTCTGTTTGTTTGTATGTTTGTTTGTTACCTTTTCACGACTAAACGGCTGATCAGATTTTAATGAAATTTGGCTAGAAGATAGATTTTATCCTGGGGAAGGACATAGGCTATATATCGTTACGCTACGACCAATAGGAGCGGAGCAGCAATGAAAAATGTTGCGAAAATGGGGAAAATGTGACGCAGACGAAGTTACGTGGGACAGCTAGTACTCAAATAATTGGTGAATAATAATTAACTACAATAAATCTCACTAAGTGATTAAATGAGGAAAAAAAAACAATATTACTTCCATATAAAAATTGTTTTGATCATTATATTAGTTAGGTACTTTATATATAAATACAATTGTTTTAATGACATTAAAATTTATTTACTCATATTCAGCATCCTAACTAATAAAAGCATCATCATTCACTGACAGAATTAATGAAAAAGTAAGTTTGTTTGTTACCTTTTCACGACTAAACGGCTGATCGGATCGGAACGGAAGATAGATTAGTAGTATCGTTCACTAGTTGGTAGCGGACAGACGTGTGTCGCATCGCGCTGTTGATATTGACGTTTTTGTGATTAGTGGTGCTGTGATTGGTTGCCTTTGCCGTTTTCGATTCCTTGTTACTCCTGCAGTGTTATTACCTGTGGTCCACGCCCACTGGGAGGAGTCTAAGCAGGACAGAACATTTTTGTCGGCTCCTACATTGAATGGGTGTTCAAATATAATTTGAAAAGCTCATTTGATTAAACACAAAAAGTTTTGCGTTTGGCTGGGCTCGAACCTGCGACATAGAACATTGAAGGCGGCCCGTGTGCGCGCTGTGCTAATTGAACATCTAGCTACAGAAACGAAATAACCAAGCTGTATCGACTGCAGGGAGCTACACTGAATTATTTTACTCGTGTCCAGTAGGTATTACGCAGAACAGCAATGCCTCGTACTGTGCGATCGCCCCCCCAAAAATCTACCATTGCGTTGCTAGAGACTCAGTCAGAGCCTGATTTGTCTGCTGACGCATCTATTCCAGATTTGAATGTCAGTGATATAATGGATACCGTGACATCACGGCAAAGCAATAAACGCTTCAGAGGTGACGGCAACCACACGGAGTCTGACAGGTTCGAAGATTTGAAGAATATGTTGCAGCCATGGAAGAACGATCAGGATGTTGTCCTCAACAAAATAGTCGCTGAAGTTTCTGAATTGAAAAAGCAAAATCTCAGTATCCAGAAGTCATATACTGAGATTGAAAAATCTATTCAATTTTTCAACCTTAACTATGAGGAGATGAAATCTCGTCTGGAAAGCCTGGAAGTTGCACATAAGGAGAATGTTAAACGCTTGAATGACATGAATAACAGTGTGAATGCACAAGCTGTGGCTACACTTGGGGCTAAGATTGAGGCAATGGAGCAACAGGCACGCTCATGTAACATGGAAATTTGTAATTTGCCAGAGAAGCGAAATGAAAACTTGTTCGCTATCGTGGATTCCATAAGCTGCGCTATTGATTTACCTGTATCTCATAATGACATTATATCGATACATAGGGTACCACACGCTCAACAACATGATCGCAAACCGAAAAATATTATAATAAAATTCAGGACACGTATTATACGTGATAACATTCTTAGTGCCTATCGTCAAAAGAAGGGCCTAAAATCTGATCAGTTGGGGATCTCTGGTGCCTCGGTAAACGTTTATTTCAATGAACATTTAACCCTAAATAATAAAGCATTATTTCGAGAAGCTAAGAAGATTGCCAATGAAATCGGTTTTAAATACGTTTGGGTTAGGAATGGGACAGTACTTGTACGGGAGCGGGATGGATTGTCATCAATTGCTATACGTTCTGGGGAAGATCTTAAAAGGATTGTTATCAATGAGAAGAAATGTACTGAAAACCCAGATTCATAGCTGTACCTATGTTCACGCGGTTTGTTTGTATAGTTGTGTTAAGCTCTGTCCTTATTCATTTTCTATTTTTTTATCTGGCAGGTTTATAAGTTTAATGGTTTATGGGTATTTGAGTTTCAAATGTTATAACTATCTCTTGCTCACTAGCTTACACCATTGGTTGTCAATGCTTATAATTCAAAAAAACTTAAATATTATCCTAGGCTTTCTATGTTACATGCGATCGAATCTTTTTGTGGCATTTAAACAATTATGTATAATATTAGAAACTACCTTGCAGTACAAACACTGGGGCAAACTTATATTACTTTGTCATTCTGGCTTATCTGTAACTTATCCTATACTTACTGTAGACAACGGGCTTCAGTATTATCTATTGGGTTGTAACCGTTACATAATACAAATTTATTATATTACTGTTATTTATGGCTACTAACAACATTACGTTTTACTACCAGAATTGTAGAGGTACTCGTACAAAGCTGCAAACGCTTTACATGAACATATTGAGTAATTCTTATGACGTTATCGTTTTGACCGAAACTTGGCTTATTCCTGATATACGTGATAGTGAATTTATTGATGAGCGATATGTTGTCTTTAGATGTGACCGTGATCGTGTCGCGACCAATAAGAAAGATGGCGGAGGTGTTTTAATTGCTGTGCTTCGTGAATTGCGGGCGACAATATTGACAACTCAATTATCCAACTCTGAAATTGAACAAGTATTAATACAGTTGCCTGCCGCTCAACAGCACACACGTCATATTATTGGTGTCGTGTATATACCACCAGCGTGTCGTGCAGAGATGTATGAGCAATACTTAGACATGCTGCAAGGCTTAGCCAATAATGCCAATTGCAATTCATATCACTTCTTTGGTGACTATAACTTGCCTGAGATTGATTGGGTGCAGCAAGGCAATCACGCCTCTGCGCGTCACACGGACTCTACGGGACGTATATTACTTAATTTTATAAATATAATAAATGGTTTACAATTCAACTACACAAAAAATAGTTTAGGTCGTGTGCTTGACTTGATAATCTCTAACGCGGACCCTCAATTGATTCCCTGCAATATCCTGGTGAATCCCGACAGCCTTCACCCCCCCTTTTCTATCTTAACTCACTTAGATGTGCGTTTCAAACCAATGAAATGTCATCCGGTTCGCAGGTATAACTTTTACAAAGCAAACTATGATTGCATTAAAAACGACTTAGGCAAAGTAAATTGGGAAGAGTCACTCTCTCATCATTCTTCTGAGAAGGCTGTTGATATTCTTTATGAAACTATATATCGAGTTATCAGGTCGCATACTCCATTAACTCATACTAAAAACTCTAACTTTCCGATCTGGTTTTCACCTTCTCTAATAAAAATATTTAAAACTAAAGAGCATGCTTGGATTAAGTGGAAGAAATATGGTAATCACTCTGATTATGTGTATTTTTCAAATTATCGCAAATTGTTTCATAGTGAAACTGCTAAATGTTATAAGAGATATATGACATCAGTTGAAGACAGTATTCCCAAATCTATTAAGTATTTTTGGTCGTATGTCTCTTCTAAAAATGGCAAAGCTAAGTATCCTGGTAATATGTTTTACAGAAATGTTTCTTCCGATGACCCCAAGGAAATATGCAATTTGTTCTCAACTTTCTTTTGTTCGGTATATGAACCCTCTACCTTTAACCCAGACACATGGCAACCGTCAAATTGCTATGAAGACAATTCACCATGTATCTCTGACATCTACTTGGCAAAAGAGTCAATCCGTACAGCATTGAAGTCACTAGATTCATCTAAAGGAGCTGGACCAGATGGCATACCACCCTCCTTCCTCATAACTACAGCGGACCACTTGTCTTCCGCCTTACATATAATTTTTAATAAATGTTTGAAGGAAGGGGTTTTTCCTACAGTTTGGAAACGAGCCTCAATCACTCCTGTGTACAAGAGTGGTGATAAAAATAATATAGAGAATTATCGGCCCATTTCTATTCTCTCCACTTTGTCAAAGGTTTTTGAACGGCTTGTGCACAGTGCGCTATATCCTCATATCTGTCATCTTATCATACCCGAACAACATGGTTTTGTCAAACGTCGCTCTACCACCACTAACCTCATGACCTTTGTGAACTATCTCTTTGAGAATATGGACCGACGGGTACAAGTTGACGCTGTTTACACGGATTTTCAGAAGGCCTTTGACAAAGTGGATCACACTCTGCTCATGGAAAAAATTGCCTTTAATGGTATACGCGGCAATTTACTCAGATGGTTTGCTTCATATATTTTCAATAGGACTCAAAATATCGTCATTAATGGGCATGAATCTGACTCTATAGTTGTTAAATCCGGGGTTCCTCAGGGGTCAGTATTAGGTCCTTTTCTTTTTATATTGTTTATTAATGACATTAAACATTGCTTTGTGAACTCAAATTTCTTGATGTATGCAGACGATATGAAAATATATTTAACCTGTAAAAATATTCGCGACTGCCATTATTTACAACAGGACCTTGATAGATTTTATGATTACTGTCTCAAAAATAAACTCTTTCTTAGCCTTCCTAAATGTTACACAATTTCTTTTACTAAAAATAAAAATCAGGTCAAATTTAATTATTCAATAAATAATATAAGTCTTAATAAGGTTCAATCTGTCCGTGACTTGGGTGTTACGCTTGACTCCAGTCTGCATTTTGATACTCATATTGACAACATAGTAAAAAAAGCCTTTCAGATGTATGGACTGGTGATGAGATTTTCAAGTAGCTTTGTGCGACCCTCTACATTCTTAATATTATATAAAACCCTAATTCGGTCGCAATTAGAATATGCCGTCCAAATTTGGGATCCTCTGTATGATAAGTACAAAGATAGGCTAGAAATTGTGCAGAAGAAGTATTTACGTACGGTGAATTTTAAGTGTTATCGCCCTAAAGTCTCCTATGAGCAATTACTGAAACGTTATAATGTTCTTAGTTTGGCGTCTAGGCGATTTATTCTGGGTGTAATGATGCTGCATGGTATATGCAATAATAGATTCGACTGCATTCCATTATCAAATAGTCTACATTATATAGTACCTAGAACTGTCATGCTTCGTGGGGTACGTGTGCCTCGACTATTTCACACGAATTCGTGTAGGACTAACGCTGGGGAGCGCGTGCCTCTTCGTCGCATTGTTGATGCGTACAATGCTAACTTTATGGAGCTCGACATATTTACCCTTTCCAAGGATCGTTTTAAGGCAAGAGCAATAGAGTTACTAAATTCATAAGAATATATATATTTTTTTTCTTTGCTTTTCTTTCTTTTTCTTACTAAGCTTTTACGATGTGCACTGTTTGTCTGTTTTCTTTTAACTTTTTTATTTGTGAATTCGTGGACAATGTTGTGGGTTACATGTGTGGTAATATAAATATGTAATAGATTGTATATAGATGTATTTCTTAGTATTGTGCTAATTTAAGAATCTCTAGTTAAGCTTGGCATGTAACTGTTTTTTGTCCCTAATAAACAAAATAAAAATAAAACCTGAGGAAGGACATAGGCTATATATCATCACGCTATCCTCGCCGCAAATATTTAAACTCACATACACAAACAGCCAGACCCGAAACAACTATCTGTAAGCCATACTAATATTTGTTCCGTGAGGGGATCAAACCCGCGACACGCAGCGCAGCGGTCGTTCACTAACTAAACAATATGTTACAAATACATCTGGGTCGTGTAGGTATTGAATGGGGGTGGTTCTTTTTTTTAGTTTTTTTTTTATGGTTTTTAGGAGTTGGATGCGTGGCCTGCCTACCTTCCGCCATTTTAAAGTATTTTCAAAATAGCGGCCACGCATAAAACCTGTATCAATAGCTTCTTTAGTAAGCTGTGGCGGGCTGACGGTCACACCTAGTGGTGTGACCGTCAGCCCGCCAACTCATGGGTCTCGAGTTCGAACATGCTTTTGTTGTATAATTATCATTTGCTTCGGTAAAGGAAAACATCGTGAGGAACCCAGCATGCCTGAGATATATTCGACGGCATGTAAAGCCAAGTTAATAACTCTGACAACAGGGCTTTTGGCTAAATAATGGCCGCATGGGTCTATATTTAAGATTAAGCCGTGCTTGCCGAGGTTGGTCCGTGGTTGGGTGACCATAATTACATACCGAGTTTCCTCCGTGCCTCGGAAAGCACGTTAAGCCGTTGGTCCCGGCTGTCATTTGTAGATCTTTGACAGTCGTTACGAGTAGTCAGAAGCCAAAAGTCTGACATCCAGTCTTACCAAGGGGTATCGTATTACTTAGTTACTGGGTTGTGGAGGTCAGATAGGCAGTCGCTTCATGTAAAATACTGGTACTCAGCTGCATCCGGTTAGACTGGAAAACGACCCCAAGATAGTTTGGGAAAAGGCTAGGCAGATGATGAGCTGGTATCAATTCAAGCAAGTTTTACATGAGACAAAATCTTCTAAAGCGTCGCACGTCCAAGATATAAGTTATCTAAGTTAAAATCTGAAATTCCCTGATGTCACAATCTACAGAACTTTAATTTTAGTAGCCACGCAAAAAACAAACAAGTATGCTATCTGATAAAATCTAATAAAACTCACTTTTCCAAAATATGAGCTGATCCAAAGCTTCGCTGATGGCGAAGATTGTAACTTCTTATCGATATAAGTACTCTACTCTTTGATTGTAACTTTGATGGCTCATGAAACTCTTTAATATAAATGTTTAAACAAGATTTTGTCCTCTACAATATATACAAGGTGTTGATTTGCAACCTCGTCACATTTCAGGAGGTGGTCACAAAAGACATAAATAATCAATTAAAATTACGGTACCTAGTTAATTATTAATAAACGCTGATTTGTTTGGTTGTTTAAGTTTGACAATATTTCAGAATAATCCCCTAAACGTGGTTTAGGGAATAAGAAATTATCGAATAAACGTTTGAAATTGTTTGTATGTGTGTAAGCGAGGTTATAGGGCAAGAACCAGACGGGCCACGTTTAAAACACGGGTGGTTCACACTTACCGATTTCCGTAAAAAAGAAAAAAAAAAAGAAAAATGACCTGCCCATTTTATTAGTGATTAGGGTCGAGAATCATTAGCATAGTTACCTCCTTGAATTTGACGAGGATGCAAAACAACACCTTGTATATGTATAGATGCCAGCTATTGGTTAGTACAGGTATAATTCGTGTAGGTTATTTGGCCACTTAATTATTTCCTTGTCTACATTGTGAATTTTCTGACGAAAAAATGCAAGTCGACTCAATCAATTTTCTGCCATCGCGTCACTATAGCAACTCTGAATACAAAATGTCTCTCTTGCAGATCCGTGCTCGTCTCCTATATGTGATGCCGACGAGGAACACGCCATTCCTGACTATGAAAAACATCTTCGACTCCACATTTCCTGACCTTGGCGCTGAGCAGCTTCTCAAGGATGGCCAGATCATCGAAGAGGCACAGGTATGTGACTGATTAGTATCTGCTGTCTATTAGTAGGTGTAAGATGCCTTCGCGAAGTAGAAAAGCACTTGATCTCCCCGTGATTGCGATCATATTTATGTAAGACCAGGTCTTGACCATTACCTTTTAGTTACGGAGATTTTAAGGCATTTTTATACATCCATCAGCACAATATTTTGAGTGCGTTACATTGAGTTGATGACTGGAATAGTGTAGTTTAGCACTTGGTTGGATTAACTCGCTGGAATACTGGACTGGAATAATGGGTACCCAGCATTACTCCTTTATTCAAGTCACTCCTCGAACAACCCATTCATATTTTCGTTAGCCTTCTTCTTCCAATTTATCTTAGCTCGTGTAGACAGAAAACCACACGTTCACTATTTTACCAATCATAAGCTGAAATGAGGCTCGACGTTAAATACTTTTTTGTGACAGGAATAATTTTAGAGGAAAATGAAATACAACCGATTAAAAAAAACATTTATTTGTTCTTACGAGTAATACATTGAACAGAAATTTGGTCTTGTAAAGAAAAAAAGAAACTGTGGAGCGGTTAGAAAAAGACGGGTTTAATTAAATTTATTTATTTTTTCTGAAAAAAGACGTACAAAATATAAAACTTATAAAACTAATACATTGAATACGCATAGATACACTTACTACAGTAAATTATTATAGTATTTATTTGAAAAGAAAAACCCAGTTTTTGTATAAATCATATAATTGTTCCGATGAACACACAAATAGTAAAATAAAAGATTCATTATATCGAAGTAAACAAACTTACTCTACTGAATAAAGAAAAGGTTTAAAAAAAGTAAAACCTAATAATCTAAAATACCTAACACATTGAAGTACATACAATCTTATATCTATAAATTTGTCATCGTTCTTAGCCGCTCTGAACAGGAGATCTACACTCCATTTACACATATTTTATTTCTGATTTCACTTCACTGTCAAAATTATTGTTATATTGATTGGTTTCGCTTTCTTCAGTAAACTATCAGAACGGAAAAGAACTTTGGCTTAGCGGTAAAAAAAAAAAAACTAACTCTAAATGTTGGTCTGGTAGTCTTAAAATTTAACATTTAAAACATACATTATAATATTTCAAAAATATATCAAGAAGTTCTAGAATAGTTTTAGTTTCAGCCTCAAGTTTGACTGAAAAGTTAGATTGAAGCTGAAATTGGTTTGTGGGTTTAAACCTCTGGCATTACCGAGTAATTTAGTGTAATAACTCTAAAATGCGTGCAATAACACCAATAAGCTAATTTATTAATGACATGAAAATTCTAACATTAACACGACATATTAAGTACTATAGGAAAGGCTGAGGTAGCACATGTTGCCATTAAAATGCTTTGGAAAATGTACTCACAAAATCTTTAATATTCCACAGTTAAAGAGACTCTCTATTTGACATGCCAGAGGGCCTACACAAATGGCTATCGCTTTCATTGCATTTCGTATTTCCACATACCAGGTTTTCGGAAGCTACAAATGTAAATCTTAAACATTTTTGCGATTTTCATCATCGTGTTCGCTGATGGATAGTCCCTGTGTCTAGGCCTTCACGAGATCTGTCATATCTTCGTCATCACCAGTTCCCTTGTTCTGCAGTTGCTCGAAAGCTGTCCTTATGTTGTCTGTAGAAATCCTCACCTCTACTTCCTTGACATTACTTTGTAGTGTTTTCACCTCTATTGTCCTAAAACTTTAAATCGGTGGGACTTTTGACGATCGCTTCATCTTTTCAATGGTTGTTCAAACCACTGTAAATGCAAGGTGTAGTGTTCGTAATAGCCAGCCGTCTCTTGATAAATCTTTGCTCCTCAATCCTGGTTTGAGCGAGACCTCTTCCAGAAGCGAGGCCATCTTGCAAAGGCTGCGTTGGTCGAAGTGTCATTTGGAAGATCAGTTTCCTCGTCAGATAACTCTATCGTTGCAATGTGGTCACTGCTGGCCGGTGGTCTGGGGAAGTAAAGTTCTCTTGGCTGCGCTCGGATGGAGGGAGCTGTAGATATCCTGCTTCCTGATGCTCCCTCCTCATTCAAAGCTTTTCTTTTACGTAATGCCTCAATATTCTTCTCAATATTGTCTTTCTTTTGGGCCTTAATTTCATTCATTCTTTGAAGGTTCACTTCAATTTCTTTTTTCTTTTCCTTTTCGTGTTGTCGCAGAGCTTCAATATCCTTTTCAAATTCTGCTTCACTCTTTGCCAACGAAATTTGCAATGCTTCAATATTCTTCTCAATATTCTCCTTCTTTACGGCCTTAATTTCATTCATTCTTTGAATTTCTGCTTGAATTTCATTTGTCTTTTGAGCCTCCTGTTGTCGCATAGTATCAAGGCACTTTTTGAATTCTTCAACAATATTCGCTAGCATGGATTGCATTGCCTCAATATTCTTTTCCATGTTGAGTTTATTTTGGGCCTTTTTTTCGTCCATACTTTGAATTTTTGCTTCAATTACACTTTTTTCCTCAGCCTCACGTTGTTGCATGGCTCTAATAGTCTTTTCGAATTCGGCTTCGTTTGTAGCTAATTGTGTTTGCAATGCCTCAATACTCTTCTCAGTACTATCTTTCGTGGAAGCTTCAATAAATTTCAAGATGTGGATTTGTGCTTCAAATTCACTAGCCTTCTCAGCTTTTTGTTGTTCCATTACCGCAATATTTCTCTCCATATTCGTTTTTGCATTGGCTGCAATTTCTTCAAGTTTTTGAATTTCGGCTTCAATTTCACTTTTCTTGCCAGCTTCACATTGTTGCATAGCTACAATATTTTTCTCCATTTCCCCTTTTCGAATAACCACTGTTTCTTCCATTTCCTCAATGTTTTTCTCAATGTTATGTTTTATCTCGTCCGACTGTTGTTGTAATGCTTTAATATTTTTTTCAATACTATCCTGGATTTCAGATACAGTTTCTTGCATATTTTTAATTTGTGCTTCAAATTCACTAGCCTTTTCAGCTTTTTGTTGTTCCATTGTTGCAATATTTCTCTCCATATTAGTTTTTGCCGTGGCTACAGTTTCTTCAAGTTTTTGAATTTCGGCTTCAATTTCACTTTTCTTGCCAGCTTCATATTGTTTCATAGCTACAATTTTTTTTTCGATTTCCTCTTTTCGAATAGCTAATGTTTTTTCCATTTCCTCGATGTTTTTCTCAATGTTATGTTTCATCTCGTCCGTCTGTTGTTGTAATTCTTTAATATTTTTTTCAATACTAACCTGGATTTCAGTTTCAGTTTTTTGCATATTTTTAATTTGTGCTTCACATTCACTAGCCTTCTCAACTTTTTGTTGTTCCATTACCGCAATATTTCTCTCCATATTAGTTTTTGCATTGGCTGCAATTTCTTCAAGTTTTTGAATTTCGGCTTCAATTTCACTTTTCTTGCCAGCTTCAATTTGTTGCATAGCTACAATATTTTTCTCCATTTCATCTTTTCGAATAGCTAATGTTTTTTCCATTTCCTCAATGTTTTTCCCAATGTTGTGTTTTGTCTCGTCCGTCTGTTGTTGCAAAGCTTTAATATTTTTTTCAATACTACCCTGGATTTCAGATCCAGTTTCTGTCATATTTTTAATTTGTGCTTCAAATTTAATTTTTTCACCGGCCTCATATTTTTGCAATTCATCAATGTTTTTTTCGAACTCGGCTTTGTTAATAGCCAACTGTTTTTGCAATGTTTGAACTACTTTCTCAATATTAGCTTTCTTCTGAGCTTCAACTTGTTTCATTGTTTGAATTGCAGTTTCAATTTCATTTTTCTTCTCAGTTTCAAAGTGTTGTAGTGTCTCAATATTATTTTCATACTCAGCTTTGTTGATAGCAAACGAGTTTTCTATGGCTGCGATATTCCTTGCAATATCATATTTCTTTTGCGCCTCAATTTCTTTAATTTTTAGAATTTCTGCTTCAATTTCAGTTCTCTTTTCAGCTTCATATTCTTCCATAGCTTCAACATTTCTCTAATATACAAAATCATATAAGAGACAAAATCTTCTAAAGCGTCGCACGTCCAAGATATAAGTTATCTAAGTTAAAATCTGAAATTCCCTGATGTCACAATCTACAGAACTTTAATTTTAGTAGCCACGCAAAAAACAAACAAGTATGCTATCTGATAAAATCTAATAAAACTCACTTTTCCAAAATATGAGCTGATCCAAAGCTTCGCTGATGGCGAAGATTGTAACTTCTTATCGATATAAGTACTCTACTCTTTGATTGTAACTTTGATGGCTCATGAAACTCTTTAATATAAATGTTTAAACAAGATTTTGTCCTCTACAATATATACAAGGTGTTGATTTGCAACCTCGTCACATTTCAGGAGGTGGTCACAAAAGACATAAATAATCAATTAAAATTACGGTACCTAGTTAATTATTAATAAACGCTGATTTGTTTGGTTGTTTAAGTTTGACAATATTTCAGAATAATCCCCTAAACGTGGTTTAGGGAATAAGAAATTATCGAATAAACGTTTGAAATTGTTTGTATGTGTGTAAGCGAGGTTATAGGGCAAGAACCAGACGGGCCACGTTTAAAACACGGGTGGTTCACACTTACCGATTTCCGTAAAAAAGAAAAAAAAAAAGAAAAATGACCTGCCCATTTTATTAGTGATTAGGGTCGAGAATCATTAGCATAGTTACCTCCTTGAATTTGACGAGGATGCAAAACAACACCTTGTATATGTATAGATGCCAGCTATTGGTTAGTACAGGTATAATTCGTGTAGGTTATTTGGCCACTTAATTATTTCCTTGTCTACATTGTGAATTTTCTGACGAAAAAATGCAAGTCGACTCAATCAATTTTCTGCCATCGCGTCACTATAGCAACTCTGAATACAAAATGTCTCTCTTGCAGATCCGTGCTCGTCTCCTATATGTGATGCCGACGAGGAACACGCCATTCCTGACTATGAAAAACATCTTCGACTCCACATTTCCTGACCTTGGCGCTGAGCAGCTTCTCAAGGATGGCCAGATCATCGAAGAGGCACAGGTATGTGACTGATTAGTATCTGCTGTCTATTAGTAGGTGTAAGATGCCTTCGCGAAGTAGAAAAGCACTTGATCTCCCCGTGATTGCGATCATATTTATGTAAGACCAGGTCTTGACCATTACCTTTTAGTTACGGAGATTTTAAGGCATTTTTATACATCCATCAGCACAATATTTTGAGTGCGTTACATTGAGTTGATGACTGGAATAGTGTAGTTTAGCACTTGGTTGGATTAACTCGCTGGAATACTGGACTGGAATAATGGGTACCCAGCATTACTCCTTTATTCAAGTCACTCCTCGAACAACCCATTCATATTTTCGTTAGCCTTCTTCTTCCAATTTATCTTAGCTCGTGTAGACAGAAAACCACACGTTCACTATTTTACCAATCATAAGCTGAAATGAGGCTCGACGTTAAATACTTTTTTGTGACAGGAATAATTTTAGAGGAAAATGAAATACAACCGATTAAAAAAAACATTTATTTGTTCTTACGAGTAATACATTGAACAGAAATTTGGTCTTGTAAAGAAAAAAAGAAACTGTGGAGCGGTTAGAAAAAGACGGGTTTAATTAAATTTATTTATTTTTTCTGAAAAAAGACGTACAAAATATAAAACTTATAAAACTAATACATTGAATACGCATAGATACACTTACTACAGTAAATTATTATAGTATTTATTTGAAAAGAAAAACCCAGTTTTTGTATAAATCATATAATTGTTCCGATGAACACACAAATAGTAAAATAAAAGATTCATTATATCGAAGTAAACAAACTTACTCTACTGAATAAAGAAAAGGTTTAAAAAAAGTAAAACCTAATAATCTAAAATACCTAACACATTGAAGTACATACAATCTTATATCTATAAATTTGTCATCGTTCTTAGCCGCTCTGAACAGGAGATCTACACTCCATTTACACATATTTTATTTCTGATTTCACTTCACTGTCAAAATTATTGTTATATTGATTGGTTTCGCTTTCTTCAGTAAACTATCAGAACGGAAAAGAACTTTGGCTTAGCGGTAAAAAAAAAAAAACTAACTCTAAATGTTGGTCTGGTAGTCTTAAAATTTAACATTTAAAACATACATTATAATATTTCAAAAATATATCAAGAAGTTCTAGAATAGTTTTAGTTTCAGCCTCAAGTTTGACTGAAAAGTTAGATTGAAGCTGAAATTGGTTTGTGGGTTTAAACCTCTGGCATTACCGAGTAATTTAGTGTAATAACTCTAAAATGCGTGCAATAACACCAATAAGCTAATTTATTAATGACATGAAAATTCTAACATTAACACGACATATTAAGTACTATAGGAAAGGCTGAGGTAGCACATGTTGCCATTAAAATGCTTTGGAAAATGTACTCACAAAATCTTTAATATTCCACAGTTAAAGAGACTCTCTATTTGACATGCCAGAGGGCCTACACAAATGGCTATCGCTTTCATTGCATTTCGTATTTCCACATACCAGGTTTTCGGAAGCTACAAATGTAAATCTTAAACATTTTTGCGATTTTCATCATCGTGTTCGCTGATGGATAGTCCCTGTGTCTAGGCCTTCACGAGATCTGTCATATCTTCGTCATCACCAGTTCCCTTGTTCTGCAGTTGCTCGAAAGCTGTCCTTATGTTGTCTGTAGAAATCCTCACCTCTACTTCCTTGACATTACTTTGTAGTGTTTTCACCTCTATTGTCCTAAAACTTTAAATCGGTGGGACTTTTGACGATCGCTTCATCTTTTCAATGGTTGTTCAAACCACTGTAAATGCAAGGTGTAGTGTTCGTAATAGCCAGCCGTCTCTTGATAAATCTTTGCTCCTCAATCCTGGTTTGAGCGAGACCTCTTCCAGAAGCGAGGCCATCTTGCAAAGGCTGCGTTGGTCGAAGTGTCATTTGGAAGATCAGTTTCCTCGTCAGATAACTCTATCGTTGCAATGTGGTCACTGCTGGCCGGTGGTCTGGGGAAGTAAAGTTCTCTTGGCTGCGCTCGGATGGAGGGAGCTGTAGATATCCTGCTTCCTGATGCTCCCTCCTCATTCAAAGCTTTTCTTTTACGTAATGCCTCAATATTCTTCTCAATATTGTCTTTCTTTTGGGCCTTAATTTCATTCATTCTTTGAAGGTTCACTTCAATTTCTTTTTTCTTTTCCTTTTCGTGTTGTCGCAGAGCTTCAATATCCTTTTCAAATTCTGCTTCACTCTTTGCCAACGAAATTTGCAATGCTTCAATATTCTTCTCAATATTCTCCTTCTTTACGGCCTTAATTTCATTCATTCTTTGAATTTCTGCTTGAATTTCATTTGTCTTTTGAGCCTCCTGTTGTCGCATAGTATCAAGGCACTTTTTGAATTCTTCAACAATATTCGCTAGCATGGATTGCATTGCCTCAATATTCTTTTCCATGTTGAGTTTATTTTGGGCCTTTTTTTCGTCCATACTTTGAATTTTTGCTTCAATTACACTTTTTTCCTCAGCCTCACGTTGTTGCATGGCTCTAATAGTCTTTTCGAATTCGGCTTCGTTTGTAGCTAATTGTGTTTGCAATGCCTCAATACTCTTCTCAGTACTATCTTTCGTGGAAGCTTCAATAAATTTCAAGATGTGGATTTGTGCTTCAAATTCACTAGCCTTCTCAGCTTTTTGTTGTTCCATTACCGCAATATTTCTCTCCATATTCGTTTTTGCATTGGCTGCAATTTCTTCAAGTTTTTGAATTTCGGCTTCAATTTCACTTTTCTTGCCAGCTTCACATTGTTGCATAGCTACAATATTTTTCTCCATTTCCCCTTTTCGAATAACCACTGTTTCTTCCATTTCCTCAATGTTTTTCTCAATGTTATGTTTTATCTCGTCCGACTGTTGTTGTAATGCTTTAATATTTTTTTCAATACTATCCTGGATTTCAGATACAGTTTCTTGCATATTTTTAATTTGTGCTTCAAATTCACTAGCCTTTTCAGCTTTTTGTTGTTCCATTGTTGCAATATTTCTCTCCATATTAGTTTTTGCCGTGGCTACAGTTTCTTCAAGTTTTTGAATTTCGGCTTCAATTTCACTTTTCTTGCCAGCTTCATATTGTTTCATAGCTACAATTTTTTTTTCGATTTCCTCTTTTCGAATAGCTAATGTTTTTTCCATTTCCTCGATGTTTTTCTCAATGTTATGTTTCATCTCGTCCGTCTGTTGTTGTAATTCTTTAATATTTTTTTCAATACTAACCTGGATTTCAGTTTCAGTTTTTTGCATATTTTTAATTTGTGCTTCACATTCACTAGCCTTCTCAACTTTTTGTTGTTCCATTACCGCAATATTTCTCTCCATATTAGTTTTTGCATTGGCTGCAATTTCTTCAAGTTTTTGAATTTCGGCTTCAATTTCACTTTTCTTGCCAGCTTCAATTTGTTGCATAGCTACAATATTTTTCTCCATTTCATCTTTTCGAATAGCTAATGTTTTTTCCATTTCCTCAATGTTTTTCCCAATGTTGTGTTTTGTCTCGTCCGTCTGTTGTTGCAAAGCTTTAATATTTTTTTCAATACTACCCTGGATTTCAGATCCAGTTTCTGTCATATTTTTAATTTGTGCTTCAAATTTAATTTTTTCACCGGCCTCATATTTTTGCAATTCATCAATGTTTTTTTCGAACTCGGCTTTGTTAATAGCCAACTGTTTTTGCAATGTTTGAACTACTTTCTCAATATTAGCTTTCTTCTGAGCTTCAACTTGTTTCATTGTTTGAATTGCAGTTTCAATTTCATTTTTCTTCTCAGTTTCAAAGTGTTGTAGTGTCTCAATATTATTTTCATACTCAGCTTTGTTGATAGCAAACGAGTTTTCTATGGCTGCGATATTCCTTGCAATATCATATTTCTTTTGCGCCTCAATTTCTTTAATTTTTAGAATTTCTGCTTCAATTTCAGTTCTCTTTTCAGCTTCATATTCTTCCATAGCTTCAACATTTCTCTCTAATTGTGCCGTATTCCCTGATAAAGAGTTTGGCATTGCCTCCACATAGTTCTCTATTTGAACTTGATTCATAACTAAGATGTGTTGTAATGCTTCAATGTTCTTCTTGATATTTTCTTTCATCTGGACCTCAGTTTCTTTCATTTCTTGAATTTCAGCTTCGATATCATTCTTTTTCTGAGTCTCGTATTGTTGCATTTCCTGAATATTTTTCTCGAATTCGAGTTTATTCGTAGCTAACGTATTTTTAAATGCTTCAATATTATTCTCAATAGTTTCTTTCATCTGAGCCTCTACATTTTTCATGTTTTGAATTTCAGCGTCTACTTCACTTTTTTTATTATCTTCAATTTGTTTCATGCGTTTAAAGTTCTCTTCCATTTCCTTTTTAATCTCGGCCAACTTTATTGTCAATGCTTTAATGTTATCATCCATACCTCTTTTTTTTCTATTCTGAATTAACATCATTTTTTCAATTACTTTTTCAATTTTAGTTTGTTTCTCGGTTTTGGATTTTTCTATCGCTTGCATGTTTTTCTTAAAGTCTTGCTTATTAATTTCCAAAGCTTCTTGCATTGCTTCAATGTTATCAACTATTTTGGTTTTCGCTTGAACCTTTTTCTTTTTGATGTTTTTAATTTCAGCTTTAATTGTACTAACTTTTTTAGCCTTGAATTTTTCCACTGCTTTGATAAATTCCTCGTGGTCTGCCTTTTTCTTAGCTAATTTGCTTTCCAAGGATTCAAGCTTTTGCTCTATTTTGATTTTCATTTGGACTTCAATTTCTTGTATGTCTTTTATTTTTGTGTCATATTCTTTGGTATTCTCATCTTCGCGTTTTTGCATTATTTTAATTTTCTTTGCAATTTCGATTTCCTGCTGATCTACGTGTCGTTGCATACTTACAATCCTGTCTTCGGATTCATCTTCATCCGCTTCTACCTTTTTTCTCATTTCTTTTATGTTCTTTTCAATCTCATTTATTTTCCGAATTTCACTTTCTTTAATGCTCTGTATAGCCATTTCAATTTCATTTGTCATCGCAGCTTCTTTGAGTTTCATTGTCTTAATGTTCTTTTCGGTTTCTTCTTTAGTGACACCTAATTGGTTTTGCAAATATTTTATGTTTGCCTCAAGGTCAAATTTCACACGAGTTTCTGTTTCTTGCAATCTTTGAATCTCAGCTTCAATATGGCTTAGCTTCTCAGTTTCGAACTGTTGGATCGCTCGAATATTTTTTTCAAGTTGTTCTTTATTGTTAAGCATTAACTCAAAACTTTTCGCCATCTCGTGTCCCTTCCGAGCCTTTTCTTCTTCCAAATGTTTGATTTCAGCATCAATTTCTCTCTGTTTCTCAGCGTGATGTAGTTCCATAGCACGAATCTTTTTATCGAATTCGTCTTTTGCCATGTTTAAGGTTTTTAGCCTTTTCTCGTTTTCTTTTTCCATTTTTCTTTTCTCTGCCGCCTCAATATCTTTATATTTTTGGATTTTCCTATCAAAATCATGTATCTTCTCTTGTTCGGTCTTCTTCATAACCTTGAAGTTATTTTCCATTTGACTTTGAATCACAGTGGACGCTTTGCGTTTCGTGGCGATGTTACTGTCTATCTTTACTTTCATTTTCGACTCGACATCTTGTAGTTTTTGGATTACCGCGTCAATTTTGGCTACTGTCTCAGCCTCTTCTAATTTCATTATTTTAATATTCCTCTCAAATTGGTCTTTTTTCTTGGCCAATGTATTTCTCTTCGCTTCAATATTCTTTCCAATATTAGTTTTCTCCCTATCCTCTGCATCTTTCATGTTTTGAATTTCACGATGAATTTTATCTTCTTCTTCTTTCTCCCGTTGTTTCGCGGCTTGAATATTCTGTTTAGCTTTCTCTTTGGCCGCATCTAACATGCTTGACATTTCTTCAATAGCTTTCTCCATTTCAGTTCTGGCTCGATCTTCTTTTCTACCCCATTTTTTCATTTCACGATCCATTACATCTTTCTTTTCAGCCTCCTGTCTATTTATTTCATCGATATTATTTTTAATTTTATCAATTTTCTTTGATAATATTCTCGACTTTGTTTCTGCAGTTTCGTCTATTTGAATTTTATTTTTCTCCATCATTTCGAAAATTTTCTTCAATAATGTCTTATCTCTTTCGAACCTAGCCATTATAACTTTTACTCTATCCGAGTACTTCGATGTTTGTAATTCTTTGTTCTTTTTATGGACTTTGGATTTAAGTTTGTTAACTTCTTTCTTCAAAGTTTCTACTTTCGGACTGTGTCTTGGTTTATAAACCCTTTTTTTAACTGGTGTTTTCGTGTCCTGCGAACAATCAATAAACTTTTGTTAAAAATAAGGCTTGACATAGTTTTGCTTGTAAACATAGTTCCAAGTTTCATAACAATCAGATTACAAAAGGGGAAAAAAATATTTTCTATTGTCAATGAAAATATTATTCAGTTTAAAAATACTGATTACCAACAGCTCAGTGCAATAGTTTTTCAAATTGAATTAGTACTTCTAGAGGTTACCTCTTACAAAGTAATTTACCTCGTTATAATATCCAAAATTCAGTAACAGATAACGCACAGCCTAACCTAAAAAGGGACCTATCGAGGAAAGACTAGTTGGCTTAAATAGGGGTGAAAGTTTGTGTGGCCGGTCATCGTTATAGACGATGGGGAATCTCGCTTGTTAGTTTTAAAGTTTCTGGGGTTTATTAATAAAGACTGGTTAAAGGTAAATCATGATTATTGATTGTTTAACCATAATGTATTTTTTTATTTTTAAACTACTCTGACTCTTCACCACCACCAGCATTTATGGTTAAATAAGCAAACGAAGAGACGACGAGAGCAGCGGTAGCCCCGACTTACGAGCAGTAAGTCGTGGGTTCGAACCCAGGCAGGCGAATTACTTTGTGTAATTTATTTCTTCGCCGCTGCTCTCAAAAATGGTGAAGGAAAACATCGTGAGGAAACCGGCAAGTCCTAGAACTAAAAAAAATTGTAGACATGTGACATCTACCAACCCGCACTGGGCCCGCGTGATGGATTACAGCCCACCCCCTCTCATAGAGAGGAGGCCTGTGTCCCAGCAGTGGGAACATTATAGGATGATGATGAAGGCAAACGAATGGGAGCGAGAAAGTTATGATTGTACGGTGTTTATAGGTTCTGAAGATAACGGGCCGGTCGATACACTTCCGGCTGGGCGGCGGGTGTTTCGGTACCATGAGCCTGAAGCGAATCCAAGTGGACGAAGACTTGACTGATGAGGAGGTGGTCGCCAAGTCTTACCCTATAGGTAAGTTATGGCATGCCGGGGCCACGAGAATACAACAATGGATGTCTTTTTTTTTATTCGACTTTTGACAAACAGTAGCTGAAAAATATAAGTTTTTGATTGTTACTACAAATGGATTTACTCCATTTGTGTGTTACTACAACGTGCCTTTGCAGACTTTTAGAACGCACCCTCTTGATAAGATAATATGTGTTTAGGGAGCACCCATAAAGTCCGCGTGCTATGCTACAACCTGTCAGACTTCGTTTACTCGGTAACGGACCAGCCCGATGTGGTCTCCGAGAAATACTTCAACTTCGAACAGCTGACGAGCGGCGAACTCGTCGACGCGACGGTGAAGACTGTTGCTGAGAACCACGTGCTGCTCAATGTGGGGAGGATTTCAGGTGAAAACCATTATTATTATTATTCTACTTTATAGCGTGCCTCTGGCAATCTAAAAGCGAATTTCACCAATGGTGTTCAAGAGCTGCCTATGTACAATATCCCATAACAATATTTATTTAACAATGCAGTGATAGCCCAGTGGTGTGGCCGTCGGACTGCCAAGTCCAAGGTCTTGGGTTCGAACCCAAGAGACGCTACGGTGAAGGAAACCATCGTGAGGAAACCAAACCAGCATGGCCGAGAGAGATATTTCTCGATGGCATGTAAAGCTTTAGAGGCCCATGGGCGCACACAAATTAGATTTATTTAACACTTTAAGCACACAGTACATAGGCGGGTTTAATGTCATTTGTATGAAACAGCAGAGTTTTGGTGTTTTCCTCAACTTTCCGTAATTTCGCACAGCTAGCAAATAACATATTTTGTTTACCTTTAAAAACAGGTCAGTAAGATATGGAAATAGGTCAAAAGTGGTTGCCTTTATTATCCATTGTTAACTGGTTGGTTATAATCTTTTTAGGTTACGTATCGCAAGCCCACCTGTTCGACTCTGGGATCCTGGCTGACAGTAAAAAGACTACCACTTCTAATCCGAAAAAAAAGTATAAGGTAAGTGAGCTTTCTGATAATCTAATGTTTGGTTCCATGATCAATGAAAAATTCGCATAATACTCGTCGAGGCACAACAAATTCACTCATTTTGTTTTTACTGGTGAAGACTATATTATGTCAAAGCACACTAAAGCACTGGTAAATGACAACGTAAATCAGTAACTTTTATACTGAAATTTCGTGTGAAAAAATATTATTATCAAGTGCCATTATCACGTTCCTAACCACTATCTATGAAGGTGGTTAGTAGTACTGATATAATGTACAATAAAAACTTTAACTACGATAACTACGATTTAACGACTCTTTCCTTTCACCGCAATAGAGAAAACATAAACTACGTGAGAAACATGGAATTAACACAGTGATCACAAAACATTAACCACATCTGACCGAACGATATAAAAAAATTAATAGATTACCCAATACTCCTCCTACCTTACTTAAAGATTAAGTAAATAGATAATATTATTTAAGAAAAAAAAGGTCAAAAGTATTCTAAATATCCAAAAATCTCATCAATCATATTCATAACTAAAATAATTTTTGATATATTTTGTATTTACCCCCAGGCGGGCATTTTTCGGGCATTATTACATCGTCTCAAACTTTTTCGTCTGTGTGTTGCATGTCGCGTGACGCTCTGCCGCGGAGTAGGGATAAAGTGAAAGGCGCTTGTCAGAGCGCCTTTGACTTTATCCCTACTCCGCGTTTTATACCCCTAATGGAATATTATTCCAAAAATTTTTAGTTAAATGTCTATAGTGTGAAAAAAGTTTCAGTTTTACCGTGGTTTCATAATACCACACAGTCCATTTTTTATTTGAAGCATAAAAACTATAATGAATATGATGTTTTAATGCAGCTTTCCGTTTAAGATAGTCTACGAAGATAATAGATTAGACTAACGATGCAGTCGGAAGATTTATTTAATTTGTTACTACTGACAAAGTTAATCATTGTATGCTAAATAATATAATTATTAACATTGTCAGTTCTTTGTAAGAATATCTTTATCAATAATGTTTTGCACTTTGACCCAAGTTACTTTATAATCTGAGTTTAATTTCCTGTGTTTCGATGGAGTATTTATCTTTTTTTTAATGATAATTTCATAGTTTGTTCATTATTGCAATAGACTCGCTCCACGACTGAAGACGTCATGTTATGTTATTATAATTATATCTTAAACTAGCTGTCCAGCGCAACTTCGTCTGCGTCACATTTTCCCCGTTTTAGCAACATTTTTCTTTGCTGATCCGCTCCTATTGGCCGTAGCGTGATGATATATAGCCTATAGCTTTCCTCGATAAATGGGCTATCTAACACTGAACTCTCTCTGGTTTTCTCAAGTCGTCTTTCTTTGTCCAGGCTGTCTTCCTATGGAATGCGCTCCCTCTGAACATCAGGTTGGCCAACAGTCGGTTCACGTTTAAAGTTAAAGCTCGCGAACACTTACTTAAGAAGCTGGCAGATTCATCTCATAATTAAATTGTTGTTAGTTTGTCTCTCTCTTTACTTCTTGTATATATATATATGTATGTATTTATGTATTTATGTATGTATCGCTATATTTTATTTTTGTAAATGTTTTCTAACCATCTGTTATACTGCACCTACTATGTTTTCTCTCTGCATCACCCTAAGGTAGACTGGTAGAAAATGCCTAAGGCATTAAGTCCGCCTTTGTACAGTGTTTTATACTTGTGCATAAAGTTTTAATAAATAAATAAAGATATATAGCCTATAGCTTTCCTCGATAAATGGGCTATCTAACACTGAACGAATTTTTCGAATCGGAAGTAGTTCCTGAGATTAGCGCGTTCAAGCAAACAAACAAACTCTTCAGCTTTATAATATTAGTATAGATGTGAAACAGTTTCCATTAACAAACGACTTCATAGCAATAGTTGTAAGGTTTAAATTGCAATGATTGCCAGGCACATGTAACTTATTTATCATGATTGTCTCGCAAAATATAGTGGTGTCATAAATTTATGATTCAAAAGCTATCACATTTTTTTCCCTCGATTAAACCAACAGACCAGACTAAAAATGTTCAGTTTTCAGACTTATCCCTGAACTTGTACTATAAGACGATATTACTTGCCAAATTTCATAGTTCTAGTTCAACGGGAAATATCCTTTACATTTTGATTCTCTTGAGAGTGTCGAAATATACGTTTTTTACGGCATAAAGCATTCAAGGGACTGTAGAAATTAATTCTTAACTTGATACATCCACGCGTTCCCGAGATAAAGGGTCTTGACGGACAGACGGACAACAAAGTGATCCTATAAAAGCTCCGTTTTTTCCTTTTGAGGTACGGGACCCTAAAAAAGTGACTATCAGACCGGATGGGTGAAGCGGAGGTCAGGGTGTAGTGGCGCAGTTTCGGAGAGGGCTAAGTCCAACAGCGAACTGCGTCAAGCAAACTATAATGCCAATCTTGTTTCAGGTGGGGCAGGCAGTGAAAGCACGCGTGTTGGCTGTGGACCCCGGCAGGCAGACCCTATTCCTGACGCTGAAGCCATCGCTCCTGTCTCCAGACCTACAAGTTCTGACAAGCTACGAGCAAGCTGTCATAGGGAAGGCATATACTGGGGTTATTAAGGTACAGTTGTACTTTTTACTATATTCTGATCCTCCATATTTTTATATTAATGTGAAAATAACCCTGTCTGTCTGTCGCCTAAACGGCTGAATAGATTTCAGTGAAATATGGCACATACGTAGACAATTACTTGGGTTGGACTATAGGATACTTTTTATGCCGGTAGTATGTACCCGTGCGGTAATTTTCCATGCAATATTCATAATTAAGAGAGTACTGGTTTCATAACCTAATCGTTTCTATTTCAGACCATAAAGGACTACATATTAGTCACATTTTTCAACAACGTGATAGCGTATATTCCGCGACAGTTTATCAGCAAGGAGCCCCTTGAAAACATTGCACAGGCTTTCCACGTCGGGCAAATTGTAAGTACCTATGACAAGGTTCTAAGTAACGTCGGATTTCTATCGTAATTAGAACTTTGTCGTATAACTGTTAACATCTACTTTTTTGATAATTATCTAAATCGGCAAATGTAAATAAGTTGAAAATAGCGTGCAACAGATAATTTCATATGACACATGTTCGCTTGTGCTAATTTAAACTCTATGTCATTTATTGTTCAGTTCAAAATCAAATGCGTTAAACAAGCGTTATGTATATAATGTTACTACAAAGGATTTGTTTTCAGGTAAATTGTACGATAATGCGAGTGAATGCAGAGGAAAAGAAAATGTCGGGCAGTTTCACAACGCAGCCATTCACACAGATTGTGAGTATATAATTATATACCCATTTTTATTCAATACTCAATGATAATTTTCTTTACTATTACCACTTAACCAACTACTTTATAAACATGTAGTCCAAGTTGATTTTTGAATGGCCTTGCACTAGTCATTTAACTTTGTCATGACATTGAGTTTAAGATCCCAAAACTTGATAGTGATCTAGATTGACTAGATCTCTTTTTTTAATTCAACAAACCTCTTTTGCTACACAGGTTAAAAAAGAGAAGCACAACAAACGCAAAGCAACACAAGACGGCGAAACACAAGTGAAAGAGAAGAAGAAGAAGCAATCAACAGAAGATCTTGCAGAAAAATCAGACACAGAAAACAAAGTTGACCATGACAGTACAAAAAAAAAGAAAAAAATAAAACAAGAACAAACAGAGGAAAGTATAGAAGAGTCGGTAAGCAAAAAAGATAAAAAGAAGAAAGTTAAACAGAATATAGAAGAACAACAAAAGATAGAAGAGACACCAGTAAAAGAAAAGAGAAATAAAAGAAAGAAGAAGAAATCAAAATCAGAAGAAAGCGATGATGACTTAGAAATAGTACTCGATCCACAAGACGCGGTATTGATAGACATGAGTGAATGCACTACCCGAAAACATTACAAGAAAAAAATCGCATCTCTAATAAAATCCATAAACAACAGATCTAAACGCATAGCTAAGATAGACAGAAAAATAGCCAAGCTAGAAGAAAAAGGATTGAACTCAAAGACGAAACTGTTTCACACAGCGATGCAAACTGACAGGATTTTGGTGAAAGAAAGAATAACAAGATTAATGCAAGCTTTGGATGTAGCGCAAGCGAAGTTAAAAGAGTTTGGAGTAGAGTTAAAACAAGAGTTTAATAAGGAGAAGAAGTCGGAAGAAAAGGCAGATAAAGTAGGGAAGAGGGAGAAAACTAGAGACAAGCTAGAAATGAAAGTCGCGGAAAGTCTAGAACCAGCTTTAGAAGTGCCCAGTGCCCAGGACTTCTGGTCTGCAGGACTTGACAGTTTGACGAAGACTGTGCAGGAAGAGGAGGAAAGTAGCAGTGAGGATGAGGTCAGTGTACTCATGCTTCTGTTTTTTTTTTTAAGTTTGTGCGATACTCTGAGAGGTTTTTGTTCTGTTTTTTTTTTGGCTAGGCTGTTATAATTTATTTTATGGTAACGGAGTTTACTTTTAATTTTTAAATATTATAAACAATAAATGTTTGTCACCCTTTTAGGGGATGAATTTTAATTTTTTTGGTATCGGTCTTTGAATGAATGAATGAATTAAAGATTTTTCTCAAGCTCATGTTACAAAATTAAAGTAAACTAATTAACCCATCAAATTAACAGGAACAGGACCAGCCGAAGAAGAAACGCAAGAAGTTATCCGTCGCCGAGAAGCTAGCAAAAGTCAGGGAGGAGGAGGAGCGAGTGAGGGTGATGGAACGACGTGCGACAGAGAGCGAGAACCAGCCGCAGTCCAGCGAGCAGTTCGAGCGGGCCTTACTGGCGAACCCCAACTCCAGTCAGCTGTGGATCGCTTACATGGCCTTCTACCTTCAGGTATCGTATCACACCAGCTTACTGTCCCACTGCTGGGCAAAGACCTCGTCTCATACGGAGAAGGCACGAGCATTGATCACCACGCTTGCTTAAGACGGGTTTGCAGTTTCAGACTTATATTAATTACAAGATTAACAGTTAACACAACTAAGAAATAAGGATCGAAAGACCTTAAGCGAATCAAAGTGCGCACCTTAAGCGAATCAAAGTGCGCACCTTAAGCGAATCAAAGTGTCGAAGACTTGACTGATGAGAAGGTTGTCGCCAAGTCTTACTCTATAGGTAAGTTAGCACGCCTGGGCGACAAGGATACGGCTAGGATGCCTAATTTCCACAGACAAAGCGATCTTGTATCCTCTCATTCAAAACGTGACAAACAGTAGCTGACAAATAATAAAGAAGCTTTTGTGTTCGTTATAAAACTTGAATTTATTCGACTCGTTTGTAAGTTCGACAGATTGGTCTTTGAGCTGTCTTCAAACCAGAAATTCGAAGACCTGTGGCATCACCCACTCCCTCTCATAGAGAATACGCCTGTATCCCAGCAGTGGGAACGTTATAGGCTGATGAACGTTGTATACTCGGATTAGGAAATAGGATACTTCCCAGTAGTAAGGTCCCATTAGATAAATTTATATCCTCACATGGGCGAAGCCGATGCCAAAGGATAGAATTTATCATAAGCATACGTGACTAAGCGTAAGGTAGGACGCCCTCAGGCTCGGTGGAGCGACGATCTTTGTAGGGTGGCTGGTAGCAACTGGATGAGAGTTGCCAAAAGTCGAGTTAAGTGGCGTGCGAGTGAAGAGGCCAGCAGTGGACTGCTGTAAGCTGATGATGACATGTAACTATATCTTACTTTATTCTCTTCGGGCTGGCTACCGAGGTTGAAATGACGTCCACTGAATTCTGCCCTTGAATTTAGGAATTGTGCCACGATGTAGTTCATAAATTCATCACGCAAGTCGCCTGGCTCGGCATCCAGTGCCGGTTCACCACCACGGTCAGTCATCTGGAAATGAATGAATGTCTCTAGCAGCTACTGAGGCTGGATTTGTGCCCGATTGATGGCAATTGCCCATGAATGACAATGAAATAGAATTGACATGCCCTGTACGCCAACGACACAATATGTGACAAAAAATTTGGTGCAGTATAACACGAAATAAGCAATTTAAATCGTTACTTTTGTGGTTTATTTATATATCCTTAAAATGTGGTCTTTTTTTATTACTTTACATTTAATATTTATGATGTATTCTTAAATATTAAATGTAATGTCTTATCAAGAAATAAGATAACAATACTTTTGAAATCCCTTTTTTTATTTGTAAGTATTTGCGTTGAATTTGTGGCTTGGCGTGGAGGGCACGCGCGTGTGTTTTTGCTCTGGCTTTCAAAAGGTTAAACGAGTCATCATCCATCATCTTCTGCCCTTGTCCCAATTCATTTTGTATCGGCGCAGCATGTGTTCTTCCATGCATCTCTATTACTCGTCATAGATATATCATCCTTCACACAGTCACAGGCACTTTTGAATAGTCAAACAACAATAAAAATGAAGCTACAGTCCCAGTCACAAGACATAATAACTTGTGAAAGTACTGTAGTTGCCCATTCCGTAGCGTAGATCTCTATGGAGAAGAATGGGCAAGAAACTCCATGGACACTCTTTTAAATCAGAATCTTGTTGCAAAAACCTTGGTTACATCATTCATGTTTAGATGGTACATTATGTAAGAACGATGTAGCAAGACGTGCACGTTAAAAGTGTCCATAGTAAAAACAAAAAAGACAATTAAAAAATAAAATAATTAGTTCGAAATAAGCCGTGGCAACTAAGACCAACTGATAGCGCCCGTTCACGAACATGACATCTATACTTTCGTCTTCCCCTACTCTTATACCCATCCACATTCAATCTCAAAACTTTCCCCATCACATTGTCCTCATTTCTCCGCATCACACGTCCATTCCTTGACAGCCGATTACCATAAAACTTTTCAGTCACCGGCGCCAGACTCCCAGTCTCCAAGGAGATTTTCAGACTTCCTCTTAAGTAGATAATCATTTCTTATTTTATCACGTTACACCACAAATCAACAAAAAGTACACCTGACAACGTATATGCAAAATTTCAGGATGATCGGTTCAGTGGTTTAGGCGTAAAGAGGTAGTAGAGAGAGTTAGGATTAGGATAAATGCAGGTTTCTTCACGATCTTTTCCTTCACCAATGTAAGTGATGTTTAAGATGTCATGTTCGTGAACGGGCGCTGTCAGTTGTGACTGGTCATCTCTTAGCTGCCACGGTTTTTTTTAATTATTTTATTTTTTAATTACTGATTTAATCTTTTGCTCTGGACGCTCTTAACTTGCCCGTATTTCTACATCGTTCTCACATATTTGTAATTCTTAACATGAATGATGTAACCAATATTTTGTAACATATTTTGATTTAAAAGAGTGTCCATGGAGTTCTTGCCCATTCTTCTCCATAGAGATCTACGCTTTGGAATGGGCAACTACAGTACTTTCATAAGTTATTATGCCTTGTGACTGGGACTGTAGCTTCGCGTTTTTTTTTTGTTTTTTTTTTTGACTTGTTAATGTGCCTGTAATGGTCTAATTGAAATAAATGCTTTGAGTTTGTGTTTGATGACTTAGAATGTTCCTTTCGACACGTTCAGTTGTGGGAGGTAATCCACGATTTCTATAATAGGGAGGCTTATTGTAGATGGCGTTACTGTAGCTAAAGTATTTTGATTTTAGCAGAAGTATGTAATCTCTTCCCAACTGTGTTGGGGTCCGCCTCGTCTAACCAGGTGCAGCTGAATACCAGTATTTTACATGGTCTGACTTCCTCAACCCAGTAACTGGGTAATACGACCCTTGGTGAGGTAAGTTTTCAGACTTTCGGGCCACTGTCTACCTGTAGCGACAGTCAAAGATCTACAAAAATAAGAGCCGGGACCAACGGCTAAACATGCATTACGAGGCACGGAGGGAACTTCGCATGTATTGCATTGTGACCCATCCACGGACCGACCTCAGCAACTGTTGCTTCACCTTGTATATCCAACCGTGCGGCTACATACACTCTGTACATGTATTGATATCTTACCTTCTTCTCTTCTGGCAGGCTACCGAGGTTGAAAAGGCTCGCAAGATCGGACGGAAGGCTCTGGCGACCATATCGTTCCGCGAGCCACTTGAGAAGTTCAACACGCAAGTTGCTCTGCTCAGCATCGAGTGCCGGTTCGGCACCAAGGTTAGTCATCTGGAAATAAAACAACATATTAATTGATATAATAGGGGTGCGGACTGGGTAAAGAAAACGACATTCTATTTTGTCCGTCAGACAGGTAATACAAAAATATTAGATACGTATTTTTTTTTTTTTAAACGTTGCCCCACACTAGGAATTTCTCCTGTATCGTGGGTGCGTTTACAAACATTTAAACTCACAACCTCAAACAGCCAGACCCGGAACAACTATCTGTAGGCGATACAAATATTTGTTCCGTGCGAGGATCGAACCCGCAACACGCAGCGCAGCAGTCGATCGCTCAGCCACTGCGCCAACCGTGTCGTAAGTTTTGTTTTATCAAAATATCAAAAAATTACTTAGTTAAAACTCATTAAAGTTGGAGAGTGGGGGCTCACTACGTCACAAGTAGGTATAAAACTTACCTACATGTGACGTCATGCGCCATTTCAACTCAACATATCTCCGTAATTTTATGACCACGTGAAAAAAGAAAAAATACGTGTCCAATGCTTTTCAATAAAATACCCGACGGACAAAGAAAAAAAATGTGACTATCCCCTATTATGACTGCTGAACAATAAGGTCCCTGGGTTGGATTCCCGGGTCGAGTCAAGGTCAAGTGTTTTTGGATTTTTCCATCAGAAATTCCTGTAGCAGTCTGGATTTGTGCCTAGATGAAGGCAACAGGCTGGCTCCCTATTACATGGGACGTAAACATAACTGGCGAAATGTGGCAGAATTAGGCAGAGGTGGTACCTAATGTACACCACATTAGGTACCACCTCTGCCTAACCCTTCGAGTAATTCAAGCGTGTCCAACAACAAATCAGATTTTTTCGTGTAATGACTACTGCATGATGTTATATTATAGCTTACAGAATTACAAGTGTGGAGTTTGTTTTCACTATTTGTTAATTTAAGGAACTTGTTTAAAAAAAAAACTAGCTTTCTGTGTCTGCGTCACATTTTCCCCATTTTCGCAACATTTTTCATTGCTGCTCCGCTCCTATTAGTCGTAGCGTGATGTTATATAGCCTATGTCCTTCTTCTGGTTGAAAACTATCTTCTTGCCAAATTTCATTAAGATCCGATCAGCCGTTTAGTCGTGAAAAGGTAACAAACAAACTTACTTTCGCATTTATAATATTAGTTAGGTTAATTGAAAAGCTCATCTGCTCTTAAACGTAAATAACTCAAAAATTGTTGTTAAACGTTCAAACATCAAGGTCAATGCCATTGCAAGCGTGTAACGCAATTAAAATACTCCTTAAATTGTCGACGCGGTGCCTAAATAACAAATGAAGGAATATGAAACCTCACACGTGGCTTATCGGTTGCACTACTTAACTGCAAACTATAGCAATTACTGTTCTCGGAAACACTTCACTATATGGAGCAGATACCATAGGTACTATAAAGACTGATGTCACCTATCCCGTGACATTGGTACAAATAAAATCTTTATACTTATAAAATCGTCTGTCCTGGCTGACTATCACATCGCACAGGGCAAACCGCTTAACAGATCGGGCTAAAATTTAGCACAAAGATAGCTATTATTACGTAGGCTTGCGTAAAGAAAGAATTTTGGAAAATTCAACCTCTAAGCGGATGAAATGCGGGTTTAAAGTTTTTCTAAAAATCCGGTAAAGCTGGTACGAGGTAACTGGTTCTAAATATGTGTTAAATCTTTTATAAATAATATTAAATTAAGTAGCATGGAATCAGGATGCGGTTTTTAACATAATGGATAGAATTTATTCCGGGAAATTAAGGCTATTATTATTCTACATTATTATGAAATATGTACTTATACTAAAAAAAACTCTTAGTTGTCTTTAAAACAGTTGCGAAGCAGGGGCTGGTCGCAGTTTTTCAATGTAAGCAAAACTCATTAGCCTAATTGGATTTCAAAAGTTCTATAAATTCTAATTGAAGTATGTACATTGTTTGTGTGTTTTGTCTGAGAAAATAAATAGTAGCATCGTTTGATCTTTATATGTATGTGTTGTTCTCTACTAAGTGTATGCAGATAATCAAGTATGTATTTATTTCAAATAAATCATAGGCCTAAATCATCCTATTATTATTATAAATGCGAAAGTTTGTGAGGATGGATGGATGTTTGTTACTCTTTCACGCAAAAACTACTGAATGGATTTGGATGAAATTTGGCACACGGGTAGTTCATAACCTGGATTAACACATAGGATACTTTTTATCCCGATAGTATGTTCCCGTGGGACAAATATCGACCTCCACGCGCGCGACGCCGCGAGCATAAGCTAGTAGGTAATAATTATTTTTTAAAGCATTTTCATTCTCATTTTCTTCATTACTAACAAATTATAATTCCTAGTTAATCGCACCCGTGTGAAGCCGGGGCAGGTTGCTAGTTTAAAACAAATGCTAATTTTAAAATAAATACATGCACGTTCTGTGATCAACAACGTTTGTTATAAAAGTTTTGTGAAGCTTGACCCCGCTTTATACACATAGAACGATAACAAAATTATGTTTTGCATTGTTTTGTCTTTTAAAAAGATAAGACAATTGCAGTTACAATTCTCTTCTATTTAATATATCATCTAAATACCTAGCTAATTATTGTAAAATCATAATTTTATAGGCTGATTTAATATCGAAATTAGACCTCACATGCTAATATTGGTAAAAAATTTATGGTGTAAAAAGACAACTTTTTATCACGGATTCATTTCCTGTGTTTTTATTTCTCGTTGGTTATTTAAGAAACCGGTATGACAGACGGACAAACACGTGAAATTATAAAGGTTCCATTTTTTATTAAATTAGGGACCGTAAATTTTCCCTATAATTTGAACGGAAAGGTGTTTCAACTTTTGTACGGAACAGCAGACTTTTTATAACCTAACTGACTGCATTTACATCACGATGTACCTATTCCACTGTGTGTTCAAAAACAATTTTTGTGTAATGGTCAAAATAGCTGTCGCTTTATTTATAACTATGCCTTATAATCTAGACTTTTATTACTGTCCTTCCTCAAAATCTGATAAACAACTTTCACTTTTAAAATGTATTAGTACGAAAAACACGCGGTTTTTAATAACATAAGCGACGCGGCGACGGACTAAAAATAGCCTTGTCTGACGGACGTACTGTTGCACAACTTCAAATTAATATTCACCCTTAAACTTGGCAAAACTTCACATCAGGATGTCGGTGTAATACATAACGTTCAAGTGTTTCCTTGTCACATCACTAGATAACCGCCAGTGTCACTATTACTATGGCAGCTAAAAACTTTATATCGTAATGCCAAAGAGGTCAAGTTTTATAATGAAATCGGCGCCTGTTCTCCGCGCTGGCTGAATGCAGACTAAACTGCGTCTCAATTCTCATATCGATAGCCGGCCGGCACTTGTACATCACTATATAACCTATACTTAGGTAATATGTACCACCTACAGGGACGTGCCTACTTGTGGTTTTCCTACACTCAGGAGAGTGGTTAATATAACTACGTCGCGTTTATCAGACCCTTATCGTTGTAAAGCTATGCTTCAGAATTTGTATGAGTCAGTTCTTGAACTACATTTAGATTACAATTCCTACTAAAGCAAATCTTCACTAAGGTTGAAATTAACTAAGTGTCACATAGACAAATCGACTTTGTCGTTTTATGACGTTCAAGAGACATTCAACCTTAAAATGAAGAAATAATAACTTGTCTCCAACTGAACAATGGATTTATGATGAGTCAGTAATTTAGTCATTTTGAGCGCCCAGGTTTTATTACAAATTAGACAACGTAGCATAGGTAGGTACATTATATATGAGAGAGGTTCAAAACAATATGCTAATCATTATTTTATTTATTCTCTTTATTCATAGAGTGAATATTTTGTTTATTATTTGACTATACTGTTCAAACTTAGGTGGGTTTCTAAAATACTTTTTTAGTAAAGGCCGGTGCTTTTTCAACACGGTTTAATTTGGAAATAAATTTAAACTTAAAACTATCTAGTTCAGATTTTAAAAGGAAAGTGGTGCACTTCCTAAGCTATAAGATTTTTTTAATTATTCAAATAGCAGGCGTTATTTATGGAGATAAATAAATACATGATTTACAAACTAATAGTATTTAAATCGAAAAATGAGTGTTCTATTACTTACATCTCTGCCTAATCTGTTTATAAAATATTACAAGGGGAAGAAAGGGATTTTAGGACATCAAAATATTATAATTTTATGAGCAATCAATTTTATTAAAACAAAAAAAAAACTTTGTGGCGTCGTCGTCAGCTTTTGAAATCGCACCATTTTGCGTTGCAAACTTTTAGCAATTATATAGAAACACTAACAAGGCGCGGGTTGTTCGTACGGTCATTACGACTAGTAAACATCGTGATTTCTTTCATCATCGTGCTGGCCTTCTCCCATGTTACTTGGGGTCAACGCAACAGGTTCTTCTCATCGATCCTCCAACTCAGCCGTCACAGTATCATTTACTCCGTTACTCGCATATAATTCCTTCTGTATTTTCCTTGGATTTTCTCTGTCTCTATCAATCAATATTTATATTCCTCACTCTGTCAATCACATGTGTTTCGTCCTTCCTCATCACAAATGTCCATATATGTATAACACAGTGACTTTTCACTTAAATCTTCCGGAATATATTCTGTAGGAGTAAACAATGGTGACAGCCGCACTAAAACCTGTCGCGTAGTTGATAAAAATAACCCGGTCACACAAAGCGACACAAAAATACGTTTTGTTTTAATTTTAATGTTTATAGATCGTATAGATTTTTGATGCTTTGTTTGAACTCTCCTACACCCCCACACATAGGTACATTATTTTTTGCACTCGGTTTGATATTAACTCAGATCAGCTAATGTTTTTTTTTTAAACACAACTTCAATAAAAAAATAAAAGCAAAGTTATGTCATCATTGTTTAAAAACTTGTTTACTTAGATAAAATTTATGACCGATTTTTGATTGAAGAACAAAGTTAGATTTACGAAAAATTTGACCGCGAACTTTTAGAAATAATTCGTTTATGAAAAGTGAAACTAACCTGAAACTGTGGGAAGTATTTCCGAATATTTGATGAAAAATTATCACTTATACTTAATTTAGTCGAACTGATAAGTAGTGTTGCTCAACTGAAGTCACAAATAACACTGGATTATGCGGCATGGTCCTGTGTATATATATATTAGTAACACGCACATTATTCGCGCCTACGCTCGACAAACAGGTCAGAATTGTTTTTAATTTGAATAACTCTATAACTCCGGGATTCCCGGAAACTTAAATTCGTCGTATCTACGAATATCTGAAGCGGTTTAGGCATATTCAAATAGCAAGTTCCGACCTAATTAGAAATCAAAGAATATATTGCGCAGACATTAAAATGTCAGATCATTTTCGTTGCTCCTATAGTTACCAACATAGTAGGCGCTATTTTTGGCATACGGATTGTCCCACAACTGGACATAGGCGTCCCCTTTCTCCTTCTAAAATTTTCTGCCTTGTACTATTTCTGGCCAGGTAAACCATTGCCCGTCTAATCACATCTCATACATAATCCAGCCTACAATGTTCCCACAGCTGGGACACAGGCGTCCTCTCTAAGATAGGGGGTGGGCTGAGAACCACCACGCAGGCCCATTCCGGGTTAGTAGATGTTACATGTCTTTGAAATTTTTGTTCTACGTCATGCTGTAAACATTATGAAGAACTGTCTCACTTCAGGGCTGAGGCCCTCATACAGAGAAGGCAAGAGCTATCGCGCATTAATCACCACGCGAAACGCCTGCTCAAGGCAAATAAGTAATAAAATACACACCCGTTCAACTTTTGTAAATTATCAGTATAAGTTCCGACTGTCTCTTTGGTCTAGTGGTCACAAGCGCGACTGTTGACCATGACGTCCTGGGTTCGATTCCCGGGAAAATTGTGAAGAGGTTTTTCCATCACGAATTTCTCAGTAGCAGGCACGGAGTCTAGATTTCATCATCATCTGCCTAGCCTTTTCCCAAACTAACTTGGAGTCGGCTTCCAGTCCAACCGGGTGCAGCTGAGTACCTGTATTTGACATGAAGCGACTGCCTATCTAACCTCCACAACCCAGTAACTGGGTAATACGATATCCCTAAAGACTAAGACTGGATGTCAGACTTTTGGCTTCTGACTACTCGTAACGACTGTCAAAGATCTACAAATGACAGCCGGGACCAACGGCTTACCGTGCTTTCCGAGGCACGGAGGAATCTCGGTATATTATTGTGGTCACCCATCCACGGACCAACCTCGGCAAGCACGGCTTAACCTTAAAGATCGACCCGTGCGGCTGTTATTATTTAGCCACGAGCTCCTCAAACGGACGGAGACCACGGAGTCTAGATTTATGGTCGGTTGATGGCAATAGGCTCGTCACTTATTACGACTGTATACATGAGACTTGAGCAAAATGTGGGTGTTCTATTAGGTACACCTCTGCTAACTGTCTACCCCTTGAGGGTTTAAAGGCGTGATGTTATGTTGTTTTGCGCAGTAAATATATGTTATGCGATATTCAGACTCATTATAATTCGACTTCTATCGCCCGATGACGTAATTCACATTGAGTGCTCGTCTCGTGACCTTGCCTATAGATTGTTGACCTGTTTTTCGTTGGTTCTTCCCGAACTCATAGACAACCATAATATTTTTTTTGTGGAATCGTAGAGTATCTTGTAACGCGCCTGCGTAGTCAGCATGTGAATAACTTTAGATCAATATGTTGTTCTTGGTCGCTGTGAACACATTATTGAGGTGTGCCGTATTTCATTCGTTGGTAGAACGAAAACACTTTATAAACACACTAATCTTGTTTACCAAGACAAAGTATTTGCGACTCGAACACGTTTAGTCAGTTGCGTTTAGCTGTTTTTCTTGTATCAATTCACTTTACGGCGTGGAAACTTATAAAGCTTTACGCTACATTATAGAACACATGTATTAGATAGAAAATATAAGTATACAGGGTGTAACGGAAAGGGTATATACATACTGAAGGGTGACCATCAAACTGAACATGTTTCTCATCATAAAACATGTTTTTTAGCGAAATAATTATCTGCTTCCCAATACAAAATTGCAATACCTAATCGACCCAAATGTATGGGGCAGCTGATATTTTTGTCGCTGTTACGATGTTTGTCCGATGGAGAAACATGTTCAGTTTGATGGTCTGTAGCACACCCTTGAGTATGTATATGCTGTATAAGACGCGAAAAACAACTTCAGGCGTGCGCTTTGACCAACAACTGAATACAAATACACCGTGTAAATCACCTCATCACGAAGCCGTCAACCAAGCATTCTGTACATGAAACTAAGAAACTTTACGCAAAAATTATTGCTGGGAAACGACTTTTTTTTGGGGGTGTAAAATCATGTTTTGTGGTAGAACTCGATGTAACGCACTCAAAACATTGTGCTGATGGACGAATTGAATATTATGGGGGTCGTGGAGGTGTTTAAAGAGAGTGTTTAAAAATCTTACATTAAAAACTTGTATTTAAAAAAATACTTGTCAAAAAGTTGGAACTTTGACCCCTAATATCACCGTAACTAGGAGGTTCCCAGGTATGGTGTAGAACAAAAAAATGATCGCAATGACAGGGAGAACCAGTGCCTTTCGGCTTCGTTAAGAGGTGTTTTACACCCTTTATTTTGTCATTGAATTAATATTCGGCAGTGTCCGTGGTGATTCGTTCTTTGCGAAAGTTTATAAAACCAGTTTAATATAGTGTGCTAAGATTAGATAATGTTTTGTTTTAGAGTATCTATCAAAGAATGCAGTACAAAGTGCGACACGTCAAGCCTTAATTTTCCAGTATAACATGGCCACGTTTTGTATATGTTTGTCCTACACTGAGAGATTCGCTTAAACTGGTTTTGCATAGCTTAATTTCGTTGTCGTGCGTACAAACAAACACATTAACAATGTAATTAATTAATGATTGTTTGGTGATCTCTTCTTGGTGCAAACATTACATTTTAATATTATGGTGGGGTATTAGGGAACAAACATAGTTGTAGCAAGAGTGTTGCCCCACACTAGGAATTTCTCCTGTATCGTGGGTGCGTTTACAAACCTTTAAATAAACATACACAAACTGCCAGACACGGAACAACTATCTGTATAATATAATAGTTATAATAGGTTTCCATACAAATATTTAAATATTATTCCGTGCGGGGATCGAACCCGCGACACTCAGCGCAGCAGTCGATCGCTCAACCACTGCGCCAACCGTGCCGTCAAACGTTTCTCCAGTGTTACCACACCAATCGATCGATCGTCGATCGATGGTTGAATGGGTTAGTTTTTTCGTCAATCGATAGTTTCTACTAGGTAAAACTATCGATCGATTGTCAGTCGATGTTCGATCGATTGGTGAGGTAACAACACCCTTACTCACACAAATAAACAACTTTACATTAGGTAGATACCATAGAGTCTATGGTAGTAGTTAGCTTGATTGGTCTATGGCATAGACCAATCAGGCTTTTCATAACCAGTTTATACAGATCTCTCATTGTACGGGAAATCAATACAAAGCGAGGCCATGTTATACTGGAAATGTATAGCTTGATATGCCGCCGTGTGTTCCATAAGAACTAACCCTAGTATAATTATAGAAAAATATTTATATAAAGGGTGTAAAACACCTCTGAACAAAGCCGAAAGGCACTAGTTCTCCCTGTCATTGCGATCATTTTTTTGTTCTACACCATACCTGGAACCTTCTAGTTACGGAGATATTAGGGGTCAAAGTTCCAACTTTTTGACAAGTATTTTTTAAAATACAAGTTTATAATGTAAGATTTTTACTTTAAACACCTCCACGACCCCCGTACTATTCAATCCGTCCATCAGCACAATGTTTTGAGTTCTACTACAAAACATGATTTTACACCCCCCAAAAAAAAGTCGTTTCCCAGCAATAATTTTTGCGTAAAGTTACTTAGTTTCATGTACAGTATGCTTGGTTGACGGCATCGTGATGAGGTGATTTACACGGTGATATATCTTCTGTTTTCTACTTTGACGCAAAAATTACGTACTTACACTAAAACTTTTTATAAATTAATCTTTATTATTTATTTGGTACAATAACCAGCATTTTAATCAGTTCACAACTGATTATTTTGTTAGCGGAACAATTATAATTTAATTAGCATCAAATGAGGAGCTCGTGGATAGCCTGTGGACGGTGAGTAATGGGCTAGCTCACCGTCCGTCCGTCTCATGACGACAAGCCGTGTCGACGGCGCGTACGTGTTCCACGCGCGCCTCAAGGAGATGTCAGCAAACCAGAAGGGGTCCGAAAGGGCCGATGCCTGCCAGGGCTGCGGGTTGTTCGAAAGAGATACCGCGGCCCTGGAACACAAAGGGCGAAGAAGGAACATGGGTGGGTTTTAGTCAGTACAAGTCTGACACTCCCTCCCGCTCCGCCCAGAGCGGGAGAAGTCATTTGATGATTTCCCATCCGCAAAAAAAAAAAAAAAAGGAGCTCGTGGATAAATAATAACAGCCGCCCGGGTTAAGCTGTGCTTGCCGAGGTGGGTCCGTGGATGGGCGACTATAATTACATATTGAGTATCCTCCGTGCCTCGAAGCACGTTAAGCCGTTGGTCCCGGCTGTCATTTGTAGATCTTTGACAGTCGTTACGAGTAGTCAGAAGCCAAAAAGTCCGACATCCAGTCTTACCAAGGGGTATCGTATTACCCAGTTACTGGGTTGTTGAGGTCAGATAGACAGTTGCTTCATGTAAAATACTGGTACTGAGCTTTATCCGGTTAGACTGGAAGCTGACCCCAAGATAGTTTGGGAAAAGGCTAGGCAGATAATAATAGCATCAAATAATCCATATTTTCAATTTTACCCGATAATACGATACGTGTCTAGAAAGGGTTAGCATAATAAACTTCGTAAGTTTGTACGTAAGAAGTAATCTACAAAACTACTCAACCAATTTCAAACTTCTGTCTCTGATAGACTATTGACTCTGATTGACAACACAAAATGTTTATCGAGAACCAGCTATTTTCACGTCAGCAACTCAACCAACACCCAGTCTTTTGCAAATGTCGTCTCTATCAAAAATATATATAAATACAATACATGATAGGTACTGTTCATTGTTTAAAAATAAATAGCATTTATATCCGTATTAAGTACTAGTCTTCACACTTAGATTTCCTGTGAAGTGACGTGACCATGATCTGCAGGAAGAAAAAAACAAAACGTTACTGTCGACGTGATGGTTTATAACTTCAAAGCTATATTTAACAAACGCACATTAGATAAATGCGTCACTACAGAAAACGAGATTAAATGAAAAAATAACGTTTGGCTATCAATATAAACATTTAAACAAAATTCAACACGTATATGTGCTTTACTTCAAGTTACTATCTACTTATACATAATATATTCGGCATACGTATTGTTTGTGCGCAGAACTAAATTATTACAATATATACCTAACTCTAGCTATCTAAATTTATTCGTGGGCGGTTTGGAAGCCGGCACGTGACGTGACTCATCGACCGTCTCAGCCGACCTCTAAGCTGGCTGAATTCCCCGAGCATAGAGCTAACGTATGGAATTATAGAGTTTGCATCGTTCGGAAATCGTAGCGATCAGAATATTCGCTTGATGTTTGTCGATGGTTTTTCAACTATTTATGCATTTACTCAAAATTAATTAAATAATAATAATTGTAAATATATAATTGTATATATAATAATTGTATGATAATATAACACACTATTATGATAATGTTTTTAATTATTATCAGCTTTATTTGGATGTAGCTGAGTGATTTTTCGTACAGAATGTATGATGAAGAATAGACTCGAGAATTTATTGCTCGGTGTAAGGGTGTTGACGGCACGGTTGGCGCAGTGTTTGAGCGATCGACTGCTGCGCTGCGTGTCGCGGGTTCGATCCCCGCACGGAACAAATATTTGTCCTACAGATATATGGCCTACAGATAGTTGTTCCGGGTCTGGCTGTTTGTGTATGTGAGATTAAATGTTTGTAAACGCACCCACGACTCAGGAAAAATTCCATATGTGGAGCAACGTTTAAAAAATAAAAAAAAATAGAAGGTGTTTACCAAAATTGGGACAATGGTGTAGTCATAAGATAATTACAAAAAAAATAATACAACATGGCTAAGTCGGTTGCATAGCGAATGATGGATATACACTATAGACAGGTACTATCAAAATTTATTCGGCATTAATAATTATATTATATTGTTTAGTGAAATAATTAATTAGCATTTTTGTATAAAAAGTTTTTATGAAATAGTCCTCATATCTGAAGGTCAAAGTGGTGATAAAAGACTTTTGTTGAATGTAAAATCGGCTGTTAGATAAATATGTAACAACATCACGCCTGTAGTCTCTGAAGGGGTAAGCAGAAGTCATTCAGCTTCCTATTTTCACCTACTTATTTCTCAGTAGTAGCCACGGAGTCTATTGGGTGGAGTAGGATTTTTGCCCAGGTGATGGCAATAGACTCGCCCGCTATTACATGAGGCTTAAACATAACTGGCGAAATGGGGGTGTAGGTACTTGTTAGGTAGAACTCTACCTAACCCTTCGGGGCGACAAATGTGATGTTATGTTATTATTAAAACCGCCCCCCCCTATTACAGGAATCCCTTCAAAAGACGTTGGAAGAGGCTCTGCAGACTAACGAGCCGTTCGACATCCACTCCAAACTGCTGGACATCTACGTGGAGACCAGCAAGCACCAGGAGCTCAGTGCGCTGGTGGAGCTCATGATGAGGAAGTACAAACGGGAGAGCAAGATGTACGCGCTCTGTGGTGCCGCCTGCTTCAAGTTGGGACTCGTTGACAAGGCGCGGCAGGTGAGACAGACACTAATGGTGGCAATTTTTTATTTTTTGAATGACCCCTCTCAGACCAACTCGTTAAGGTTGTTATTGCTTAAGTGAACTATCCAGTGGTGGCCTTTTTTTTTAAGATTGAAGGGAAGTGACCCCCCCCCACTCTGGGCAGAGCGGAAGGGAGTGTCAGACTTGTACTGACTAAAACCCATCCATGTTCCTTCTTAGCCCTTTGTGTTCCAGGGCCGCGGTATCTCTTTCGAACAACCCGCAGCCATCCTGTGGTGGCCTCAAATGAATTGAAGGCCCCCAGCCAGGGCTTACAAACTAAGTTAAACTAAATGACCGCTCGCTAAAGGCACCTCTTGTGGGGTTCGGACCTCGGCTTATGGCGTCATTGAGGGGGCAGCAAGGGACAGACTGGGTCGTATTATTATTATTTGGGTAGTTTGACGATACATTCAGTTAGTTCGTTCAGCGGCGCTTGCTGGCTCGTTGGGCAAGGGTCAGGGGTTACGCGGTGGTGGCTGCGGTAACAGACCCGTTAAAGTTTAAGCGTCTTTCAAAACAAAGGAAATATAATTGATTCTGCACCCACTTGCAAGGGTTTGGTATGGAGCAGAATGGGCAAGAAACTCCACCGTTACCTTTTAAAACGTGTAATAGTACATTGTTACCCTAGGGGTGAAAGTAACTTATTTAGTCGTGAGGGCGCCAATAGTTCGAGGTACTAAACAAGTCTTTAACCCAAGGTAAACACTGTGCTTTTCATTACGAATACAAGGAAAGTAAGAATAAAAACATGAATTAGCTAAAGAAAAAAATAGTAAATTTTATTTTACATAAACTCCGTCTCGGGACTAAATAAGTTACTTTCACCCCTAGGGTAACAATGTACTATTTCAAAACACTTCCTCGTAAACTGGCTCTTATTGTAATACGGTTAGGTTCAAAATGCAATGTATTACACGCTCGTGGTTTTTTTTTTCTATTATAACAAATAATAATTCCTGATTTTGACTCGGAAAAATATAAAAATTTAAATATTCATGAAATAAATAAACAACGATCAACCATTGGTCTTCAATGCACCTTCCATCGATAACACTTACAAGAAGAAACTCTTGTCCTATAGTGGTTTTTAAGTTAATATTGTAATTAATGGAAACTATTTGTATTTTTCAGGTTATGCAAAAAGCGATTTCCGTGCTAGAGAAGAAAGAACGTAAGTTAGAAAATATAATGTATTTACTTTATTTAATGCGATTAAAGCTCCAAAAAGAAACAGAACTTAATTTAGACTTTACTGCAGTTGGGTCAGCAACATAGAATCTATAAAAACATAATCCCATCTATCAAGGAGCAAGCCTATGATATCATTAGGGCACAAATGAAAAACTGCTGCATAAAATACATTATGGAAATACTGCTCAATCTGGAGAGACAACCCAGGGCCCCATTCTGTCACATGGTTAAAATAAAGTAGTATGATAAGATTTGAAATAATAATATCTTACCAACAGATCACATATTTAGCTTTGTTTATTCGTTTATATATTTTATTATACAATGTTTATTCTTCTCTGATCGTGTGGCATCACTTTCGGCCCTATCAGAAAGCTCTGTGACTTTTTTTTAAATATTTTTTAGTAACATGCTGAGATATCCTTTTGGGCTTTTTTTTGTGTCCTGTGTGAGTCAAATAAAGAATTTTTCTTTCTTTCTTTAGACGTGTCAGTTCTGGTCCAGTTCGCTCTGCTGGAGAGCCGCAGCGGGTCCCGCGAGCGCGCCGAGGCGCTGTTCGAGCAGGTGCTGGCGGTGTACCCCGCGCGCGCCGACGTCGCCGCCTCCTACCTGCACATGCTGCTCAAGCACAAGGAGCATGACCGCATCCGGTCAGTTATTATCAAGATAATACACCGTGTAAATCACCTCATCACGAAGCCGTCAACCAAGCATTCTGTACATAAAACTAAGTAACTTTACGCAAAAAATATTGGTAAACGACTTTTTTTAGGGGGTGTAAAATCATGTTTTGTGGTAGAACTCAATGTAACACACTCAAAACATTGTGCTGATATGGATGGATTGAATAGTACGAGGATCGTGGAGGTGTTTAAAGTAAAAATCATACATTAAAAACTTGTATTTAAAAAAATACTTGTCAAAATGTTGGAACTTTGACCCCTAATATCTCCGTAACTAGAAGGTTCCCAGGTATGGTGTAGAACAAAAAAATGATCGCAATGACAGGGAGAACCAGTGCCTTTCGGCTTCGTTAAGAGGTGTTTTACACCCTTTATTATCATCACCTGCCTAGCCTTTTGCCAACTGTGTTAGGGTCAGCTCCCAGTCTAACCGGATGCTGCTGAATACCAATATTTTGCATTGAGCGACTGCCTATCCGACCTCCACAATCCAGTTAGTACTGTAGTAGGTAATACGATACCCCTTGGTAAGACTGGTTGTCAGACTTTCGGGTCACTGACTACCTGTAACGACTGTCAAAGATCTACAAATGACAGCCGGGACCAACGGCTTAACGTGATTTCCGAGTCACGGAGGAAACTCAGTTTGTAATGGGTGATCACCCATCCACAGACCAACCTAGGCAAGCACGGCTTAACCTTAAAGATCGACCCGTGCGGCCGTTATAATTTAGCCACGAGCTCCTCAGTTGCATGACAGTGACAGAAATGTTACATTCCTCTATCAACCAACATTTTCTTATGTATCTCATTTGTTCATAGGCAAGTAATGGAGCGCATGACATCGCAGAAGTTGCCAGCAAGAAAAATGAAGATTCTGTACAAAACCTGGATCGACATTGAAGAAAGAATCGGGGATCAAGAACAAGTGGACAGAATAAGACAGCGAGCGATGGAATATATTGAAAAAGCAAAGTTTTAACCAATAATGTTAATAAACTAATTAATAAAATTAATAAAAATATTAAGAATTTAATTTCACTATTTCTTGTTTTTTTTTTCATACTTCATAGGCTTTTGGCCGCAACAGGCTTGATGTGAAGCGAGGATGCGGCCTAGCGTGGAGCACGCTTGCCTTTAAGAATCTGATTCACTCGTACTGTGAAGAGATACGGATTATAATAAACGGGAAACTATGAAGCCGGCAGAGAACTCCACACTGGCACGGTTCGCACAGTAAATGTGAAAACAAAAGCGCTTAGTAAGACGGATTCCCGTATCAATATGGGGAAATTCTGGATTATGAAATCTGTCTTATTCTATTCTGAGTCTAAATTGAAGGAAATAAGTAAGTAAAGTTATTAAATTCTAAATTAGAGTTTGGCAAATACTCAACTCCAAGACACATGATATTATGTTAATTTTTATTATTTAGATAGTATTAAATGCCTACTTAGTGTCTTATCTATAACAATATTATCTAAGTACGTATACCTACTATATTTTGCAAAGAAGCATGTACGTTCTAGTTGCACAGTTCAGTTAGATATCGGTATCGATCACTCTGTACGTATGTTCCGTGTTTTGTGCAATATGCAATTATAGCTGTACTTACTAAGAAGTCAAATTGCATTCCTTGAAAGTTGTCACCCAGTGAAGTGCATTATTTGCAAGCTGTCTACAGGATTGTAAAAGCTGTGATTCAAGGTATGTAATACTTATGTATTCTGTGGTAATACTTATATTAAAATATGAACCAGAACAGTAATGTCATAGTCGTACATGGATCTTTTGGCGCTTGGCGTAAAACCGTGGAAATAAAGCCGTGATCTTGATTTTTCATTACATCTGCCTAGTCTTTTCTCAAACTATGTTGAGGTCGGCTTCCAGTCTAACCAGATGCAGCTGAATACCAGTATTTTACATGGAGCGACTGCCTATCAGTGATTTTTCAATAACATGTCACAATAATTAATTGAAACATAAGTCGTTAATATTCGTTTGCTGTTTTATACCATAGTATAAGCTATACGTACCATATCCTGCGAATAAATGTCTTTGTCTTTGCACAAAAATATCGATGATTCACGCCACTGAAAGATAATGTTCCTACCAACGAGCCTTATGAGGGGCGGCTTGATAAGGAAGTGCCTCTGATAAATAAGTATTTTGTCGCAAATATATAGTTTATTTTTTTATCCTATGTTACGACTAAGGATTGCTGTAAAAACAAACTTTTTTTTTGATTGTGTGTGCATACTGAGGTAAATTAGGGGATGGTTGAAGTACTCGAAGTTCAGTACATATGGCAGCCATTTGCCGACAACGTTTTCATAATTTTCACGCCTAAAACGTACAGTCGGCATCAAAAGTCGGTTAACACTTATAAATATTACACCAAGTTTTGTGCTGGTCAGTGAGATCTGATGTTATATTGTTTTGCGAATTTATGTAACCATTGATGAAAATATTGTTATATCTTTTACTCCAGTCTGTTAGTATGGATCGTTCTAAAACTAAGACGTCTTATAATTTTGGATATGTGAAGCGATTTTTGCTGCTGACCGTACAATAGAGGATGTAAATGGGCCCTTCCAAACCAAGCATTCTGTATATCAAACTAAATAGCACTGCTTAAACATCACGCCTTACGGTAGCGCTCAATGTACCGCACTCAAAACATTGTGCTGATTTATAACACTTGTAACGGGATATTTACCACGTGGCACGTTTATTATTTGTTTTGTGTTCCTGATATTTCGGCGCCTTTTCCATGAACTGGGATCAAAACACTGGATTGAGTTACATAACCCTCAGGTCATCTTGACAGAACGCCACTATATACCCAGAATGGTAGAGAAGCTATTGAAATTACTAAATATAAGAACTTCAACCGGGAGGATGGGTTTCAACTGTCAAGAGCCTAGGATCCAGTGGTTCAACTGTGTAAAAACCGAAAAAAAAGTGCCGTTCGCGAGTGGACACAATGAATTTCGTGTCTTGGGAACAGAATCGAGTTGTGAGTGACTGTGGTACGTACGTAGCGCAAAAAACGAACAAGAAAGACGGTAGACCGATTTGTCTGCGGGTTATTTCAGTTTATCCGTGATCATGGCGTTTGCGACAGCACTGAAATATCGGGAACTCGAAACAAATAATAATTATGGTAAATATCCCTTTACAAGTGTTATTGATAGTGTTAGTGACCATGTCAGCTTAAAAACTTATACAAGGTGTTGTTTTGCATCCTCGTCAAAATTCAAGAGGATGTCACAAAAGACCTAAATAATCAATTAAAATTACGGTACCCATTTAATTATTAATAAACGCTGATTTTTTTGGTTGTGTAAGTTTGTCAGTATTTCAGAATAACCCCTTTAACGTGGTTTAGGGAATAAGAAATGATCGAATAAACGTTTGAGATTGTTTGTATGTATGAAATCGCGGTTATAGGGCGAGAATCAGACTGGTCGCGTTTAAAACATAGGTGATTCACACTTACCGATTTACGTAAATAAGAAAAAAATTAAAAATGACCTACCCATTTTAATATTGATTCGGGACGAGAATCGTTAGCATAGTCACCCCCTAGAATTTGACGAAGATGCAAAAAAACACCTTATATTATAATAATAACATTTAAAACTTGTGAAAATGCCTTCAATGCTCTTGTAACTACAAATTTCCCTGGGTAGAAATCAGTTGTCCAGAACAGAAAATATCACAATGACAAGAAGAACAACTGCCTCACGGCTTCGTTAAGGGTGTAATAAGAAAATTGCAGTCAGAACGTTGCGATTAGTTTCCATTTGGACCAATAAGTTACCGACATAATTTTTTTTTGTTATTTCCAGATGAGTGACTCTGAGCCTGACGAATCTACCTGCGATGCTGCACCGCATACATATTTATTTGGAGAATATTACAAATTTCTGAAGAGAATGAAGTATGATAACGCAGATATTGGTCGCATCATTAACATTGGTAGTCTGCCTAAAGTAAGATATTACGTAATACCTACTGCAATATTAAAACCGATATCACTTGACCGATAAGCAGCCACTTTGCCAGATTGTTTTATGATAAGTCAGTAGGTACCTACTATTATTTTTTTGTTGTTTTCAGGACAGTGAATCGGTTATGTTTAAAAATCAAGTGGAATCGGAACGGTTGTCCACAAGGATAAAGAAGAAAGAGAATGAGATAAATAATAGATACAATACATTAAATACTATGGTGGACCAACTGAAGACGCTTTTGGATCAGAAAAATGCTATAACAGGTAAAAACATTCAAGCAACTAAGGAATATACATCTATTAAAATTGGTTATCTTTCTAAGAAATTAAACGAAACCAAATCAGCTATGAACAAGCAATTTGATGAAATCGAAAAAGATAAAGTTCGGGAGGAAACTGAGATAGATAAAGAGTTACAGGAAGCGATAGTCATATTAGTTGCTATGATACATGATAAAAACAAGCAAGAAATGCAGGAACAAGAGGCTGAGGAAAGAAGTAGAATCAGCCACGAAATTAAAAAAAAGAAAGCAGAACAGGCTAGAGAAAAAGAAAGAATTGAGAGTGAAATTCAAAACATGAAAGCAGAAGAGGCTAGAGAAAAAGCAAGAATTGGTAGCGAAATTAAACAATTAAAAGACGAAATCGAAAGAGCCTATGTCGTAATTCAAAATATGCGGGATGAAAAGGATAAGAAGACAAATATATTTCAAGAAGAAAATACAAAAATGGCTTTAGAGAAAAAATCTTTAGAAGAGGCCATTGCAACACTGAGCACTGCAAAGGCTGAATTGCAAGAGAAGATTCTGGGTTTGAAAAATCAAATAGATAGCCTGAAGAGACAAAATGAAACAGAAATTAATGAAATTGAAATTATATTGCCAGAAGCTGTGGTGAGAAGTGAAAAAGCCTTGTTAAGAAGAACTGTTGAAGAAATGCGTGACGAGTTTGAAATTATTAAAGAAATTGAGAAGAAAATTCTAAGTATTGGACAAGACAAGAAAAATATAAATGCAATAAAAATAAAAATATTAGAAGTTAAAGCTGAACTTAAAAATATAAAAATAGAAGAAGTCTTGGCAAAAATCAATTTAGAGAAGGACGTTAAAGCATTGCAAATACATTTAAAAAAGACAGAAGACGAATTTAAGAAAAATGTGCAAACTATGAAAGAATACATGGCTCAGAAGTTTTTTCAATTGAACAATTGAAAAAAAAAAATTTGAATGAGAATTGAATTGAACAATAACGACTGTTGAATGTCATGGACGTGTAACTAGAAAATTGAGCTAAAAGCTAATGCAGCCAAATTTCATCCAGATCCGTTTAGCCGTTCTGGCGTGATTAAGTTACAACCATCCAAACTGTCGCTTATACAGTATGTTAGGTTAAACGAGGGACATATTGATTCAGTATTCGATTCTCGTCCCAAATATGTAAAAAACCTAAAACGTATATAGAAGAATTTTTAATGTTTTGTTTAGTGCCTAGATATTTTGGACTGTCCTAAGCCAGGTAAGTTTAAAGTATGAAGGGAAAATGGATTATAGCTAAGAGTCATTGACCCGCTCACATGTTCTGCGATAGTATTAAGTCGCTAGCGCAAGGGTGTATACACGTTGCGTGACATTTGCGAAAATTTTGGTATGGTTCTGTCTGTTATTTAACAGTGTTTTTTTTTGTTTATATTTTTATTAGTATCATGTTGTATATATGTGTATGTACTATTATGGGTTTGAATATGTCCCTCGTTTAAACTAACATACTGTATAATAGTAGTAAGATAGCTTATGTGTTATTTTGATGTATGTAGGTATAATGGAGCAGCGGTGGCCCAGTGCGGAGCAGCGGTGGCCCAGTGGTAGCAGCCCCGACTTACGAGCAGTAAGTCGTAGGTTCGAACCCAGGCAGGCGCATTACTTTGTGTAATTTATTTCATCACCGCTGCTCTCAAAACGGTGAAGGAAAACATCGTGAGGAAACCGGCATGTCCTAGAACTAAAAAATCGAAGACATGTGACATCTATCAACCCGCACTGGGCCCGCGTGGTGGATTACAGCCCATTCCCTCTCATAGAGAGGAGGCCTGCGTCCCAGCAGTGGGAACAATATAGGCTGATGATGATGATGATGAGGTATAATGTTCAACAAAACAAACGAAACCAAAAGTTTTCGTCTTCAACTTTGTTAGAGTATATCGAACAAAATTATTACTTTTTTACGTTAAGTAACTAGAGAAAACTTCAGTTATATAATGATATGATAGTTTTATTTCTCTGATAACCTAATGTGTGTCGGCTGGAAACTTTTGGACCTTGCTGATACATTCTATCAAACTTTCAATCATTATTGTCGCTAGCAACTCTATTCGGCCGCGAACTAACCATAGGTACAGGTCATTCCTAACATCCTAATTCCCAATTCCTGGCTATATTATTATCCTCTCAATCAGAATTGCCAAATCTTTACTTCAGTTTATTTAGAATTTATATAGTTATTTTTATAAATCTTAAATAAGTTACAAACTACAGAGTGTGTATTTTAGTTTAATTTAACATTAAATATAAGTGAAATTGGGCAACGGGTTTCCCTTCTTAATAATTATCTTTATAACATTGTTAACTACTACCTACTTGTATTTTTCAGGAAAAATAAACCGTTTTATAAAATCTGTGTTTTTTCACCTGTTTCTACTGAAGGCTACTCTGTCTAGACTACTTGTAGGTTTCTGACTGATGGGGTCCGTTTGTTAGTTTTTGCTATCAATCTTCCCTAAATCATTTGAAAAACTAAGAGCGCGCTCTTATTGAGCTGACATTTAAGCATCACCCTAATGTTAGTGAATACGGGCTATTATACAGAATAGAAGGGACACCTCTTTTTTTTTTACGGATGGGAAATCATCAAATGACTTCTCCCGCTCTGGGCGGAGCGGGAGGGAGTGTCAGACTTGACTGATTAAAACCCACCCATGTTCCTACTTAGCCCTTTGTGTTCCAGGGCCGCGGTATCTCTTTCGAACAACCCGTAGCCTTGGCAGGTATCGGCCCTCTCGGACCCCTTCCGATTTGCTGACATCTCCTTGAGGCGCGCGTGGAACACAAACGCGCCGTCGGCACGGCCTGTCGTCATAAGACGGACGGACGGTGAGCTAGCCCATTACTCACCGTCCACAGGCCCGTGCCTACGGTGGCCGAGGGCCACTGGTTGCCCCCCGAAGAAGGAAAGAAGGTAGAAGGGACACCTTACGCTAAAAGGATAGGGGATCGAACTGGGTAAAGAAAACGATATTCTATTTTGTCTATCAGACAGGTAATACAAAAATATTAGACACGTATTTTTTGTTTTATCAAAATATCAAAAAATTACTTAGTTAAAACTCATTAAAGTTGGAGAGTGGGGGCTTACTACGTCACAAGTAGGTATAAAACTTACCTACATGTGACGTCATGCGCCATTTCAACTCAATATATCTCCGTAATTTTGTGACCACGTGTAAAAAGAAAAAATACGTGTCCAATACTTTTCATTAAACTACCCGACGGACAAAGAAAAAAAAAATTGGATTATTCCCTATTACCTATGAAAAATTTCTATGTCAGAATGATTTACTGAATACGTGGGAACCGTTTTAGCGTCTTTGTTCTTTCCACCTTGTACAAGTTACTATTTAGTTAGTTATACCTGTCATTGTCGCTGTTCGTACCTCCATGGCGAAGATTAGTCAAAACAAACAGCCAGAAACACAAAAATAAAAAAATATTGTTACTGGTATCGTATTACACTTTCATATCATTATGCAGTAAAAGCTATTACTTCAATATTGTAGTTATTTTTATTGATAAGTACACTAGTTACGGGTTTTTGTTTTTTCGAAAACAAAAGATGAAGCTACAGTCTAGCGACAAAGCATAACTGTTAGTGGACTGTAAACATAGTGTATTTAAAGGCACTAATCTTCGTAATGTCAGTCGTGGGTGGGCAGTGAAGGGAGTGTCAGGGGTAACATTATGTCGTTAAAGGTCGACAAACAAGGACAAGCCCAAACTCCACACGACCTCATTGACGTATGACTTGCGTAGATGGCACTCTAGGGATCGAACTGTGTGTAAGTGGTTTAGTGTTTTAAGCTGATTAAATTGAGATAAAATGTAATTATCTCATACATGCCTGTGATCTTCAAAGGGTCAAAGTCAAAGCATTTATTTCAATTAGACCATTACAGGCACTTTTAAAAGTAAAAAAAAAAACAAAATAAAACGCGAAGCTACAGTCACAAGGCATAATAACTTATGAAAGTACTGTAGTTGCCCATTCCGTAGCGTAGATCTCTATGGAGAAGAACAGGCAAGAAACTCCATGGACACTCTTTTAAATCAAAATATGTTACAAAATCTTGGTTACATCATTCATGTTAATAAGAATTACAAATATTTGAGAACGATGTAGAAATACGGGCAAGTAAAGAGCGTCCAGAGTAAAAGATTAAATCAGTAATTAAAAATAAAGTAATTAAAATAAACCGTGGCAGCTAAGAGATGACCAGTCACAACTGACAGCGCCTGTTCACGAACATGACGCATGTATCAGCCATCATTCAACTCAACCATTTTGAAGGGAACTAAACGACCCGACACACCCGGGGTTAGGCAGAGGAGTACCTAATAGTACCTACACCCACATTTCGCCAGTTATATTGAAGTCCCATGTAGAATAGAATAAAACTTTATTCATCCTGCCTAGCCGTTTCCCAAACATCTTGAGGTCGGCTTCCAGTCTAACCGGATGCAGCTGAGTACCAGTATGGTTAACTGTTCAATACGATACCCCTTGGTAAGACTGTATGTCAGACTTTTGGCTTCTGACTACTCGTAACGACTGTCAAAGATCTACAAATTACAGCCGGGACCAACGGCTTAACGTGCTTTCCGAGGCACGGAGGAAACGCGGTATGTAATTATGGTCACCCATCCACGGAACAACCTCGGCAAGCACGGCTTAACCTTAAAGCACGAGCTCTCCTATAGAATAAAACTTTATTGTACACCAAAAATCAAACATAACCGGGTTTACAAAACTGCTAATTTTATGGTTACAACGGCGGTCTTATCGCTTAAAGCGATATCTTCCAGACAACCTAATGCCGTCAACATGTAATAGGGCTATTGCCATCAACCGGGCATAAATCCAAACACCGAGGCTGCTTCAGAAAACATCCTGATGGAAAATACCCTATAATAGTGCCCGAACTGGGAATCGAGCCCAAGACCTTACGCTCAGCAGTCGAACTTGCGACCACTAAACCAGCGAGTCAGGCAAGTCAAATCGGCAGTTTTTGCGTATTATGTAGTTTTACAATATGAGTATGTAAGTACTAGAAATATGATCCCAAGAAAACCTATTCTGATCAGTCTAAACTGGGCTTCCCCAGTGTTTCTAAATTTCGACTATTTCAACTTTTCTTGGAATCCCGAAAGTAATTTCGGGATAAATCCTTGCCCCGATAAACAACTCTGAAAATGTATGAGTAGGTGGTAATGTGATAAAACTTCATACTTAGATCAGTGAAACTTATATAAGTTTGCGGGCGGAAGGGCGGCGCTGCATCCTGTATCCGGCTTGGATCTTTTTCGCAAAATTAAAACTAAATATTTTGCATACTTAACAACATTTTGATGTCATGTAATTCCGCAAAGTAACGCCTGATTGTTTCTTATCTTAGATCAATGACTAAAATCTATTATTATACTTATAGTGAGGTTTATTGAGCGCAACTCCGAAACCGTGATTATAATTAGAAATTTATTGTAGACTGTCTCGCGTCGGCAATAAGGTCTAGTTTGGCATTGCCAAAGTACCCCGTGTAGTTTTTGACTTCATTGGAACAATACTTTACGATAAAAGTGCGTGCTTCTGGATTTGCTTCACTCAACTTTGCGCCCGAAGTCCAATATCACGATCTATCTCCATTACGGCATTTAATTTTTCAATGTTTTGGCGAGTTTAATATTCTGAGCCAAACTTTTAAGATTTGAGGTCGGTCAGTCAGGTCAAATTCTCTCTCTCTCTCTCTCTCTACGCAAAGGTTTAGGCAGTCGTGTACCTACCTACCCAACATCGTTTTCTATTCCAAATTTATCTAATCAAAGATCTTCACCAAATTAACGAGACCACAGCGGAATAAAACACTTTCAACAAAACAAAAAAAAACCAGCCAAGAGCAAAAAAAACACTTGTTTGTATGGGAGCCCCTTTAAATATTTATTTTATTCTGTTTTTAGTATTTGTTGTTATAGCATCAACAGAAATTCATAATCTGTAGAAATTTCAACTGGCTACATATCACGGTTCATGAGATACAGCCTGGTGACAGACGGACGGACGGACAGCGAAGTCTCGGTAATAGGGTCCCGTTTGATCCTTTGGGTACGGAACCCTAAAAAGTTGGGCTTTACGGGACGCCCGGTAGATGTGAAACATCCATGTTAATATGAGAATTCATAATTAATAAAAACCTATTACGAAATATAAAGTAAAATAGAGAAATAAATATTTCGAAAAGAACCGAAAGCTTTCTTCGGCGCATTTTGGATTTTCATTTAGACCTCGTTTTCCTTACTTAGACGCCGAAAAGCATGAATAAAGAAAACCCATAAAGAAAACACCAAAAATGTTCGTGGGAGCCATCTTAGATTTTAATTTTGACTTCCTTGTCGTTATCAGCGACCCCAAAAACCATCAAAACGACACTTTTGTTTACAAATTTTATAATTGATCAAGACTCGATCCAAAAAAAACCATTTAAGTCATAGAAAAAGTGTGATTTTGCAAGGAAGTCGAGGGGCATCACGCCAATACAGCGTCATGCCATTTGCCCCATCACGGCATACGAGTTGTTTTTACTGCCTATATGTAGATATTTCACACTAAAAACAAGCATCGAATTCGTTTAAAAAACATTTAGTCGAATTGATAACCTCCTGGAAATCGGTTTTAGTACCAAATTAAATTTCGTATACATAATGAATTAATTACGTTCCCAACCTGAATACTACAAAAGTAATAAAAAAACCGAAAAGAAAAACTTACACAGCTTTTTAGTTTAGTAATCGCAGTCGATGTAAGTTTTTAGTCGATTTTGGCACTTTTTATTCGATTAAAATAGTACATTGTTATCCTAGGGGTAAAAGTAACTTATTTAGTCTTCGTTCGGGCGCCAATAGTTCGAGGGACTGAATAAGTCTTTAACCCGAGGTAAACACTGTGCTTTTTATTACGAATACAAGGAAAGTGGTGGAAAAGTGGTCTTATACAAGATGTTGTTTTGCATCCTCGTCAAATTCAAGGAGGTAACTATGCTAATGATTCTCGACCCGAATCAATAATAAAATCGGTAGGTAATTTTTATTTTTTTTTCTTATTTACTGAAATCGGTAAGTGTGAACCACCCTTGTTTTAAACGCGAGTCGTCTGATTCACGCCCTATAACTGCGCTTCCACAAATATAGACAATCTCAAACGTTCATTCGATAATTTCTTATTTCCTAAACCACGTTAAGGGGGTTATTCTGAAATACTAACAAACATAAACAACCGAAAAAATCAGCATTTATTAATAATTAACTAGGTACCGTAATTTTAATTGATTATTTATGCCTTGTGTGACAACCTCCTGAATTTTGACGAGGATGCAAAACAACACCTTGTATATAATGTACACATAATGCTAATTTAAAATTGTTAGTTTTAGTTAATTAGATATTAATTTTAATTTTATAGTACAGTGCTTGTGGCACACCTATTATGTTTATGGGGCATGCGGTGCTAACCTGTAAAAAATTGTTACATTATCCTAAATTATGGTAGATAGTTACTTAAAATTGTTAAAGTGTAAACAATTGTTGGTTGGCCAATAAAGGAAAAGAAAAAAAAAAAAGTGAAAATAAAAACATGAATTAGCAAAGCAGCAGAAAATTAGTAAATTTTATTTTACATAAATCAACAACTTTTCCCGCCTATTTTGTTTTTTTTTTTCTGTGGCCAGCCAGCTATTCAGCCATTATTTTTCATTTTCATCATTGAAAAAATGGTAAATATTTTGTAAATAAAGTTATTAAAAAAATATAGATTCTTTAATAAATACTTAACTTTAAGTTATTTCAATTTTACATCGTGGCTGCATCGAAAGTTAGAACATGGTTCAATAAAAATAAAAGCTTTTTAAAATAGAACTATTTTTTTTTTATAATTTGGCATCTGTCAGTTGAAAGCGATTCTCCCTAGGGAGGAAAAGTACTACTTTCAACCCGCTCCGCAGGCAACTTCAGACCTACTTTCAGAGTATTAGTAATGAAAAAGACTTTTATAAATACGAAGGATATATTTTTGTAGTCACCCTTTTTTTGATACTTCTAATGATGTGTTTGTAAGAAAAAAAAACGGTAAGTATGACGCCCAAAATAATGGTAGACATAATTACTAACTTTAGAAATAGTCGAATAACCATCGACAATCTAGACCACTTTTATTTTGGTCGTTTTATGAGAATGTCACGTCACACATCTTTAGTATACGAAACTCTATGGTAGGGGAATCAAGCTAGTTTTGGAGGTCATCCAGTCAATGTTCGCAGGCCAGACGGCACGTCATCACGCTGTATCTGTCCGGTATAAGCTGACCTCTCATTTTACGCAAAGCCCATACATTGCGGGGTCTGTTTTTATGGGAAGTGTGTCGCCGTGCGTTTGCTCACGTGCGATAACATCTGACTTGGCCCACACACCATTTATTCAAACGAAGTAAACATTTTAGGCATACGCTGCAATAGCTGGTTACAATTTAATCGTAATAGTATTGTTTCTTGAGTTTACTTCCCAGAATTATGTATTTGTATGGTGACACTATCGAATTGTTTTTTTATTTTTTTCTAAAATCAACGGTTTCGGTTCCTGGCTATGTCATATTTTCTTTGAATCCAAGGCCAAGTTTTAGTTTTCATCAAAATCGGGTCGGAGACTCCTATGAAAATTGTTCACTATTCCATAAAGTTTTAGATTCGACCATACACGCCCTTGAACTTTGTCTGTATATTGTAATATTTTATTTTTGTCAGCGAAATTGTCAACCTCGACCAGTGAGGCGAGACCTAGTTCATTCCATTCCATTCCATTCCATTCGCTAGTGTTTATAAACATTGATTCTTTACATTGATGTTATTTTCAATTTCATCACGAATTCTGTACAGAGTTGACACATTTATCGTATATGCTTTATCTACGAGTATTACCCTGCATGTACATCAAGGAACTATGCATGCTAGTAAAGCAAAACCCGCACTATTTTCGCATGCAATCAGAAGTGAGCCACAAAAAGGCTTCTGCTAGAAATAAGTATAAACATGAACTGAATGTACCTCAATGTAGACTGCAAATATTAAGGAGAAATGTATATGTAAATGCCATTCAGGTATTTAACAAGTTACCTAACTCATTTAAGGAACTTCCCATCCCCATGTTCAAGAAAAAGCTGACAAGTTTGTTGTTGGATAATTGCTTTTATGACATTGGCGAATATATGGAATACTGTAACAATCCAAGATGACATGTACCTACTTAATTGTGAAATTGGTCTTATAATAACGATTACCTTTTTAATTTTAATTCTAATAATATTATTAATTCATATTGGACTTATTGTATCACAAATCTTAAAATGTATTGGACTGTTAATGACATCTGAATATTTGTACACCACATCTTGTGGTAGAATGTATTGAACTGAACAAAATACTAACACCATACTATGTAAAACTACATTCTCACAAATAAATAAATTCTAATTCTATTTATTAACATAGTTGTGTTTATTAACATGTCGTATTAACGTTTTGAATATGAGAAATATTCAAAACGTTAATACGACATGATGGTTTAAAAACTCAAAACTATGTTAATAAATAGAATTAGAGTTTATTTATTTGTGAGAATGTAGTTTTTTATAGACGATTATTGGTCCTCACTATATAGGATTCTTTTTCTCACACATCAAAATTTTCACGCCAATGAAGTCGCATGCAACAGCTAGTTACTTATATTTTTGCAAAACAATGGGTTTTCGTGTCTTATTTCGGTCAAGGCTGTCATTAATAGTTCCCCTTAAATTAAAACATGTGCCATTCCATTAATTTAGATGTCCTTACATGGGTATCGGTTAAGCCGTGCTTGCCGAGGTTGGTCCGTGGATGGGTGACCATAATTACATACCGAGTTTCCGCCGTGCCTCGGAAAGCACGTTAAGCCGTTGGTCCCGGCTATCATTTGTAGATCTTTGACAGTCGTTACGAGTAGTCAGAAGCCAAAAGTCTGACATCCAGTCTTACCAAGGGGTATCGTATTACCCAGTTACTGGGTTGTGGAGGTCAGATAGGCAGTCGCTTCATGTAACATACTGGTACTCAGCTGCATCCGGTTAGACTGGAAGCCGACCCCAAGATACTTTGGGAAAAGGCTAGGCAGATGATGATGATAAATGATGTTTATTTTGCAAGTAGGTTTTTACAAACACTTTTACACGTCATTTTTTTTAAGCTAGATGGGGCCGGTGTTTCGTACCTGACTACTCTGAGAAGAAACAGCCGAAACAAACTCAGAGGTTCTCTGTTAACTTGTTACTCTTAGAGTCAAAACATTGCTCAATTTACACGAGGGCTATGCAGATTAGTATCTGAAATGGTCTTTTGAATTTTATGACATGGGTATCGGTAGTGAGCGTTTGTTGAGGTGAAAGATGGCTGCCTCATGATATTATTCTTCTTCTTGTTCTTTATGGGGTTTAGGTTTCCGCACTTAGTCCCTTAAGTGGACCATTGTGCGTGAGCCGTGGTGGCCGTTACTCCAACCAGCCCACCTCCCTCCAGAAGCAGATCACACTTCCCGGTCTTCTCAGGGCATCCGCAAGGGATCTTGGTGTTCCCAGGGTCTCCTCGCGAATCTTGGTAACGCCGGTGCACTCAAGCAGTACATGCGCCACCGTTTCCTCCGCATTCATGCATGCTCTGCACAGGGGAGTATCAGTGATTCCTAGAGTGTAGAAGTGTTTGTTCAGTGAACAGTGTCCAGTGATGGTCCCCGACACCAGACGCAGACCATCCCTGTCCAGACGCAGAAGGCGCCTGGTCAACTTTGTATCAGGGGATGGCATGGCTTCTTTGGCCTGCCTACACCCGGGTGTCGAGGTCCACCATTTTTCCACTTGTGTTCGAGTGTGATCCTTTAGCCAGTTTTTTAGTTGCTTGAATGGAATGGGCACAATGGGCTCGGGTCCGTAGGGCTTTGTACTGGATCCTCTTCTGGCAAGTTCATCCGCCGCATCGTTCCCCAGGGATCCACTGTGACATCTGATCCGTACCGTAATTCGTTCTAGGGCGTTATGGCATTCTAGTATTAGTTTCGACGTGATCTGATTACTTTTAAGGGATTGGAGAACTGAGGCACTGTCGGAAAGTATACGAATGTTTGTATTCGTAACCTCTCTGGCCTCTATAGCGTGTGCCGCCTGGATAATACCTACACACTCTGCTTGGTAAACAGAGTTGAGCATTCCAAGTGGTTTGGATATTTTTATGTTTAGGTCCTCGGAGAACACCCCGAAACCTGTCCCGTCGTCGGTTTTTGATCCATCAGTGTAGATTCTTAACTCTTTTGTACCTGAGTAGTCACACACCTCCGCTGTGAGTTCGATGTCGTAGTGTTTTTGGAAGCAGTGGGACTTGAGGGTTCTGTCGATGGGTGATGCCATCATAGGTTGTTCTTTAATGGCATCTACTCTGATGCGTGTATGTTTAATTCTGGAATCATTACTTAAGGTGCCGGATGCTTCGAGTCTGAAAGCCGCTATGGACGCCTCCTCTCTTACGACAAGGTGTAGAGGTGGTAACCCCAGCATCACCTGTAAGGCGGCAGAGGGGGAAGTTCTCATGCTGCCGGTGATTGCTACGCAGGCAAATCTTTGTAGTTTCTCAAGGTTTTTTTCAAACTAAAGAGCCGTATGTGATGATCATGATATTATTTTTTTGTAAAGTATTACTCTAAAACGTGGGTGTAATACTATATTTATACACCTCTGCCTTACCTTTCGAGGGTAACAGGCGTGATGTGTTATGTGTTCTATTTGCCAGCTCGAGTGACATGTCTTTTTCCATCGTAATGGCACTCGGCACTTAGTGTAACTTTCTATCAGTGAAAGAAGTAGGAAATCGCTTGAGTAGTTTTGAAGATTACTTCATTTTTTTTGTTTGTGGGAATAATACGTTGCCCCACATTAGGAATTTCTTCTGTATCGTGGGTGCGTTTACAAAACATTTCACAAACAACTCACATACACAAACAGCCTAACCCAGAAAAATTATCAAATTTCCGTGCGGGAATCAAACCCGCGACACGCAGCGCAGCAGTCAATCGCTCAACCACTTCGCCGACCGTGCCGACAGCCGACACATCACGTCGGTTTTACCAAGCTTATCCTCTCTGATCTCTTGTCGTGTCGAATAAAAAGCTGGTTTGGTGGCGCTAATCAAATAATTAAATTATAATTGATCTGCTCACAAAATAATCAGTTGATAACTGATTAATGCATAATGATAATTACAAGTTTTAACTTTTAGAAAGAAAGATTAATTTACAAAAAAGTTGTTTTCTACTGCTTTGTAGTAGAAACAATCTGCTGTTCCCTACATATTTTTGCGGCATGTATTGCGTGTATATAAACAACAGAAGATATAGTTTGTCCTTATTATTTCGGCGATGATACAATGACAAAGAATTATGTTGATTTAACACAGTTGGTCAAAGTGCACAAATCGCGTTGTTTTTCGGGTCTTACATACTCTCTTATTAAGTTATTATTTACTAAAAAGTATTATCGCAATTATATACGTAATAAAGAATAAAACTTTGTAATTTTTGACGCCGTGAAAGTGATATGATACGAGGAAAAGACCTGAAAGGTGAGCAAACGTATTCCACAATGTAGTGTTGTTGTGTCACGTGCCTGTGAGGAAAACCGCAATAATTTATCTTGGGAGGAGTCGGGAAACATAACAAGTGTGTTTATAAACTCATTTCGTTATATAGACCAATAATCTAGTAATTTTGCACGCCGAGAAAAAGCAACGTAAGTATTGATTTATATATTGCAACCATAGTTATTTTAAGACGGACTGAATACGCAAGCGCGTTGAAAGATACTCTATGATTCTAAATAAAAAAACATTATTGTCTATGAGTTCGGGAAGACCCAGCGATATAACGAGGTCAACAGTCTTAGACGAGGCCACTCTATCAATATGAATGACGTCGTTGGACGACAAAACCGGAATTATAATGAGTTTGAATGTCACTGTGAACTTAGACTTATTTTATCATTGCCGCTTTGGTGTAGTGGCTGCGAGCGCGACTGATGAGCATGGGGTCTCGGGTTCGATTCCCGAGTCTAGCAAAGTGCTATTGGGTTTTTCCTTCAGGAATTTCGCAGTAGACAGCAACGGAGCCTCGGCCACTATTATATCGGACTATGACTGGCGAATGGGTGTACTATTAGGTACACCTCTGCTTAACTCTTCGGGCATTACAGGCGTGATGTAATGTTATTTATAAGTTAGAGTAATGGTGAATTAGTGGTAAAGAGGGTGTAGGTCACGGGTTCAAGGTCAAAACCTATACAGGCACTTTGTGTAGGAAAATCATTTCATCACCACTGCTCTCAAAACGGTTAAAGAAAACATCGTGAGGAAACTGGCATGACCTAGAACGAAATCGAAGACTACCAACCCGCACTGGGCACGCTGTAATGGAGAACAGCCCATTCTCCTAGAGAGGTGGACTGTGTCCCATATTGTGATTGGGGTGGGCAGAGATCGTCACGCACTGGACACGTGAAGGAACACGTCGCCGCCGCCGCGATGGCGGCGCCGTCGTGGTAGACCGGGGCGACGGAGGTGTACCGATATGTTTTGTTTGCGAGGCAAACATGACCAGAGCCACAGGGGACGACTTGGCCTAGCATTGGTACAAAATGTAGCCTAAAAATAGAATGCATAGGAGCAGTGGAAATCCTCCGACACTTAAATTTTTGCGCAATATTTTTAATCTATTTCAAATTCGTGCATAAACAGCTACATAACAACTGAAATAATTCCGGGAATCCCGGAGTAAATATGTTATTATTTACTATATTAATTTAAACCGTATGTTTGTAGCAGTAAAGCTCTTTTCGCTATACAATTCTGGGTTGTTTATCGGGCGCAGGCCCAAACGAAAATATGTGACCGAGTCGGCAGGCAGGCGGTATGGTCCAGCGCCAGTGTAGTTTGTGACTTCGGTTGAGCAAGTCTAGGTACATAACGAGTCGACTAAATAGTTAAAAGTAGTGTGTTTTGTGTACGAAATAATCGGAAATACTTCTCCAAGTCGTAAGGTTAGTGTCCCTTTTACAATAACAAATTATTTTCTAAAAGTACGCGGACATATTTTTGGGAAACTACTTATGTTTTTTAAATCCAAATTCATTCGTGAATTATATATAAACAAATTAAAAACGTATAGCAAATAATTTTTAGATATTTCTTTTAAATCAAGTTGTGTTGAAAACTGAAATTAGTAAGAGTGTGAAAATGTGCTCGTGAAATTGTTTTAAAAAAGCACCACAAACTAAACATAATCAAGTCTCTTTTGTTATCTTTTTGTGTGACCGAGAAAATTGCGCATCAATATTTGCGGCCGTCACCAATCAAGATCACAAACCGGAATTATTTCAGAACGTTAACGTGTACAGTGTATTCTGTGTATTTATATTTGATTTACCTACATATAATAGAGAAATGACGATGTTATATAAGGATATGTGATTAAAACAATGTTGATGGAGGACCAATGAAAAGATGGAAGGAAAGATAAGAAAGAAAAAGTAGTAAATAATACCGTGACGGGTGATGCGCTGACCCCAAGTAACATGTGACAAGAGCGGGAATAATAATATGATGATGATGAAAGAGTCCATGATGTCACTAAGTCGTAATGAGCGAGTGAAGCAGGGGCGGGTCGTTAGTGACGCTATACGTGCATACATTGCTGAATAGTTTCATGGCGAGTTGGCGCCTCGACGTAATAAAGTTTCTTATTGAACATTACAATGCGTCACGTTTTCAAGCACGGTGTGGTAAAAATAGGCAAGAAAATAAACGCATTTTATTTTATTTTAATAAAAACTGTATTGCTAAAACGTTTTTTTTTTGTTGATACCCTATAATTCCGTCCCTCCTCACAAGACATGTAAGTACAGACGTCAGCAGGTCAAGCTACCCGAAACTGTCAAATTTTCCCAATCAACCTTGAACTTATTAATTATTTTATAACACATTTGCTCGTAAAGGGGTCTCTTATTTCACCAATTTCAGTATCGTAATGTAGCTCATTACGCAATAAAATTAACTTGGGAGATAAAATATAATAAATAAACATTTAATTCTTTAATTTAATCAATTTTTAATTACAACCATTTATCTGTAACAAAACACAAAAATATTAATTTACTTTATTTAATACTGGCTGTTTTTGTGCATTTGCCTTATAAAAAAAAAACAGCGCTGATGCGCGCGCATCGCTAATTTCATAATTTGTGAACAAGTAAAAATTATTCCGCGCGCTTTTTCTTTTCGCTGTTTATTTGAAAATGTCGTCCGAGTTTTATTTATTTCCTCGCAAATATTATGTTATAAAACTTCGTATGACATACGTGCGCTTTGATAATTACAGCCTCTGCTTTGTTGTAGCCCTCGCCTACGGCTCGGACTAGCAATGTCGCCTCGGCTGTAATTTTCAACTTACCGCACTTATATCATAATGTACTATGATAATATAGTTGAAAATCTATTGAAGAAAATTTGACAGATTGTTGTAGGTTAATGTGCTTGGCGTCTACGTGCCTGCATATCATAGACTGAGTGTTGATTCTATTCTTTTGTATTAATTCTCATACATTTTACGCTTGCTGTCCTAAGTATTTATTGGTTATAAAATTGATATGACTTCTGCAGATAGTTTCTGGTTTGAAGTTATGTCAAAATTATACATTTGTAGATAGCTATATTTGGAGTCGCATGTATCCTTATACCTACAGAACATAATTATTTTATTGTAATGTCGTGTGACTGTGACTGCTGTGAGTCACTTTGGCGCAGATAAGCTCAACCCGCAATGTTAGCTACCTACTAGAATGATTTTATTACAATAGTATTAGCTAATTATAAATGTATCAGATTTACTTATAGAATTGTGGCGTCTATTTATATGTAGAATATTTGGGCCGATTTACGTAATATTGGGGGACCACTTGTTGGATATTGGAGGGACCACTTGTGGAGCCATTGCGACTTAACAAATGTCACGTATAGCTAATCAAATGACTGACTCATTGAAGGAAAATCTAAGCAAGCAGTTAATAGTCTGAAAATACGCTCATTGATTTATCCTTAGTGAAGTTTTAATTTAGTAGGAATCGTGGTTTAATTACGAGGCCGAGAATGCCAGCAACATTATATTTTAAAACCTGACTCCTACAATTCTAAACACAGCTTTACAACGATAAGGGTCTGATAAACGCGACGCAGTTATAGTAAACCAAAGAGATTTAAAAGTATTTTAATGTCTTTGTATTAAACCCATTTATACTGAGTGGCAAAACTACAAGTAGGTACGTCGTCCGTGTAGGTTGTACATAATACCTATACACAGGGTGTAGCCTAAGAGACAGGACCTCTCGTGTGATGACTCAAACTATGAAACTGGGCAACTTTCGTTCGTTCATAGATATTATTCATGACGTAAGAGTGTCGCCGGCCGGCAATCAATATGATACTAACAGAGAAACACACGACCATGTCGTGTTGTGTAGCACATCGGTTTCATACAGTTAGTTGTAAATCGCTTTTAGTATGGTTAGAAACACTTTATTCATAATGTAATATAAAGGACCTCTTATCGAAGCCGAAAGGCACTGGTTCTCCCTGTCATTGCGATCATTTTTTGGTTCTACACCATACCTGAACCTTCTAGTTACGGAGATGTTAGGGGTCAAAGTTCAAACTTTTTGACAAGTATTTTTTTAAATACAAGTTTTTAATGTAAGATTTTTACTTTAAACACCTCCACGACCCCCGTACTAATTTCTCCATCAGCACAATGTTTTGAGTGCGTTACATTGAGTTCTACCACAAAACATGATTTTACACACCCCAAAAAAAAGTCGTTTCCCAGCAATAATTTTTGCGTAAAGTTACTTAGTTTCATGTACAGAATGCTTGGTTGACGGCTTCGTGATGAGGTGATTTACACGGTGTATAGTTTAGTAGTTTGTATTAGCAACCGCGGCAAACAGGCGCCTGCTTCATAACAGTTCCAATTCAATTTGCCTTTATTAGCAATCTTTAAAACATGTTTTTTACAATTAATTTGGAGAAATGGCAAACAAATATGGGCCCACCATTCAGTATACAGACCCACGACACAGTTGGCGCAGTGGTTGAGCGATCGGCTGCTGCGCTGCGTGACGCGGGTTTGAAAAAACAAGAAAAGAAAAAAAAACAAGAGATTACTATTGTTTTCTTTTCCTTTTTTAAAACTTTACCTTTACTTACTTGAAAAGCCCTCACTGTTTCTTTCCGTTCCAAATATGTGCTTGTGCTTTGTGTGGTTGATGTATTAATTTGTGTATTAACGAATGAATTTGTGTACTTATTTAGTGCTTGTGATGCAGATGTATGTTGTGACGGATGATTGCTGTGAGTCTACTGCGTGTGATGTTTGTTGTGTGTCTGGTGTGCTCGGTATACTAGTAACAAACACGGTGTCTCGCCAAACCTCAATGAATTTTTTGGTTTATAATGAAGGTATTTTCGGAGAGAATATTAGTAGGAGAATACCGCTGAAAATTTACGAATGTCGTTCGAAATAATGAACTGAACAGGTTTAATCGCCTGTGCCTCGAGTTCCCTTCACCCTCTATTTACTTAGACAGAACACGTACACAATGTAAGTACTTCAATTAGAGTTTAAATAGTGTTCCTGGAAGTTAATTAGTCGAATGAATTCGCATGTACTTACCTATTAAATTCTTTATTTAGAGTGTCCTCCAATGGCTCCAATTACAAGTGAAGCCACCGTAAAATGTGTTTAGCTGGTGAGGTGACAACGTCGCTAATATTTATCTGTGTGATTCATTGGATTGATTCTATTAATTATTTAGAATTACCTACTCATTTTATTAAGAGAATAAATGTATGTTATAGTACTTATAGTCCTTCTACTGACCGTTTTCGGTCACGGCAGCCAATCTTGGTGGACATAGCCATCGGGGCGGGAGATATTATAGTGCACAAGTGTGTGCGCAGGCACAGGAGCACTCTCTGTTCCTTTATTCTCATAGTCTTATGGGACTGTACTGCAATCCGACACGACCGAAAAGAGATGAGGACCAATGGCTTATCGTGCTTTCGAGTCACGGGGCACAGGACACGGGGGTAGTTGGCATACCACCAACTTCCAAACTCCGCGCTACTCTTGAGAAATTCCTAATGGAAAAATACAATCGCACTTTTAGCCCGAACATCAAATCGAGTCTTGGGTTCCATTCCCGCTTCAGCAATAACGAGACCAACGCTTTTGCTCGGCAAGACATAGCTTTCATTGTATTAATATTGACATCTGTACTTTTGCTCGGCAAGACATAGCTTTCATTGTATTAATATTGACATCTGTACTTTTGCTCGGCAAGACATAGCTTTCATTGTATTAATATTGACATCTGTACTTTTGCTCGGCAAGACATAGCTTTCATTGTATTAATATTGACATCTGTACTTTTTGTTTACCAATGTTCTACAAAAAAAATATTTAAAATTGAATTTGATATGTGGTTTAACGAGAAAAGTCAAAATAAGAATTGATTACCTACTTATGAGCGAGTCTGAAACTGGCGCTGGTGACTTAAAATTTGTATTGTAATCGGTTGTCAAGGTAATGGACATGTGATGCGGAGAAATGAGGATAATGTGATGGGGAAAGTTTTGAGTATGAATGTGGACCAAAGAAACGATGGATGGACTACATGTCGGAAGAAATGGATAGAAAGAAAGTGACTGCTGAGATGACCAGTAACAGATGAGTATGGAAGAAGAAGACATGCTGCGCCGACACAAAATTAATTGGGATAGGAGAATGGTGATGACTCGTTTAATATCGCTCGTTTAATATAGATGTTTTATTTCCAGATGCTTGACCGTGGAGCCGAACCGGCACGCGATGCTGAGCCAGGCGTCTTGAATGATGAATCTGTGAACTTTAAGAAGTGGTTGGCTGCACAATTCAGTGGACTCAACCTTTTCAACGTCGGTAGCCAGCCCGAAGAGAAGAAAGTAAGTTGTTATACGATATCATCATCACCATCAATCAGCCTACAGCATCAGCCCACTGCTGGACATGGCACTAAACTCGATCTTCGGCAACTCTAAAGTAGTTGCCACCCCCCGAGCTTGAGGACGTCACACCTTCCGCTTAGTTAAAATTACAAATGATTATAATCAATTCTGTCCTTTGCAATTGGCTTCGCCCATGTGAGGATATGAAATTATCCCATGGGACCATACTACTAGGATAAAAAGTATTCTAGGTATATCCTAATCCGCGTCTACAAAGTACATCAGCATGATCCCACAGCTGGGACACAGGCCTCCTCTCTATGAGAGGGAGCGGGCTGTTATCCAGCACGCGTGCCCAGAGCTGGTAGATGTCACATGTCTTCGAATTTCTGGTTCTAGTACAGTTTAAAGGTCAATCTGTTGTACTTACAAACGAGTCGAGTAAATTCAAGATTTATGACAAACACAAAGGTTTATTTTTAATTTGTCCGCTACTGTTTGTTAAAAGTCGAATGAGATGATATTGCGTACAAAGGGCTAGAAGGCCGGAAATGATACCAAAAAGTCGCTCCAAGTTGTATTCTCGTGGCCCCGGTATGCTAACTTATCTATAGGGTAAGACTGGGCAAGCCCCTCCTCATCAGTCCAGTCTTCGTCCTCTTGGATTCGCTTCAGGCTCATGGTGCCGAAAAAAAAGTAAATCATAGTTTCTAATTCATGACAAAACTACTTTAAGTTCTATTATTTTATTTCTTCGAAAGCGTATTGAGAAACGTCATTTGATCTCAATACACGTTATACTACAGTTCTCGGCTCCATAACAAAAAGTCGCCTCGGCTGCACTAAGTTTTCCCTACTTGTACCTAAATGGACTATTTCAATAATATTTGTAACGGTATATTTACCATATTTACTACTTGTTTCGAGTTCCCGATATATTATACATGGTAAATATCCCGTCACAAATGTAATTGATAGTGTCAGTGACCATGACAATTTTAAAATGGACTACATGTGTTTTACAATAACAGTGCACAATAATTTGTTTGTAAGAAGCGATCTTTGAAAGAACTCGTACTTATTTAATTTCAAAAATTCTTTCACTGACAGAAACTGTTTGTTCTGTAATTAATCATACGTCATTTTAAAACAAAAATCTTACTTGTTACTGTTGATTATACCAAGCTTGACAATAACTTGGAAGAAAAAAAATGATATTGTTCCTTTTTCATATTATTCGTATTTTATTTTGCCTAATTTTTACAACAGGCTTAATGTTTGTTCACAGGTCCCGAAAACACCAGTTAAAAATAGGGTATATAAACCGAGAAACAGTCCGAAAGTAGAAGCTTTAAAGAAACAATACAACAAATGCAAATCCATAGAACAGAAAAAGAAGAAAGAATTACGAACAGAGCAGTACTCGGAACGAGTTAAAGGTATACTGACTAGGATAGAAAGAGATGCGACATTATTGAAGAAAACTTACGGAACGATGGAGAAAAATAAAATCAAAATAAACGAAAGTCAAGAAAAACAGTTAATTGATAAGATTAAAAATAATATCGATAAAATAAATGGACAGGTGGCTGAAAAGAAAGATATAATAGATCAAGAAATTAAAAAATGGGAACGAAAGGAAGAACAAGCGAGAACTGAAATGGAGAAAACTATCGAAAAAATGTCAAGCAAGTTAGATGCTGCTAAAGAGACAGCTAAACAGAATATTCAAGCCGCGAAACAACGGGAGGAAGACGAAAAAGATAAAATTAACCGTGAAATTCAAAACACGAAAGATGAGGAGGATAGGGAGGTAACCAATATTGAAAAGAATATTGAAGCAAAAAAAAACATACTGGAAAAGGCAAAAGCCCAACGTGACAAGAATATTAAAAGAATGAATAAAAAAGAGGCTGAGGAAATAGCCGCTATTGACGCAAAAATCCAAAAGTTGAACCATGACGAGTCGAAAAAGATAAAAGAGATGGACAGTAACATCGCCTCAAAGCGCAAAGCCTACGATAAGTTGAAATGGAAAACTGAAGACGAGATACATGAATATCATAAGAAAATAGATGAATACGTTAAGAAGATGCAACAGCGGGCTAAGGTGAAGAAAGAAATTGAAGCTGATATCAGAAATTTGGAAGAAAAAAAGGCTCGAGAGGAAAACGAGATGAAGAAAGAATTTGAGTTATTGCGTAACAATAAACAAATACTTGAGGAAAGTATTCGGGCCATCCAACAGGACGAAACTAAGAAACTGGGTGGTATGAAAGCTGAGATAGAAGCATTGCGAGAAAAGGAGACTCTTGTTAAATCCAAATTAGAAGCAGATATAGAACAAATCCAAAACGAGTTAGCTGACACTACACAAAAAGTAGATAAAAACATTAAGGCAATGGAGTTACAAGCAACTGCGATGACAAAAGAAATGGATATGAGTATCCAGTACATGAAGGAACGCGAAGCTAAGAAAACTGAAGAATATGGCGCAACTATGCAAGATATAAAAATCAAAATGAAGAAAAATCTGGAATCCTTGGAAAGCGAGTTGGCTAAAAAAAAGGCTGAATATTATGAATTTAATACACGCATCGAAACTATGCGACAACCGGAGGCTGCAAAGACAAATGAAATTCAAAGAATTATTGAAATTAAGTCGGCAAAGAAGAATAATATTGAGAAGAGGATTGAGGCGTTAAAAAAAGGGCGATAAAAGTTAACTTTGGATGAGTAGCCAGTATCAGGTAGCAAGATATTCTCCCTTCCTTACATCCGACCACAGCCCTGAGAACTTTACTTCCCCAGGCCCTCGGCAACCACTGACCACATTGCAACGATAGAATTGTCTGACCAGGAAGCTGACCTTCCAAGTGCCACTGCCAACAACGCAGCCTGTTCCCGATTACATCGCTTCTGGCAGAGATCTCGTTCGGACCCCGTTCAATTCCGTAACGGCTGGCTATTACGAGCACTACACCTTGCATTAACAGTGGTTTGAACAACCATTGAAAATACGAAGTGATCAAAAGTCCCAGCGATTTAAAGTTTCAACAATGGAGGTGAAAACAAAGTAATGTCCAGGAAGTAGAAGTGAGGATTTCTACAGACAACATAAAGACAGCTTTCGAGCAGCTGCAGAACAAGGAAACTGGTGATGACGAAGTTATGACAGATCTAGTGAAGGCACAGTGGCAATCCTTATGTTAAGCAATCCTTATGAAAAGCTTATGTTAAGGCATTGTAGAAATATGAAATGCAGTGAAAGCGATAGTCATTTTTCCCTCTGGCATGAGAACTAGAGAGTGTTCTCAATCCCGTCATCCAAGGAGTATTAAACATATTGTGAGTAAAGATTTCCAAAGCATTTTGATGGCAACATGTACTACCTCATTCTTTCCTATAATAATTATTTTTTCTTCTTATTGTTAGAATATTCATGCTATTTAGAATTACTTTTATGTATTATAATCTTTAAATTAGGTTATTGGTGTTACTGAACGCATTTTATAGTTTGTAAACACAATAACGGGATTCAGTCTTAGTTAAACTTTCGGCTGAAACCAAAACTGTTCTAGAACCTCTTGATGTATTTTTGAATGTTATTAGATGTTATACAGGGTGATTGGAAGATGGGTGCAAAGATTTAAGGTGAAGATAGTATAGACAATTTAGGACCATTTAAGCCATGGTTGTCTTAGACGAAGTCTTACCAAATTTTTTTAACCAAATTTTTAAGTTTTTTTTCGGAAATTCTCAAAATTTAATGTAAACTGCATAATTATGGCCAAATTGAATGATAAATGAATTCATTTTTTATTTATTTAATTAAAGTAATGTGTAAGCAATCAAGCAAAACATGTTTTAGGCTTCTGTGTCATTAGACATTTTTTTTACAGACATTTAAAGATCAGAAAAAATAAAAAAATTGTACAATACGTCTTTTAAACCTTATTCAAAAAAAAAACGGAGGGTGCTTTTTTTGTTCAAACCTTTTTGAAGACATGCTTGATAATCGCTCTTTCTTTTGAGGTATCATTTATGCGGATATCTTACAAATTATTGAAATTAGGACCTAATAAACCAAATCGAGGGAGAAATTTTAAATTTTAGGCAGTCTAACAAAACACAAAATTTTTGCTTAAAAGAATACTTTATGTGCTCGAAATGATAACATTGTTCAATTCTAAGAATTTTTGGCACATGCAGGAACCAATTGAGGGGAACCCATTGAGGGGATTCTCTAAACAATGGCCACCGAGCGCGGTGCGACGGCATTTCCAGGTAGAACGCCCAATGAATAGCAAAAAGCGATAAAGAGTTGGTTTTTACAGCAAAATGGTCTTAGTTACTGAGGCAACAAAGTCGTTTTTCTTTAGTCAGGGTCAGTCGGTCCGTGATGAAGCCGTTACATCTTTTACTTATTAGTCAAACTACTGCCCTTGTGAGTGGACGTTGTCGTGTTGATTCACAATTTACCGTGTTCAGTTGTAGCCCTTTGCGTTCCTGCACGTGTTGTTTGCGTTAGTTTTGAACTTTTTTGTTTCACCGTGTCCAGTCGTAGCCTCGCGCTCCTGCACGTGTTGATTTTTGACTTAATTGTGTTGAGTTGACGTTTAGTGCGCTCCTACGCCGTTTTTCTTAATTGTTAAGTGACTATGGCTACTTTTTCCAATCAAGAATATGCGGATATCGTATTTATGTACGGTAGAGCAGACGGCAATGGATCTTTGGCGCGACGGATGTATCAAGAGCGCTATCCGAATCGCAGGATACCGAATGTCCGAGTGTTTTACAACACGTTTCGTCGTCTTGCCCAAGATGGGTTTCACCGCGTGGAACCTGGAGTCAACCCGGGCAGACACGAAACTGCCGTCGACGAAGACATTTTAGCAGCATTTCAAGCGGATCCTACTACCAGTACTAGAGCAGTAGCTCGAAATTTAAACATTTCTCAATGGAAGGTGTGGCATACAATGCACCAAAATGATAAGTATCCGTTCCATGGCAGGAGTGTGCAAGGTCTAGTAGAGCAAGATCCTCAAAGAAGAATTCAGTTCTGCCGTTTCCTCCTCAACAGAGACATCGAAGATGCGTGGTTTCTGAAATCAATCTTGTGGACGGATGAAAGTAAATTTTCAAGGGAAGGTATTACAAACTTTCACAACATCCATGAATGGGCCGACGTAGACAACAATCCACATTTTAAGAAGCAGGTGTCATTTCAGATGAAATTCTCTGTGAATGTATGGGCTGGAATAATTGGCAGAACATTGATTGGGCCCCACTTTTTGCCTGATCGATTGAATGGCGAAAATTATTTGCAATTTCTGCAAATTGATTTACCACTGCTGATAGAGGAATCAGGTGTCCCGATCTTCGAAAGAGACCGAACAGTCATCTTTCAGCAAGACGGCTGTCCAGCGCATTGGACTTTAAATGTAAGGGAACACCTCAACAATTGCTTTCCTGATAGCTGGATCGGCAGGGATGGACCCATCCCTTGGCCCGCTCGCTCCCCAGATCTGACCCCGTTGGACTTTTTCGTGTGGGGCCGGGCCAAGGAACTGGTGTATAACAACAAAGAAATTAACACTAGAGAAGAATTGATACAAAGAATAAATTCAGCGTTTGAGACAATGAAGCAGGAGATGATGTTGAAAATAACGACTACAGAAGTTAGAAGACGGGGCCGTGCTTGTATTAGGAATCACGGCCGTCATTTTGAACATGAAAAATAAATAATTTTAATTCAAATGTTGTTTTAATTAGTCTGCCTAAAATAAAAAAAAATCTCCCTCAAATTGGTTTGTAGGCCCTAATTTCAATAATTTGTAAGATATCCGCATAAATGATACCTCAAAAGAAAGAGCGATTATCAAGCATGTCTTCAAAAAGGTTTGAACAAAAAAAGCACCCTCCGTTTTTTTTTTGAATAAGGTTTAAAAGACGTATTGTACAATTTTTTTATTTTTTCTGATCTTTAAATGTCTGTAAAAAAAATGTCTAATGACACAGAAGCCTAAAACATGTTTTGCTTGATTGCTTACACATTACTTTAATTAAATAAATAAAAAATGAATTCATTTATCATTCAATTTGGCCATAATTATGCAGTTTACATTAAATTTTGAGAATTTCCGAAAAAAAACTTAAAAATTTGGTTAAAAATATTTGGTAAGACTTCGTCTAAGACAACCATGGCTTAAATGGTTCTAAATTGTCTGTACTATCTTCGCCTTAAAGCTTTGCACCCATCTTCCAATCACCCTGTAGATTACAGTTCGTTTTTTACCATTACGCGTGAGCGCTTTTCAAATGAACTGTTAACTGTATGTGGGGAGCAATCGTGGTCATGTGTTGATATGGAACTACTTCCGAAGGATACGTTTACGTTTGAGAGTACCGCTAACGGTGCATTACGCTGGCTTGATCACTGTGTGGTGAGCAGTGCGGCACGACGTTTAGTTGTAGACGCGTCAGTTTTATATGGAGTCTATTTGTCAGATCATATTCCTTTATTAATTGAATGTAATATTGATTTAATAATACCTAAGTTAGTAAACCCCATCTATACTTGCAATAAGGTAATATGGGGTGAAAGAGATGATAATCAAATGAATGAATATTCAAATTATTGTAATTCTAAATTAAAATTAATAAATTTTCCAGATGATTTTCGGTATTGTGCCCATAAAATGTGTACTAATGTTAATCACGTGCAAGTGTTAGATACAATGTATCGTAGTTTGGTTAGCATTTTGAAGGAAGGTGCCGAACGTACTTATTTATGTAAACAGATGAGTCATAATAGCAAAAGATACATTCCTGGTTGGAACAAATATGTTCGTGACGCGCACAGAGAGGCTCGATTGTGTTACCAAACATGGCTATTTTATGGTAAACCTGTTAGTGGTTATGTTTACAATGAAATGTGTCGATCTAGAAAAATCTTTAAGACTAATATAAAATATTGTCAAGATAACCAACAGCAGATAAAAATGGATATTTTAGCTACACATCATACTAAAAAGAAATTTGGGTCATTTTGGAAATCAACAAATAGTCTGAATCCAAAGTTGATTCCCCCTGTGAGTGTGGCGGGCGTACACGAGCCGGCGGATATAGCCAATGCATTTCGGCGTCACTTCCAGATTGAATCACCTCTTACTAGACCTGTGCAGGTGTCTGATGCTGGAGCCAACTGTGGGGAAATTTCTATTTTTTTCTCGGCACAAGAAATATCATCGATCATAAAGAAAATGCAGAGAGGTAAATCCCCGGGTCATGATGGCCTCAGCATTGACCACCTGAAGTATGCTGGGGGACACTTACCGCGTGTGCTAGCTTTATTTTTTAACCTGTGCGTTAGTCACAGTTACTTACCGAGTGAATTAATGCATACAATGGTAGTGCCTGTTGTGAAAAATAAGACGGGGGATGTCTCTGACATATCCAATTACAGGCCAATCTCTCTAGCCACAGTCATAGCTAAAGTTTTGGACAGTCTGCTTGATAAGCAATTGGCTAAACACCTTGAACTACATGACGCCCAGTTTGGTTTTAAGCCTGGGCTGTCAACTGAGAGTGCAATCTTATGCCTCAAGCAGACTGTCCAATACTACACAGGCAGGAAGACTCCTATTTTCGCGTGTTTTCTGGATCTGTCAAGGTCATTTGATCTTGTATGTTACGATGTTTTGTGGCGTAAACTAGAACGTGAAACTAAGTTACCATCTGAAATAGTGTCAATATTTAAGTATTGGTATAGGAGTCAAAGCAATAGTGTGAAGTGGAATGGTTCGCACTCGGACGTGTATTCGTTGGAGTGCGGGGTGAGGCAAGGGGGGCTCAGCTCACCCCGGCTCTTCAACCTATACATTAACCAGCTAATCCTTGAGCTCAGCAGCACCAATGTCGGATGTCATATTGATGGGGTGTGCATTAACAATATTAGTTATGCTGACGATATGGTGTTGCTGAGCCCATCGATCGGTGCTCTGAGGCGACTGGTCGCTATATGTGAATATTATGCGGTGAATCATGGGCTCAAATATAACGTCACAAAGAGTGAACTAATGGTTTTTAAAGCAGGCAGTGTGACATATTCGTGTATTCCTACTGTCGCACTTTGTGGTGAACCACTGCGAAGAGTGGACAAGTTTAAATATTTGGGCCACTGGATCACTGAAGATCTTAAAGATAATTGTGACATTGAAAGGGAACGTAGGTCGCTGGCTGTCCGTTGTAACATGCTGGCCCGCAGGTTTGCACGTTGTACGAAACCAGTTAAAGTAACGCTTTTCAGAGCTTACTGCCAGTCTTTCTATACGTGCAGCCTTTGGGTCAACTTCACTCAGCGGGCATACAGCGACCTACGCGTTCAATATAATAATGCACTGAGAATGCTGCTGCGGCTGCCTTGGCGTAGCAGTGCGTCAGGGATGTTCGCAGAAAATAATATTAATAGTTTTGCCGCAATTATTAGGAATAGGTGTGCATCCCTGATGACCCGTGTTCGCGGCAGCACCAACAGTATTCTCAGTGTATTCGCTGATCGGTGGGATTCTCCGATGATGCGGAGGTGGATGCGGCTTCACGCTGAATTTTAATTGTGTATTTTTCATCTGTCTGTAACCTACTAACACTAGAATTTAAGTATAATTGTTACTAACCCTATGGACTCCGGTCTGAAATAAAAATTTTCTATTCTATTCTATTACCTAATGTACGAACGCTGTCAAAGTTCTTTTCCGCTCTAATAGTTTAGAAAAGAGAGAATTTGTAAGGTCGATCACAAGATCCATAAGATCCATCCTTTATGCCTAGTGCCCAAAAACACGAAAAACTGTGATATGAACAGAGTTGTTAGTAACAGCAATCAAATAGAAACCTTATTTTTTTTCTATATTCTACTCTTATATAATATAAGATTGCTACGATTTTGACAGTGATGCGAAATCAGAGATAAAATAAGTGTGAATGGAGTGTAGATCTCCTGTTCAGAGCGGCTAAGAACGATGACAAATTTATAGAAATAAGATTGTATGTATTCCAATGTATTTAGGTTTTTAAGATTAGTATCGCTATTTTTTCAAACTGTTTTTTTTTCTTCATTTAATAGGCTAGTGTACTTGGATATAATTAATCTTTTATACATTTTTACTACTTGTATCTTTTTCATCAGGACAATAATTATATGATTTTTACAAAAACTTGTGTTTTCTTTACTATCGTTATATTTTTCTGAACATAATGTTAAGTACATAAAACTAAAAAAAATATTTTACACATATTTTTCGTGTACTTGACTAAGTTTAAGTGATTCGATGTGTTGAATTTACTACTATTTAAAAACTCGACTTTACATAAATGATTTTACTGAAAACTGCATTTTTTTAAACCGTCTACGGCAATTAGTTTTTTCCTAGACTAAAGTGTCCTTCGATAAAATTGTATGTTAAATTTTTGTACTATTTGTATCTTTCTGAACAAATAAATAGATTATACACAAACCATGTTTTTTTTTTCATGACTAAAAACTCTTTCTTTGCAGTCATTAAATAAGAGTATGTGAACTTAAATATAAGTTATTACATTTTTATCAACTATTTGCATATTTCTGTTCAGAAACAAAAATGCATAAACTTGTCTTGTATAAATTACTTAAATGAATAAATACACTTTTTCGTGCGATGCTGTGCTGATAACTCTAAGAACAATTTTTTAAATCAGTGTTTTTCGTTTTCACAACAGCAATTTTTTTTTGGAACAAATAAACAGTTTTATAGAATCAGTGTTTTAAATTATTCTAAAGAACTTATGAACTTATGTTAAACACATTTTTGTAACGAACACGTTACAAAAAAGTATTTAACGTCAAACCTCATTTTAGCATATAGCGTATTGGTAAAATAGTAAATAATATGTGGTTTTCAGCTCGGACAGACGCAATTATGAGTATACTGGGAGACAATGGCTGAAGAAAACATGGATGCCTTGCGTGAGGACTGTCACGTATTCTGACTGACTGTCACGAATAAATAGAATACGTGACAGCTGACAGGAGAGTAGTTGTCAATAGTTACTGCGCATGTACATAGTTCTATGATTCATACTCATCATCTTTTTCCTGTCGTTTTATTTTCCCAATCTCACCTGTCAGACGTAACGCCATCATTTACTTCTTTTCATGATTCATCCTATAAACTGTATTAAGGATATGACATCATTGGTGTCCGTTACCCAGGCCAGATGTTGTCGAAAATGGTCATTTGAATCTTATAGATAATTAGTTTTGCGGCTTCTGTAATTGTTGCGCACATTTTTAAATTTGTTGCGCTTATAGTTTTTTAATTATTTCACAAAAACGTTTCCTGCTGGGGTAACGTTACCCCAGCCAGACCTTTTTCTTTCTAATGGGAATATTTAAATAATTACTAGCTATAAAATTAGTTGTCTAGATGAAGTAAATGTTGTGCCTTATTTTGTATTTGTTCTTTCATCGGTTGCGAAGTTATTCGAGATTTTGCTGGGGTAACGTTTTTGGTTTTGCTAGATCTTTGAAATGGTTTAGCGGATTCGTATCATATTTTGTACATGGCTTCTTGGGAATTAGTTTAAATTTGTTCTGCAATAAAAAAACCAAAATAATACATAGCTTAAAGGTTATTTCATTAAATAGAAAAACACTTCAATTGGTCCCAGCACTCTCAATAAGAGCTCTAAAGACTTACTTTAAACGTTATTTTAAAGCTTGTAACTGCCTTCAAATGTACGTGAAGTTTCATTAGTATCCTGTAAGTATTTAACAAGTTATGATGATATTGAGTTCTTCACGAGCACGGTCTTGATGCGCGCGGTGTTATTTGGCCACTGGATTGGATATATGAACTGAATGTTATGTCAATTATTAGTATTTTAGTTCAGTTGTATATCAGTAAAATTTCAGCTCAGTACATTGGATAATTAATGAGATAATACGATTAAAGTCATCAGGAAGTGAATGACCGTGGTAACCCAACCAAGTTTAGGTGGTTACGAAAAAGCGAAAACGCAGAACATTATACTATCTTTTGAAATGTTTAGTATAATACACCTTACAATTTCGGTACAGACGCGTACACTGTTAAATACATTAATAATATAATAATATCTGTACTATGAAAACATTATTATTATCTTCCAGTTGCACAAACTTATCAAAAATCACTGATATAACATGTCGTTCGGTGGGACGCGGAAGGGGTGGGGTGAAGGGCCGCATTGTTTGCATATCGCACTAAACATGCTCCGTAATCACATAATTCATCTTGTAGAGTGCGCATGCGTTTCGGTAGTTCCATTTCCTGTTTTTGCAAATATTTATAGAGTGCGTGAGAGCTAATGTAAAATAATAAGTGTGGCGAATTACTGCTAATGTGGAGTGCTTCTATTGATGATCATAGTTATGGTGCAGGCTGCTTGATGAATTCACGAACACGGTAAGCTTGTATAATGTAACTACAGAAATAGTAGCAAAATTATTATTAATATGTACATGTTGTTAGGTACTTATCTAAAACTGTATTTTTTTAAGGCTTAAATATTTAAATTTAGGAACTTATTATTTTCTTTTCTTTCGTACTTAATTATTACCTAGACTGGAATTCTCAACAATTATAACGACATATTTATCCTTCGCTACATAGTACCCATAAAACAAAGTCGCTTCCCGTTTGTCTGTCCCTGTTTGCTTAGATCATTAAAACTACGCAACGGATTCTGAAGCAGTTTTTTTTAATAGATAGATTAATTCAAGTGGAAGGTTTTTGTGTATAGGTATATTGTCAAAAGATGACTTGAAACTTGATTAATGAAATTCATGACTTAGCGACCGATTTTTATCGTTATCAATGTCGGGAGTCGGGACTACCGCAACAGGTAGGTATTTATTTATTTCCACAAACTCCTTGGACACGTAGACTTTAAGAAATCCAAAATTACCTTGTTGCGACACTCGCGTTGATATAAACTCGCAAATAGATGACGATTCGAGTTTCAAATATGTAGGTCAAAACTACAATTGAAACCCCATTAAGGATTTAGACAAAAAAATGTACTCTTTGTTTTTATTGTTGGCATAAACAGAATGGCAACATAGCAATAGCCGTGGGCCGCGATGATGGACGCGGTGATGGCGACTATGGCTGCGTGGTGAAGTTATAAAAAATATCGTTTGACGTTCTCCTCTACGTCTGTAAAACTCTCAATCTACGGTGAGTACATACTTATATCTAGCTAGGTATATATTACTACGATTTAGGTAGGTTGACCTGCTGGCCACTGTTCAATCTTTATTACTATGGATCATGACTTCAATAGATTATTACAAATGTAATGCGTAGGTAAATAAAAATGCTCTAAATACGCGCGCTATGACAGTCCCCGACACGTAACTTGGCAAAAGTTGTTAGATGCGCAAAAGTCGTTTTTATGAGGTAGTGCCAATCGCCCGCGATTGGTGTATTACTCGGACTTTTGCCCCCCGCACCCCGTTTACGTCTCGGGCGTATACAAAATTGTACGTTTTTTTTTATTATGAGTTTCTGTTACGAGTTGTTATAATAGTGTTACTTAAGTATATTTTTTAGGTGAAATTTTTAATTTGATACCAGGAAAAGCAGTTTTGTTAGCTGATAGTGACGACGACAACATATAATTTTTACCCCCAGACGCAAAAAGAGGGGTGTTATAAGTTTGTTGATAATGTATTTTTTTGTCTAGGCATTTATTGTGTACAATATTGTTTTGAATCTCTGTTCTTTTTCCTCTATTTTCATATTATAATTCGACAGCCCTTTAGCTGTAAATAAAACTTTGTTATATTTACAGTTAATTTTTTTGTTTTGTTATAGATGTTCTGATGACCGATGTACGATGGAATGGCAATCTTCTCATCGACCAATATTTGCGGACCTCAATTATTTAATTTCTTAGCCCGTTATCCACAGTGAATACGCTGGTGCACTCAATCAAGAATTAACTAAATAAAATGGCAGGTAGAAAAAGTGTATATTTAAATAAAAACTGTAACTGTGTACTGTGTATACTGAAATCTATAATTTAATTAAAAAATAATAGAAAATTTCAAAAAAGCAAAATTACTATCTGTAATTTTAATCTGTGATTGTTTTTAAGTATAAGTTTAATAATACTTTAAAAGTTCAAATGATTATATTACCTGTCAATAAAAATTATTTAATAATCACGTAGTTTTTTTAAAACTTGTGTACATGTCTGTACTAAATTTGTAACACTATCCTACATATTTTAGAAGGTACCATAATGTTTTGCGTTTTCGCTTTTTCGTAACCACCTAAACTTGGTCGGGTTACCACGGTCATTCACTTCCTAATGACTTTAATCGTATTATCTCATTAATTATCCAATGTACTGAGCTGAAATTTTACTGATATACAACTGAACTAAAATACTAATAATTGACATAACATTCAGTTCATATATCCAATCCAGTGGCCAAATAACACCGCGCGCATCAAGACCGTGCTCGTGAAGAACTCAATATCATCATAACTTGTTAAATACTTACAGGATACTAATGAAACTTCACGTACATTTGAAGGCAGTTACAAGCTTTAAAATAACGTTTAAAGTAAGTCTTTAGAGCTCTTATTGAGAGTGCTGGGACCAATTGAAGTGTTTTTCTATTTAATGAAATAACCTTTAAGCTATGTATTATTTTGGTTTTTTTATTGCAGAACAAATTTAAACTAATTCCCAAGAAGCCATGTACAAAATATGATACGAATCCGCTAAACCATTTCAAAGATCTAGCAAAACCAAAAACGTTACCCCAGCAAAATCTCGAATAACTTCGCAACCGATGAAAGAACAAATACAAAATAAGGCACAACATTTACTTCATCTAGACAACTAATTTTATAGCTAGTAATTATTTAAATATTCCCATTAGAAAGAAAAAGGTCTGGCTGGGGTAACGTTACCCCAGCAGGAAACGTTTTTGTGAAATAATTAAAAAACTATAAGCGCAACAAATTTAAAAATGTGCGCAACAATTACAGAAGCCGCAAAACTAATTATCTATAAGATTCAAATGACCATTTTCGACAACATCTGGCCTGGGTAACGCACAGACATCATTGATACAATAGATCCACAAGAAATCTAGGATTCTAGCCCAGACTAAAATGAAAAAAGTAAAGCACAGTCTAATATAAAATCATATATTTGTTTTATTTATTTACTTGTATCACTACCTAGATAATACATACGCATATAATCAAACTATGACACTTGTGTGGCGAAAACAACAAACAACATAAAAATTATATGTATTAATTACACATACTCAGCTTAAATATGGTTGAGGATGAAGTTTCTCAGTACTTAAATTATAATATGTAACATAAGTTTCCACCTGTTTTTCCTAAAAGAGTATGAAGAGGTGCGTGATATATCAACATTTCTGTGTCATATTAAAATGGTCGCTGAGGTCAAAGTGGAAAAAGAGATACGAACTAGCAGCACGGTTTTCATGTACTGTCGAGATAGATAGCTTTTCTAACGCTGAGAACCGTAATTTGCTAGAGCGATAAACAGAGCGGGAATGTTACCACACGCGGCAGCGGCGACGACGGGCTCGGCAGCACGCTGAATGAAAGTATTTTGTTATGGTGACGGGCTGCAGACATCGAGACAAAACAGAACAAGCCGTCGAACGCCGTTGATTACTGTATCGTGAGTTCTTAACCCTAATATAGCGTTGCTAAATGACCAGATTTTAAATAGAACCTCAAGAGGGGACTCTAGTGGGCCTTTCTCCATACAAACGTATTCCTCGGTTTTCTTCGTGGAAATTGCGTCTAGAGCAATGTTTTTTTTTTTCCAAAAATATAGGTCTTAACACGTGCTCCAATCATTTCCTTTTTTTCAAAACACAATCTCAAAAAGAATTATGACAATCTAAAAACCCCAAAAAAAGCCCGTTTTTACCGCCATGTTAAGACGATTATCAGACAAATTAGATAAGTTTTTAACAAAAAAGAAAATAATAGAAGCATAGATATACTTTTCCTCTAAATTTTGATATAAGAATTATTCAGATCAGTTTAGTTTTGAAGAAGAAAACAGCGGAATACAGAACGTCTTTTGGTCACGATTTTTGTAGGTAAAATCAGCCTGAGCTGCAATGGTCCTTTTCGCACTTTACGGGGGCTTGGTCGAGCGCAGCGCGACGGCAACAGTTACTCCAAATACCTATTCTTCAGATTCCTCGGGGCTAGAGTCCCCTCTTAACGAAGCCGAAAGGATACTTGTTCTCCCCATCATCATCGCGATATTTTTTTGTTCTGGACCAAACCTGGGAACCTTCTAGCAGTAGTCTCGAAACTACCGATTTTTCGGCATTTCTACCGATATGGGCTCTGTTCTGCTTGCTGCCCAGGTCAGTATGAGGATGGGTGAACAAGGGTAAGTACCGTTAGCCGAGGTCTGTATGTGGATTAGGGCATGCAAAAACCGGGTTGTTTTAAGAAACCGGTTTTTTCGGGTTTCTTGTTTACGAAACCGGATAAAAACCGGTTTATTCGGTTTTTTCGGTTTTTGCAATCTTTATTAAAAAATGTGTAGAAAAAAAATTTAAATGCTAAAGCCTAATCAAAATAATTTTGTTACGTTTATCTTACCTATGTTTATAATAATGACAATTTGTTTGGACTTCAAAAACGACTAAAAATCAATATAAAAATATATTTTTCTTCATGCATAACATAGAATAAAACTTATTATTTAGGTAAACAACATAGTCTAAAAATTTAGGGCACTAAGACTAAGACTAACATACAAAATTAGGAACATTTGGTAGGTAAACACAAAGGTCTAAAATCTCAGAGTAAACAGCAAGAAACCAAAGGCGTAAAAGTGGCATGATTTTTCTAAGTCTACGGCCACTAATTAAATTTCTTTACCTATTAGTAATAACACAGTAAGACATTAATTTTAATATTTCCAAAATGCATCGGAGCCGAGATATACAGGGTGAATTTTTTAACTGGGTGGTAGGCCAAAACAGAAACTATGAGGAATAGTGAAAAACGATCAAAGAAGCCAGGAGCCCGATTTAAAAAAAATATCCTTTTGCCATTGGTTTTGTGAAAAATCAATATTCCTAGCCAGGAATCGAACCCGTTAATTTGAAAAAAAACACACCCTTTACCCCGTTCGATAGTGTCGCTGCTAAGTATCGAATTCTGGAATGTAATAGCATACGGCAAAGGATAGGAAATAGTTAATTTTTGATAAAACACATAAGAGTATGCAAACTGCTAGTAGGAACAACACAACTTTGCAATCAGATATTTCAGCTCCGATATAATTTTCGGAAAAATTTTTTAGGAGTCATTACTATCATATATTCCACTATACGTGAGCATCTTTGTGGCCGCTGTGAAAAAAAAACATGCCACTAGTCCATACAAACTTACCCAATGCCCTTTAAGTACTTGGATCTACACTACTACACTGGGTCGATGAGAAGCAAAATAATGATATGGACATGGATAGGGAGCGCAGGGCATTGTCGGTAAGATGTAATATGCTTTCTCGCAGGTTTGCGCGATGCTCACGTGATATTAAAGTCACACTATTTAAAAGCTATTGCCAAACGTTATACACGTGCAACCTGTGGAGCAATTACACCTAAAAAAGCCTGCAATTCTCTGCGCGTCAGGGGTTTGTTGGGACTTCCATGGCGGTGCAGTGTCTCCGGCATGTTCGCCAACCACAGCACGGACAGCTTCTAGGCGGTGCTTCGCAAGAAGAACGGCGTCCCTGCGGTCTCGGGTAAAAAGTAGCACCGACACACTTCTGAGCGTGGTATCACAGACAGAGACAGAGTGGACAGCCAAATCCTGAGGCCAATGCCTCATGCTGTCGCTTATGCATGTCCAAAATAATAATTATTTTAAATTTTACTAACATAGCTGTAAGTATCTGCTTTCTAACATAATAAGGACTGACTTTTGATGTTTGCTTAGTCTGTTGTTTGAGAAAATTATTATTAAATCGATAAGATAGACAGATAGATAGATCAATAGGAGAAACATAACTTGTTGTTCAATATTTATAGTGTGTAATTTATTGTTTTCCCTAATATTTATTTATTAAAAAAGATATAACCAAAAACCGAAAAACCCGAAAAAAACGGTTTTTACTTTCCAAAAAAACCGGGTTTCAAATCAGTCGGTTAACCGGTTTTTTCGGTTAACCGGGTATCCGGTTTGCATGCCCTAATGTGGATGGATGATCAAGGGTAAGCAAACTTAGCCGAAGTCAGTATGAGGATGGGTGATCAAGGTAAAGCAATCAAGGTTACCTAAGCAACGTTAGCCGAGGTCTGTATGAGGATGGGTGATTAGCGTTAAGCAACGTTAGCGGAGGTCTGTATGTGGATGGGTGATCAAGGGTAAGCAACGGCTGCCTAGGTCAGTATGAGGATGGGTGATCAAGGTTAAACAACGTTAGCCGAGGTCTGTATGTGGATGGGTGATCAAGGGTAAGCAAAAACTGCCCAGTTCAGTATGAGGATGGGTGATTTAGGGGAAGCAATGGCTGCCCAGGACAGTAGAGGTTAGGTGATCAACGTTTAGCAACGGCTACCCAGGTCAGTATGGGGATGGGTGATCAAGGTTAAGCAACAGTAAATTTGTTTTTCATCGTATGTTAATGAAAACCAAAGTTACTGCTGTTTGTTGAAAAGTCCCAAATCCTAAAAACCAAACATCAAATTTTGCTTTTAAAACTTTTCCACCATTTTGCCTGCAATAAAAATCACTTCCAACTCATTCATCAATCATCGTTCATACCCAAACCATAGACTAATATATATATAAATCCCAAACATTGTCTATAGCAATCGTCTATGGATTCTTTCTATTGTCTATGCTTAAGGAAATAACCTCTATCGATGACACGTACGTACGTACCGTGACGCAATCATTGCCATTTACATTTTAGAAAGAGGCCATCTTTTTTTTACGAAAAGGTAAATACAACACTTTATAATATTTTAAAGATATTTAAATTTTAATAGTAATATACTCCGCAGTTATTATCTATTTTTCCGACATTGAAAACAAAACTATTATTAGAGTAGGCTAGGAATTACGCATGAGTCGTGGAAGTAGATTGTATATTTGTGGCTATGTTAGTATGTGTTCAGCGAGCGCGATAAAGAGGCACGCCCTAGCAAGTGTCCATACTTACTTTGCGTTATTATTGTGTTTAAAAACGAGCTTACAATGGTGAAAAAGCAGTATGGAATAGTGACTTTTTAGAGCTGTGTGACTGTGTGACGAAATCAAAAAGTTTTATCATCGTACTTCTACAAACTTAAGGTAAATTTCGTATAGTTTTTCATTGTAAAGGTGAAATTTAACATAATGTTTCGGTGTCTGGTTCTGCTATTTTAAGATTTAACATTGAAAAGTCTTGAATTTTAATGAAAGCGTGTGCCTTTCGTGTACTTAGATTTAGAATATAATGTCGCATGTTTGTAATGTAAAATTTTAGATATGGTCAGGTGAATTATGAGTAATTTATGAGGTTTTGTTGTTTGCTTGCTTGTAATATCTCAAAGCGATTTCTCTGTGATCACTCTGTGACCTTATCTTCTCAAACCGATTCCTAAAAAAATATTAGTGAGTTTGATTACCTATTATTGACGGAGAAAAATGTGAGGATTGTTGAATTCATGAGTATGATTGTAAATTGCAATAAGACTGGAGAAAGAACAAAGAAACGATGGATACACTGTGTGTAAGATGTTATTTATTAGGTATATTGTAGCTAGGATGAAAGCAACTACTGCAATGACTAGGAAAGACAAGTATGGGACAGGGGCCGGAGAATTATGACATCATTAGGAGTTTGTCTGAGTTTTGGAAAATTAAATATATTGAGTATTTCAGTCATCATCATATGCGTAGTCTGTTCCAAACTATGTTGGAGTCAGCTTCCAGTCTATCCGGGTGCAGCTGGATACCAGTATTTTATATGGAGCGACTGCCTATTTGACCTCCAGAACCCCGTTAGTAATAGGAATACGATACCCTTGTTCAGACTGGTTGTCAGACTTGTGGGCCACTGACTACCTGTAACGACTGTCAAAGATCTACAAATGACAGCCGGGACTAACGGCTTAACGTGCTTTCCGAGTCACGGAGGACACTCGGTATGTGATGGGTGGTCAGTTGGTCACCCATCCACGGACCAACCTAGGCAAGCACAGCTTAACCTGATGCTCGGCCCGAGTGGCTGTTATTCTTTAGCCACGAGCTCTCCTGAGTATTTCAGTTTTGTACGGTAAATAATGTCGTTCCACTACATAAAACAGATAGACTGTAATACTATAAAAAACCATTGTCACGTCCGCATTTCATGTCATAGTCAAATTGTATTGGTGATATGATAATATTTAAATAATTTAGATGTGTGTGTGACTGTCGCGTGTTTTATCTTTTAAACCACAAAGCTGTTTCACGTTTTCTACGGTCTAACTATTGCGTATTATGTTAACTACGGGATGGGTGTCAATATAACTTATTATTTCAGACTCCCTCGTCCTGGGTTTGATTCTCGGGTGGGGCAAAGTGTAATTGGGTTTTTTCATAAGGAATTCAGTAGCAGCCTCGGAGTTTGGATTTCCGCCCGGTTGATGGCAATAGGCGTGCCCCCTATTACATGAGACTTAAACATATAACTGGCGAAAAGTGGGTGTACTATTAGATACTGCTAGCAACCCTTTTGGGATTACAGGCGTGATGTTATGTTCTGTTTTTTGTCATTGTATTAATTAATTAATTGTAATTTTGCTGTTACGAACATAGTATTTTATGAAGTCGCATACTTAACGGTGTTTGTAAGGTTCCGTTGCGGAAGCAAAACGGTACCCTTATAAATTCGTCCCGTCTGTCTGTCCGTCCCGTATGTCACAGTCATTTGACTCCGAGAATGTTGGCACCATACAGTTGACATTTAGAGAGAAGGTATCTTAGGAACCGCTATACAACAGGGTGTCCATTGCATTGTATCTTGGAAAAATCATCTGATGATCATGGATTGGAAAAAAAATGTATCTTGCCACCTAGCCGTTGCGATGTTTTTTATGGAAAGTTCTGTTTTTTTTTCGCCACCTTCTCCTTCACCTCTCTTTTTTTTCGCCCCTTGTCCTTGAGAAAGTTTCTAGGTTTAATGTTCTATCAGAATCACCACCCTTAGGTATTGCGCTTATCCTGTCATACCCTGTATAGGTAATTAGGTATACCATAAATAAGTATTAACAAAAAAATTATCTTGATGTTCTATGAAATAGTCTGTTCTCTTTGTTTCCAGATGACTGACTTTGGTCCCATGACTGTGCGTACCCTGGACGACGTGAAAGAGTATTTGACACAAGTTCTTCTTTATCTTGACGCGCAAAATAAACGTAACCGAGGCGTCAGACGCGGTGCGAGCGCTCTCAACCTAGGAAACGTAAGACATTTTTACAAGTTTATAAGTAATTATTTATTTGCAACTTATGTAGGTATCTACTTAAGTTTGTTATGGTCAAATCTTGCAACTGAATTTTACCTTTAAATACACCGTGTAAATCACCTCATCACGAAGCCGTCAACCAAGCATTCTGTACATGAAACTAAGTAACTTAACGCAAAAATTATTGCTGGGAAACAACTTTTTTTTGGGGGGTGTAAAATCATGTTTTGTGGTAGAACTCAATGTAACGCACTCAAAACATTGTGCTGATGGACGGATTGAATAGTACGGGTGTCGTGGAGGTGTTTAAAGTAAAAATCTTACATTAAAAACTTGTATTATAAAAATACTTGTCATAAAGTTGGAACTTTGACCCCTAATATCTCCGTAACTAGAAGGTTCCCAGGTATGGTGTAGAACAAAAAAAATATTGCAAGGACAGGGAGAACCAGTGCCGCGCCGTTCGGCTTCGTTAAGAGGTGTTTTACACCCTTTAGTTATCCTCAACCGATTGAGCTGAATTCTACATACACGTACAGTACCTACGTAAAGTTTAGAGGTGACAATGAATGGTTAACCCTACCATTGGTTAACGACCTTCTACTGTTTTCATGATCCGTGTCATGTGTCCGTGTCATTCATGCCATTTTACACAGGATTTATTGCCTAAAACATTTTTTTTTATTAATTTCAGAACAAGCAAACTCCAAAAAAGAAGAATAAACCAACTAATAAAGCATTGGAAACTCTGAAGAAAAAAGTAGCTCAAGAAAAGGCAAAATTAGCGAAAACTCGCAAAGCACTGAGAGATAAGAAATTATCGGAGAGTTTAGAAAAAGCGGAAACAAGGATGAAGAAAGAAGAGGAGAGGATTAGCTCGCTGAAGGAGAAATTAAATGTATCAACCGGACAGTCAAACAATGCATCAACCGGCCAGTCAAGCAGTGTCTCAACCGGACAGTCAAGCAGTGTCTCAACCGGACAGTAATGCAGTGTATCAACCGGACAGTCAAGCAGTGGATTAAGAGGCACGTACCGCCACCTACCAACTAGGTGATATTAATTAGATAACTCGGCTTTCCCTGCGGCTCGGATCACGTCGGAAATTATGTTTTTACTTTTTTTTATGACTGGCATCTCGCAGGTCAATCTAAAAGCCTAACCGAACTATCCTATGGTCGGAAATTATGCCACAGGAACGTTTTATACAGAGTGAAACGGAAAGGGTAAATTCATTATACTTATGGGTGTGCTACAGACCATCAAACTGAACATTTTTCTCCATCGGACAAACATCGTAATAGCGAAAAAAATATCAGCTGTCCATTTGGGTCGAATTGGTATTGCAATTTTGTATGGGGCAGCAGATATATTTTTCGCTATTACGATGTTTGTCCGATGGAGAAACATGTTCAGTTTGATGGTCTGTAGCACACCCTTAAGTATGTATATACCCTTTCCGTTACAGCCTGTATATTAATCTCAGGAACTTTATGTTGTAGCCACTATGGTGAATGCTGCGTATACCTGTAATAGGCATACATAACAAAACTTTTAATTTATTTTTATCGTTTTATATTAATACACTCACCGGCACGGAAACTTGGCCACCAATAACATGCCGATAATTTCTATTTAAATATTTAATTTTCACTATATTATGGGTTTATGCACTAAATTAGGGTTTTTTTATGGTTTTGTAACTCAGTTATTGAAAAAATGATGCACCAGCAGTAATCTTTTAAAAAATAAGCAGTTTCACAAAAATATTGATTTTAACACTGTCAATTTAAAAAGAACACAAAATGAAAAATAACCACAAAGTCTTCGTTGTGTTTGCTTTTTAATATCGGGTGTTTCCTCCCCTAGCCCCGATAACAGCTTGCATTCGTTCTGGCATACTTTGGATGATGTTTCTGATCTCAACTTGTGGTATGCTTTCCCAAGCGGTTAGTGCTGCATTTCGAAGCTGGTTCAGAGTTTCAGGCGGGTTGGAGGAGGACTTTATTTTTCTTTTAAGCATGTCCCAGATATGCTCTATTGGATTTAAGTCTGGACTACGAGCTGGCCACTGCAATTTTTGAATACCAACCTCTGTAAGGTATTCCTCCACGCAATGTGCAACGTGTGGGCGCGCGTTATCGTGCATTAGGAGGAATTCGTCAAACCCAATAAACCCTGAATATGGTAACACGTGTTCCTGAAGAATTTCCTCGATGTATCGTGTTGCCGTTAATCGGTTATCGACGATAACTAACTCCGTACGTGCATCGGAACTTATTCCTCCCCAAACCATTATAGAGCCTCCATGAAAACTAACAGTTTGTGTGGTGGTAATGGGTAAAAACCGCTCTCCTCTTCTTCTCCACACTCGCTCCCGACCATCTGGAGCTCGTAAAGCGATTCGACACTCATCTGTGAACAGTACTCGAGCCCACTGCTCATGGGTCCAGTTGACGTGTTCTCGTGCGAATCGAAGTCGAGCTACTCGGTGACTTCTGAGAAGTTCTGGGCCGCGTGCTGGTCTACGAGCTTTTAAATTCACTTCCTCCATTCGTCTTCTCACTGTACGTTCACTAACATTGACACCTCTTGTGAACTGGAGTCGCTGGCGTATCTCAACAGCGGTGAGGTAGCGGTTTCTCAAAATTTCCAGGACAATAAAGCGGTCATCCCGGGCTGATGTGCATCTGACGCCTCCGCTGCCTGGTCTGCGGGAGTAGCGGCCTGTCTCCTGGTATCGTTTCAGCGCATACTGCATCGATGAACGTGGTACATTCAGTATAACAGCAATTTCTCGCTGTGTCAGCCCTTGTTCGATCAATGCTACAGCTTGTGCAACCTGTGATGGTGTTAATGGCATTTTTATTGGAATTAAATCACTTTTACTTATTGAATTAACAGTACGATATCACAATAATTGCATAACCTAACAATAAACTTTCACAAAACACAAATTTAAAACAGCAACTTAGTCGCTCAGATGACCGGGTTCAACTAAAACTTAAAAATAACGTCATATTGCACTCAAACATGATAAATTACCCTCTTGAACTAAAGGTAAACATTTTTTAGACCAACCTTCATAATAAATAATCATAGGAAACACTTAAAGCTCTTGTTATCGCGAAATACGCGCTTGGCCAAGATTCCGTGCCGGTGAGTGTATGTATTGCTGTTGGTGTACCAAATAAATAATTAAAACTGTCGCTAAATTATATCAAGTCTAACGCATATAATATCATCATTTCATCCGAAAGACGTCCACTGCTGGACATAGGGCTCCCCCAAGTGTCGCCACATAGAACGGTCCCGTGCGACCCGCATGGGACCCCCGCAACCTTCACAAGGTCATCGGTCCACCTAGTGGGCCTTGGGAGGCCTTCCAACGCAACGTCTTTGGTTGAATGAAAGATAATAAAAAATAATATTGGAATTAAATAATTTAACATTATTTTACTACTAAAAAAACGGGCCAAGTGCGAGTCTTACTCGCACACAGGGTTCCATAGCCCCAAACAATATAATAACAATGTTTTGAACGGTCATTCATTAGTAAACCTTCACTCAACCGCAAAACTAAATTTGTTTTTCATAGCAAGTTAATGAAAAACAAAGTTACTGCTGCAGTTTGGTGAAAAAGTCCCATATCTCAAAAACTACATATCAAATCTTATTCAAACCAATTTTCGTTGAAAGTTTTTTTTAAGTTCTACATCCCCATATTTTTTTCAGAATTTTCATCCTCTTACTTTAGAAATTAGAGGGGGGGGACACACTTTTTACTACTTTGGAAGTGTCTATCTTTCAAAAGATTGACTTTGAATAAAAATGGTTTTAGGAACCTCAATGTCATTTTTAAAGACCTATCTACAGACACCCCACACGTATAGGTTTGATCGTTTTTTTTTTTTTAGTTTTAGTTCCATGTATGGGAGGATATCCTTATCTATATATTTTTTTAAATTTTGTACAAAAATCATAATGCGGTTCACAGAATACATCTACCTACCAAGTTTCAGCTGTGTAGTCCTAATAGTTTCGGAATAAAGTGGCTGTGATACGGACGGACAGACAGACAGATGACGAATCTATAAGGGTTCCGTTTTTTGCCATTCGGCTACGGAACCCTAAAAAGGTGACAAATCTGACCTAAGCAACTACCGTCCTATTAGTCTTTTCTCACCTGTACAAAGCCTTCATCAAAGAGTTGGTAAACCGTTTAGACGACCATTTAGACCTCCACCAACCTCCGGAACAGGCTGGTTTTCGCCGCGGCCTAACCACTACCTGCACTCTCTGAATCAGTTGATTGAAAAGCTCGAAGAATTTAATTTTCTGTTACACCTTGCGTTCGTAGATTACTCCAAAGCTTTTGACAGTCTTTCACACGAAGCCATATTCAAAACACTCCCTAAGCAAGACATAGAACCCACTCATGTTAAATTACTAGAACTAATTTCAATAGTACAGCTTCCATACGCTAAGACACCAATGAGTCTGACCCATCCTTTGCAATCTGAAAAGGAGCGAAACAAGGCGATCCGCTATCTTCGAAATGTATCGAAAATGTCTGCTCATATTTAAGATGTGCTACAGACAGACCCCATCAAATTAAACATTCTATGGTACCAAAAATATGCTAATCGCGAAAATATAATTCTTCACACATTTGGGTCGAGTAGGTATTGAGGTTTTGTAATATATGTATATTTTTTATCTTCATTATCACATAGTTCTGATAGTGCATATAAAATCTTTCTATTATATGACGAACAATCGCAGCTCTAGTTTTAATCTTTTAAAAATAACTGTAGCATTTAGAGGTGGGCCGACTCGGACTTTGTCTAATCAAATCAAAATCATTTATTTCAAGTAGGCCAGTTACAGGCACTTTTGAATAGTCGAAAAACAATAAAAATTAAGCTACAGTCCCAGTCACAAGACATAATAATTGTGAAAGTACTGTAGTTGCCCATTCCAAACCGTGAAACTTCATGGACACTCTTTTAAATCAGAATCTTGCTACAAAACCTTACATCATTAATTTTGAGATGGTACATTATGTGAGAACGATGTAGCAAGACGTGCATGTTAAAAGTGTCCATAGTAAAAACAAAAAGAACAATTAAAATATACATAATTGATTCTTAATTAGTTCGAAATGAGCCGTGGCAGCTAAGAGACGACCAGCAACTGACAGCGCCCGTTCACCGTGTATAATTATCCATCATTTAGGAATTCCCAGTAGCAGTCACGAAGACTGTATTTAGCGAAACGTGGGTGGACTGTTAGGTACACCTCTGCATAACCCTTCGCGGATTACAGTTATGTAATACAAATATTTTTGATTAATTTCAGGACAAGAAAACACCAAAGACAAGAAAGCAACTAATAATAAATGGGAAGCTGAAGAAAATAGTAGATCACACGACACCGCTCGTCCGCCACCTAAAACTAAGGCTTTGTCTTCAGTTTAAAGCCGCATCATTTCAAAGTCAAAGTCAAAATTATTTATTTGCACTAAATGTGGTACAAGAGATGGAAAAAAAATAAAAGTAGTTCAGTGACACATTTCGCCATAAAAATGGCATGCAAACATTAATTAATGAGCTGTTAATTTTAACACACAATACAAACATTAGTTAACTAAATAAAGTATATTTTAAGTTTAATAGACTCGACACAAAACCAATTTTGTAATAAACGCTACAAACAAAGAACATCTTAACATAAATAAAATATTTTTAAATAAACAAATCATAAATGATTATAATTTACGTAATTTTCTATAATGCATTCCGGTAATGGTATGATTGACATTTAGATTTTTTGAGAAATTCTAGCTAGAGAATAAAAGCTATGCGAAATAAGTCATTTTTTCAAAACTATGCAGAATTTTCTGTACGGAAGATCAGTAATAAAGTTTGGTAGACAGTTAAAAATAAGTGGAACCATATATACTCAATGACGTCTGAATAATTTAATCCTAGGTACAGGCATTGTTAATAAATACTGTGATACTTTACGTTTATTAATATTGTTTTTAAGTTCAAAAAGTGAAGAGGAAATTTGGAAGCCGGCTTCGACATAATTGGTGAAAAGCTGGGCAGATGATGATGCAACTTGGTGTGGGATGATGATTTTAGTCTCTACAGTATCTTAGTAACTCTTTCGTAGTATAGGTAATGTTTGCAATCACGACTTTAACACGGACACACATCAAAAGCTCGCCATGAAACTTACATCTCTTGTTTAGAACGGTTAAAAACGATGCCAATATTGTTTTAGTACATAAAAATCTCGTGTCACTATGTTCGTACACGCTAATCTCCGAAACTACCGAACTGATTTCAATGAAATTTTGTCAATGTGTGTGGTTGGTTCCAGCTTGGCAGATAGGACAGATTTAGACCCAGTGGCGCTATGTGTAGCAGGGATGGATCGCTTGTCTATACGATAGACTATAAGAATACATGTGTCTTAGTTGAAAGATTCTTACTATATTGTAATTAACTCTTCTGTCATTAAATATTCATAAAGAAAACTGTTTTATTTTTGTTTAAACTAGTACCTGTAAGCAGCAATTCTCGTATGTAAACGACTTATATCAAGACAAATGACAGTCGTAAAGATTTGAATTTAAATAAAGGTGTATAGTGCTGCCTAGTATATACAGGGTGGAGGGACGCGAAAACGGTTTGTTCCCACTAGTTCTACTAAACAGTTCTACGGTGTATGTTTTCCCAATAGTCCAACGATTTAAGCTGGTACAAAATCGTAGAACTAGTGAGACAAAAATCCATTAGTTCTACCTGTTCATTCACTATATTATACACTATACACAAATCTACTTGAAAACGAATCGGGTTTTTTGTTTCAACTAGTACAGCCTGTTTGGCGTAGGTCATACATTAACGCTCTGCAAAACTCGCACTAATATGAATTTACTGATAAAGAAATCATTAGAATCATCGTCATTGCATGGTGCACGATAATCGAAATGTATAAAGATTTGATTGTGAGATTCCTATTTATTTATTTAGTTTTAATTCAGGTAGTAGAACCCATAAATTTGTTAGTATTCGTTAACCTATAGTAGTATAATATGGACTAAAACACAAAATAACTAATAATACTTAATTACGCCAGCTCACAGAGACACCTGGCAACTGACAGTACATGCACTGCGCACAGGTGCCCCATAAGGTGGCCCTCAGTATTACTAGCAACAACGCTCATAAGACTGTTGTCTCTGCCCCGCATCGCACGCAGTAGTGAAGTGGATCTTTTACGAATTATCGCAAAGAAGTCGTCTGTACGCCCTGCTGCGAACAGTCCCGACGCGCTGCAAAAACGAGGCATCGACAACAGTGAGCAGTATCCTAAAAACAATGTTGTATTGCACACGCAGGGCATTAAACCTTTTCTGCGAGTATCTGGTCCACAGACTGCAGGTGTAAAAGGTCTGCAGGCAATAAGCCCTAAACAGAGTTATCTTGACATGGCTGTCGCACTTTGCAAATCTGCGGGCCAGCATGTAGCATCTTACGGCCAACGCCCTACGCTCCCTCTCAATATCATAGTTATCAGTGCCATCCTCTGTAACTCAGTGACCAAGGTACATACTTGAACTGATTGAATGGCACCACATAGCGAGACTGAGGTACCACTTAATAGATCTTTTTTTGTGCCATAAAACTATTACTTATAGATTCCTATATAATATAAAACCTCCTTCATGATTTTGGCTCCGAATCCTGGTAATTTTTCAGAATTTACTATACTTGTTTCTCATTTCCTACTAGTTTTTGCCAATTTTCTACCCATAAAAGAGCGTCAGAAGAAAGAAATATCAGTTTGAGCAACATATAGAGGGAATAAAACAAATGAAATTCAAGCTAAAATTCAACGAATTAATAAAATTAGTTAATTAGATCATTTTTATTTTTGCTGTACTTATACTTAGTACTTATACATTAGTATAAATCGTCTGCTTACGGGTAAAAAGTAATAAGTGGAATTAGGATCAATTCGAGTAAATGACCTCATACTTAGCAGTCACGGTTGCGACCACACTAGACCAATGAGACAGTAATATTTATTTATTTATTTGCTCTCATGCACATCACACATTTTACAATAATTACCTGTCGGTTTTTGTACATGAACCCTGTCAGGGCACTGCAAAGCACAATGTTGGTTCGCTGTTGAGATTATAAACAATACCTAATACTCGTAATTAACACAATACATTTCAGAAATAAAGTAAAAAAAAAAAAAAAAAATGTCTAGAATTAGTTATGATGTCCAATAATAAAACAGATATATACAACTACACACACAATAACACACATTAAGTCATAATTGGTCAGATGGCAGTAGTCGGTAAGTAGTAAAAGGAAGAATAAAATAATAATAATAATTATGGAATGGGTAATAGGCAGTGCTTCACAATCGTGTCATGTCAAGTTAGAGATTAAATTGCAATATGGTATGTCATTTTACAATAAAAAATATCATTCCTTCCTCCTTCCTACCTATCATTCCTTATACAAAGTGTTGTTTTGCATCCTCGTCAAATTCAAGGAGGTAACTTTGCTAATGATTCTCGTCCCGAATCAATAATAAAATATGTAGGTAATTTTTTTTTTCTTATTTACGGAAATCAGTAAGTGTGAAACACCCGTGTTTTAAAGGCTGTCTGTCTGATTCTCGCCCTACAACCGCGCTTCTACGAACAATCTCAAACCTTTTTTCGATAATTGCTTATTCCCTAAGCCACGTTAAGGGGGTTTTTCTGAAATACTGACAAACTTAAACAACCAAAAAAATCAACGTTTATTAATAATTAACTATGTATCGTAATTATAATTCATTATTTATGTCTTTTGTGACAATCTCCTGAATTTTGACGAGGATGCAAAACAACACCTTGTAGAGTCCATCCATCTTTTCTTGGCCGTCGCGTCGTCTCCCAACGAGTTTGTCTGTGCCCTGTGCACTTGTGCAGAAATTTCATTCCGTTCCGCTCTGAGCTGTCGTAGCGCGCACCCGTGTACAACGCTCCATCAGCTGCGCCAAGCGAGGCCCCGAGACACCACTGACGTGCTACGCCGTAGCGCCGTAGCGCGGAGCTCCGTCGCCGCGTCGCCTCGCCCGCTTCGTAGCAGTGCTACGCACGGTGCTACACTCGCTAGGAGTGCGCAACTGCGCATCACTTGTAGTTTTACTTCAACGCGTCACCTCTCGTTTCGTCAAGCCTAGAGGTGCATAACTTCGCTTAGGCGGACATATCTTTGGGCTAAATCCTCCATTATTTCGGTGATAGTTGGTCTCTACACCGCAGTGTTCCGTCCCATTATGCCATACGCTTGTGTCATATTCGTCCATTCGAAATCCCACAACATCTATAGGACGCAGACCAGAACCGATCAAATTTACAAAACGTCTTTCTAAGCTTTTCGTATTAGCAAGATTCGCTGACCACGGCATACACTAGTCACCCTAGTACCACACAGATACAAAACGCTGTCGTTCCGGCCTCGCCGTCGCGAGCGCTCAGTTCACGCTGGCTGGAGGATTTACAGACTTTTTTTAGGATTTCCTGTTGAACATAGGCTGAACAACGAGATGACATAACAAAAAAAAAGAAAAAGATTCCGTGCTGCTAGTTCTTATGTCTTTTTACCCTTGGCCTAACGCACGGCAAACATACTAACATGACACAGAAATGTTGGTATACCACGCACCTCTGCCTACTCTTTTAGGAAAACAGGCGTAAAGTTATGTTACATATGATATAAGTACTGAGGAACTTTATCCTCAACCATATAGTTTATGGTTTTCATCAATTAAGTGTCATAGTTTGATTGTATGCGTATGTAGGTATTGATATAAGTAAATAAATAAAACGAATATTTGATTTTAATTTTAGAACTGGGCTAAAATCCTAGATTTCCTGTGAATCCATTGTATCAATGATATCATATCCTTAACAGCTTGTAGAATTTAGCGCTTAATCGGTTTAGCTCTAAATTGTGGATTGGTTCATATTTGGTTGATTGGTTATGTTCTGGTTGTTGATTTGTGACCACTGTTAAATTAAACGAAATTATATACTTTAAAGTTTATATTGGGAGTCTAAGCTAAAGTAGCACTAATATGGTTTGGTTGAGTTACGCGATTGGTATTCGAACATAACTCGGCAATGCTTGCGATACATGCATTTATGGAAATGCACGGAGGAAAAAGTGCTGAGCTGTTCGGTTGCAAATATTGCACCGAACATAGTTTTTAGGAGTAAATGATAGCGTGATGTTTGACAGGGGAGAGTGGGAAAATGAAAACGTGTAGCGCCGACCACAAGTAGGATGCGACAAGGGTAGGGAGATGATGATGAGCATGAATCATAGAGCTATAAATGGTGTAAAACACCTCTTAAAGAAGCCGAAAGGCACTGGTTCTCCTTGTCATTGTGTGTTTTTGCGGTGTTTTTTTTTTCTGAGAAAAAACTTCCAAATAGCAAAAAAATATAATAACTTATTTTGAATTTCACATTCTCTTATGACATGACTGCAAGGAAACGGTTTCTGGCCGTGAAAAAATCTATTTGTGAAAAAAAAAACACGGTTTTTGTAAAATCATTTATTTTGTTATGTTTTTTTTAAGTTGTTCAGTTAAGAAAGATAGCACAAAAATTTAACATACAATTATATCGGAGGACACAAGCTTAATCTAGAGAAAAACTAATTGCAATAGATGGTTTAAAAAAATATAGTTTTTAGTAAAATCATTTATTTATACAAGGTGTTGTTTTGCATCCTCGTCAAATTCAAGGAGGTAACTATGGATTCTCGTCCCGAATCAATAATAAAATGGGCAGGTAATTTTTCTTTTTTGTCTTTTTTACGTAATTCGGTAAGTGTGAACTGTGAACCAACCGTGTTTTAAACGCGGCCCGTCTTGTTCTTGCCCTAACCTAGCTTACACACATACAAACAATCTCAAACGTTTATTTCGTAATTTCTAAGTCCCTAAACCACGTTAAGCGGGTTATTCTGAAATACTGACAAACTTAAACAACCAAAAAAATCAGCGTTTATTAATAATTAACTAGGTACCGTAATTTTAATTGATTATTTATGTCTTTCGTGACCACCCCCTGAAATTTGACGAGGTTGCAAAACAACAACTTGTAGAGAAACAATTATAATTTTTCAAAACATCAAAACACATTGAACTACATATACTTAGTCTAGAACAGAAAAAATATGTGTAGCATTTTTTTTTCATAAATAATTACAAGGTGTTGTTTTGCATCCTCGTCAAAATTCAGGATGTTGTCACAAAAGGCATAAATAATCAATATATATTACGATACCTAGTTAATTATTACAAAACACGGCTTTTTTTCATTGTTTAAATTTGTCAATATTTCAGAATAACCCCCTTAACGTGGTTTACGGAATAAGAAAAAGTCGATGAAACGTTTGAGTTTTTTTCGTGTGTTTAATCTTAAACGTTTCATCGACATTTAAGCGAGGTTATCAGGTGAGAATCAGACGGGACGTGTTAAAAACACGAGTGGTTCACACTTACCGATTTCCGTAAAAGAGAAAAAAAAAATAACATACCCGTTTTATTATTGATTCGGATCGAGAATCAAGAACAAAGTTACCTCCTTGAATTTGACGAGATTGCAAAACAACACCTTGTATATAAATATAAAGTAAAGAAAACCCCAGTTTTTTAAAAAGTCGTGTAATTGTTCAGATCAAAAACATACAAGTAATTAAAGCGTATTAAAGATCAATTACATCGAAGTACACTTGGCCTAGCCTATTAAATGAAGAAAAAGGTGTTCTTTGTTCTTCTTCTTTGAAAAATAGTGAAACTAATCTCACAAACTTAATATATTAAAAAACCTATAACAAAAACTTTTTACATCGTTCTTAGCCACTCTGAACAGGTGGTGTCTTGCAGCGAGTTCTATTATTCACACTTATTTTATTTCTGATTTCGCTTTACTGTCAAAATTGTAGCAATCTTTATTTACGTTGAAAGAAGATTTCTACTTGATTGCTGTTACTAACAAGTCTGTCTAAATCACAGTTATCTGTATTTTTGGGCACTAAGCATAAAGCTATTATAGATCTTGTGATCGACCTTACAAATTCTCTCTCTTTACTAAACTATCAGAGCGGAAAAGAACAGCGTTCGTAATTTAACGGTAAAGTTACTAATAATATAATCTATAAAATACAATATCCTTCTAAAAATATACCGAGAGATTCTAGAAGAGTTTTGGTTTATAAAAATTAGACTGAATCCAGTTATTAAAAACTATTAAATGCGTGCAGTACCAGTATGCTAATTTTAAGATACAACATAAAGTAATCCTAAATGACATGAATATTCTAACATTAAGAAGAAAATTATGAACTATAGGAAAGAATGAGGTAGTACATGTTGCCATCAAAATACTTTGGAAATCTTTACTCGCAATATGTTTAATATTCCTTGAATGACGCAGTTGAGAAGACTCTCATTACTGTATTCTTTTGGGCCTCAATTTGATTCGTTCATGTCAATGTCCTTTTCAAATTCTTCTTCGCTCTTAGGCAAAGAATTTAGCAATGCTTTAATATTGTCAATTTAACGGACTTATTTTCACTCGTTCTGTGATTTTTGGTTTGAATTTAATTTGTCTTTTCAGACTCCTGATGTCGTTTAGTTTTAAGGCACTTTTTAAATTATTATTCGTTCTTCGCTAGCATGATTGACATTTCTTTAATATTCTTTTCCATGTTGAGTTTATTATGGGCCTTCATTTCTTCCATACTTTGATTTTAGGTAAAATTAGGTACACTTTTTACCTTTCCTCGCCAACATGTTGTTGCATGCCTTCAATGTCCCGTTAAAGTTCTTCATCATCCGTGTCTAATTCTGTATTGCAATGATTCAATACTCTTCCAGTACTATCTTTCGTAGCAGCTTTAATAAAAGTCTTGAGTTGTAAAATGTGCTCCTCAGCTGTACATTGTTCCATTGCTGTCTCTGTATTTGTCTCCATGGCTTGAATATATTTCTCCTGTTCGGCTTTTTTATTAGCTAACTCGATTTTCCGGGATTCAAGCTGATCCATTTTGATTTTTATTTGGACTTCCATTTCTTGCATTTCTTTCATTTTTGCGTCATATTCTTTGGTAATCTCATCTTCGCGCTTTTGCATTATTTTAATTTTATTTGTTATTTCGATTTCCTGCTGCGCTACGTGTCGTTGCATACTTACAACCCTGTCTTCGGATCCTTCTTCATCTGCTTCTAGTTTTTTTGCCCTTTCTTTAATGTTCTTTTCAATCTCCATTTCTTTTTCCTTCATGTTCTGGATACGCATTTCAATTTCATTTACCGTCGCAACTGCTTGTATTTCCATTGCCTTAATGTTTTTATCTACTTCTTGTGTAGTGTCAGCTAACTCGTTTTGGATTTGTTCTATATCTGCTTTTAATTTGGATTTAACAAGAGTCTCCTTTTCTCGCAATGCTTCTATCTCAGCTTTCATACCACCCAGTTTCTTAGCTTCGTCCTGTTGGATGGCCCGAATACTTTCCTCAAGTATTTGTTTATTGTTACGCAATAACTCAAATTCTTTCTTCATCTCGTTTTCTTCTCGAGCCTTTTCTTCTTCGAAATATCTGATATCAGCTTCAATTTCTTTCTTTTCCTTAGCCCGCTGTTGTATCTTCTTATCGTATTCGTCTATTTTTTTATGATATTTACGTTTCTCGTCTTCAGTTTTCCTTTTCAACATATCGTAGGCTTTGCGCTTTAAGGCGATGTTACTGTCCATCTCTTTTTTCTTTTTCGACTCGTCATGGCTAAAATTTCGGATTTTTGCGTTAATATCGGCTATTTTCTCAACCTCTTTTTCAATCATTCTTTTAATATTCTTGTCACATTGGTCTTTTATCTTGGCTAATGTGTTTTCCTTTGCTTCAATATTCTTTCTAATATTGGTTACCTCCCTATCCTCTGCATCTTTCGTATTTTGAATTTCAAGGTCAAATTTTTCTATTTCGTCTTTCACGGCTTGAATATTCTGTTTAGCTTTCTCTTTAGCCACATGTAACAAGCTTGACCTTTCTTCAATACTTTTCTCCATTTTAGCTCTCGCCCTCGCTTCCTTTCTTTCCCATTTTTGTATTTTTTGATCTATTATATCTTTGTTTTCAGCGTCTTGTCCATTTATTTCATCGATATTATTTTTAATTTTATCAATTTTATCTGATAATATTCTCGACTTTCTTTCTGCAGTTTCGTCTATTTGAATTTTATTTTTTTTCATCATTTCGAAAATTTTCTTCAAAAACGTCTTATCTCTTTCGAACCTAGCCATTATAACTTTTACTCGATGCAAGTTCTCCGTTGTTTGTAATTCTTTGTTCTTTTTATGGACTTTGGATTTAAGTTTGTTAACTTCTTTCTCCAAAGTTCCTACTTTCGGACTGTATCTTGGTTTATATACCCTTTTTTTAACTGGTGTTTTCGTGTCCTGCAAACAATCAATACACTTTTGTTAAAATAAGGCTTTGCTGTAAATATAGTTCCAAGTTTCATAGCAGCCGAATTACAAAAGGGAAGAAATAATTTTTTATTGCCAAGATTCAGAGACAAGAAAAATATTACTCAGTTTAAAAATTACTGATGACTTAATTACTGAACCAAAGGCTTCGGACAGTGCAATTATTTTTTAACTGAACTGTATCTTGGTTTATATATCCTTTTGTAACTGGGGTAAACGTGTTCTGAGAAGAAACATAAAATCTTTGTGAAAACAAGGCAAAATAAAATTAGGTTCACAGGAAGTGAAGAAACGAAAGTGAAAATAGTCGATTGCAATAAGACAATAAGGTGGAACGTTTATAGTGGTCAGATTTTTATGGTTATTTTTTTATCGAGTTCCTAGAGAAGTGAAGAACCAAGTAAAAAAAACGCGTTAGAAAAAGTGTGACTTATATGCATCCATTAAACGCCAATTTGTACTGTTTTTTTGTTCATTGTGGTCGGCGAAAGGCATATTTCAAGTTTTAAAATAAACTAGATTTTCTTAAAAAATCTGGTTTTCCAGGAACTAAAAAAAAGTATCATGAAAATCCGAACTTCATCCGAACTTCGTTCTACTTTTGGAGTATTATTTTTCTAATTGCAACATTTTTTTTTTTTCGTTTAAGTTTTGGTCAAGCTTAAGAGATAATCAAAAGACTAAAAAATAAGGACATTATACAAGACATTTGCGCCTGAAGCGAATCAAAGTGTCGAAGACTTGACTGATGAGGAGGTTGTCGCCAAGTCTTACTCTATGGGTAAATTAACACGCCTGGGCCACGAAGATACGGCTAGGATGTCTAACTTCCACAGAAAAAGCGATTTAGTAGCTCGTCTCAATATCCTCTCGTACAGAGCTTGACAAACAGTGGCTGACAAATGATAAAGAAGCCTTTGTGTTCGTTATAAAGCTTGAATTTATTCGACTCGTTTGACTACGACAGATTGGTCTTTGATCTGTCCTAGAACCAGAAATTTGAAGACATTATGTGTGTCCTCTACTAAACCGCAGTGGGCCCGGGTGGTGGGCTACGGCCCACTCCCTCTCATAGAGAGGAGGCCTGTGTCCCAGCAGTAGGAACCTTATAAGCTGATGAACGTTGTGTACTCGGATTAGAATATAGGATACTTTTCATCCCAGTAGTATGGTCCCATTAGATAAATTTATATCCTCATATGGGTGAAGCCGATGCCAAAGGATAGAATTTATCATAAGCATATTATGTAACTAAGCGTAAGGTGGGACGCCCTTAGGCTCGGTGGAGCGACGATCTTTGTAGGGTGGCTGGTAGCAACTGGATGAGAGTTGCCAAGACTCGAGTTAAGTTGCGTGTGAGTGAAGAGGCCAGCAGTGGACTGCTGTAAGCTGATGATTGTGATGATTCGTAACTATATCTTACTTTATTCTCTTCGGGCTGGCTACCGAGGTTGAAATGAGGTCCACTGAATTCTGCCCTTGAATTTATGAATTGTGTCACGAGGTAGTTCATAAATTCAACACGCAAGTCGCCTGGCTCGGCATCCAGTGCCGGTTCGGCACCATGGTCTTGGTCAGCCATCTGGAAATAAAACAACATATTTACTGACATACTATTTTTTGCCCGCGGCTACGTTCGCGTAAATTTCGAATTTGACAATAACCGTCTCGTACACGTGGCGCCATCTATTATCGTAAGAACGTTATTGATGTTTTCCTCGGGAACAGTTCGGGATAAAAGGTATATTTGTCCGTTTCTGTACACCTGACAACGTACTCAGATCCAGCCAGTCCCTTTGCTGCCCTCCCCTAGCGTCACCCTAAGCCGAGGCCCGAACCCCGCAGGGGGTGCCCTTGGCGAGTTGTCGCTTAATACAGATGATTCTGCTGCCCTGGCTGGAGGCCTTAAATTCTTGGCATCCACAGGATTAGACCGGTTAAGCAAAAGCCAGCCTCAGAGGCTGAACTGCGAGATGCCATACATAAACAAAACCTGACAATGTATACGCAAAAACTCAAAGTCAAATTCAAAGCATTTATTTCAATTAGATCATTACAGGCACTTTTGAAAGTCAAAAAATAAAATAAAACGCGAAGCTGCAGTCTCAGTCACAAGGCATAATAACTTGTGAAAGTACTGTAGTTGCCTATTCCGTAGCGTAGATCTCTATGGAGAAGAATGGGCAAGAAACTCCATGGACACTCTTTTAAATCAAAATATGTTACAAAATCTTGGTTACACAATTATAATACAAAATTTCATGATACACGGTTCAGTGGTTTAGGCGTGAAGCAAACTTAATTTCGCATTTATAATATTAGTTAGGATTAGGAAGTTAGGATTTATTTATGACTGCTGATCATGAGGTCTTGGGTTCAATTCCTGGGTCGGGCCAAGTGTTATTGGGGTTTTCCATCCAACTTTGTCACTACTAGCTACTTAGGCTGGATTTGTGCCCGGTTGATGGTAATACAATCCAATTGAGAACATCCTCCTTTTTTTGAAGTCAGTTAAAAAGGAATTGATAGGGTGATGGTTGACAGAGGAGAATGCGACCCCAAAGTAACATGGAAGACACGGCCAGGAAGATGATGGCTTATTTGTTCTTAGAGTCATCTTCTCACACAGAAGTGTGTATTTACTAATTAAAGTGCATTTAAAGAGAAAAAAAAGAGGCAAAAAAGACAAGTTTTAAAAAGATAAACTTTTCTTCTAATCGTAAGTACACGAACTTAGTCTAGGAAAAAAGGAGTTGCAGTAGATGATTTAAAAAAAAAACAGTTTTTAGTAAAATCATTTATTTGTAGAGAAATAATTATAATTAGTAAAAACACTGAATTACATAAACTAAGTCTAGTAGAGGAAAAATATGTATTGCATACATTTTTGAAAATAAAACAGTTTTTGTTAAAATTAAACATATAATTGTTCTGATGAAAAGTTACAAATAGTAAAAATGTGTACAACATTAATTACCTATATCAAAGTATATAGTTAGCCTATTTAAATTAAAAAAAAAAAAAACTGTTTGAAAAAATTGTGAGACTAATCTTACAAACGTTATACATTGGAGTAATATTACAATCTTATTTTTATAACGTGGCCATCGTTCTTAGCCGCTCTGAACAGTAGAATAGGGGTGCGGACTGGGTAAAGAAAACGACATTCTATTTTGTCCGTCAGACAGGTAATTCAAAAATATTAGACACGTATTTTTTGTTTTATCAAAATATCAAAAAATTACTTAGTACATACGTAGTAAAACTCATTAAAGTTGGAGAGTGGGGGCTCACTACGTCACAAGTAGGTATAAAACTTACCTACATGTGACGTCATGCGCCATTTCAACTCAATATATCTTCGTAATTTAATGACCACGTGAAAAAAGAAAAAATACGTGTCCAATACTTTTCAATAAACTACACGACGGACAAAGAAAAAAAAAATGTGATCATCCCCTATTGCGTTGTAGCGAGCTCTACACTCGACTCACACTTCACACATATTATATCTCTGATTTCGCCTCTCTGTCAAAATCGTAGCAATCTTTATTAACGTTTGAATAAGGTTTCTATTGGAATGCTGTTACTAACAAGTCTGTTTACAGTTAGGTATATCCGTATTTTTGGACCCTAGGCATAAAGCTTATTATTGATCTTGTGATCGACCTTACAAATTCTCTGTTTACTAATAACTTTCAGAGCAGAAAAGAATTTTGACAGCAGCGTTCGTACGTCGTTCGTGATCAACATACAAAAACAATAATATTCAACAATAATACATACAATAATATTTAAAAAATATACATATCAAGAGGTTCTAGAAGGGTTTTGGTTTCAGCCTAAAGTTTAAAACTTAGACTGATACCAGTTCTTTGTTGTAGTAGTGTTTAAAAACTATAAAATGCGTGCAGTAACACCAATATGCTAATTTAAAGATTACCTTTAACATGCAAAAGTAATCCTAAATGACATGAATATTCTAACAATAAGAAGAAAAATAATTATTATAGGAAAGAGCGAGGTAGTACATATTGACATCAAAATGCTTTGGAAACTCATAATATGTTTAATATTCCCTGGATGACGCAGTTGAGAAGACTCTCTAGTTCTCATACCCGAGACTTGGATGGTCAGTTTCCTCGTCAGACGATTCTACTGTCGCAATGTGGTCACTGCGGCCGATGATCTGGGGAATTGAATCTCTCTTGATATCTTGCTACCTGATACTGGCTTCTCAACCATATTAACTTTTAACACATTTTTTAACGACTCAATATTATCCTAGTAACGCTTGTGGTGTGACTTCAGACTTAATAAAGCGAGCGCAGCGGCGGCGAACATCCTTCTTTACCGACTTAATTTTTGTCTCATTTGTATTTTCAGCCACCCGTTGCCGCATAGTTTCAAGGCACGTATTTAATTCATCGTATTTAGCCTTTGGCGATTTGAAGACTTTCGCTGCAGTTTCCCATACGCTGCCTAGCCCAGCTGTATTCTTGTGTTGGCCTCTTTCTCGAAGTTGTTTTTACCTAACTGCATAGTTTGCCCGAGGTAAACATGATACTCCTTAACAACCTCGAGAATACCACGGATCGGTAAACATAGCGTAGGAACTAGGACGTCCTCAGACTCGGTGGAGTGATGATCTTTGCAAGGCGGCTGGCAAGAGCTGGATGAGAGTGGCCGAGGATCGTGCTCAGTGGCGTGTCATGGGAAAGGCCTATGTCCACCAGTAGACGAGTACAGGCTGATGTTGATGATGATGATGATTTAGCCTTTTTCTTAGCTACCTAACTCGCTTTCCAAGGATTCAAGATTTTGCTTCATTTTGATTTTTATGTCTTGCATAGTTGCGCCATATTCTTCGGTTTTCTTAGCTTCGCATTCCTTCATGTTTGGATACTCATGTCAATTAATTTTGTCGTCGCAGTTGCTTGCAGTTCCATTTACTTCTTGTGTAGCTAACTCGTTATGTGATTGTTTTACATTTGTGTCTAGTTTGGATTTAATCAGAGTCTCTTTTTTTTCTCGCAATGTTATAATCTCAGATTTGATACCATCCAGTTTCTTAGCTTCGTCCTGTTGGATGGCCCGAATACTTTCCTCAAGTTTTTGTTTATTGTTACGCAATAACTCAAACTCTTTCTTCATCTCGTTTTCTTTTCGAGTCTTTTTTTCTTTTAAATGTTTGATTATATCTTCTATTTCTCTGTTTCTCGCCGCCTGGTGTAGTAGCTTCGTATCATATTCGTCTGCTGCCATTTTTAAGATTTTTAAGCTTTCCTCCTTTTCTTTTTCCATTTTTCTTATTTGTACCTCCGTGAAGTGTTTTATTTTCTGGATTTTCCTATCAATATCATGTTTTACCTCTCTAAATTTCCTTTTAAACTCAACGTAGGCTTTGCACTTTGAGTCGATGTTAGTTTCCATCTCTTTTTTCAGATTCGATTCGACATCTTTTAACTTTTGGATTCTTGCGTCAATTCCGGCTATTGTTTCTGCCTCTTTTTCAATCATTATTTTAATATTCTTGTCACATTGGTCTTTTGTCTTCTTCAGTGTGTATTTCATTGCTTTAATATTCTTTTTTGTATTGGTTACTTCCCTATCCACCGCATCTTTAATATTTTGAATTTCACGGCTAATTTTATCTTTTTCGTCTTCCTCCCACTGTCTCACGGCTTGAATATTCTGTCTTACTGTCTCTTTAGCTGCATCTAACACGCTTGAAGTTTTTTCCATTTCAGTTCTCGCTTGCTCATCCATTCTATCCGGTGACAGACAAAGCGCTGCCTGTCTGGAAGCAGGAAATATAAGGAATGGTTATGGTAGGAGTTTATCTTACCTATTTCACCAATTTAGGCGATAAAATTAAAAAAAAAAACATCGCCTAAATAGGTTAAGTAGGGGATGAAAGTTTGTACGTTCATCGTTTTTGTCTGGGGAATTCCATCGGCTTGATAATTTAGTAATTCACGGGGTTTATTCGTAAACACTAATAAATTCAAGTTAAGTAATGATAAGCGAGTGTTTGACAGCATGTCTTCTTTTTCCATACTTCTCTAACACTCCTCGTCTCAGCAATCAACCTCTTTCTATCCATTTCATCCTTCATGCACGACATCTTTCGAGTGCTTTACTCTACTCTTATAGCCATCCACATTCATACTCAAAACTTTCCCCATCTTTTCTCCTCATTTCTCCGCATCACATGTCGATCCCTTGATAACCAATTACTGAACAACTCTTCAGTCACCGTTGCCAGTTTCAAATTCTCTTTTAAGAACGTCATCATTTCTTATTTCAACCACGTTAAAATAATAAAGTAAGATATTAGAAATTAAATTTGATATGCAGGGCATATCAAATTCAATTTCTAATAAAGGGTGTAAAACACCTCTTAACGAAGCCGAAAGGCACTGGTTCTCCCTGTCATTGCGATCATTTTTTTGTTCTACACCATACCTGGAAACCTTCTAGTTACGGAGATATTAGGGGTCAAAGTTCCAACTTTTTGACAAGTATTTTTTTTAAATACAAGTTTTTAATGTAAGATTTTTACTTTAAACACCTCCACGACCCCCGTACTATTCAATCCGTCCATCAGCACAATGTTTTGAGTGCGTTACATTGAGTTCTACCACAAAACATGATTTCACACCCCCCAAATAAAAGTCGTTTCCCCAGCAATAATTTTTGCGTAAAGTTACTTAGTTTCATGTACAGAATGCTTGGTTGACGGCTTCGTGATGAGGTGATTTACACCGTGTATTTTTGTTTGTAGAACATTGGTAAACAAAAAGTACAGATGTTCGTATTAATCAAATGAACGCTATGTCTTGTCGTCAACTGCGTACAAATATTCTAATATCGTTTCTAATTAATGATTGACGACACGGTTGGCGCAGTGGTTGAGCGATCGACTGCTTCGCTGCGTGTCGCGGGTTCGATCCCCGCACGGAATAAATATTTGTATGGCCTACAGATAGTGGTTTAGGGTCTGGCTGTTTGTGTGTGTGAGTTTAAATGTTTGTAAACACACCCACGATACAGGAGAAATGCCTAGTGAGGGCAACGTTTTTATTAAAAAAAAAGAGTTTCTAATGCTGATTAATTCATATAATAAAACCAAGTACCTAATCAAACAGATAAATATGTCACAGTTATTTGCGACGTTGTGAGCTCTCCAGCTCCAGCAGCAACGTATAAATTGACGTTGACTTCGCTTGCAATTGAAGGACATTCTAAATAGAGTAAGATCCCAGGGCCGCCAGACGTCACGTATTTTCTGACGAATGAAATGTGGACGATTGAGTAGTGTTAGTATGTACTAAGAACGCATGCGTACCTGCTAGCTTGCTTAGACGGCCAATTTTCAGGTATCAGGTAATCAAGGTACATAAAAACATGACTTACCTCACGTAAATTCTGAAAGCTGATTTTTACGTATATTTTAGGCAATATCCTTAATAATAAGTCGCCAATACTGCCAGACACTTTTCGTGGGCCGTTTTGCTTAACAGACGCTTTATAGGTCCAAAAATTATTACTTAACTTCACGTAAATTCTGATGCTCCATTTTTATATATGTCCACCAGATAACTATTTTAAAACCTTTTACAAGAAGACAGACCGATCCAAGGGGCCAATCATCCCCAATTCAATTTTAATAAATCTCTGTTGGTAGGAGCGCGAGGGCATTATCTACGCGCATGAGATTGAGTGAGATATGTATTAGGATACATTGACTTCTCTCTCTCTCACTCTCTTACAGTTTACTCATATCACTTAATTGTTAATATAAAAAATCAGGTAAATAATTAAAAATTAACATATAAAAAAATGCTTATTTGGCTACAATAATAATAGAATTTTATCGTGTAAGCTGTTTAGATAAATTCGAAAAAACTTCAATTTTTTGTTAAACAACTGTCAAAAATTCGATATTGTTAACAAATTAATTGAATAACAGCATTTTTTTTCAAATCATTTATTTATTGGGAATTAATCTTAAAAAATTCCAAAGAAGAAAAACATTAATCTCTCAACATTTCTGAGTAGTGCCCCTAATCTTCACTATCATCGTCATTGAAATTAGCTAATTCATCAAAATCAATTTTATTTTACATAGGCCTACGAGTACATGGGCATTTATAAAACGTCAACAAAAGGTGCACGGTTCGGGTTGTCGTTTCCTATGGAGAAGAACCTGCAAGAATCTCCATGGCTACTCTTTTAAAATCATTTGGTTTTACAATATTTGACTTTAATGATTAAAAAAAAGACTACAATGTCCAAACATTCACAAAAAAAGAAAAGAATATTGACACAGATGTTATCATCAGTGCTGTAACTATTCTGAACAATTTACGAATGGTGCAATGATTGGAAAACTATTCTAAAAAAAAAAAAAAAAGAATGGAAAAAATAATATTGGGAATCCCACCAAATACATTTCATGTAAAATGTTGCCAAGACGACCACATAAGGTTTGCCCTGTGAAAAAGATATCAGATCTCTTGTAGAGCCAAGCTTCTGAATCTACACGGCCTAACTTCACAAATTCTACATATCAGTAAAAATGTATGGCTTCGCCGTTTCGCTACCGTCGTGAAGGTGTTGCGAATATTTAGTTTCTGAAGTAAGTAACAAAACAGCCACGTTCGAGTACGTTCTACATGCCCATATTTTTTCAGATTTTTTCTCCTCTTACTTAAGAAATTAGAGGGGGCGGGGACACGTTTTACCACTTTGGAAGTGTCTATCTTTCAAAAGATTAAATTTGAAAAAAAAAATGGTTTTAGGAACCTCCATGTCATTTTTAAAGACCTACCTATAGACACCCCACACGTATAGGTTTGAGAGTTTTTTTTTAGTTTCAGTTACTTGTGGGGGGGATATCCGTATCTATATTTTTTTTATTTTTGTACAAAAATCATAAAGCGGTTTACAGAATACATCTACCTACCAAGTTTCAGCGGTGCAGTCCTAATAGTTTCGGAATAAAGTGGCTTTGATATACGGACGGACAGACAAACAAACAGACATGACGAATCTATAAGGGTTCCGTTTTTTGCCATTCGGCTACGGAACCCTAAAAAGCGGAACCGCGATGGCCTAAAGCGGAAAGCGGAACCGCGATGGCCTAAAGCGGAAAGCGGAACCATTATACTAAATCCAAAAGGTGGGGTAAAAAGCGGAAAAGCGGTGTATCTGACAACACTGCTTGCGAGTGAATTTAGCTGTTGACCCGAAGGGGGCCTTGATATTGCAATCCACTTGCAATCTGAGTGAGACACACGCGCATGAGGTTGATCTCATGCGCGTAGATTACATTAAGAGTTAAGATTAAGAGTACATTAAAATTGAATTGGGGATGATTGGCCCCTTGGATCGGTCTGTCTTCTTGTAAAAGGTTTTAAGATAGTTGTCTGGTGGACATATATAAAAATGGAGTATCAGAATTTACGTGAAGTTAAGTAATAATTTTTGGACCTATAAAGCGTCTGTTAAGCAAAACGGCCCACGAAAAGTGTCTGGCAGTATTGGCGACTTATTATTAAGGATATTGCCTAAAATATACGTAAAAATCAGCTTTCAGAATTCACGTGAGGTAAGTCATGTTTTTATGTACCTTGATTACCTGATACCTGAAAATTGGCCGTCTAAGCAAGCTAGCTGGTACGCATGCGTTCTTAGTACATACTAACACTACTCAATCGTCCACATTTCATTCGTCAGAAAATACGTGACGTCTGGCGGCCCTGGGATCTTGGACTAAAATAACTATGTGTCGAATTTAGTAGGTAGGTGTAGGACAGTTTTGGAGTACATGCAAATTCATTCTCATAATTAACTTCCAGAAACACTACATGCATTCTAATTTAAGTACATTGTTTGCGTGTTCTGTCTAAGTAAATACAAGGTGGATGGAACGGACATGGACACAAACGGTAACCACGTGTTCAGGTAATCTTCATTATAAAACCAACAAATTCATTGAGGTTTTGCGAGACATTGTGTTTGTTACTAGTACACCGAGCACACCAGACACACAACAAACATCGCACGCAGTAGACTCACAGCAATCATCCGTCACAACATACATCTGCATCACACACCTCTAGAAATTGGTCCCCCAATATTCTTTAGAACGACCCAAATCCTACTAATCCTACTACTCGTACTAATAACTGAAATAAAACAACTGAAAATAAACATGAATAACACAATAACAAACTGCCCCTACACTATTGCAAACTGGTTCAACCAATACTTTGCTTCCGTAGGCTCCCCAAACATGCAAAACAACAGCCCGCAAGCACCCAAGGCCAAAACCCATGCAGTAATTTCGCCCGCCATTAATTCTATGTTCCTAGAACCTGCTACAGAAAAAGAGATATTTGACATTATCCAGAACCTTCCAAACAAACACACTTGTGGCATCGACGAGATACCCCCAACATTAATAAAAGTATGTATCCTAGAACTTACCCCCCTGCTAACATTCCTTATAAACCAATCTTTTGAAGAAAAAACATTCCCGTCCCGACTAAAAATTGCAATAATTAAACCTATACCAAAAAAAGGTGGTAATTCCAACGATCCTAGCCAATACAGACCAATAGCACTTCTTCCAGCATTCTCAAAAATATTTGGAAAAGTAGTTGCTAAACGTATGAGTACTTTCTTAGAAAAATACGACATACTCGACAACAACCAATTTGGATTTCGGACAAACCGATCGACAACCCTAGCAGTCTACAAATACACACAAGAAATACTGAAATATATCAAAGATAAAAACTATGCAATAGGTCTCCTGCTCGACATGTCTAAAGCCTATGACAAAGTATCACACTCGATCCTATTAACGAAATTAAATGGAGTTGGCATCAGGGGAGACGCACTTGACTGGTTAAAATCGTATCTCGCTAATAGGAAACAGCTTGTACAGGTAGAACACCTAGATGACGACACGTGTGAGTTACGAAACGTGCGCTCGAACGTCCTAACCACAAACTGGTCTATTCCACAAGGTAGTGTAATAGGATGTATACTTTTCCTGATCTACATTAATGACCTGCCAAAAATATGTGACCATCTATGTGTATTATTCGCCGACGACATCTCCATACTCTTTAAGCCCTACTAACAACCTAGAATACAACTCCCAAATTATTGAAACTTTTAATCTAATAAAATGTTGGCTTCAGAATCACAACCTTGAAGTAAACAACAAAAAAACTAAAATCATACAATTTAAACCCTACCAAAAACAAAAAATTAACTTAAAAAATATAACAAACACAATCCAAATTGAAGAAGTTGAAGAATTCAAATTATTAGGTATTATATTAGACTCTCATTTAAATTGGAAAAAACATGTCGAAAAAACTAAAATAAAATTGTCACAATTTTCATATGGACTAAGTGTGCTAAAAGTAAATACAAATACTCACTGTGCGCTCTCTGCATACTACGCATATGCGTACGCGTGGCTACGCTACGGTATCATCATGTGGGGACACAGTGTAGATGCGAATGATTTATTTATTGCACAAAAGAGATGTCTACGAATATTATTCCAAATAAAACCTCGAGATAGCTGCAAACCCTACTTTATAAGAGAAAAAATGTTAACTCTGCCCTCCATTTATATATTAGAAATAGCCACTTTTGTTAAGAAAAACATAAAACTGTTTAATTTCGATAAGAATGAGCGCCGCAAAACTAAGTTAATTCTACCAGCACCTAGATTAGAAATGTATAAAAAGAGTCCAGAATACCGAAGCATACAAATATATAACAAATTACCTAAAAATATCCGGTCCACAAAGACACTATGTGTATTTAAAGCAAGGCTGAAAACATTGCTTTTAGAAAAATGTTATTATAGTGTACAGGAATTTATGGTCGATGGAAAACTAAAATAGAGCTCAAATTACATGTATGTGTTTGTGTTAATTACAATTATTTTCTTTTATAGTATGATGAGGTGCTAGATATGTTTTTTTTATGTTTTATATTTTTTATTGAAATGATAGATATGTTTTCTTTTTATGTTTTATATTAATAAAAGAACTATTAAGTTATTTTTAAGTTAGTTTTAAGTTATTTTGCTGCGCCCTAACAGGGTCATGTACTGTCTAGTTTTAAGCCCATTGCTTGTAACTGAGAATTTGTACATTTTGCAATAAATAATATTATAAATGCGAAAGTTTGTGAGGATGGATGGATGGATGGATGTTTGTTACTCTTTCACGTAAAAACTACTGAATGGATTTGGATGAAATTTGGCACACGGGTAGTTTGTAACCTGGATTAACACATAGGATACTTTTTATCCCGATAAAATGTTCCCGTGGGACAATTATCGAACACCACGCGGGCGACGCCGCGGGCATAAGCTAGTATTCTATAAATAGACCCCAAATTCGATATGTAAACTCGGTACATTCTTATTTATCTAATGACTATTGTCTGTTTTGTACTGACTAATTGTATTTGTACTGACTAATAAAATGTTTAAACTCGAAGTAGCTAATGTGGCGGGATGAGCTTATCTCCGCCGAAATGACTCACAGAAGTCACGGTCCCACGACATATTTTAATATGCTATGTATTTTGGTATTAGGTATTGAAACGTGCGACTCCACTTAAAATACGAAAAGCGAAAATCAAGCATTATTGTCTTGTTAATAGATTTTGTTACCGTATTTATCGTCGTTGGGTTTTAGTTTACGACTTTAATTTTTTATTTCGAATAATTATTTTGTTTTAAGAGAGGATATAGGTAGGATGGATCGATTGTGTGAAAATTCATATGAAAGAAAAAGGAATAAATGTTAGCGTGACACGGTTGACAGAGGAGTTTGGAAGAAAACAACGTGTTGCGACCACAAGTAACGTGGGACAAGGACATGAAGATTAGATTATGACTTATTTTGTTTATAAAACATAATTATGTTAATAAACTCAGAAACTTATCCTATTTCTTATTATACACCCATTTGAAAGGTTAGCAAAAAACAATAGTCCCTGACTTTTTTGGCTGTAGCATCCGCCATGATGAATTAGTTCGCATAAAATAAAGCCGGACCCACCCGGACCGGAACAACAAACCGATTGACACCTTATTCATTTATCAGCATTCGTATTCACAAAACGCTTCGATTTAATTTCGAACTAAGAAGTCGTACGTCTATCTTGCTTGCTTTCGACAAATATTGCACCTTAATTTTATGTCCAAAGTTATTTGTATGAATTTATTAAAAAATAGCAGTTTTATATAATATTTGACAGTCGTTTTCTATTATTGGATGGCACAGGGAAGTTTCGAACAAGATGTCTACCTATGGTATATACATAATTTAGAACAAATAAATACTTAGGTCATTGACCGTAAAACTTAAGAGAATTATAAGCAGTATTTCTATGTATAAAAAAAATTGTATTAACATTATGATGTACATGTGTTGGAAGAGAGGGAATTATAGGGTATAAAAAAAAAAACAATTCATTTTATGTGTAATACATTTTAATAAAATAAAAATTAAGTTATTTTCTTCACTATACTTACCTCACCGTGTTTGAAAAAGCGACGCAATGTAATATTCAATACGAAGCTTTATACAATAATACGTCGAGGCGCCAACTCGCCTCGCCATGAAACTATTCAGCCATGTATGCACGTATAGCGTCACTAACGACCCGCCCCTGCTTCACTCGCTCATTACGACTTAGTGACATCATGGACTCTTTCATCATCATCATATTCCCGCTCTTGTCACATGTTACTTGGGGTCAGCTCATCACCCGTCACGGTATCATTTACTACTTTTTCTTTCTTATCTTTCCTTCCATCTTTTCATTGGTCCTCCATCAACATTGTTTTAATCACATGTCCTTATATATAACATCGTCATTTCTCTATTATCAAATATGAATACACTGTACACGTTAACGTTCCGAAATAATTCCGGTTTGTGATGTTGATTGTTGATAGGTGACGGCTGCAAATAGTCTGATGCGCAATTTACTCGGTCACACAAAGATATACGAAAAGAGTCTTTATATTATTATTCTTTTACGTGTTTAGTTTGTGGTGGTTTTCAACAATTGATCTGCTTTAAAACTATTTGACAACGGAATTATCACACTCCGGTAATCAATAAGCGAGATTATCTAATATTTTTGTTTTCAACACCACTTTATTTAAAAGAAATATCTAAATATTATTTGTAGAGTTAATGCTTTATGTATGTTTTTAATTTGTTTAGATATTGCAATTCACGACCGAGTATATATTAAAAAAAACGTAAGAAGTTTCCAAAAAATATTTCCGCGTAATTTTAGAAAATAATTTGTTATTGAAAAGTGAAACTGACCTTAGACTGTGAGAAGTATTTCCGAATGTTTCATGAACAAAAAAACACTTCTTTTAATTATTTAGTCGAGTTGTGAAGTAGTGTTGCTCAACCGAACTCGCAAACTACACTGGAGTCACCATAGCGGCTGCCTGCCGACTCGGGGTTCCTGTCTATATACCACTCGCACATTATATACCACAAACATAGTTCGGGCCTGCGCCCGATAAACAACCTAGAATTATACTGCAAAAAGAACATTAGTGCCACTCACTTACGGTTTAAATTAAAATAACAAAGTAACTCCGGGAATTCCCCGAATTTTTTATTCGGTTTATCTGTAGCTGTTTATTATGCGCGCCCAAAATAGGAAGCCACGTATTTGAAATAGAACAAAAATATTGCGCAAAAATTCAAGTGTCGGGTGATTTCGGCCGCTCCTATGCATTCTATTTATGGGCTACATTTTGTACCAATGAGGCGAAGTTGTCACCTTTCTCCTCCTAAATGATCAGATCGTCACACCTCCGTCGCCCCGGTCTACCTCGAAGGCGCCGTCGCGGCGGGCGACGTGTTATCACGCGCCCAGTGCGTGACGATTTCTGCTCACCCCAACCACAATACTATTTTTTTTTTTTTTTGGATTACCAACGAGTTTGTGTTACAATGTCTTAAATAAAATTAAATCCAGAACAGAATATATGGCACACAATACCTTCTCACCTCACACATAATCAGCTTACAATGTTCCCACTGCTGGGATCCAGGCCGGTCCTCTCTAATCCTTAAGAGAATGGGCTCTATTCCTCCACGCGGGCCCAGTGCGGGTTGGTAGATGTCACATGTCTTCGAATTTGTGGTTCTAGGACATGCCGGTTGCCACACGATGTTTTCCTTCACCGGATTGAGAGCAGTGGTGATGAAAATGATTGATGATGAAATGAATTTCGTTTTAGTCATGATTTTTAATGATGAATTAGTTTTGAACTTTGAACCCGTGACCTACACCCTCGTAACCACTACGTCACCACTACTCTAAATTGTAAATAACATTACATCACGCTTCTAATCCCCGAAGGGTTAAGTAGAGGAGTATCTTATAGAACACCCTCATTTCGCCTGTCATATTTAAGTCCCATGTAATAGGGGTGAGCCTGTTGCCATCAAACGGGCACAAACAACTCCGTGGCAGCTACTGAGAAATTCCTGACGGAAAAACCCAATAATACTTTGCTCGACTCGGGAATCGAACCCGAGACCTCATGCTCATCAGTCGCGCTCGCGACCACTACACCAAAGCGGCAATGATAAAATTGTCTAAGTTCACAGTGACATTCAAACTCATTATAATTCCGGTTTTGTCGTCCAACGACGTCATTCATATTGATAGAGTGGCCTCGTCTAAGACTGTTGACCTCGTTATTTCGCTGGGTCTTCCCGAACTCATAGACAATAATGTTTTTTATTTAGAATCATAGAGTATCGTTTAACGCGCCTGCGTACCTATTCAGTCAGTCTAAAAATAACTATGTTGGCAAAAATCAATATTTTGTTTGTTCTGTTTTTCTATATCTATTCGAGCTCACTAGATTATTGATTGTTTTAACGAAAACACTATATAAACAGACCTGTTATGTTTCCCGACTCCTCCCAAGACTAAGTATTTGCGATGTTCCTCATAGACACGTGACACAACAACACTACATTGTGGCATACGTTTGCTCACCTTTTCAGATTGTTTCCTTGAATAAAATCACTTTCACGGTTTGAAGACTTAGAAAGCTTTTCACTTTATTTTATGTAGAGCACATTAATTTACTGTAAACATACAAATATACCTACAAACTAGACCCAATGCGATATTGTCAGTAGCACACTTAAAAATTAAATATTTAGTTGAACTGTTTTAACATGGAAAATTCTATATAGGTTGCTGTTCTCTAAATTCACCCAAAGTGCAATCAAATCAAATCAAAATATTTTTATTTCACATAGGTCTACATGGGCACTTGTAAAACGTCAACAAAAAAGGTGCTCGGTTCGGGTTGGTCGTTTCCTATGGAGAAGAACCGGCAAGAAACTCCATGGTTACTCTTTTAAAATTATTTGGTTTAACAATATTTTTATGTTACAGCGTTAGTACAGTATGGGAGGATATCGCAGGCCCGACAATAAGTCGTTGCTTACTACAAAACGTAGAACAAGATAAAAAGTTACCAAGGATCTAGGAATACAAAAAAATTGGTAAAAATAAATGAAAAAACAGTCTATACAACAACAAAAAAAAAAAAAAATACAAAAAGACTAGATTAAACAAATGACACAAATTATGTTGTCATCAGTGCTGCAACTATTCTAAACAGAAGGTGTAATGATTAAAAAAAAAAACTTTTGTAAAACTATTGCAATAAAATATGTCAAGTCCTATGTACATTGTACAGTATGTACTAGTTCGTAAATAACTTTTAGTTATTTAATTATCTGGTTTTAATTGGTGTAATGTGTATAGTTAGTTGCCAAGTTGTTAAATAAATTAAGTAGATCTTTTAGGTTAGAAGTCGCAGTAAATCCATACTTCCATACTAATATTATAAATGCGAATGTCACTCTGTTTGTTTGTTTGTATGTTTGTTTGTTTGTTTGTTACCTTTTCACGACTAAACAGCTGATCGGATCTTAATGAAATTTGGCAAGAAGATAGATTTCAAGTCGGGGAAGGACATAGGCTATATATGATTACGCTACGACCAATAGGAGCGGAGCAGCAATGAAAAATGTTGCGAAAACGGGGGAAATGTGACGCAGACGAAGTTGCGCGGGACAGCTAGTAACAATATATACAAAAGAGTATAGGATGCCAAAACACTACTGGGTTAATTCAACATTGTTGTCATTGAATCGTCGCTGAAACAATTCGGCTGAAATAAATCTTCTGTTTCCTATACACACTCAATACATACCTCAAAAATATGTATGTAGGGAACAGCAATAATCAGTATTGAGCGGTTACCAACTGATTATTTTGTTAGCAGAACCATTATAATTAATTAGCACTACATAAACAATATTTTAGTCGAGACGATAAGTTTTATATGAAGCAGTAATCTTCAAATCTACTGAAGTGATTTCATTCTTGTCACAGTCAGAAAGCTTCTCTATTGCATAGTGTATTAATGATGTTTTAAAACAAGAAACAGCGAGCGTGCAAATACAGCACAAATATAACAAGAAACAGCGAGCGTGCAAATACAGCACAAACATAACATCACTAATGATATTAAGCTAGCTTTTTGCAAAACTCTGGGTGTTTTCGTGTCTCATTTCGGTCAAGGCTGAACATAATGGTTCTCTCTAAATTAAAACATGTACCTACTATTAATTTAGATGTCCGTACATGTGTATCGGTAGTGAGCGTTTGTTGACGCGAAAGATGGCTGCCTATCGATAAACACTTTTTGTAATGTATTACACTAGTTGGACTACTCAGCATAACTGGCGAAACGCGGCTGTAATATAAGGTACACCTCTGGATAACCCCTCGGGGCTTACAGGTGTAATGTTATATTTAACTAGGTGCTTATACTTTGATACCTTATATTTTAGTTTTGTGAGCGAACAATTTAGCACACAAAAATAAAATATTACAATACACAGACAAAGTTCAAGGGCGTGGATGGCCAAATCTGAAACTATAACGAATAGTGAACAATTTTAAATTCTCTGCGTCGATTTTGATGAAAACCAAAACTTGTCATTAGATTTTAGAACCCGTTGATTTTGGAAAAATAAAACATTGACGTAGGTACTCGATGTATTAAAACATTTAAAACATATTCGATAATGTCGCTATACACATACAAGCTGTCGTTTTGCTCCTCGTCAAATTCAAGAAGGTAACTATGCTAAAGATTCTCGACCCGAATCATTAATAAAATGGGTGTTTTTTGACGTGACAACGTCTTATAAATTGGTTTGCCGGGTGACACTTCAAGAAACTGCGTTACGCTCCGCTCACGTTATGCGCTCACAATGAGAGCGAGTGAGAGGCACGCGTGCCTTTCACTTTTTATGTCTGTCTCTCTCGCTCTTAGGCGGGCTAACCATGCCCGAGTGGAAGGGACGCGTGCCTCTATATATGTATATTTGTATATAAATACGTATGTATGTGTAAAGGTAAAAATAAAATTTTGTTAATATGAAATTCAGTGCGAGATTCTTTGTATAAATTAATGTTTTAAATATAATTCTTTGTATAAATAAATGTTTTAAATTGTTACTATTATTTCATCCTTCTTCCTACTATACGAATGAATATTCACATTAAAATTATTTTACCACTCAAAGTCGTTGTCACGTAAAACTTTCGCCCGTATACCGACTTTACAGGCAACCAATTTTTTCTTATTATTATTTATGGAAATCGGTAAGTGTGAACTACCCGTGTTTTAAACGCGGCACGTCTGATTTTCGCCATATAACCGCGCTTTCACACACTGAAACAAATTCAAACGTTTATTCGATAATTTATTATTCCTTAAACCACGTTAACGGGATTATTATGAAATACTGTCAAATTTAAACAATTAATAAAACAGTGTGTATTCATATTTACCCTGGTACCGTAATTTAAATGGGTTATTTACGTCTTTTGTGACAAGCTCCTGAATTTTAACGAAGATACAAAGCTGCCCATATGGATTGAATTCTGGGAAGTTCCGACATTAGCAAAATTAAAATACAACTCTATTACGAATAAATTATGTATATGTTAATGATTAGGTATTGTGACGTATGCCAAAAATCTTTAATTCCTCGAAAAAAATCGTGTGTGATCCAAGTCAGATGTTATCGCACGTGACGACGTCAGACACACTACCAATAAAAACAGGCTTCGCAATATTGTATGGTCTTTGCATAAAATGAGAAGGCAGCTTATACCGGACATGTAACAGCGTGATGACGTGCCGTCTGGCCTCCCATGACCTCCAAAACTCGCGTTATTTCCCTACCATAGAGTTTCGTATCCTAAAAATAACTTTTACGGAGCACGCGTGATATTCTCGTATAGCGACTAAAATAAATGTGGTCTCGATTGTCGATGGTTATTCGATTATTTAGAAGTTAGAAAGTATGGTCTACGATTATTTTGGGCGTCATTACGTTGTTTTTCTTAGAAACCCATCGTATGGGAAATCAAAATTCAGGGTTAAAAAGGAAAAGCAAAAAATATCCTTCAATATGTTTATAAATCTTTTTAAATCGTGGAGAGAAGTCAGAGGATGAAAATGATCGTGGCAATAAGCAGATGGCTCGGGAACATCGATTACGACCGGGGTACCTCGAGTGCGGCCGCTCGAACTAAGAGATGGTCTCTGGAGTCTGGACCATAATAAATTACTTTTTACAAAATTATAAATTAATATCCTATTATTCCCCACTTTTTGTTTTATGTATTTATTCACTTATTAAATTCATGGCTATGTTTTAGTATTATTTTATATTTTAGTAATTAGAATTATAATTAAGCCATGTTGACTCTTCACTATGCTAGTTAGACTTGTATGATTGTTATTTATTTAGTTTCGTACTTTACCCATTTTATCTATCTTTCTTACGTACATAATAATTATGACATGTGGGACGTGACTACAGCAGTCATTGTGCCGATAGTCGTGTCGGCCAATGGCTTAATAGCCAAAAGCTTCGACCGACATCTGCGGAGTCTTTCGCTTGGCAGTTGGATCAAGGGCTTGATTCAGAAAGCAGTACTTCTGGACACGGCACGTATTGTTAGGAGGTTCCTCTCTCAAGAGCCCTGACCACCGGTAGCCCGGACCCTGTTCCCGATGCCGGTGGGCTACTATTTTTTATATTTTTAAATGTTTTTGTATATAATTTTGTAAAAATATTTAAAAATGTAAAACGTATGTTTGTTAAATAAATAAAGGAAATTGTAAATAATAATTATTATCATTTTCACTGTTTTCTATTAATATTATAATCTTCTTTATTCTACTGTATATTTCCATATAAGTTTTTATGAATTCTAATATTATTAAGTATGGATGTTTCACATCTACCGGGCGTCCCGTGACGGCCAATTTTGTTTTGTTTGAAAGAGAATTATTCTGTGGCGGTCCAGAAGAACGCACAATCCCCCATCGTATAGTGTTGTTCAAATGGAGTCAAAAACCACACGGGACAAATGGGCAGTGCCAAACTCGACCTTATTGCCGACGCGAGACAGTCTACAATATCTATCTAATTGTAAACACAGTTTCGGAGTTGCGTTCAATAAACCACTACACATTTATAATATTAGTATGGATTAATATCCATACTTCCATACTAATATTATAAATGCGAATGTCACTCTGTTTGTTTGTTTGTTTGTTACCTTTTCACGACTAAACGGCTGATCGGATCTTAATGAAATTTGGCAAGAAGATAGATTTCAACCTGGGGAAGGACATAGGCTATATATCATCACGCTACGACCAATAGGAGCGGAGCAGCAATGAAATATGTTGCGAAAACGTGGAAAATGTGACGCAGACGAAGTTGCGCGGGACAGCTAGTTTAAGATAATTTATAGAATCACGCGTTACTTTGCGGAAAACTATGTTGTTGTTGACTGTCTCGTTGGTTCAGTGGTTACAAGCGTGAATGCTGAACATGGGGTGCTGGGTTCGATTGCCAGGTCGGGCAACGTGTTATTGAATTTTTCCATTAAGAATTTCTCAGTAGGTAGCGGCCACGGAGTCTGGATTTGTGCCCGATTGTTTGCAATAGGCTCGCTCCCTTATTACATGGGACTTAGAAATAGGACGGCACGGTTGGCGCAGTGGTTGAGCGATCGACTGCTGCGCTGCGTGTCGCGGGTTCGATCCCCGCACGGAACAAATATTTGTATGGCCTACAGATAGTTGTTCCGGGTCTGGCTGTTTGTGTATGTCAGTTTAAATGTTTGTAAACGCACCCCCGATACAGGAGAAATTCCTAGTGGGGGGCAAAGTTTCTATAAAAAAAAAAAAACCTGCCGAAATGTACGTGTACCATTAGGTACACCTCTACCTAATGGTACACGTGAGTGAACACACTGAATGGTACCTTCGAGTATTACAGTCGTGATGTTTTGTTCTGTAAGAAATGATGTTATGCAAAATATTTAGTTTTAATTCCTCGAAAAAGATTCAGGCCGCATACACGATGTAGCGCCACCTTTCCGCCCGCAAAAATAAATAAGATACATTCATCTAATTATGAAGTTTTATTACATTACCACCTCACCTACTCATTAATTTTCAGAGTTGTTTATCTGGGCAAGGATTTATCCCAAAAGATGAAATAGTCGGACTTTAGAGCTAAAAGGTAACAAACAAACGAACAAACAAACAGAGTGACATTCGCATTTATAATATTAGTATGGATGGTACGGAACCCTTCGTGCGCGAGTCCGACTCGCACTTGTTTTGCAGTTTTTTTGAAAAGCGGCCTGCATGTTTCGAAAAGCGTACGCACTGTCGAGACGGCCGGGCGACCGGCGACCAAGTGCGTAAACACACATTTAAACTATAAAGGGTGTAAAACACCTCTTAACGAAGCCGAAAGGCACTGGTTCTCCCTGTCATTGCGCTCATTTTTTTGTTCTACACGATACCTGGGAACCTTCTAGTTACGGTGATATTAGGGGGTCAAAGTTCCAACTTTTTGACAAGTATTTTTTTAAATACAAGTTTTTAATGTAAGATTTTTACTTTAAACACGTCCACGACCCCCGTACTGTTCAATCCTTCCACCAGCACAATGTTTTGAGTGCGTTACATTGAGTTCTACCACAAAACATGATTTTACACCCCCTTAAAAAAGTTGTTTCCCAGCAATAATTTTTGCGTAAAGTTACTTAGTTACATGTACAGAATGCTTGGTTGACGGCTGCGTGATGAGATGATTTACACGGTGTATAGTAAATCACAGTCGCGACTAGTCGACAGTGCGTAATAGCTCTTAGAAACATTGAGGAAACCCAGTTTAGACTGATCAAAATAGGTTTTCTCGGGATATTTGTAGTACAGTAAAACGAATGCGCAAAAACTGCCGATTTGACTTTACTGACTCGTTAGTGTAGTGGTCGTTAGTTAGACTGCTGACCATAATGTCTCGGGTTCTATTCCCAGATCAGGAGTTTCTCTGAAACAGCCGATAGGCTCGCTGAGTACTATTAGGTACACTTCTGCTTAACCCTTACAGGCGTGTTGTTGTTATAGTGTTATTGCGCAATAATGCTAATTTTGTTAGAAGTGAGGAGTTATCACTCCCGGCCTGACTACTCATCACTGCTGTTTTATTATTAACGGAAGTGCGATTAAAATATCAGAATTCCATATAATTATGTGGCCACTAACAAAATTTTTAAGAGGTACTTAAGAGATATATTGTAATATACCTATGTGGAATCAAACTAATACTCATCGGCGAACGTTTTAGGAAAGACTGAAGCTGTGGCGAGAAAGGGTTTCCCTTTCCAACCCATCTGTCACTTGCTGAAAATCTCCCACCTGGACACGAGTTGCCATGGCTGACCTGGAAGTCTTTAAATAGACTCGGGATACAAGTTGGCCGAAGCAAGGAAAACCTATTAAGGTGGAGATTCATAGATGACTTTTACCTGGAGTGTTAATGTAGTGTTGCCCCACAAACGATGGGACACTTGATATCGTGTCCTGCCTGGCCTGTTGCTTGCACTTCAAAGGAGCTGATGGACGCTACTGAAAGTGCCAATCTTGTCGCCAAATTTTGGGCTGACTCAATTTAAATTGTGTTAAAGGTTGTGAGGATGGATGTTTGTTATGATTTCACGCAAAATAGACTGAACAGATTTGTATACAATTTGACACACAGTTTATAACCTGTAGGTCGACCCCGTGGGACAACCACCGCCCCTCTCCAAACTCATCCAGGATTTACCCGCGATGGCACTACACTCAGCTCCCCATCTCAGCGTCGGACGACCAATTCTTCTCTTACCAGTTCGATACTGAGAATCACAAATCTAAGAGTAATCTAGGTCTACTACAAATGTCTCTTTTAAAGTCCAGACATAGTTCAAATCATATGAGGACCATTTAGATTAATTAGCGCCTGAGATGGTCTTTTAGAAGAAGTTATGTGTGAAAGCTCGGTTATAGGGCGAGGATCGGAAGGGCCGCGTTTGAAACACGGGTGGTTCACACTTACCGAATTCAGTAAATAAACAAAAAACATAAAAAGAATCCTACTCATTTTATTATAGATTCGGGTCGAGAATCATTAGCATAGTTAGTAGTTACCTCCCTGAATTTGACAAGATTGCAAAACAACAGCTTGTATAATATCATTATTAATGCCGTATACATTTTGATAGTTCCCATCTTTAGTGTAGATCAATCATTCGCTATGCAAACGTAGCCACATTGTATTTTTTTTTTAATTATCTTGCTGTCACACAATTGACCTAATTTTGGTAATCACCTACTATTTAACACCGTTCTAATTATTCTTCATCCCACATTTAATATACTTTACGAAAAATCACTCTACTACATCCAAAAAAAACTGATAATTTAAAACGTTATTATAAATAAAATAGCGCTGTTATCATACAATTTAATTTTGAGTAAATGTAGGTATAAAAGATGGAAAAACCATCGACAAACATCAAGCGAATATTCTGACCGCTACGATTTCCGAACGATGCGAGCTCTATAATTCCATACGTAAGCTCTATGGTTGGGGAATTCAGCCATTTTAGAGGTCGTCTAGGACGGTCGATGAGTCACGTCACGTGCCGGCTTCCAAATCGCCCACGAATAAATTTAGATAGCCAGAGTTATGTATTATATTGTCATAATTTAGTTCTGCGCACAAACAATACATATATGCCCGAATATATGATGTATAAGTAGATAGTGACTTGAAGGAAAGCACAATTTTGTTTATTTGTTCTTTCCAACGTTGTTTTTTCATTTAATCAAGTTTTGTTAAATATAACTTTGAAGTTTTAAACCATCACGTCGACAGTAATGTTTTGTTTTTTTTTTGTTTCTAGCTTATCTTGGTCACGTCACTTCACAGGAAATCTTAGCGTGGAGACTATACGTACTTCAATACGGATATAGGACTAGGTGCTATTTATTTTTAAACAATGACCATTATCATTTATTGTATTTATATATATTTTTGATAGAGACGACATTTGCAAAAGACTGGGTGTTGGTTGAGTTGATGATGTGAAAATGGCTGGCTGTCGATAAACACTTTGTGCTAAATTGTTTTGTGTAAAGAATTACTTTATTCGCCCGCGTAAAATGTCTCAGTGTAGGACAAACATATACAAGACGTGGCCATGTTATACTGGAAAATTAAGGCTTGATGTGTCGCACTGTGTACTGCATTCTTTAATAGATACCCCAAAAAAAAACAATATCTAATCTTAGCACACTATATTAAACTGGTTTTATAATCTTTCGCAAAGAACAAATCACCACGGACACTGCCGAATATTAATTCAATGACAAAATATTTGCTTTCAGTTGTTGGTCAAAGTGCACGTTTCACGTTGTATTTCGCGTCTTATATACATAGGTACTCTTTTATGTTGTTATTTACTAACTAGTAAGTATACAAGAAAAACAGCTAGAAACTGACTAAACATGTTCGAGAAGTAATTCGAAAACAAGACTAGTGTGTTTATAAAGTGTTTTCGTTCAACCAACAAATGAAATACGGCACACCTCAATAATGTGTTCACAGCGACCAAGAACAACATATTGATCTAAAGTTATTCACATGCTGACTACGCAGGCGCGTTACAAGATACTCTACGATTCCACAAAAAAAAATATTATGGTTGTCTATGAGTTCGGGAAGAACCAACGAAAAACAGGTCAACAATCTATAGGCAAGGTCACGAGACGAGCACTCAATGTGAATTACGTCATCGGGCGATAGAAGTCGAATTATAATGAGTCTGAATATCGCATAACATATATTTACTGCGCAAAACAACATAACATCACGCCTTTAAACCCACAAGGGGTAAACAGTTAGCAGAGGTGTACCTAATAGAACACCCACATTTCGCCAGTTTTGCCCAAGTCTCATGTAATAGGGGGCGAGCCTATTGCCATCAACCGGACATAATTCTAGAATCCGTGGCTGCTACTGAGAAATTCCAGATGGAAAACCCATTAACAAATTGCCCGACGTTGGAATCGAACCCAGGACGTCATGCTCAGTAGTCGCGCTTGCGACCACTCGACCAGTGAGGCAGCCATCTAGTTACTTGAAGTTAAAAACCTAATAACACTTTGCCCGACGTTGGAATCGAACCCAGGACGTCATGCTCAGTAGTCGCGCTTGCGACCACTCGACCAGTGAGGCAGCCATCTAGTTACTTGAAGTTAAAAACCTAATAACACTTTGCCCGACGTTGGAATCGAACCCAGGACGTCATGCTCAGTAGTCGCGCTTGCGACCACTCGACCAGTGAGGCAGCCATCTAGTTACTTGAAGTTAAAAACCTAATAACACTTTGCCCGACGTTGGAATCGAACCCAGGACGTCATGCTCAGTAGTCGCGCTTGCGACCACTCGACCAGTGAGGCAGCCACCTAGTTACTTGAAGTTAAAAACCTAATAACACTTTGCCCGACGTTGGAATCGAACCCAGGACGTCATGCTCAGTAGTCGCGCTTGCGACCGCTCGACCAGTGAGGCAGCCACCTAGTTACTTGAAGTTAAAAACCTAATAACACTTTGCCCGACGTTGGAATCGAACCCAGGACGTCATGCTCAGTAGTCGCGCTTGCGACCACTCGACCAGTGAGGCAGCCACCTAGTTACTTGAAGTTAAAAACGGCAGTTGTTGAGTTTCGATACTATTTACAAATATTGATGCTTTATAGTGTTGTTATTTTTCAATTTCATCACGTTTTTTGTACTGAGTTGACACATTTATCGTAAATGCTTTATCTATTTAATAACATAGTTTTGAGTTTTTAAACCATCATGTTGTATTAACGTTTTGAATGTTCTTCTATGGACGATTATAATTGGTCCTTACTATAAGTACAGGATTTTTTTTCTCACACTCACACATCAAATTTTTACGCCAATAAAATCGCAGGCAACATCTACATAATAATATATCTTCTCTTCTTATCTTAATATATATAAATTACGTGTCACGTTGTTTGTCTGCGATGGACTCTTAAACTACTTAACCAATTTTAATCAAATTTGTACACCGTGTGCAGTTTGATTCAACTTGAAAGATAGGATAGCTTACATCTCAATTTATAGTCACAAGTCACAATTATCTGTTAGCTCCAAACGATTCTAACAGATGGCGGTATCTGTTGACTGGATTGAGTAAGTATTCAATAGATGGCGCTGTATAGGAGCGCAGCAGCAATGATAAATATGAAATATAATATATAAAACGGGGAAAATGTGACGTAGACGAAGTTGCGCGGGACAGCTAGTATATATATATATTTGCAAAACAATGGGTGTTTTCGTGTCTTATTTTAGTCAAGGCTGATATTAATAGTTCCCCTTAAATTAAAACATGTGCCATTCCATTCATTTAGATGTCCGTACACATTGATATATAAAAAACCCTCCGTACATGAGTATCGGTAGTGAGCGTTTGTTGACGTGAAAGATGGCTGCCTCTCGATAAACACTTTTAGTAAAGTATTGCTCTAAAGCGTGGGTGTATGTATTTTTGCGACATGTAAACAACAGAAGATATAGATTTTCCTTATTATTTCGGCAAAGATTCAATGACAAAGAATTATGTTGATTCAACCCAGTTAGTCAAAGTGCACAAATCGCGTTGTTTTTCGCGTCTTACATACTCTCTTATTATTTATTAACAAGTATTACCGTAATTATATACATAAAAAAAGAATAAAACTTTATAATTTTTCACTTCGTGAAAGTGATTTGAAACGAGGAAAGAAAAAAGAAAAGTGAGCAATCTTATTCCACAATAGAGTGTTGTTCGTGTCACGTGTCTGTGAGGAAAAACGCAATATTTATAAAGTGTTTTCGTTATATAGACTAATAATCTAGTAATTTTGCACGCTGAGATAAAGTAAAAAGCAACGAATTGATTTTAGACAGCAACCATAGTTATTTTTAGACTGACTGAATACGCAGGCGCGTTGATAGATACTCTATGATTCAAAATAAAAATTGGATTGTCTATGAGTTCGGGAAGACTACTAAGATTACGAGAGGCCACATTACGAAAGTACTATCAATATGAATGACGTCGTTGGACGACAAAAGTGGAATTATTAATGAGTTTGATTGAATGTGGTGTGAATTTGAACTTGATTCATCATTGCCTCGCTGGTTTAGTGGGGGCAAGCGCGACCGCTAAGCTTGAGGTTTCGGGTTCGATTCTCAGGTAGGGCTTATTGAAATTGGGTTTTTCCATCAGGAATATCGCAGTAGACAGCCACGGAGTCTTGATTTGTTCCCGTTTGATGGCTATAGGCCCGCCCACTATTAAATGGAACCTGCATGGGCAGAGATCGTCACCCACCGATGGACGCGTAAGGAAACACGTCGCCGCCGCGCGCCCGCGCCCGCGCCGGCGCCGTCGTGGTAGACCGCAATGATGGAGGTGTGACGAGCTGATCATGTTGGATTTGCGAGGTAACCCAAACCAGAGCCACAGGGGGGACCTGAGAATGCATAGGAGTGGCCGAAATCATCCGACACTTAAATTTTTGCGCAATATTTTTAATCTATTTCAAATACGTGGCTTCCTATTTAGGCCGGCCGGCATAAACAGCTACAGATAACAACGAAAAATAATTCCGGGAATCCCGGAGTAAATGTGTTATTGTTTACTATATTAATTTAACCATATAGTTCGGTACGGGCCCCCGAAGGGGCTCGAAGCTCATACCTCCGCTGGCTTGGTATCGGCCCCGAAAGGGGCTAGCAATTAAGTAATTCGTCGTCCTCATTATTTATGTATTTATTTAATATTCTGATTATCAAATACTATGAGTGTGCGTTAATTAAGAGAGTTGGATAAAAATCTCATATATCAACGCCATTAAAACTTCTGTATTTAGCGCGCAAGTTTCTTAATTTACCCTTATAAAATTCAAGTGCATAAAATATGGTCACCGCCATTTTGACGGCAGTGCCGGTCGAGGCTAAAAATCATAAAAATTGTGGTTTTCGAACATTAGAGCTCCACTATATAGACAATAATCATCTCGTCATTTAATTATGGTGCGAATTCATCCATAGTTCAATTTAAATAAGCAGTGGTAATGATGAATTTTCATATCTAAAGTCGAAGTTTCGCGCCAATCGTGCGTGTTTACATTTTTATATTTCACATATAACGCACACACGCGTATAGATCCGATAACAATTATGACAAATATCATTCCAAATATTATAAACCACATGAAAATTCCCAGATCTTAGCGTTATTTACTAAAACAGGACCAAAAACACGTAATATTCATTACCACCACTTAATTTGTATTTGAAATAGACGACCATTTGTTTTTTTTTTTTTTTTAATTATTGTGATGTGTGAAAGCGATTATTCCAATCGATTATATTTTTGAAAACAACGATTAACTCGAGTAATTAAATTGAAGAATTTAAGAAATCGATTAATGAAAATTAAAATAAATTTATTTTAAGAGTAAAATACAATACATATTTATTATAATATTTTTTTAAGCTTTCATAATGCTAATCTTAATTGTTTTTCGTACATTCCGACCCAACAATAAACAGCACAGACTGATATTATGACTAAATTCGCGCCGATTTTTTTTCCATTTCAAATTTTAAATTTGGAATTCGTTCTCTGTTGCAATTTATATTGTAGGTGTTTAAATTTACTATTATAGATAATTTATTGTGAATTTTGTTTTGAATTATCCGAAGTTTGGTAGAATGCCGAGGATCTCGGTAGGCATAGTAAAAAAGAATTATATAGTTTGATTATTGGTTAGGAGGTGTGGTTATATTTATTTATGGTTAGCAGGTTGGGTTCGTGGCAAAATAATAACAACCGACCGGGTCGATCTTTAAGGTCGACCCGGTCGAGGCCGTGCTTGCTGTGGTTGTTCCGTGGATGGGTCTCCATAATTACATACCGAGTTTTCTCCGTGCCTCGGAAAGCAAGTTAAGCCGTTGGTCCTGGCTGTCATTTGTAGATCTTTGAGAGTCGTTACGAGTAGTCAGAAGCCAAAAAGTCTGACATCCATTCTTACCAAGGGGTATCGTATTACACAGTTACTGGGTTGTGGAGGTCAGATAGGCAGTCGCTTCATGTAAAATACAGGTACTCAGCTGCATCCGGTTATACTGAAAGCCGACCTCAAGATAGTTTGGAAAAAGGCTAGGCAGATGATGGTGGTTAGGAGGTTGGGTTGGTTAATGGGTATTTACTCTTTTATCAGCCTGGTCTGTCCCACTGCTGGTTAAAGGCATGCCCATGACTTTCCAATTTTGTTTATCTTTTGCGTTCTCCGACCAATACTTTCAATCGATAGTATTTTTGATACTACTTAGATAAGCTTGGGTATAACAACTCCAAAAACTTTTAAAAGACTTATGTCCTGATGGTTCTGGTTCATATCCATTGCTGTGCATAGCTTCACTCAAGTGACTGCTCACGGCCTATGATGGATAACCTGAAACCAGTCTACCTGGATGCAGCTGCATACCCGTATTTTAAATGGAGCGACCTGCGACTGCCTATCTGACCTTCTCAAACCAGTTAGTATCGGGTAGCAGGATACCCCTTGGTAAGACTGGCTTTCATACTTTCGGGCCAAACGATACAAAATCTTGGAAAAATAAATATAATTTATCTTTGATGGATCAAAATAATTATTTTACTATTCCTTCCAAGATTCCTGGTCATTCTTCCAAACATCAGACATTACACAGCAAAATTCGTAATAAGTTATATCTAATAAAATTAAAATACTTATTTTAAATTATGAGAATTGCGAGCGCATTCTTAATTGAAATTTTGAAAAAGAAAAGAATCGGCGCGAATTCATTGAACTATATTACTAGCGTAGCGCGAATTAAGCGGTGCTGTCTGTGCTTAAATTTGAAAATCATTCCATTTTCTGTTGTTTTAATTTGCTTGAACTTTGAGACTTCATTTCTTGTTATATTTCACGCAGCTAGTTCAACGGAAAGTTTCTCAAAGAAAGAAAATCATCAAAATGTTGACTTGGTTTTTTTTTGGGTTTACAGACTTCTGTTGTTCTTATTAGTAATAAATCTCCTTCTCTTGAAGTCAACGTTCATTAATTAATTATAAGCGGTTTTCGATCTAATAATTACTTAATGAAAAAGATAGTATTATATGACCTATTTGTAAATTAAATAATTATTTGAAATTATACCAATGAGATTTTATTCAGTCTCAACTCTTTTTTCCAAACTCGATTTAATTACGATTATCGATTAGGCTGAATGCAACTTATTAATCGTAATTATGAAACCCGGGTTTTCGGTCAGCACTAAGAAGTGTTATTTTACAACATAGTTTTTAGTAATATTTGTCAAGACTTTGATTGTGTTTTTATATGAAATTGTGTATGAATAATGGCAAAAATAAGAACACAGATAGAATGTTACTGTTTTTATTTTGACTTTTCGAATTCTTTTAGCAAACGAGAACCTTGCCTATGTACATTATTTCCAGCGCATCTAAGGTACCTACTTTTAGGAAGGGTTTAGTAATATGTATTTTACACATATTTCGCAATATATTGACTCCATTTTAGCGACTTCAACACGATATTGGAGATATTAACATCAAATTTATCGTATTAAACAGATCCCATGACATATTTTTCACAATTAAATTGAATGCTGAAAGTTGATGAAAATTTCGTGAATTTCATGACAATTCTAATCATCCCGCCGAATCAGCTGATGTGTCATGTGTCAAAATCTTGTCGGGCATAGTGCCGTAGGTTTGTAGCAGTAATGTTCTATTCGCTATACAATTCTGGGTTGTTTATCGGGCGCAGGCCCGAACTAAAATATGTGATCCGAGTCAGCAGGCAGGTGGTATGGTCCAGTGTAAGTTGTGACTTCGGTAGAGCAACACTATCACTTATAAGTAGTGTGTTTTGTGTACGAAATATTCGGAAATACTTCTCACAGTCTAAGGTTAGTTTACTTAACAAATTATTTTCTAAAAGTACGCGGATATGTTGTTGTGTGTTATGTTTTTGAAGTGAAACTTCTTATGCGACTTCCAACAAGTTTAACGTTCTAATGGAGGGGGAATATCTTCTATTACTCACTAAGAGATGGCAATATTACAAGATTTGAGACTACGTAGTTCTATTAGGTACGCAAGATGGCGTGCAAACAGTCATGCATTCGACTCTTCGGTGTGACCAGCCTTCGCTCAATTTCCATGAGTTGAATAACCTCGATAAACTTATGTCATAATTATGTAATAAAAATAATACAACAAGAAAACAACAAAATATTATTTAGAAGCTCAATAAAATAACGAGAGTGAATGCGTGGCATTCGAACGCATGCGTGTGTATTCGAATGCATGCATGCGAGGGACTCCACGCACTGTTTTTTTTCATCTAAACTCGCTCGTGAATAAAGTATATCTAAACAAATTAAAAACATATAGCATTAACTCTACAAATAATATTTAGGTATTTCTTTTAAATCAAGTTGTGATGAAAAACAGTAGGAGTAGGAGAGGAAAAAATTTGTAGGAGTGTGAAAATGTGCTCATGAAATTGTTTTAAAAAAGCACCACAAACTAAACACATTAATGTGTTTAGTTTGTGGTGTATAAAGTCTCTTTTGTTACCTTTTTGTGTGACCGAGAAAAATGCGCATCAGAATATTTGCAGCCGTCACCCATCAAGATCACAAACCGGAATTATTTCAGAACGTTAACGTGTACAGTGTATTCATATTTGATTTACATATAATAGAAAAATGACGATGGAATAAGGACGTGTGATTAAAACAATGTTTATGGAGGACCAATGAAAAGATGGAAGGAAAGATAAGAAAGAAAAAGGAGTAAATGATACCGTGACGGGTGATGAGCTGACCCCAAGTGACATGTGACAAGAGCGGGAATATGATGATGATGAAAGAGTCCATGATGTCACTAAGTCGTAATGAGCGAGTGAAGCAGGGGCGGGTCGTTAGTGACGCTATACGTGCATACATTGCTGAATAGTTTCAAGGCGAGTTGCCGCCTCGACGTAATAAAGTTTCTTATTGAACATTACATTGCGTCGCGTTTTCAAGCATGGTGAGGTAAGTATAGTGAAGAAAATACACTTAATTTTTATTTTATTAATAATATTATACATAAAATGTATTCTTTTTTTTATACCCTATAATTCCGTCCCTCCTCACAAGACATTTACAGACGTCAGCAGGTCAAGCTACCCGAAACTGTCAAATTTTCCCAATCAACCTTGAACTTATTAATTCTTTGTCCGTAAAGTTGAAAATCTATTGAAGAAAATTTGACAGATTGTTGAAGGCTGTTCCTGCATATTATCATAGTGTTGATTCTATTTTTTTGTAAACTAAAACCGCTATTAATTCTCATACATTTTACGGTTGCTGTCCTAAGTGATTCTAATATTGATATGACTTCTGTGTAACGATACTCGTACAGGTAGTTTCTGGTTTGAAGTTATATCAAAATTATATATTTGTTGATAGCTATAGTCCCACTCCCCTCGGGTCCGTACGGTTTTTGCCACGCGTCAGTATATAACACTCAATCTACTTATATTTATAATAAATAAATTGAACCTCATATTGAATATTTACCCCATGTTGCGGTATGACTGCAAAAATACTCTATCGGAATGGTAAAAATCACAAACATACGATAAAATTGAACTTAGTAAAAGTTAAATTTTACCAGAATTTGCTAAAGTAGAACCAGTAACCTATCTTAACATACATCAACCGATCAATCATAAACACACACACACTTACCTACTCACACCCACACACCCCGCACATCCACCTTCCACACAATCACACACCACACACACCCATAAACACTACACATGACCATCATCACCTGAACTTGCTATAATAATTTTGTAACATCCTTGAACCTTGATTTTATTTTTATTTTACTTTTTTTTTTTGATTTTCCTTTTCTTTTTTAATTATATCTTAACATTGTAAACTATAACCCATGGGAAGTTGCGAGGTAGCCCCATCACAAGTATTCTTATAACGTAACGGGGCTGCCTCAATTTTGTGCTGTAGAACAATTGTATGAGAAAGAATAAAAACTTTATTATTAAAAAAACTTTATTATTATTATTATAATTGGATTCGCACGTATCCTAATACGTATATAACATATTATTGTATTGTAATGACGTGTGTGACTACTGTGAGTCACTTCGGTGCAGATAAGGATATACTTCGGTGCGGTCAACCCGCAATGTTAGCTAGTTTAGTTACCTACTAGAATGATTTTATTTCAATAGTTATTAGCAAATTATAAATGTAGCGGGTTCACTTATAGAATTTCGGGATATATTTATTTATAGAACATTTGTGTCGATTTACGTTATATTCGAAGACCACTTTTTGGATATTGGAGGGACCACTTGTAGAGCCATTGCGACTTAACAAATGTCACGTATAGCTAATTAAATGACTGAATCATTGAAGGAAAATCTTAGCAAGCAGTTAATAGCAAATAGTCTGAAAATACGCTCATTGATTTATCCTTAGTGATTCGAAGTTTTAATTAAGTAGGAATTGTGGTTTAATTACGAGGCCGAGAATGCCGGCAACATTATATTTTAAAACCTTACTCATACAATTCTAAGCACAGCTTTACAACGATAAGGGTCTGATAAACGCGACGTAGTTATAGTAAACCAAAGAGATTTAAAAGTATTGTAATGTCTTTTTATAACACATTTGCTCGTAAAGGGTCTCTTATTGCACCAAGTTCAGTATCGTAATGTATCACATTACGCACTAGTGCGGTAATGTAAAGTAAAAGGCACGGCTTATCATAATGCTCCGTCTAAAACGAACGGTACTTTTTTAAATCTTCAAAGAGTTTTTATGTCAGAAAAGTAGTCAACATTTTATGAATAAAATTAAGTTGGGAGATAAAATATAATAAATAAATATTTAATTCTTTAATTAAATCAATTTTGACCATAAATTACAACCATTTATCTGTAACAAAACACAAAAATATTAATTTACTTTATTAGTAATACTGGCTGTTTTTGTGCCTTTGCCTTAAAAAAAAGCGTAAAATTATTCCGTGCGCTTTCTCTTTACGCTGTATTGTTTTTGTTTGAAAATGTCATCCGAATTTTATTTATTTCCTCGCAAATGTGTTATTTATAAAACGTCGTATGACATACGTGCGCTTTGATAATTACAGCCTCTGCTTTCTTGTTAGCCCTCGCCTACGGCTCGGGCTAGCAATATCGCCTCGGCTGTAGTTTTCAACTTATCGCACTTATATCATAATGTACTATTAATAAACCCATTTATACTGAGTGGCAAAACTACAAGTAGGTACGTCCGTGTAGGTTGTACATAATACCTATACACAGGGTGTAGACTAAGAGACAGGACCTCTCGTGTGATGACTCAGACTATAAAACTGGGTAACTTTCGTTCGTTCATAGATATTATTCATGACGTAAGAGTGTCGCCGGCCGGCAATCAATATGAGACTAACAAAGAAACACACGACCATGTCGTGTTGTGTAGCACATCGGTTTCATACAGTTAGTTGTAAATCGCCTTTAGTATGGTTAGAAACATTTTATACACAATGTAATTTATGGTTTAGTAGTCTGTATTAGCAACCGCGGCAAACAGGCACCTGCTTCATAACAGTTCCAATTCAATTTGCCTTTATTAGCAATTTTTTAAAACATGTTTTATAATTACAATGAATTTGGAGAAATGGCAAAAAAATATGGGCCCACCCTTCAGTACTGACCCACGACACAGTTGGCGCAGTGGTTGTGCGATTATTGAGATGCTCGTGCTTTGTGTGGTTAACGAATGAATTTGTGTAGGTACTTATTTAGTGCTTGTGATGCAGATAGTAAGTTGTGACGGATGATTGCTGTGAGTCTACTGCGTGTGATGTTTGTTGTGTGTCTGGTGTGCTCGGTGTACTAGTAACAAACACGGTGTCTCGCCAAACCTCAATGAATTTGTTGGTTTATAATGAAGTTTACCTGAACACGCGGTAACCTTTCGTGTCCATGTCCGTTCCACCTTGTATTCACTTAGACAGAACACGCACACAATGTTCTTCAATTAGAGTGTAGTGTTTCTGGAAATTAATTACTTAATAGATTGATTGATTTATCTATTGAAGAATAGATAAATTTGCATGTACGTACTCCAATACTGTCCTACACTTACCTAGTGAATTCGACACATAGTTATTTAGAATGTCCTTCAATACAAGTAAATTAATGCGTAAATTAATATGTTTAGCTGGTGAGCTGATAACATCGCTAATATTTATCTGTTTGATTCATTGGATTTATTATATTAATTAATCAGTATTACTCATTGTATTAAGAGAATAAATATATAAGTCCTTCTACTACACATGCACTACTACTACACCATGCGTAATTAATTGTTACTATTTTCTTTATCTTTTTTACTTTTATCTCTAATTAAAAAAAAAAAACTTATGCATATAATATTGATATTTACTAAGCTTTTCAGATATAGTAGTTTGAATGTTGTGTGAGTTTGGAATAGCTATATCTGTAAACTGTTTTATTGGCTTTGTCATGAAGGGTTATATCTGGTCTATTGAAATGTATAGTTTTGTCTGTTATTATCGTCCGATCCCAATACAGTTTCTGATTGTTATTGCCTAGCATTATTTCCGGTTTATATTTATAATATGGTTCCATCTCATTTATGAGTTTATATTTAAATGCTAATTGTTGGTGTATAATAGCGGCAACTTGGTCATGTCGATGTTTATAGTCAGTCTGTGCAAGTGATTTACAAGCTCCTGTAATATGTTGTATGGTCTCAGATGCAGTGTTGCAGTGTCTGCATAAGTGAGTCGGCTGATGAGGGTCTTTAATAATGTATTTCCTGTAATTACGGGTAGCTATTATTTGGTTTTGGATCGCCAGCATAAATCCTTGCGTCTCGGGAAACAGTTCGCCTCGTTTGAGCCATTCGTTCGACTTAGCTTTGTCGACGTGTGGCTGGCTCAGGTAGGCTCGGTGTCTCCCGTGGAGAGCTTTGGCAGACCATGCGGCAATTTTTTCTTGTGCATTTAAAAGTTGTTCATTAATTTGACTGTTTCTATTGTGTAGATTAAGTGGCGTAAGTTTCGTATCGTTTTCCGTTACATGTTTGTGTAGTGATGCATTTTCGGATTTGTTATGAAAGTAAGCTCTGAGTGAAAGTATCTGTATGTTGTGTAAGTTGTGTATATCTATTAGGCCTCTTCCTCCTTCTTGACGCGGTAGAGTAAGTCGCGGTGTTTTCTATGTTTTGTAAGAGATGTATTAAGAGTGCGTTGTAATTTTTTTATATCTGTATTTGACCAGCGTATAATTCCAAAAGAGTATGTGAGGATGGGTATTGCGAATATGTTGATAGCTTTAATAGTGTTTCTGGAGTTTAGGTTGGTTTTCAAAATTAGGTTTAGGCGATGTGAGAATTTATTGACCAGTTCTTGTTTAGTCATCTTTTGATGTATCTGCCTAGATTGTTTAAAACCTAGATATTTATATGTGCTCTGTTCATCCATTGGCTCTCTTGTTTTGTAACATATTTTGATTTAAAAGAGTGTCCATGGAGTTTCTTGCCCATTCTTCTCCATAGAGATCTACGCTACGGAATGGGCAACTACAGTACTTTCACAAGTTATTATGCCTTGTGACTGGGACTGTAGCTTTGCGTTTTATTTTGTTTTTCTACTTTCAAAAGTGCCTGTAATGGTCTAATTGAAATAAATGCTTTGACTTTGACTTTGACCTGACCCGAGTGTGTAACTATTATTTTGAACTTTTCCTTTTACAACTGACAAAATTTTGCACTTATCAACGCCGAATGACATAGGTACATATATCATCAGAAAATTGTTGAATTGTGTCTGCTAGTACGAAAAGTGCGTTTTTATCAGCTGCATATAACTTGATATCATCCATGTACATGAGGTGTGTAAGCGTATAATGTGTGTACGTGTTCGTTAGTGTGTATCCAGCGTCTGTTTTATCTAGAAGTTGTGAGAGTGGATTGAGTGCCATACAAAACCACAGCGGATTTAGAGCATCTCCTTGGAAAATTTCACGTTTTATGTGGATTGTTCAGTAGCTACAGTTGAGGAGGAAGAATTAATTTTAAGTACGGTTTGCCAATTCTGCATGGAATTTTTCTAAAAAGTGTTTCAGTGTTGGGTGAATTTTATATAGACTCAAAACGTTTAATAACCAGCTGTGCGGAACTGAGTCAAAAGCCTTTTGGTAATCAATGAACATTGTGTGAATATCTGCCTTACTTTTAACAGCGGCGTTCATAGTTACTGCATCGATAGTTAATTGCTCTTTGCATCCTTGGCTATTCTTACGATATCCCTTTTGTTGTTCTGTTAAAAAGTTATTTTTTGTTAAATGTTCCTAAACAACCTCGCTTAAACAGGCTGTTAATATTTTGTAAATAGTTTGCAGACAAGTAATCGGTCGGTATTTCACTGGGTTTTTAGTATAATTAATGTCTTTAGATATCATAAAAGTAACCCCGTTTGTTATGTATGATGGAAGTAAATGTAGTGATTGGATGAATGTGTTTAAATGGTTGTGTAAGAAAGGATGTATGCTGGAGAATTTTTTATACCAATAGTTGTGGATGTTGTCAGTGCCAGGCGATTTCCAATTGTGTGTGCGTTTGATGACGTTTATAAATGACCCTATTGGTATAAATTCAAATTCCATTTCTGGTATGTCTGATGTTACTTCTTTGACCCATTGAGCTTGGTCATTATGATTTACTGGATTTTCCCATATGTTAGCCCAAAATTGCCTTAGTGTTTCGGTTGTAGGTGTCTCTAGGTTTTGGTTGGTAGTGTCTCTATTATTAGTAGCAAGATTTCTATAAAATATTTTTTCATTATTTATAAATTTTGTGTTTTGCACTTTGCGGTTCGTGCATGTTAAATATCTTTTGAGTCTGCTGGAAGCTGCGTTTAATTTTTGTTTAAGAGTGTCTAAAAAGTGTTCTAGTTGTGTGTTTGAGTCTTCGTATTGTGCGTAAACCTGATATTTTTTCTTTATTTCTTCTATCTACTGCTGCTATTAATTTTGAACTTTTGCTACCATTTATAAAGTGTGTCAGCCTACCTATGTTTGCTCTAAGATTTTTAATTTTCTTTTCTATCCTGATTTGCCGCTTTGGTTTTCTTTTTATGTATATGCGGCTTTCATTTTGTGCATATGATATTTTAGCTCCGTTGCATGTAGCTGCCATCCATGCAGCACAGTAAATTGTAGCCTGCAATTTAATGAAGTCGGTATCAAAATTTACGTTATTTGGGAGAATGACAGAATTTCTAAGTGACAATGGCAGAGAACTTTTTGGACGTCGTTTGTTTGAGAATGTATGGTCTACTAGTGGGGTGCGTATCAGAAAAAAGTTGTTGAGCTTGTTCAAATGTGGCTTCAATTTCTAGGTTCTTTTCACTAGCAGCATCGTCTATAAAGTTATTATGCATAGGTTCAAATAGGCCTAAATCGATGTCGTTTAACAAAAATTTCTTCGACTGTATTTATTAGCGTTTGAGAAATTGTGTTATTATTAGAACTATTAATTAGGAGTATAATATTATTATTATTTGCTGCGGGGATGTTGTTCGTTGTGTCTGAGACGTGAATATTTGTGTACTGAGTGCCTAGTGAGTAAATATTCTCATCAGGTTGTGGGAAATCGTTAATGTTTTGTGTGTTGGTGTTGTTATTTCTTAATTCTGAAGCTACTTCGTTTTTAATTTCTTCTAATCTGTTATTGTGTACATATTTGTTATTTATGATTGCTCTTACTTGATCTGATAATCTTTGCTCAGTTAAATGTGCTAGCTCTGGATATAAAGGGTGTAAAACACCTCTTAACGAAGCCGAAAGGCACTGGTTCTCTCTGCCATTGCGATCATTTTTTTGTTCCACACCATACCTGGGAACCTTCTAGCTACGGAGATATTAGGGGTCAAATTTCCAACTTTTTGACAAGTATTTTTTTAAATACAAGTTTTTAGTGTAAGATTTTTACTTTTAACACCTCCTCGACCCGCGTACTATTGAATCCGTCCATCAGCACAATGTTTTGAGTGCATTACATTGAGTTCTACCACAAAAAATGATTTTACACCCCCCAAAAAAAAGTCTTTCCCCAGCAATAATTTTTGCGTAAAGTTACTTAGTTTCATGTACAGAATGCTTAGTTGACGGCTTCGTGATGAGGTGATTTACACCGTGTATATTAATGAATCCCTCGTGTAAGTGTTTCCTATATGCTGTTTTATTTGTTTCTAGTTGTGTAGTAGTATAATAAATTCTGATTATTGCTTCATTATATTCATTCGTCCATTTCATACGCTGGCCGGGTTGTGTGTTACTTGATGTCTGTGATTATGTGGAGTGTTGCTGTATTTGAGTATGGATTATTTGTAATTCGGCTTTGACTTCCTCATAAATCTGGTCGATCGTTTCTATTATTATTCTACTGGTTGTTTTCGGTCACGGCAACCAATCTTGATGGAGATTAGCCATCGGCGCGGGAGATATTATAGTGCACAATGAGTGCGCTGGCACAGGAGCACTCTCTGTTCCTTTATTCTCATAGTCTTATGGGACTGCAACTGCAATCCGACACGACCGGAGAGAGATGAGGACCAACGGCTTATCGTGCTTTCGAGTCACGGGGCACGGGACACAGGGGTAGTTGGCATACCACCAACTTCCAAACTCTGCGCTACTGCTGAGAAATTCCTAATGGAAAAATCCTCTTTTTGCTCGAACATGCAGGGAATCGAACATCGAATTTGGTCTTGGGTTCCATTCTCGCTTCGGCAATAACGAGACCAACGCTTTCGCCCGGCAAGACATAGCTTTCATTGTATGGTCGAGCGGGCCGGCACTAGTCCGGGGCAGCGGAAGTCACATTCGTTCCCGCTGCCCCCGACTAGTGCCGGGCCTTAGGTCTTTACCTATGAAATTGCCGTTTTGTTTGAAAAAAGTTAAAGTATTTTTTTTTCGAACTTGTTTATTTCTTTTATTCAAAGTAATCACCCCTGCAATCAATGCATCTTTGCCAACGCTGTGGCAGTTTATGGATGCCCTTCTTGAAAAAATCAGCTGGACGGGAGACAACAAACTCTTCAAAGGCGTTTTGTACTGCCTCTCGGGAATTGAATTTTTTTCCCGCTAAAAAGTTGTCCAAATTTTGGAAAAAGTAATAGTCGGAAGGCGCAAGATCTGGTGAGTATGGCGGATGAGGGAGAGCTTCCAAACCCAACTCATGCAGCTTAGAGACGGTCTGTTGTGCAGTATGGGGCCGCGCGTTGTCGTGAAGTAGCAGTGGAGACGACCGATTGACCAAAGCTGGTTGCAGACGTGCGAGTTTCGCCATCATTGTGGTCAGTTCTTCAATGTACACATCTGCAGTAATGCTCTCGCCGTTTTGTAAAAAGCTATGATGAATCACACCAGCACTAGACCACCAAACTGTGACCATCACCTTTCTAGGGGTCATTTTTCGTTTTGCACATTGCTTTGGTACCGAACCAGGATCTAACCAACTTGCTGAGCGCTTTCGATTGTCAAAAAGAATCCATTTTTCGTCGCACGTAACAATTCGGTTCAAAATTCCTTCATTTCTGTGCCTGTTAAGCAGCGCAAGGCAAGTCTCGACGCGTACGTTGCGCTGGCGATCGTTAAGTTCGTGGGGCACCCATCTATCAAGCTTTTTTATCTTGCCAATCTGTCGCAAATGGACCAATATTGTTTTAATGCTAACATCAAAAGCTGCTGCCAGCTCAGCTGTAGATTGAGTTTCATCAGCTTCAACAATCACCTTTAATTCATCATTGTTGACCAAAGTTTCCGGACGACCACGAGGTTCATTTTTCAAGTCAAAATTCCCAGAACGAAACCGAGCAAACCAATAACGGGTTGTGCGTTCGTTTGTACAGTTCTCTCCGTAAACGTCGTTGATGTTACGGGTCGTTTGTGCCGCGTTGGTGCCACGACGGAACTCATATTCCATAATTACACGAAATTTCAAAGTATCCATTATGAGGAAAAATGTTGAAATGTAATGAAAATACAACGCTAATGAATAAACAAAAGACTGATTTTGTAAATAGAATGTCATATTTTTAAAACAAAATTAATTTGAATTTAGAACTCATAGCCAATCAAAACTTTTTTTTGTTTGAAAAAGTCTGTACTGCAATACGGCAATTTCATAGGTAAAGACCTATTATATTGACATCAGTACTTTTTGTTTACCAATGTTCTAAAAAAAAAAAATTTTTGGTCCCTTGTTTTTCTTACAATCTGTCACTATTCATTAGGACATTAAGTCGTTTTTATGGCGTGTTAGATGGCTTGTCTGGTATGCGTCCTATGACACAACTTCTTACTCAAAAAGCATAGTGCTATGTCTATCTGATAAAATCTTGTGGAATTTTGTGCTTCAGCTCAGCCTGCGGATTCCTTTTTTATCCACTGTTTGTTTGCCAAGATGTTTGGGTGGCGAGTTATTCTTTCTTTGTATGGTTTTATGTAGCTTGTTATTTCTTCTTTGACTGGAGATACCTTCAGATCGTGGTGTAGAGCTTCATTTGGAACAAACCATGGGGCGTTTGTGATCATTCTTAAAGAAGCTTGTTTTGGATGCGCTGTATGATCTCTATGTTAGAGTGTGATGCTGTTCCCCAAAGCTGGATGCCATAGGTCCATATAGGCTTGATTATAGCTTTGTATAATAGGATTTTATTTTCCAGATGTAATTCTGAATTTCGGCCAATTAACCAGTAGAATTTTCTTAGAGTCAGTCCAAGTTGCTTCCGTTAAGTGAAGATGTGTTTTATCCAAGTGAAACGTCTGTCAGGGTATAAATCAAGGTATTTGACATGTTTAGCTTGAGGCACTTGTATTCCATTTAACTGTACTGGTGGGCATGTATCCTTTCTCCTAGAAAATGTGACATTTACCGATTCGGTGTCGTTTTCTTTTATCCTCCACATTTTGAGCCAGAAAGCTATGTCGTCCAAACAGGTCTGTAGTAAAGCTGTTGCAATTTTATGGTCAGTATGGGATACCAAAACCGCTGTGTCATCCGCGAAGGTTCCTGTAGTCGCTAAATTTGATATTGGGAGATCTGCAGTATGAATCAAATTCAAAATCGGTCCAAGCACACTGCCCTGAGGTATGCCAGCAGCAATGGGGTATAGTTTTGATAGTGCGTCTCCACTCTGCATAAAGAAGTATCTATCTCTCAAGTACGACATCAAGATTAGGAAGATGTTGCTTGGGAAGCTGGTTTTGATTTTATAGAGGAGACCTTCGTGCCAAAATCTGTCAAATGCTTGAGGTATGTCAAGGAATGCAGCAGCACAATATTCCTTATCTTCGAACGTGTTATGAATTTTACTGACGAGTCTATGAATTTGGTCTATTGTGCCATGTCTTTGTCGGAAACCAAATTGATGGTCGGGTACTAAATGATTTTCTTTAATTAAGCATTATGGCATTAAGCGTGATAAAAGGAGCGACTCATAAACTTTAGACGCTATTGGAAGCAGACTTATTGGTGGGTATGACTTCGGGTCTTCAAGTGGTTTTCCTGGTTTAGGAACCATTAGAATCTTAGCTGTTTTCCATTGAGGGGGAAAAAAGCATAATCTTGACATGGCATTGTAAATTGCCTATTGCTTCGGAAATAACGAGACCATCGCTAACGCTCGGCAAGACATAGCTTTCATTGTATTAATATTGACATCAAACTTTTTGTTTACCAATTTTCTACAAAAAAATATTTATATGTGGATATGTGGTTTAACGAGAGTGGTCAAATTAAGAATTGATTACCTACTTAAGAGCGAGTCTGAAATTGGTGCTGGTGACTTAAAACTTTCATGGTAATCGGCTGTCAAGGTATGGACATGTGATGCGGAGAAATGAGGATAATGTAATGGGGAAAGTTTTGAGTATGAATGTGGACCAAAGAAACGTTGGATGGACTGCATGAAGGATGAAATGGATAGAAAGAAAGTGACTGCTGAGATGACAAGTAATAGATGAGTATGGAAGAAGAAGACATGCTGCGCCAAACCAAAATTAATTGGGATAAGCAGGAGAATGGCGATGACTCGTTTAATATAGTTGTTTTATTTCCAGATGTATGACCGTGCAGCCGAACCAGCACGCGATGCAGAGCCAGGCGTCTTGAATGATGAAACTGTGAAGTTTAAGAAGTGGTTGGCTGCACAATTCAGTGGACTCAACCTTTTCAACGTCGGTAGCCAGCCCAAAGAGAAGAAAGTAAGTAGTTATACGATATCATCATCACCATCAGCCTACAGCATCAGCCCACTGCTGGACATGGCATTCAACTCGATTTTCGGCATCTCTAAAGCAGTTGCCACCCCCCGAGCCTGAGGACGTCATACCTTCCGCTTAGTAAAAATTACAAATGATTATAATAAATTCTGTCCTTTGCCCCCACTGCTGGGACACAGGCCTCCTCTCTATGAGAGGTAGTGGGCTGTTAGTTACCACATGTCTTTGAATTTCTGGTTCTAGTACAGTTTGAAGATCAATCTATTGTACTTACAAACGATTTGAGTAAATTCAAGTTTTATAACAAACAAAGGTTTGTTACATTACAACATTAACCACATTCTAATTCCATGCTACTTAATTTCATATTATTTATAATAGATTTAACACATATTTAGGACCAGTTACCTCGTACCAACTTCGCCGAATGACGGATTATTAGACAAACTTTAAACTCCCATTTCACCCACTATAGAGTTTTCATTTTCCAAAAAAAAAAAACGGATCTTTTGTTGGACACGCCTGTAATCCTCCAAGTGTTAGGCAGAGGTATAACTACGAGTATACGAAGTCCGACAGGTTGTAGCATACGACGCGGACTTTGCGGGTGCTCCCTAAACACATATTATCTTATCAAGAGGGTGAATTCCACGATCCATTCTGGGTAAATTAAAGACTCATAAACATGCTGTCAACAGAAAAATATTATATACTATAAACTATGCGCTGGCTGACTCAGTTATTGAATACGGGTTGGGTGGATATGGCCTTACGTTCCCTACACACTTAAATAAAATCAATATCTTGCAAATAAGGCTACTTAAACTACTTGTAGATAAAAAAAAACCAAAAAAAGCCTGAATCAAAATTATGAAAAGCTGTTCAAAATTTGTAAAATACTTCCGGTCCATTTTAAAACCAAGGTAAATATCTTGACTGAAAAATTTAATAACGAAAATCAGAAGGAGGAACGTAGGTATGTACCCAACTCGTTTATCTAAAAAGAAGACACTTGCTGTTCCTAAAGTCAGAAGAGAACTACTTTGGTAAGCGCACAAGAAGGTATGTAGTACCGAAGTTGGTGAATGAGCTATAGCCCCCAAAAGTGTTAGTAGCTGTAAACGGCTACTAACACTTTTGGGGGCTATGGCTCACGTAGTTCGCCATTTCGCTACCGTCGGCGTCGTGGAGGTGATGCGAATATTTAGTTTCTGAAGTAAGTAACGAAACAGCCAAGCCATATATTTTTACTGATATGTGACTGTGTAGTTCAGAAGCTTGGTTCTACATGAGATCTCATATCTTTTGCACAGGGCAAACCTTTTGTGGTTGTCTTGGCAACATTTTACATGCAATGTTTTTGGTGGGATTTCAGTTCTTTTTGTAAGTTGCTAGGCAGTCTTTTTAGTGTTTATTTTTTTCTTCTTTTTTACATACCAACTTTCGGCTTTCTAGCACTTCACGAAGTACCCTAACATTTTGAAGACTCATACAAACTTCCACCCCCCCATTTTAGGGGCTGGGGGGCGAAAGTTATAAGTTTATGATTTTTTTTGTTGGTTGTTTACTAAACTTAGATTACATACCAAATTTCAGCTTTCTAGCACTTCAGGAAGTAGCCAAACATTTTGATGATCGTCAGTGTGTCAGTGACGAAATCGGTGTATTTTAGATATCAATAAAATCTAAAGTATCAGAGCTATTCAATTGAGACTTTGTATGTTTAATAAGTCTATTATTGACATCATATCCTGAGAATATGAACTATCTAGTACATCGGAAACCAACTCTATGAGGGTTCTAAAAAACCATGAAACACTTTGAGAAAAGGTAGGTAGTGCCCTTGCGCTTCGCTTTGCTCGTCTTGGCGGGGGCACTACCGCGCCCTCGGATACTTTGTAAGAGGTAATATCTAGACGTACAATAGAAAATACTTTTTTTTTCTCTTTTGGAATTCGGTTGATAGGAAACTTGGAACTACGTTTTTTCAAGCAACTATGTCAAGCCTTATTTTTAACAAAAGTTTATTGATTGTTCGCAGGACACGAAAACACCAGTTAAAAAAAGGGTATATAAACCAAGACACAGTCCGAAAGAAGAAACTTTGAACAAAGAAGTTAACCAACTTAAATCCAAAGTCCATAAAAAGAACAAAGAATTACAAACAACGGAGAACTTGGATCAAGTAAAAGTTATAATAGCTAGGTTCGAAAGAGATAAGACATTATTGAAGAAAATTTTCGAAACGATGGAGAAAAATAAAATTCAAATTGACGAAACTGCAGAAAGAAAGTCGAGAATATTATCAAGGAAAATTGATAAAATTAAAAATAATATCGATGAAATCAGTAGACAGGAGGCTGGAAAGAAAGATTTAATGGATCGTGAAATGAAAAAATGGGGTAGAAAAGAAGATCGAGCCAGAACTGAAATGGAGAAAGCTATTGAAGAAATGTCAAGCATGTTAGATGCGGCCAAAGAGAAAGCTAAACAGAATATTCAAGCCGCGAAACAACGGGAGAAAGACGAAGAACATAAAATTCATCGTGAAATTCAAAACATGAAAGATGCAGAGGATAGGGAGAAAACTAATATTGGGAAGAATATTGAAGCAAAGAGAAATACATTGGCCAAGAAAAAAGACCAATTTGAGAGGAATATTAAAAGAATGAAATTAGAAGAGGCTGAGACAGTAGCCAAAATTGACGCGGTAATCCAAAAACTACAAGATGTCGAGTCGAAAATGAAAGTAAAGATAGACAGTAACATCGCCACGAAACGCAAAGCGTCCACTGTGATTCAAAGGCAAATGGAAAATAACTTCAAGGTTATGGAGAAGACCGAACAAGAGAAGATACATGATTTTGATAGGAAAATCCAAAAATTCAAAAATATCGAGGTGGCAGAGAAAAGAAAAATGGAAAAAGAAAACGAGAAAAGGTTAAAAACCTTAAACATGGCAAAAGACGAATTCGATAAAAAGATTCGTGCCATGGAACTACATCACGCTGAGAAACAGAGAGAAATTGATGCTAAAATTCAAAACATGAAAAATGTTGAAGCTCAGATGAAAGAAACTATTGAGAATAATATTGAAGCTTTTAAAAATAGGTTAGTTACGAATAAACTCGAATTCGAGAAAAATATTCAAGAAATGCAACAATACCAGGATCAGAAAAAAAATGAAATCGAAGCTGAAATGAAAGAAACTGAGGTTCAGATGAAAGGAAATATCAAGAAGAACATTGAAGCATTACAATACATCTTAGTTATAAATCAAGTTCAAATAGAGAACTATGTGGAGGCAATGCCAAACTCTTTAGCAGTGAATACGGCTCAATTAGAGAGGAATGTTGAAGCTATGGAACAATATGAAGCTGAAAAGAGGACTGAAATGGAAGCAGACATACTAAAGATAAAAAAACTTGAGGCGCAAAAGAAATATGATATTGCAAGGAATATCGCAGCCATAGAAAACTCGTTTGCTCTAAATAAAGCTGAGTTTAAAAAGAAAATTGAGACGATACAACAATTCGAAACTGAGAAGAAAAATGAAATTGAAACTGCAATTCAAACAATGAAACAAGTTGAAGCTCAGAAGAAAGCTAATATTGAGAAAGTAGTTGAAACATTGCAAAACCAGTTGGCTATTAACAAAGCCGAGTTCGAAAAAAATATTAAGGAATTGCAAAAATATGAGGCTGGTGAAAAAAATAAATTTAAAACACAAATTAAATATATAAAACATAACATTGAGAAAAACATTGAAAAAATGGAAAAATTAGCTATTCGAAGAGAGGAAATGAAGAAAAATATTGCAGCTATGCAACAATGTGAAGCTGGCAAGAAAAGTGAAATTGAAGCCGAAATTCAAAAACTTGAAGAAATTGCAGTCAATGCAAAAATTAATATGGAGAGAAATATTGCGGCAATGGAACAACAAAAATCTGAGAAGACTAGTGAATTTGAAGCACAAAACTACATCATGAAATTGATTGAAGTTTCCACAAAAGATAGTACTGAGAAGAGTATTGAGGCATTGCAAACACAATTAGCTACAAACGAAGCCGAATCCGAAAGGAATATTAGAGCCATGCAACAACGTGAGGCTGACGAAAAAAGTGTAATTGAAGCAAAAATTCAAAGTATGAACGAAAAAAAGTTCCAAAATAAACTCAACATGAAAAAGAATATTGAGGCAATGCAAGCCATGCTAGCGAAGAACGATGAAGAATTCAAAAAGTGTCTTAAAACTATGCTACAACAGGAGGCTGAAAAGACAGATGAAATTCAAGCAGAAATTCAAAAAATGAATGAAATTAAGGCCGTAAAGAAGGATAATATTAAAGCATTGCAAAATTCGTTGGCAAAGAGTAAAGTAGAATTTGAAAAGGACATAGAAGCTCTGCGACAACTCGAAAAGGAAAAGAAAAAAGAAATTGAAGTGAGCCTTCAAAGAATGAATGAAATTAAGGCCCAAAAGAAAGATAATATTGAGAAGAACATTGAGGCATTACGTAAAAGAAAAGCTTCGAATGAGGAGGGAGCATCAGGAAGCAGGATATCTACAGCTCTCTCCATCCGAGCGCAGCCAAGAGAACTTTACTTCCCCAGACCACCGGCCAGCAGTGACCACATTGCAACGATAGATTTATCTGACGAGGAAACTGACCTTCCAAATGACACTTCGACCAACGCAGCCTTTGCAAGGTTGCCTCGCTTCTGGAAGCGGTCTCGGTCAAACCAGAATTGAGAAGCAAAGATTTATCTAGAAACACCATCGAAAAGATGGAGCTGTCAAAAGTCCCACCGATTTAAAGTTTCATGACACAAAGGGAACTGGTGATGAGGAAGATAATTATGACAGATCTCGTGAAGGCCTTGTGACACAGTGACTATCCATCCGCGAACACGATGATGAAAATCGCAAAAATATTTGAAGCTACCGAAAAGCTAGCGTTGTAGAATTAATACGAAATGCAGTGTAAGCGATAGTCATTTGTGTAGGCCCTCTGGCATGTCAAATAGAGAGTCGCTTCCACTCCGTTATCCAAGGATTATTAAAGATTTTGTGAGTAAACTTGCCAAAGCATTTTGAACAATTTTAGCAACATGTGCTACCTCAGCCTTTGTTAGTGTTAGAATATTCGTGTCATGTAGGATTACTTTAATTTATAATCTTTAATAATTAGATAAATAATTATTATGTTTTTAAAATTAATTTCCATATTTTGAATTTTATGTATAAATTGTTATTTTAAATTATTATTTTAATTTGCTGTATGTACATATTGTGATATTTTTTTATTTTATTATTTATGGTATTAATATTTTTATGTTTTGTTGAAGTTTTTTATGGATTTTCTATCTGACAAAATAAATGAATTGAATTGAATTAGCATATTGGTGTTACTGCACGCATTTTATAGGTTTTATACTCAAAAACTGGATTCAGTCTAAGTTTTAACTTTAGGCTGAAACCAAAACTCTTCTAAAATCTCTTGATATATTTTTGGAAGATTATTGTATTTTAAAGATTATAGTTAGTAACTTTACCGCTAAAGTACGAACGCTGTTCTTTTCCGCTCTCATAGTTTAGTAAAGAGAGAGAATTTGTAACGTCGATCACAAGATCAATAATAAGGTATAAACCTTAGTGTCCAAAAGTACAGATAACTGTGATTTAAACAGACTTGTTAGTTACAGCAATCAAATAAAAACCTTATGCGAACGAAAATAGAAATTGCTACGATTTTGATGACAGTGAACCGAAATAAGTGTGAATGGAGTGTAGATCTCCTGTTCAGAGCGGCTAAGAACGATGACAAATTTATAGAAATAAGATTGTATGTATTCCAATGTATTAGGTTTGTGAGATTAGTTTCACTATTTTTTCAAACTGTTTGTTTTTCTTCATTTAATGGGCTAAGTGTACTTATAGCGATATAATGAATCTTTTATACATTTTTACTACTTGTATCTTTTTCATCAGAATAATTATATGATTTTTACAAAAACTCGCGTTTTCTTTACTATTGTTATATTTTTTTTGTAATATTAATATTACAGAAATTAAAAAAAAAAATACTTCACATTTTTTCCTAGACTAAGTTTATGTGATTCGTTACATTTTGACCAATTATAATTGTTTCTCAACAAATAAATCTTTTTACTAAAAACTGCATTTTTTTTAAACCACCTACTGCAAATAGTTTTTTGTTTCTCAACAATTAAATCTTTTTACTAAAAACTGCATTTTTTTTAAACCACCTACTGCAAATAGTTTTTTGTTTCTCAACAATTAAATCTTTTTACTAAAAACTGCATTTTTTTTAAACCACCTACTGCAAATAGTTTTTTGTTTCTCAAAAAATAAATCTTTTTACTAAAAACTGCATTTTTTTTAAACCACCTACTGCAAATAGTTTTTTCCTAAACCAAGTTTGTGTGCTTCAATATAGGTATATGTAAAATTTTACTATTTATGGACCTTTCACAACGGAACAAATAAATGATTTTACAATAACCGTGTTTTTTTTTCACAAATAGATTTTTTCAACCCTTTTCTTTATATTTTTTTTTTACTTTAAGTATGTGCGATGATGACCCTAAGAACAAATAAACAATTAATAAAATCAGTGTTTTTAATTATTCTATTTATACATAATATGTATTCGTTACAAAAACGTATTTAACGTCAAACCTCATTTGAGCATAGGATTGGTAAAATAGTAAATATGTGGTTTTCAGCTCGGACAGACGCAATTACGAGTATATATTGGGAGACAATGGAGACATTTAACTTTTTAATGGGTTTAGGCGCATTACGGCTTATTCTCGTTTTGGCAACCGACTCCCTAATGGACTACTTCTAATTTTGGCTACTTCTGATTAGTGCTACTTCTCACTTGTACAAAGAAAACATGGATCGATTTCGATTGCGTGAGAACTGATATGAAGGAAAAATTAATAATGGAATACGTCACAGCTGACAGGAGAGTTACTACGCATGTATATACTTCTATGATTCATGCTCATCATCATCATCCTACCCTTGTCCCATTGTCATTTTCCATTCTCCCCTGGCAGACGTCACTATGTATGATATCATTTGTTAAGATATAGCTCTTTTAAATTATACCCTATACACCGTTACATTTTAATCATTGTAATCCCGTGGATGGTCGATTCGGTGCATGAAACACTATCGATTTGTAGTGATAAAATTAAAATTTTTACCTTTTTTTTAACCTCGAACCAATTTTCGCACTAGTGAAAAAGCAATGTAAACCATTAGTAGTACCATTTGAAACTCATTTCGTACCATAAGATGGGACCACACACATTTTGCGAATATTACATTGTCACTTGCTATTTTTAGGGTTCCGTAGCCGAATGGCAGAAAACGGAACGCTTTTAGTTTTTTTTTAAGAGATAAAATGCTTTGTTAGTTGTTTATGAATAGTACTATTCATTGAATAGTATTTTGAAAGTTGAATCACCCGTCCAAGGGTCCAAAACGATCAAAATTTGACGGTGTATAGTGATGTCATGATGACAGCCTGTTATCGTCATTTTGCCGATAGACACCCCACACAGTTCTTCTTTATCGTGCTCGTGCCAAACCTGTTGGAGTTTTTATGCCGCCCATGGGCTTCTGAGTTGGCTTTATATGCCGTCGAGAAATGTCTTTCAGGCATGCTGGTTCCCTCACGATGTTTTCCTTCACCGAAGCAAGTGATAATTATACAATACGCACATGAATCAGAAAATTCAAAGATGCGTCTCTAGTACGGTCATACCACTGGCTTATCCCTGCTCACCAGTTATTTTTCAATCCTCAGTTACATGTACGGAGGGCCACACCAATTTTTATTTTTTTCATTATTTCACATTCTATTTGTGTAGTGGTTCATATAGAAGGCACCTAAACTCCACATTTTACTCGTTCGTGAGCGAAACCGCGGGCACAGTTAGTAACACATAAGAATTAAAGATTCCGCAATATAATTCATTTTATACATTTAATTCTAAATACTCACAATTCAATAGAAAGAAAAGTCCGGAATGTTCTTCCAAGAACATCCATGAAAAAAAAAAACATTTTTTTTTTATAGATAAGTACTAAGTACAGGAACTGTACCCTAATACGATATTTAAAAACATAACGTATGCGATGCACGCGGTAAACCAAATTTCGCCGGTTATGTTTAAGTGACGTGAAATAGGGGGCGAGCCTATTGCCATCAACCATACACAAATCCAGACTGATGGAAAAACCCAACATTTTACCTGACCCGGGAATCAAACTCAGGACGACATGCTAAGCAGTCGCACTTGTGGTCACTAGACTAAAGAGGCTGTCGTATTTATTATTTATTGATACGACGAGACGGGTGCGAGCGTCATAAACAAATAATTGCTTCCACATAAATCTACAGCATCTGAGTTGAGCTATACCTACCAAAACAAAATAAAAACACAGTTCAATGAACGGTACAAGGACACAATATGGTACCATGAGAATGCATGACGTAACCGAAAGTTTCAGTCCGAGTCCATCCATCAAAAGTTGATGTACTATCGAGATGGTCTACTTGTCGCTTCCCAGGTTGTTTTCTTCCTATATTAATATAATATTATGTAAAAGTTGCTATTAAAACTTTTCCACAATTTTGTCGGAAAGAAATAATCACTTCCAACTCATCATTCATATCCGAATATTGTCTATAGCAATAGTCTATGGATTCTTTCTTTTGTCTATGCTTGAGGAAATAACCTCTATCCGTCTATCGCTGACACGTACGTGTACAGTGACAGTGACGCAATCATTGCCATTTACATTTTAGGAAGAGGCCATCTTTTTTTACGATAAGGTAAATAAAACACTTTTTATTTTAAAGATATTATATTTCAAATTTTTGTTGTAATATATACTCCGCAGTTATTAACTATTTTTCAGACTTTGAAAACAAAACTATTAACGTAGGCTTGGAATTACGCATGAGTCGTGGAAGTAGATTATATTTGTTTGTGGCTATGTTAGTATGTATTCAGCGAGCGCGGCAAAGAGTCACGCCCAAGTTTAATCGTGTATACTCTGTGTTAAAAACAAGCCTACAATATTGAAAAAGCATTCTGTAAAAGTGACTTTAGAGCTGTGTGACTGCGTGACGAAATAAAAAGAAATTACCATCTTACTTCTACAAACTTAAGGTAAACTTTGCATTGTGTTACATTATAAAGGTGAAATTTAACTTTATTTGACATTATTTTTGCGTGTCTGGTTCTGCTATTTTAAGATTTGACATTGAAAAGTCTTGCATTTTAATTAAACCTTAAGCCTTTCGCATATCAAACATGGATTTAGAAGTTTGTCACGAAAAATGTTGTAATTTTTTTATATAAATGAGTTATGTGCAGAAGAATGAGAATGAAGACGATTTTATAATGTTTGTTTGCTTGTAATAATGCTTCTCTGACCTCACTCTTTGACCTCATTTTCTCAAAGTGATTACTGTAATAAAAGGGGTTTTTATTAGTTCTTGCGTGTTTTATCTGTTAAACTTCGTGGAAAAACCATACAGGAAGAAATATGTATGTAGCTATGTTATGTATTTGTGTCGTGTGTCGAACCATAGATACACAAATGCAAGACAGAGACGGACATAACTGTCCGTCTCTGTCTTGCATTTGTATGTTGACAGCTGTGCGAAAGGGACACGAATAAAGCAAGATCTTTGCCTGGGAACTATGAGATTAGTTCATTTATCGAAAGGCCACAAAGCTGTTTCACGTTTCCTACGGTAGAGTAGTTTAGTATATAGTATAAGACCACTCGTGGGCACTTGCGAGCATTATTATTAGACCGGTTAAGCAGTAGCCAGCCTCAGAGGCTGAATTGCGAGATGCCATACACAAAAAAAAAAAAAATTGCGAGCATTATGCCTGACTACATGGTCTGGCTTATACTGTTACGAAGAGTGTAGTCATGGTCTTTGGGGCCAGGGGTAAATACACAGCAAAGCAGTACCTTCAGTGAAAATAAACAGAGTTTTAATTTATATTTTATTTATAAATCTGGGTCCCTTATTGACCACTGACCTCAAAGTCGATGAGGATATTGATAGGGAGCGGAGGGCGTTATGTGTGAGAGCTAACATGATTGCCTGCAGATTCAGGTGCGCCTCGTCTTTTTACGGTTGAAGTCTGCGGGTTCATTATACTCAAAAATCATACAGTGCCCTAAAAACTTTAACCATGAATATCTCCATGGCCATGGGGTTCCGCGGGGCGGGGATAGTAGAGGGGAGTAGCCCCCCTGCCCAGCTTTCGCTTACCTCCCCGCCCCATAAATCGATGGACCATAATGGGAATGTTAACCTTCGATCAGTCGCGACCACAACCTACCTATTACCTACGGGAGGGGTGACAAAGTGTCAATAACATTTTTTTCACACTGCCTCGTTTGTCCAGGGTCCCCAAGCGCGACTGCTTAGCATGAGGTCCTGGGTTAGATTCCAAGTTTGGGCAAAGTGTAATTGGATTTTACCAAAAGGAATTTCTCAGTAGCTGCCACGGCGTACTGGCGTCATGTTAGGTATATTATGTTTTTTCTCACTGTATGGATTGTAATTTGTATACTGTTACGAACATCGTATTTTGAAGTGAAACTTCTTAAGCCACTTACAACAAGTTTAACGTTACCATGGAGGCGGAACATTTTCTAAAACTCACTAAGAGATGGCAGTATTACAAGATTTGTGACTACGTAGTTCTACTAGGTACGCAAGATGGCGTGCAAAAAGTCATGCATTCGACTCTTCGGTGTGACCAGCCTTCGCTCAATTTCCATGAGTAGAATAACCTCGATAAACTTTACTTATGTAATAAAAATAATACAACAAGAAAACAACAAGATATTATTTAGAAGCTCAATAAAATAACGAGAGTGAACGCGTGGCACTCGAACGCATGCGTGTAGTTTAGTTTAGTTAAGATTCACTTCCTCCGCGCTGAGGGACTCTACGCACAATTTTTTATGAACGCATACTTAATGGTGTTTTAGGGTTCCCTTGCGGAAGGAAAACGGAACCCTATAGGTTCGCCCTGTCCTGTCACAGTCATTTTACTCCGAGAATGTTGGCACCATACATTACTTTGGAGAGCGGGTGTCTTCTAGCAACCGCTAGCTTTTTAATCCATTGCCTTTTAAGTTTAAAAAAAATCGTTTGCTGGGCCGGGCTCGGAAAAACAATTGGTTTCTTCATACGAATTGCGTCAGCCGATGAGATCTATTGTATATATATAGATGTATTGAGATGTATTGATATAGTTGACCGGTTTAATGGACAGTCTAAATCACCACCTCTAGGTATTGCGCTTATCCTGTTATACCCTGTACAGGTAATTAGGTATACCATAAATAAGTGTACCAAAATTCTTGTTGGTATTCCATAAAAAAGGCTGTTCTTTTCATTTCCAGATGGCTGACCTTGGTCCCAAGACTTTTCGTACCCTGGACGACGTGAAAAACTTTTTGATGGATATTCTCGCGGAACATAAACGTAACGAAGACGCCAGCGGCGCCGGCGGCGGCGGCGGTGCGAGCAGTTTCAACCAAGGAGACGTAAGACATTTTTACAAGTTTATCATTATTTTACTTGCAATGTATGCAGACCCAGGAAACGCTGGCGTGGCGGTCTGGACTAAACGGATTGGTCGGAGAAGGCAAATTTTAAGAAAAATTGGAAAACTATGGTGGAGCAAGCACTACGACGGAGTAGGCTGATATAAAAATAAAAATGGTCAAATCTTGCAACTGAATTTTAAAATAGTTTTAGTAAATATTGAGCTGTAATTTTACATAAGTAGACTTTTAATATACAACATGTAACTTAGTTAACGCACATCCTGAAAATAGCTTGTTCAGAATCGTTTACTAAATCGATTTCTATCATTTTTAATATAGGTAATTTTTTATCCCAAAAATAATTAAAACTACGGAAATTATTGTCATATTAACCCTGTACAGTCAAAACAAATTGAAATGGACGTAGTTTCGTTATGTTGTGTCGAGCGGCACGGCGCGCGGCGGCGCGATAACTGCTTGTGCGAATTGTGCGAATGTGTGCGTTGCGTGCGTAGTAGTATGACCATAACGTTCTCCAAGAATTGGTATACCTAATTTAATAAATAACAATGCAAAAAAAATCAGTGTATGTATTATGATTCATAATATTCTAATTGGGGTGTTTGAGGGTGTGCGTTAATTACGTTACATGTTGTATTATAATCTAAACTTCAGATGACAATTCATGGTTAGCTAAGTGACGTCCTACCAATGGCTTACAAACTTCTACTGTGTTTGTGATCCGTGTCATGTGTTCGTGTCTTCACACACATTATGATATTTATTTTCTAAAACAAATATTTTTGATTAATTACAGGACAAGAAGACGCCAAAGAAAAAGAAGAAACCAACTAATAAAGCAGTGGAAAGCCTAAAGAAAAAATTAGCTCAAGAAAAGGCAAAACTAGCGAAAACTCGCAAAGAATTGAGAGATACAAAGTTATCGGAGAGTTTACAAAAAGCGGAGAAAAGGATGAAGACAGAAGAGGAGAGGATTAGATTGCTGAAAGAGAAATTAAATGTTTCAACCGGACAGTCAAGCAACGCATCAACCGGACAGTCAAGCAATGCATCAACCGGACATTAAAACATCAATAAATTACCTACAATACTGGTTGGTAGGTAGAAACCAGGTGATATCAATAAGTCAACTCGCTTTTCCCGCGGCTTCACTCACTTTATGGTCGGCCTCCACGAAGCCGTCTACCAAGCATTCTTAACGCTGTGTTTTTGTATGGGAGCCCCCTTAAATATTCATTTTATTCTGTTTTTAGTATTTGTTGTTGTAGTGGAAACAGAAATACATAATGTGGCTAACTATCACGGTTCATGAGATAAAGCCTGGTGACAGACGGACGGGCAGCGAAGTCTCAGTAACAGGGTGCCGTTTGACCCTTTGGGTACGGAACTCTTAAAAACAGCTGTTCTATACATTTTGACCGTGTAGGTATTGCAGTTTTGTAGGAAACAGCAAAGGAGATGTTTCATTTTTGTATGGGACTCCGGCCATGACCTGTAAATTTCATGAAAGGTGGGAAACAATCCCCTGAATAGATTAAAGTAACATTTTTTGAATAGTAATAGATGGTTTTAATGCACATAATAAAAATTAAAAATGTTTGACGTTTGTCGCGAGAGTTATGACAGCCATGACAGGTTGTAGAGATGACGTTTACATAACCTAGAAATTGTTACTTGATAATAATTGTTTATCAGAACTGATATTTTTCGATGCTTTCGTATTTGTTTTGTTCTCTGTTTTCATAAAACGTTAGACAATACGAAACGAACGAGACTGACTGTCGGACACTGATGGGTTTTATCACTTGTCAGAACAAAATGTCATTTTGAATTTTTCGTTCAGAAGTACACTCCAAAAAAGTAGTACTTACCTATTATATAGTTTTTAACGATAAAATCACCACACTTGCTTATAATTATTTAAAAAATATGTCTTAGAGACCAATAATAATAATTAATTACAAAAACACATACTTTTCATAATTTAACGACGATGTGATATTATGTTTTTGTGTGACATGATTTCAGAACGAAAGCAAACTGCAAACTGGAAGACGCCATGTTGAATAGAATGGGGCAATAATTGAAAAACTATTACTTTTTGTGCACAGCAAATCAGGCTTAAATTCACGAAAGAATATTTTTCCTAAGTTCGTGGTATTTTTTTCTCTTTTTCAATAAATGTACATCCTATGGCCGAAAATGAAACATCTCCTTTCTAAGAGTGTTCAGAAGAATGTACTTACTGAACACGTGGTTCCCGTTTTAGCGTCGATGTCCCTTACACCCAGCGACGCGACCCTGTTATAACAAAACACTGCATCCCTGCCCAAGTAACAAATTTTGGTACTATAAAAGTCCTGAGAACGTTTTAGGACGTGCTAACTAGTGTTCATGATTAGTACTCATCGATGTTGTAAACGTTCTAAGAACCCCAAAAAGGCCCTAGTTTTATCACTGATTTATTCTATAGTTATTACATAAAGGCTCTCACGGCGATAAATCAGCTATAAAAAAGTTATGTTTGCAACGAAAGTAACCAAAACATGTTTATTGTGCTATTTTGCACCGTAAATGATTCCAGTGATCTTTTTTATCATACTTGTTCGCCAGTTCCCCAAGAAAACAAATATATCAATATGGTTACATTGTTTATGGTAATACAACATAAAATAATATACGTGATGTTAGCTTGGTACGGGTACGGTCTACAGTTCAATAATGATTTCCATTAACAAAAAAACTCAATGTTAGTAACATATAGTTCGGATGAAATGTTTGAAACCCGTAAACATTAAGCCCGTTGTTCTCAAATTGACGTTTTACAGATTTCACCGTTTTGTCCTAACAGGGCCGTCTGTATTGTCTAGTAACGTAAACGAAATAGAACATTGTTACCCTAGGGGTGAAAGTAACTTACTTAGACCCGAGACGGGGTTTGGCGCCCTCACTTCGTTCGGGCGCCAATAGTTTGAGGGACTAAATAAGTCCGTTAATTACCCGAGGTAAACACTGCGCTTTTCATTACGAATACAAGGAAAGTAAAACAAAAACATGAATTAGCTAAAGCAAAAATGAGTTAATTTTATTTTACATGTATCAACAACTTTTCCCGCCTAATTTGTTTTTTTTTCTGTGGCCAGCCAGCTATTCAGCCATTATTTTTCATTTTCATCATTGAAAAAATGGTAAATATTTTGTAAATAAAGTTATTAAAAAAATATAGATTCTTTAATCGATACTTAACTTTAAGTTATTTCAATTTTACATCGTGGCTGCATAGAAAGTTGGAACATGGTTCAATAAAAATGTGAAAATAGAACTAGTTTTTTTTAATAATTTGGCATCTGTCAGTTGAAAGCGATTCTCCCTATAGGGATGATAAGTAATACTTTCAATCCGCTCCTCAGGCAACTTCAGACCTACTTTCAGAATATGAGTAATGAAAATAATATTTATGTTTACCTAGAGTTAATGTAAACTAGGATTACTTAGTCTTAAAAAAGAGTTACTATCTACCTACTTTAAACTGCTAAGTACAAAATGATGTCAAACTTGTCTTTCGCTTTTAAAGCTGCGTAAAGAGAGAACATTTATCACGGTCGATCACAGGATCAATAGTACGTTATATGCCAATAGGATTTTATTGTAACCAAATCATTTGACCTTTTTGAACGCCAGAGGATAAACGCTCGCGCGTGCTCTCCACGCCAAGTCACAAATTCACCGCAAATACTCGTACTCTGTACTCGTACAAATGAAAAAAGGGATTCCAAAACTATCGTTAACTTATTTCTTGATAAGACATTCAAAATTTAAGAAACATATAAAGATCACATTTTAGAGATATGTAAATAAACACACACGAAAGTTATGATTTATTTTCTGATTTAGTGCACAACTTTTTAGTTACATAATTTGTGTCGTTAAAGTTGACCGTTGAACTGATTTCCCTGAAATGTGTGAACACGTGTGACGGATGGCTCGTGAAACGGAACTCGGAACTCGAATAGACCTAACCCGGAAATGTGTGAACAGCGCTCAGCCAGGTCGTCAGACTCAGTAGCCTTAAAGGCTGATAACAAAGGGTATCATTGTTACCCAGTAACTAGGTAGCGATGCAGGTTAGATTAAGCACTCGCTCCATGTAAAATATTGATATTTAGTTCAGGTTAGGGTTACCTAAACTAGAAGTTGGCTCCAACTTAGTTGGGAAAAAGCTAGGCAGATGATGATGAAGAGATTTGGAATTACATTTTTATGTACAGATGCTGTGATACAGTGTCTGTAATCACTTTGATAGTAGGTAGTATTTGCGATTGCGATGACAATTTTAAAGAAGCGAGCTCTTTTTTTGACTATACTATTATAATAGAACTATCGTTAAGAACGATAGCAATATTATTGGATTGTATTGTAATATTATTTTAATACATAAAATCACGATGAGGAGCAGCGGAGGCCCGGTAGTGGCAGCCCCGACTTACGAGCAGCAAGCCATGGGTTGGAAACCAGGCAGGCGCATTACTTTGTGTAATTTATTTCATCACCGCTGCTCTCAAAACGGTGAAGGAAAATATTGTGGAATCTACCAACCCGCACTGGGCCCGCCTGGTGGATTACAGCCCACTCCCTCTCATAGAGAGGAGGCCTGTGTCCCAGCAGTGGGAACATTATAGGCCCATGATGATAAAAATCACGTGTCACTATATTCGTACACGCTAATCTCCGAAACCACCGAACTGATTTCAATGAAATTTTGTGAATGTGTGTTTTATAGGTTGGATCGCTATTAGAATAAACATTGATGTACTTTAATGTAGGTATAAGTTTTATAAGATTTTTAATATTTTATGTTTCTCTTCTTACAATAAATATTCATAAAGAAAACTGTTTTTTTTTGTTTAAACTAGTCACCTATTAGGCAGTAACCGTTTTCTAAGCTTTTCGTATGTAAACGACGACTTATATCAAGACATGACATAATGTTTTCAATTAATATAAAGATCTAGGCCTACTGTTACGAGTATATATATTGAGGTCAAAGTTGCCTGGAAATAAATAAGTACCTACTCATTTTGAGTTTACGGAAGTTTTAAAGTTTGACTAGTTCTTTAACCAAATACTCAATCAGAACACGAACTTCAAAACAAAGGAAATATAATTAATTACATTACCCATTCGCAAGAGTACTTTCGTATGCAGAAGAAGTTCTCAAAATAGGGTTTTGAACCCGAACTACTTAATATTATGAAATAGGCGTCATCTCAAATTTGTATGACCGCGACGGTACGTACGCTCGGCGACCAATCCAGCTATACAAAACCAGTTTACGCGGATCTCTCATTGTACGGTACAAAGCTTGCTTGTTGTACTGGAAATGAATAGTTTCATGTGTGACCATGCGTACCTGCATGTCCGATGCAGATTTGCATCAAATTCGGTCAATAGTATGATTTACCTTAATTACCCATTCTGAACTCGTTATTATCTTTTGAGGTTATATATCAGAAGCCCAGTAGATAACATAGTCAGATTATATTGATTGTAAATATAACAAAAAAGAAGGTGGCCTATGGCTCTCTGAAAGAATTCATCTGCATAGCCTTTTCCTTCTTCGCATGCATCAAACAGGTCCTAAAGATACAGAAAACAATTAGGTACTTATTTACTAGTCTTACAGTTTGAGTGCTGTTACTTGGGGTCGACGCAACATGTTTTGTTCTTTCTTTCTCCTCTGTCAACAGAGGAGGATGGAAGAATAAAACGTGTTGCGTGTCGCGTGTTACGCTAAAGTAAATAATAGCGCGATGGTCAACCGTCGCGCTATTATTTACTCTTTGTAGGGTGCCGAACCTCAAAAGGAAAAATCGGAACGTACCAAAGTATTTAAGATAATGAATGAGAAAAAAAAACGAAAAAGGAGTCGTTACGAGTAGTCCGAAGTCGAAAGTCTGATATCCAGTCTTACCAAGGGGTATCGTATTACCCAGTCACTGGGTTGTGGAGGTCAGCTGCATCCGGTTAGACTGGAAGCCGACCCCAACAAAGTTTGGGAAAAGGCTAGGCAGATGATGATGATGAATTAGAAAAAAAACGACCTTATTACTACAACTATTGTATTATTATTTTTCATCAGCTGTCATGGATTCAAAATTCTTTTTGTCTACTTATATCTATACTAATATCACAATAATAAAATGTGAATGTTTGGAGGTAGGTGGTAGGAGGTTATCTCCAAAACTGCTCACCCGATTACAAAAGTTCTTCCATTAATAGGAAGCTGCACTATTATAATTATAATAATAATAATAATAAACTGATATTAGTCCTCGAGACTATATGTCCCGTATCACAGAACGCATCGACTTCCTGAAGCAGAAAGTGTATGCATGGGCAAACCGTATCCGTAGGTATAAGCAGAGGGTGGAACGATACACTCTGAATCGCACATTCCAAAGAGATGAAAGGTGGGTTTATAGGAGTTGGGAGCGACCGGACCATGGTGTGGCCGACACGCACCTGCCGGATGACGTCATGTGCGCGTTTTGGCGCAGCATCTGGTCGGTGCCTGTCAGCCATACCGAGGGTGAATGGATTCGAGAAGTCGAGCGAGTGTGTGATCCAGTACCAGAAATGGGGGCAATCTCTATCAGCCCCCAAGACGTAGCTCGTGCAGTCCGTCCGTTGCCTAACTGGAAATCTCCAGGGCCGGACGGGCTGCACAACTTCTGGATTAAATGGTTTACGAGGTCGCATGCTCGCTTGGCGGCCCTATTCCAGTCAGCCTTAGAGTCAGGGTCGCTGCCCGAGTTCCTGACTACTGGAATAACCCACCTGCTCCATAAATCAGGTAGTACTGCGGAGCCCAAAAATTATAGGCCTATTACTTGTCTTCCGACAGTGTATAAAGTTCTTACATCCATTTTGAGAGCTAAAATTTGCAAACACATTGATGACAATTCGATCATGTCCGCTTCTCAGAATGGATGTAGGAACGGGTCCCGCGGTACTAAGGAGCTGCTCCTCATTGATATGGCCATTAACCAACAGGTTCGGCGTTCCCGAAGGGATCTGTCGACATGTTGGATAGATTATAAGAAGGCCTATGACTCGGTGCCACATACATGGCTCATGAGGGTGCTAGAATTGTATAAAGTTGATGCAACTCTGCGCACCTTCCTGATGTCGTGTATGGGGCAATGGAGGACAGTCCTTCGCTATCCAGGATGTCGACAGATACAGGGGAACAGCGAACCAATAAGGATCGAGCGTGGTATTTTTCAGGGCGATAGTTTGAGTCCGCTTTGGTTCTGCTTAGCCTTGAATCCTCTAAGCACACTGCTGGAGGAGTCAGGTTTGGGCTTTCGATTGAAGAGAGGTGGTCAGGTTATATCTCACCTTCTTTACATGGATGACCTGAAACTCTTTGCCCCCAACAACTTGCAATTGATGGAACTACTGAAGGTAACAGAAACTTTCAGTAGCGCCATCAAGATGGAATTTGGTGTGGACAAATGTGCGGTCATGCATGTAAAGCGAGGGGGGATTGTGGAATCTGCGGGAACCCAGCTCTCAGATTCTATAAATCTTAGATCCCTCTCAGCAACCGAAACCTACAAGTATTTGGGTATGTCGGAAGCGCTGGGCATCAATTCTGTTGACGTGAAGCAATCGTTGAAGGAGCGCTTCTTTGGCCGCCTGAGAAAAGTATTTAATAGTCTTTTATCAGGTGGAAATAAGGTGCGTGCCTTCAATGGTTGGGTCATGCCGGTTTTGATGTACTCTTTCGGCGTACTCAAATGGACTCAAACAGAACTAGACGCCCTGGATAGGAAGGTCCGTACATTGTTGACGGCATATCGAATGCATCACCCACGTTCTTCGGTTATGAGACTGTATATCCCGCGGAGTTGTGGAGGTCGAGGCTTTTTAAACGCCAAGACTCTCCACAATCGCGAGATATGCAGTCTTAGGGAATATTTCCTAGAAGCCGACGTGGGGATGCATCGAGACGTGGTCGCGATGGACAAGGGCCTCACCCCGCTCTCCTTGGCTAAAGAGAACTGGCGCAAACCTGCAGTGCTTGACACTAATGACCGCAGGGAAGTATGGCAGAGTAAGGAGCTTCACGGACGCTACTTCAGTGCCCTGCATGGAACTGATGTAGACCATGCAGCGTCCGTAGCCTGGCTACGTTCCGGGGAACTCTTTGGAGAAACCGAAGGTTTTGTTTGTGCAATTATGGATGAAGTTATGATGACGAATAACTACCGGAAATTTATTGTGAAGGATGGCACGGTTGACATTTGTCGGGCATGCCACCGTCCAGGCGAATCGATCCGTCACATTATCTCCGGGTGTTCTCGTCTAGCTAACGGAGAATACTTGCATAGACACAACCTTGTAGCCAGGATTATTCATCAGCAACTTGCTCTGAAATACAGCCTTGTGGAATCGGAAGTGCCGTACTATAGGTATGTGCCCGACCCAGTTCTCGAAAATGGCAATATCACACTGTATTGGGATCAATCCATCATCACTGATAGGACTATTGTAGCCAACAAGCCTGATATAGTGATGGTGGATCGATCAGAGCGGCGCGCAATTATTGTTGACATAACGGTTCCGCATGACGGGAACCTCGTGAAAGCCGAGAAAGATAAGCAAATCAAGTATCTTGACTTGGCTCACGAGGTTGTCGACATGTGGGATGTTGACTCAGCGATCATTGTGCCGATAGTCGTTTCAGCCAATGGCCTAATTGCCAAGAGCCTCGACCAACATCTAATGAGGCTCTCGTTAGGCAGCTGGATCAAGGGCTTGATTCAGAAAGCGGTACTCCTGGACACGGCTCGTATTGTTAGGAGGTTCCTTTCTCTGTAGCCCTGACCGCCGGTAGCTTGGACCCTGTTCCCGATACCGGTGGGCTACAATTTTTTATATTTTTAAATGTTTTTTTTTTATTTTTTTTATTATGTATAAGAAATATTTAAAAATGTATTAGATTTGTATATATTAATGAATAAAGGGAATAATAATAATGGCAACCCCAAGTGTCAATACGTCATATCATTTTCTCTTTACAACAAATTATTTAAAAATTCAAAATAAATCAATATTTGGCTTCACAAAACAATATCATTTCTGACTGTGAACTTTGTGAAAATAAAACAAAATAAATTTGGAAAAATGCAGCACACAAAAAAGAAAAACGAAAATTTGAGCCACACAGAAACTGTCATCTGTCAAAAATACTAAAATATCACTTAAGACAATGAGGGAATATATAAACGTATTATGATAACAAGATCAGCTGCATCACAACGCGCACGCCTTCCACCCCCGGACTTGTCGCTGAGCTCCGCCTCGCCGCCGTCGGACCCCGGATCACCTGTGTCTCCGGCAGTGGCAGTAGCGTCGAGTTCCAGCGACGAATATTTCTCCCCGCCGACGTCGCCAACACCTGTACGTCGGCCGGGGCGAGGCCGGCCACCGTTAAGCTTCGGACCTAGGAGCCAACTGGCCCCGAGCCGGGTCCCCGCTGCCGGTGGTTGTGTGCAGCGCATGAGATGGACTCAGTCTATAAACGAGAACGTCATGCGCGCATATTACGGGTCTACAGAGGGGGGAACTAACCTCACTGCGTACCGTGTTAGGATGCTGTCTCTTTTTCAGGTTCTTGAACCAACCGTCAACGTCTCGGCCCAACGACTGTCGGATCAGGTGCGGGTCATCCAACGCAATCACATGTTGGACGACGCCGCGCTTGATAGGCTGCGCTCAGAGGTACCGAGCAACCACATCGACTTGACTCCGGTGCAAACCGCGGTGCAAGCGTCAACTATTGACGCAATACCACCGCGGTCTAATCTTGCTGCTGTAGAGGAGGGTGATAGGGTTGCCACGGTAAGTAGCCAGTGCAACGAACGTTTGAGGAGCGCTCTGGAAGATGCGCTTCACGAGTATCGATCCACTCCTACCCAACTTAGGCCCCGTTTACCACGGCTTCCCATGCATAAGAAAAATAGGGCGTTGGTGTGTACCTTGGACTCGCAACTCAAGAATATTTTTGAGAGTAGCGAGGACCTCGTTGATACGCACTCGATACTGTATTGTGGGGCTGTAGCGGCTTGTCGTTTAGCTAACGTCAAATTCCCAAATTATGACGTAGCTACTCGACCAAAACCAGCCGTACCAGCTTGGCAACGCAGGATCGAGTGCCGTATCGACGGGACCAGGGTACTCATCGGCAAACTATACTGCTTCAGGGAGGGCAACACACGACCACGTGTGATGCGCTTTGTGAGGCGGGCATTCTCGGGGACTGGAATCAGTCCTCAAGAATACATGTCCCGTGTCACAGAGCGCATCGACTTCCTGAAGCAGAAAGTTTATGCATGGGCGAACCGTATTCGGCGGTATAAGCGTAGGGTTGATAGGTACTCGCAGAATCGCATGTTCCGGAGTGATGAGAGGTGGGTATACAGAGCTTGGGAGCGACCCGAACAAAATGTGACAGACGTATGCCGTCCAGATGATGCCGCCACTAGTTCATTCTGGCGCAACATCTGGTCGGTGCCCGTCTGTCATACTGAAGCTGACTGGATGCGAGATGTTGAGCGAGTGTGTGAATCTATACCAGAAATGGATAAAATCATAATAACGCCATTAGATGTTGCCAGAGCAGTTCGTCCGTTACCGAACTGGAAATCTCCGGGACCGGACGGACTGCACAATTTCTGGCTCAAATGGCTAAGTAGTTCACACACTTGCCTGGCATCTCAATTCCAGTCATGCTTAGAGTCTGGGTCGCTACCAGAGTTTCTTACAACGGGTGTTACCCACCTGCTCCATAAGTCAGGTAGTCCTACGGAACCCAAGAATTATAGACCGATCACGTGTTTGTCGACGGTCTATAAACTTCTTACATCCATTTTGAGAGAGAAAATTAACAAACACATTGATAATAATTCTATTATGTCGGCCTCTCAGAATGGATGTAGGAACGGGTCCCGTGGTACTAAGGAGCTACTCCTCATCGACATGGCCATCAGCCAACAGGTTCGTCGATCCCGCAAGGATCTGTCGACATGTTGGATAGATTACAAGAAGGCCTACGACTCTGTGCCACATACATGGCTCATGAGGGTGCTGGAGTTGTACAAGATTGATGCAACTCTACGCGCCTTTCTTGAGTCGTGTATGGGGCAATGGAGGACAGTGCTTCGATATCCAGGATGTCGACAGATCCAGGGGAACGATGAGCCTGTGTGGATTAAACGGGGAATATTTCAGGGCGACAGTCTGAGTCCACTTTGGTTCTGTCTGGCCCTGAATCCTCTAAGCACATTGCTGGAGGATTCAGGCCTAGGCTACCGGTTGAGGAGAGGTGGTCAGGTCATATCTCACCTTCTTTACATGGATGATCTGAAACTCTTTGCTCCTAACAAATTACAACTGATGAAGCTACTGAAAGTAACTGAAACTTTTAGTAGCGCCATCAGGATGGAATTTGGTGTGGACAAATGTGCAGTCATGTATGTAAAGCGAGGAGAGATTATGGAATCCGAGGGAATCCAACTGTCGGATTCCATACACCTCAGATCTCTCTCCTCATCCGAAAATTATAAGTATTTGGGTATGTCGGAAGCGTTAGGCATTAACATAGCTGACATGAAGCAGTCGTTGAGGGAGCGCTTCTTCGGTCGCCTGAAGAAGGTATTAAAGAGCCTTCTTTCAGGCGGAAACAAGGTGCGCGCCTTCAACGGTTGGGTCATGCCGGTTATAATGTACTCTTTCGGCATACTCAAATGGACTCAGACCGAACTGGACGCCCTAGATAGGAGAGTCCGTACATTGCTGACTGCAAACCGGATGCATCACCCACGATCATCGGTGATGAGACTGTACATCCCGCGGAAGTGCGGGGGTCGAGGCTTTTTAAATGCGAAGACCCTCCACAACCGCGAGGTGTGCAGCCTCAGAGAATATTTTTTGAAAGCCGAGGTGGGTATGCACCGAGATGTGGTCGCAGTGGACAAGGTACTCACCCCGCTGTCCATGGCTAAAGAGAACTGGCGCAAACCTGTTGTACTTAGTACCGATGACCGCAAGGAAGTATGGCAAGGCAAGGTGCTTCACGGTCGCTTCTACCAGGCTCTTCATGGGCCCGATGTAGATTTTCTAGCGTCCGTGTCCTGGCTACGATTCAGCGACCTCTTTGGGGAAACTGAAGGTTTTGTCTGTGCAATTATGGACGAAGTTATGCTAACGAACAACTACCGGAAACATATTATGAAGGACGGGACGGTGGAAGTGTGTCGGGCATGCCACTGTCCGGGTGAGTCCATCAGACATATTATTTCTGGTTGTTCTCGTCTGGCTAACGGCGAGTACTTGCACAGGCACAACCAAGTGGCCAGGATTATTCACCAGCAACTTGCCTTGAAATATAAACTTGTGGAATCTGAGGTACCGTACTACAAGTATGTGCCCGACCCAGTTCTCGAGAAAGGCCATGTCACGCTGTACTGGGATCAGTCTATCATTACTGACAGGACTATTGTTGCCAATAAGCCTGACATAGTGGTGGTAGACCGATCAGCGCGCCGCGCAATGATAGTCGATGTTACCATCCCGCATGACGAAAACCTCGTGAAAGCTGAGAAAGAGAAACAAATAAAATATCTTGACTTGGCTCACGAGGTTGTCGATATGTGGAATGTGGACTCGGCTATCATTGTGCCGATTGTCGTAACGGCCAATGGCCTTATGGCCAAAAGCCTCGACGAACATCTGTCGAAGCTCTCACTTGGCGGTTGGGTCAAGAGTCAGATTCAGAAGGCAGTACTCCTCGATACGGCCCGCATTGTGAGGAGGTTCCTGTCTCTGCAGCCCTAACCACCGGTAGCTTGGACCCTGCTCTCGTTACCGGCGGAAACCTGTTTTTTATATTTTTAAATGTTTTTTGTTATTTTTTTTTTGTAAGAAATATGTAAAAATATAAAAAACAAGAGTATAAATGAATAAAGGACATAATAATAATAAGTCTTTATTATCAAAACACAAGTATGACACATTAAATACACATAGTAAACAAAAGGGGACAAGAATTTTGAAACAAAACTAGTGTACGAGATATGGCTAGATGTACAATATTACAGTCACACAAAATTTGAGCCCTGACTCCTAAACTAGGAAGATCCTGTATCTTAGGAGGCAGTGTCTTCGCAAAAATATAGGACAATGAAATTATGAGCGTACGAGTACTAGTAAACTCGGAATGTTACATACAAAATGGTGACTATAAAAGGTAAGAAATAAATTTTAATTAAGTAAGTATTAGTAATAATGTTTGTATTGAGTCTATGTATGAAGTGTATTTGTGTGAGGAGTCGTGTTATGTGTAGGTCTAGTATGTGTATGTGTAGGGTAGTATGGTGTGGTGTGGTGAGGTGTGATGGTGTGGTGTGGTATGGTGTGGAGGCTTGTGGTGTGTTGTGACGGTGTGTAGTGTGTGTTGAGTGAGTGTGCGTCTGTGTATGCGGATGGAATTAGAGGCTGCTCCCTTCTTTGTGATCTGATGGATAACAGTGAATTAAGAGATCCATGCAAGTAAACTTTCAGTTGCCTCGTAGTCTTGATCTTTTATCCACTCCTCAATTTTAACTTTAACCCTATGTGCATCCAATTCAATTATGTTAATTTTTTTATTTATTATTGTGTATAGATGTGGGCTTAGAACATAGTGCTGGCGTCTAGCGAAAGCGGTCTTATGCTTTACCGTGAGAATAAGAGGTTTTCCTTTGCGGCGTGTTGGGTCTGGGAGGGGGACTTTGGTGTGTTTTCTCAGTACGGAGCGTAGCACAAACAGCTGCCTTACAGTCAGTACATTTACATCCTTGTATAATTGTGTGGTGGGATACATAAAGTTCTTCTTTGACATTACTTTTAGGATAGCTCTTTGTGCTCGCTCCAGCTTGATAAACTTTGTCTGAGCTGCGCCACCCCACACCGTGATGCAATAAGAGATGACGGATTGACAGATAGCAACATACACCATTCTAATCGTATTGAAATCAGCAGAGGCCCTAAGTAGCTTGAATACATAAATTATTCTTCGAACTCTTGTAGTAATAGTATCTAAGTGCGAGTACCAGTTGAGTCCGCTATCAATAACCACACCCAGATACTTTAGATGGTTAACCTCACGAAGAGAGAAGCATGAGCAGGGTATATGGCCATTACATGTGTGGGCGTTAATGACAAAGTCTGTAGGAGGTTTAGTACCAGGGTGTAGCCCGAACAGGATGGAGTAGGTCTTGTCCAGATTCAGAGTGAGGAGATTCAGGTGCATCCAACCCATAACAGATTTAAGTGACGTTTCGGCAGTAGTTCTCAGTTGTTCCCAATCATTTCCATGAACAATGATTGCGGTATCATCAGCATAGGTGAATATTTTGGAGTTATTGAGAGGTATGCAGCAAAGCTCGTTGATATAAACCTGGAAAAGGGTTGGGCCAAGCACACTTCCCTGCGGTACACCGAAGGTGGTGGTTTCCTCTCTACTGACGTGGTCACCAATCCTAACACACAGTCTACGATTAGTAAGATAGCTTGCAAAAAAAATCATGAGCAACGCCACGTATGCCGATGTCTTCCAACTTCGATAAGAGGGTGGGAACAGAAATCGTATCAAATGCCTTTTTTAAATCCAGGAATAGACCCATGCACTTCCGTTTTTCATCAAGGTTTCTTGCAACAAATTCAGTTAAGTCGAGAACTGCATCTTCTGCCGATACTCCTTTTTTAAAACCATACTGATTTTGTGCAATTAAGTTATTTTTATTAAGGAACTGAGTAAGCCTTAGATTTACTAGTTTTTCAAAAATTTTGGAGATAGATGAAAGGACTGAAATAGGCCTATAATTGTTCATCGAGTCTCTGCTCCCATCCTTATAAATTGGATGCACAATAGCCTTTTTAAAAGCCTCCGGAAAAATTCCAGTGGCTATTGAACGATTGAAAATGTGCGTAATTGGAGAAACGAGGATATGACGACATTGTTTTAGTAGGTTTGTAGAGATACCATCCCAACCGGTGGCAGAATCTCGACGGAGATGAATAATGGCATTATTTATATCCGATTCGTCAAATTCGAGGAGAACTAATGAGTTAAGGGAAACTTTTTTAGGAGGCCGTGAGCACGGGGTGGGGGGCACCGGAAGCCGCGAGGTGATATCAGACACAAGGTTCTTGCCAACATCCGCGAAGTATCTACAGACACGATCAACAGCTGCTTGAGGATTAGGTTCAATTTTTAATAAACTTGTAGAGGATCAAAGGATAAGTTTCTACAGCGCAGAAGAAGCCGCAAACAGAAGCTAGTTTTTCAATTTTGCTCTTGACTGTGGTTTAGGCGCAGAACGCCTAATTCTCAAAATGGCAACTGAGTCGCAAAAGGACTAGTTCTCAAAATGGCCAATTCACTTAAAGACTAATTAATTAATAATTCTCCGAATGGCTAATTCTCTAAAAGCCTGATTCTCTGAACGGCCAATTCTGTAAAAGCCTAATTCTCTAAAAGCCTGATTCTCTGAACGGCCAATTCTGTAAAAGCCTAATTCTCTGAATGGCACATTATAAAGGAAGGGAAGTTATAAGTCGGTATCTGGTAATAGGATCCCTAGATTTTTTTTTTTAACCGACTTCCATAAGGAGGAAGTTTTCAATTCGTCTCTGAATGTTTAATGTTTTCGTCTGAGCTGGCAAAGATATCGCTGAAAATACTTCAGCGATATCTGTTACAATTGTGTACAGTACAGACACGTTTTGATACTTAGGTTATCTATATATATACGTACTACAGTTGGCATGAACACAAACATACATTGATGCATAGCCGCACAGTTAATTTCGTCATCGACAACAGAGGACGTCTTTTACAGGGGTAAGTAATTAATGATATAATTACAAAATCTCTCATATTTACAAGATATAACAATTAACAACTGTTTAGAATAGTTACAGCACGGATGACAACATTTGTGTCACTTGTTTAATCTAGTCTTTTTGCAATATCTACATTTTTTTTTTGTATAGACTCTTTTTCTTATTTACCGATTGTTTGTAAATGTATGGACATTGTAGGCCTTATAGATTCCTAGATCCTTGGTAACTTTTTATCTTTATCTACGTTTTGTAGTAAGCAACGACTTATTGTCGTGCCTACGATGTCCACTCATACTTAAGTGCCAATGCTGTAACATAGAAAAATTGTAAAGCCAAATGATTTTAAAAGAGTAACCATGGAGTTTCTTGCCGGTTCTTCTCCATAGGAAACGACCAACCCGAACCGAGCACCTTTTTGTCGACGTTTTACAAGTGCCCATGTAGGCTTATGTGAAATAAAAATATTTTGATTTTGAACTGAATTTATAATTTTATTCGATATAATTATCAGGTTGTAATAAACGATTGATATAATTTTCAGTAACTAATTTTTATAAGCATAACATACATCCTAACTAATATTATAAATGCGAAAGTAAGTTTGTTACCTTTTCACGACTAAACGGCTGATTGGATCTTAATGAAATTTGGCAAGAAGATAGATTTCAACCTGAGGAAGGGCAGACATGACAGACTGCAGCATGCAAGCAAGCATGCAGCATGCAGCAGGCAGGGTGTCTGTCACGGGTCCGGCGCTGCGGGCCTCTGGCGGCCCCACGCGTGCTAATCGTCGCAGATGGCTATCGCTCACCACCGCAGCTTCGGCTTGTTGGCCGGCTTCGCCGGCCAGCCTCAGCCGCGGCGGCTCGTTCGCAGCCGCCTGCTCCTCCTCCTCCTTAAGATTATTATGCCAACATAAAATGTATGTCTATAAATATTATGCCGAAGTATTATTATGCCAAAACAAATTGTGCCAAAATCGTTATGCCGAAGTATATTAGGACAAAGAACATTATGCGAAAAGAATCCATCCCCTTTTATATACGTAATTCGTAATTTTGCTCTCGCACCTCGGCTCCGGCGCATCTCAACCCAAGTGGTGACTCGTTGAGTGACTCGTTGCCTGTACAGTTGACCTGTACAGGTAAACCGAAGCGTGTTCGTACAAAACAATGCGAGTTTTCACACTTGTAAGCCGAAGCTTACCTGACGAGTGTACCTGTACAGGTAAACCTGTCAGGTACACCCTAGCGTGTATGGCTATCTTAATCGCACTGTCATTTATTCCTAAATAAAAGCCAGAAACGGTGCGTCTCGACGCCGCTTCAACTTGTGATTGTGTGGGCGACGGGTCTTTAGTTAGGCCAGCTCAAGGCTTTAGGGGGTTAACAAATCACACACGTGCGGCTTACTGTTGCTATAAACCTCGCCATGATTTTCCATAAATATTTAGTGAATGGCGTGACGGCTGACAGGGAAGAACGTCAGAATAAACCGTGTTGCACAGATCCTAAGTAACATGGGGCAAGAGAAGGAAGATGATGAAGTGAAACTGTGGACGTGGATCCATAATCTTATAGTGCAAATATGGTTGAAGGACGTTCTACTAAAAATAAGTGTGCTGATCAAAATATTGTATATTTTTACACAAAATTTAAACGATTTCTATGTTAATCAAAAATCTTTGGTTAATTTTTAAAATTTAATTTTAGAAACCATGCGTTCTATATCAGCTATTTTACTTAATATTGTATCTATTTCTTTATATATTTTGGGCAGTTCCTTTGTTTTCACGTCTTCATAGTTGTATCTACTCCTACCACAACTCTTTCCGGAACATTGTAGTTGGGCTATATCATGTCTATTGTAATCTATTCTATTTCTGCCACATCTGTCTCCAATACATCGCAGATTATTTGTAGTATCTCTGCTTCTACCACATCTATTTCCAGTGCATACACGATAATTCCTATCCCCTGCGTAATAATCTTCTCTGTTTTTACCACATTTGTTTCCTATACATATTAGATTATTAGTATCCTCCCTGTCATAATCTTCTCTGTTCCTACCACATTTGTTTCCAGTACATAGCAGATTATTGGAATCATCCTTGTTATAATCCCCTCTGACTCTGCCACATCTATTACCTATACATATCAGATTATTAGTATCCCCCTTGTTATAATCTTCTCTGTTCCTACCACATTTGTTTCCAGTACATAGCAGATTATTGGAATCATCCTTGTTATAATCCCCTCTGACTCTGCCACATCTATTACCTATACATATCAGATTATTAGTATCCCCCTTGTTATAATCTTCTCTGTTCCTACCACATTTGTTTCCAGTACATAGCAGATTATTGGAATCATCCTTGTTATAATCCCCTCTGACTCTGCCACATCTATTTCCTATACATATCAAATTATTAGTATCCCCCTTGTTATAATCTTCTCCGTTCCTACCACATTTGTTTCCAGTACATAGCAGATTATTGGAATCATCCTTGTTATAATCCCCTCTGACTCTGCCACATCTATTGCCTATACATATCAGATTATTCGTTTCATCTCTATCATAATCTTCTCTGTTCCTACCACATTTGTTTCCTGTGCATAGCAGATTGTCTCTTCCTTCCCTACTTCTGCCACTCCAAGACATGTCGTTGCTTATCATACTCAGATCATCTCTGTCATTTCTGTAACGATCACTATTTAGACTGCATCTATTTCCAATGCACCTTAAATAATCCCTCACGCTTCTGTTGGAATCTTTATTACTTCTATATCTGCCACATCTGTTACCTTCACAGCGCGATTCACTGTCATAGGAGCCAACATTTACGAAATTCTTCATAAGTTCATTGCGTGATTTTGGTAACTCATCGACATTCATGTGTTCGTTATATCCGTTTTTTATCATATCTCTTAAGAAATTTACGTCACGACATTTTGCAATCTTTTTACATTTCCCATCCCTGGCTAATGCATATAAAACATTGTCTATGTCAGATGGTATTACGTTAATAGGCTTACCATCCAATTGTTGATTGAGACTATCTACATCGGCCAGGGTTAGATAATTGTCCTGTTCTCCAAAATTCCCACGAGATGCTTCGTTCGCTTGTGAATCATCATTGTGACGAGAAATGTGAACAGTATCTTCATGATGAGTCCTGGGTCCATCTTCGTGGTGACTGAGCTCTATGTCGTAAGTACCTGGATGATATGACAGATCTTTCAACAAATCGATATCATGAAGTGAACCGTCTCCCTTTTCCGCTGGCTTTCCATTTATAACAGTTACTAATCCAAAAAGAAAAAAATATAAGATCGTAAGGGCCATTGCTTGCGGTTAGCTTGATACCATGCTGTGTTCCACTCAGAAGGTTCTATAAAAGTAACCGTTAGATGATGATTTGTTTTAGTTATAGGGAGTTTATAATTGTTTTCGAAACTAGTTATAAAGATAAAACAATCGAGGTGTAATCCAGCGTGTGATTGGAAATGAAGACATGTGATATAACTACGAAGCGTCTGTGATGAGTTCGATACAGTTGATTAGCTAATAGTAATTAATCTCCGATAAGAATCCATTGTTGACATGATATTTTCTGAAATACGTGTGTTTATTTGTAGCTAATTCTTTTTCTTCCTAGTTACCCATTCGATGCGGTTGTAAAATTTGCCCTTCAGTGTCAGGTGCAGGACAATCTCATACGTTGACGCCGAACCTTGAAATGAAAACTAAATGGGCATCTACAGTACTTTCACAGTTATTATGTCTTGTGACTGAGACTGTAGCTTCATTGTTATTGTTGTTCGTATATTCAAAAGTGCCTGTAACTGGCCTACTTGAAAAAAATGATTTTGATTTGAAATAGCCCGATTGGCGGTTTAGACACCTCAGTATAATTTTAAACTTTATTGGATTAGAACAGCGGTCGGCTACTTCTTGGCAGCAAGGGTTACGAGTTGGCAAAACCATTTATTTTAATTATATTCATAGAAATGAGGAAATAAACTTAAATGATAACTACAACTACTGCTAAATCATGCCGCGTGCATTCTAATTAAATTTTTCCTACAAAAGTACTACACCGTCAAAATGTATGAAACAGTTGCTTTTTATATTACCAATAAAAAAAACATGTGGGGGTTTGAGGGTGGGATTAATGTACCTACTGAATACACGTTAGTTTTGACTTTGAAAAGTGCCTGTAATGGTCTAATTGAAATAAATGCTTTGAGTTTGACGTGATAAACGTTTGTGTGTAGATTCCCTTTCATCGTGTATTTGTGAGCTAATTATTATTTTGCTTAACATTTAATATAGATTTCTGTAAAGTAACTCCTGATTCTGTCTCCGTCTTTTCTATTTTTATCAATAAAGCCATATACACGGTGTAAATCACCTCATCACGAAGCCGTCAACCAAGCATTCTGTACATGAAATTATGTAACTTTACGCAAAATGTATCGCTGGGAAACGACTTTTTTTGGGGGGGTGTAAAATCATGTTTTGTAGTAGAACTCAATGTAACGCACTCAAAACATTGTGCTGATGGACGGATTGAATAGTACGGGGGTCGTGGAGGTGTTTAAAGATCTTACATTAAAAACTTGTATTTAAAAAAATACTTGTCAAAAAGTTGGAACTTTGACCCCTTATATCGCCGTAACTAGAAGGTTCCCAGGTATGGTGTAGAACAAAAAAATGATCGCAATGACAGGGAGAACCAGTGCCTTTCGGCTTCGTTAAGAGGTGTTTTACACCCTTTATTATTATATGCCAGCCTGTTACTGAGGGCTGCACCCTCTCCAACATTTTCAAGCTTCATGCTGAGTGATGACCATTTTGCTCGAACGTGACGCATTTTTCCCCCCACCTTATTCTTTTTGAGTATTTGTTGGATTATTTTAGCTCAAAATATGCATATATGATGTAGGTAGGTGTACATATTTTCTGTCTTTCTTTCGTAAGAAGAGGTGGCGAACCTAGTGTCCCATTAGGAATATCGATTAACGTTCTATAAGTTTTATCGAATTAATTTTAGCAACTTGCACTATTGAGATACGTATTCATATCTTATCATTCTTTATTTAGTATTACAACTGATTATCTACCAAGTATTTGCATGTGTAATATTATTAAAGTTGCACAGTTCAGGTTTATTTCGGTCACAGTGTACGTCTCTTTTGTTAATTATGCATTGTAAGTACCTCTTAGCTTCTATTTTACAAAGCCGGCCGTGCCGTCCAATTATTATTGCGTTATTGCTAACGCAATAATAATTGGACGGCACGGTTGGCGCAGTGGTTGAGCAATCGACTGTTGCGCTGCGTGTCACAGGTTCAATCCCCACACGGAACAAATATTTGTAAATATGGCCTACAGATAGTTGTTTCGGGTCTGGCTGTTTGTGTATGTGAGTTTAAATGTTTGTAAACGCACCCGCGATACAGGAGAAATTCCTAGTGAGGGGCGACGTCTTTATTTAAAAAAAAATACTTTTAACTTATTTTACAATTTATTTACTTTATAAGGAGAAAATTAGTATGCCAAATGAATAAACTTATAGTAGTAGTAACTTGTAGTGTAGTTTATTCCTTTAGCAAACTAATTTTATATGCTACCAACTTTTTATTTTTTTCATTTTTCATTGCTGCTCCGCTCCTATTGGTTGTAGCGTGATGATATATAGCCTATGTCCTTCCCCAGGTTGAAATCTATCTTCTTGCTTAATTTCATGAGGATCCGATCAGCCGTTTAGTCGTGAAAAGGTAGCAAACAAACAAACAAACAGTGTGACTTTCGCATTTATAATATTAGTATGGAAGTATGGATGATATATATCTCTGCTTAACCGTTCGGGGATTATAGGCGTGATGTTATGTTTTCTGCGTACAATATAGTGCGTGGTATCTATGAGGAACGACCGGAACAAAACATAGTAATTATAAACAGAGCAATAATCTCCTACTTACGATACAAACGAATTACATACGCATGAAACACGTCACTCAAAGATAAGATTGCCGAATTCCACATATTCTGTGTATGCGTTTTCTGTTTGATTTGTTCGGAATTCCAGATTGCCTTAGTAACATCACAGCTATTGGGTACACCTCTGTCTCAGCCTTTCTGGATTACAGGTGTGATGTTATGTTAAGACTTTTAGGCCTTCAAACTAACAGTCAAGGCTTTTAGGCCTTCGCCAGACTTTTAAGCTCTTTCCATTCCAGTCCGGAATTTAAAAAACCAGTCTTACCAAGGGATATCGTATTACCCAGTACTAACTGGGTTGTGGAGGTCAGATAGGCAGTCGCTCCATGTAAAATACTGGTATTCAGCAGCATCCGGTTAGACTGGAAACTGACCTAAACATAGGTACTTACTTGGGAAAGAGCTATGCAAAAGATGATGATCATATTAAGTCACCTGATATCTTTTGAAGGGATGGCAGTGATGACACTGAGTAAGAAAACGAAAACGTATTTATTGAAAATTGAAAAGCAAGATAAAAAATAGTTGGACCTACACACATTACATTTACGTTTGCATAACTTGATCGTGTCTATCTTGGTTTGTTACGCGTAGTTAGAAGCCTGAAATTCTGAACATCTGTTTCCGAAGCGTATCAACCTATAACTGGATCTTTTTTTATTATTATTTGCGTTGGGTTTGCTCTTGACTCCAGTCTGGGTTAGAGATGACTGAGGCAAAGTTGACGATGTTCGACTCCTTTGCTGTGCGCATTATGAAAGACGTTTGAAAACGCTTAGTGCGAAATGGTAGAATTGCAATAAGGTAGGGATGGTAACTTGCAGTGCGTCTAGATGTCTTATGGTAGAAGGGGACCGGGGGATGAGGTCGTGAAGTTCTTGGGCACACTCACCGAAGTACAGCCGATAAGCAGGCAACCTTACGGCGATGAGCCAAGCTGAGAAGCTTGGCATCCACAAATTTTACGTGGTCAATCTAGAGGTCAGATAGCAGTCGCTTCGTGTCAGATATTAGTATTCAGCTGTATTACGACCAATTAGAAGTCGATCCCAACATATTTGGTAAAAGGCTAGGCAGAAAGTAATGCACTGCACAACTCGACAAAATGTATCCGATTATTTGTTAACGTCTGGTCTCATTATAAAAGCTGTTCCCGAAGATGAGTACAATAACCCCTGAAGAATTCAGTTGATTATTTCAATGACCCTTGTTAATTTGTCTACAAATGATTTTCGTTATTTCCAGATGGCTGATCCAAAGCCTGCATTAACTCCTGAGCAACTCGCTGATTTTTTAGATAAGTTCAAAGAAAAATGTAAATTAGCCAGTCCTGTTCAGCAACCTTTGGATTGGGGTAGCGTACCGGAAAATGTAAGTCACTGTGTTCGAACTTTTCTAGCCTGCTCTATCTAGGGTTCCCAGATCCATAAATAAAATTTCCGGAGAATATTTTATTTATGGATCTGGCCTCCTATTCACATACGCTCGGATTCGATTTCGATTTGATAAGTCGTATGTCTATCTTGTTTTGGCATTACGAAAGCGAGCGAGATAGACATACGACTTTCCGAATCGAAATCGAATCCGAGCGTTTGTGAATACGGGGCTTATAGGACTTTTCCCTTTTTGCAAATTATTGCAATATAACTTCACTCTGCAATTTTAAAAATATCCTCGTTATTTTCAGTTGAACGACCCCGGTATCCAGCGTTTACTTGACGCTGAGCACGGTGATGTGGATGTAGAAGTTTTCCGATACCTGGCCTATAGAAAAGCAAACACCGGCAATATAAGTAACTTCATCAACTTCGGTAAACTCTCGGATAAGGTAAGACATGGGCTTGACACAAACTTTTCATTTAGGTATTCAATTCTTTCATCATCATCATCATATCAGCCCGGAATCACCCACTGCTGGATATACAAGGTGTTGTTTTGCCTTCTAATCAAATTTCAGGAGGTGGTCACAAAAGACATAAATAAGCAATTAAAATTACGGCACCAAGTTAATTATAAAAAAACGCAGATTTTTTTGGTTTTTTAAGTTCGACAATGTTTCAGAATAATCCCCTTAACGTGGTTTAGGGAATAAGAAATTATCGAATAAACGTTTGAGATTGTTTGTATGTGCGTAAGCGAGGTTATAGGGCAAGAACCAGACGGACCGCGTTTAAAACACGGGTGGTTCACAATTACCGATTTCTGTAAATAAGAAAAAAAAAATACCTAGCCATTTTATTATTGATTCGGGACGAGAATCATTAGCATAGTTACCTCCTTGAATTTGACGAAGATGCAAAACAACACCATGTATAATAGGCCTCCCCTTTTTTCTGCCACACTTCCCGGTTCTGTGTGTCCCTTATCCAGGTGTTCCCCGCGTCTTTGACGATATCGTCGTCCCAATCGAAACGAGCTTTAGGACGGCCCTGGTTTCTTTGGCCTATTAACCTTGGCCACCACTCGGTCAAAGCCTTGCTCCATCGGCCATCTCATGTCTTGCCCAGGTCCACTTGAGATGCACCACCCGGTCTTCGATGTCGTAGACTTTCATCCGACGGCAGATTTCAGTTTTACGCACTTGATCTAGGAGGGTTATGTCGAGCATGGCTCGCTCCATGATTAGGCCCCTTTTTGCCACATGTACTCGGTGGGCAGTCCTCTTTGTGAGCGTCCATATCTCGGCAACGAAGGACAAATTGATTGAAAAGGCTGGTTTGTAGGCACTGAGGTTTTTCAGTTGTTTACTGACAGCAGCCTAACGGCACGTAAATATCCTCGCGCAATTTACTGCCTGCATTTAAAACAGGAACGTATTACCATTGTTTAAAGGCTAAAACATACATGTATAAAGCATATACTGATATAATTATATTAAAAACAAATAAAATGTACACTTATAATCATGAAAATAGCTAGGAAAGGATTTCACACATCACAGAACAAACGTGAATGAAGATTTTTATTTTAATATACTAGTTATAATTTAACACTTCAAGTACAATGTACAGAGGCGGACTTAACGCCATAGGCATTTTCTACCAATCAACCTTTGGGTGATGCAGAGACAAACAATGGTAGGTGTCTAACTGTAAAAAACTACTAATTTAATAATACATACAAAAAGTACCATGACGGACGTTATCGCACGGGAACATTTAAACAAAGACTATTTTAATAATAGCCTATGACAATTGGGGATAATGTAGGAACCCATTCGTAGATAAAAGTCTAAATCCGATTTGTAGTTCCGAAGCTTATAACCCCCTTCATACGAAGCTATGTATTGTACCTCTCTATATTATTATAGCATATTTGGATATCTGGAAGTGCTCTTTTACATTGTGATTTTCTTTTGACGCACTCGAAGACTTTTTACTGTCGTCTATATGAAGATTCACTTTTCAGAATCGATTAAGTGGACTTGCGATAGTTATCCTAAAAAAGATTATAACGTATTATCAATAGGCACTAACAGCAAATGAGTTATTTGACCGATTTCCACGCATATCTTATCTACACTTATAGGCTTTGATAAAAACATTTTAAAAGGCAGTAAATAAGTCATAATGTGCATTGATGTCTATAGAATGTATTCAGTATCCGGGTTCACAAGTTCACATTCGCTTAATTTCTACTACAGCAAACACAGCTCTCTACAGAGTCAAGCTACTTCATGTAACAAGGATTCTTTGTTTGTTCCCAGGATGAAAAATCGGCCAGGATAAAAAATATACTCAGATCAATGCGACTGACACAGAGAATAGATAACAAAATGAAGGAGATAGAAAAAAGGAATAAGCTTTTACAGAAAGATATTGAACAGATAAAGAAGATGATGGTACAGAAAAATTCTGAACTAGATGCGAATGTTAAAACAATTGAGGAAAACATATGTATGGAAATAGGTAACATTAAGAAAAATATAAATGCTTTCAAAGAAAAAGAAAAGGAAATGAAATCTGCAACAGACAAGGCAACTAAAAAAATTAAAGCAGATGAAGCTCGTCTAAAAGCCGAGGTCGAAACAAAAATTGAAGAAATGGAAAAATCAATAACTGAAGCCAAAGAAGCCGCTGATAAGAATATTCGAGAAATGGAAGAACACGAAGCTAAATACAAAAAGTATTCTGAGAAGAGAATTAAAAACATGAGAGACAAAGTGGAACAAAGGTTAAGAATTATAAAATCAAAACAGACTGAGATAAAAAACAATACTGAAGCTAAACTAACAAAAATGGACGAATTTCTTATTCAGAAGGAAACAGAATCGCAGAAAAATATTAAGAACATGCAAGACATGTTAGCTGAAAAGGAAGAAGAATTTAAAAACAGCATTAAAAATATGCGACTTTCCGAGGCTGAGAAGACAAGTGAATTAGAAGCCAAACATCAAAAAATGAACGAAATTAACACCCAGGAGAAGAAAAAAATTGAAAAGAATATTCAAGCAATGCAAAACACGTTAACAATACTGGAAGAAGAAATAAAAAATAGCATTAAAAATTTGCGGCAACAAGAGGCTAAGATGAAAATTGAAGTTGAAGCCAAACTCAAAAAAAATAATGAAATTAAAGACCAAAAGCTAAATTATATTGGGATGCGTAATCAACCAACGGAAATCACGTCCGCAAGGAAGAAAAGACAAATAGACGAAGTAGAATTCCAAAGAAACATCGACACTCGTCAACAATATGAGGCTGAGAAGACCAAGGAAACGGAAAGGGAAGTTCTAAACGTTAAGGTTCAAAAGAAAGACAATATTGAGAGAAATCTTGAGCCGCGGCGAAAAAGATTAGCTTTGTACGAACATGATGCATCAGTTAGCCAGATATCTGTGCTACATACGCGATTGCACACTCAATTGACACCGGCCCGACCTGCACGTCGACTACACTACCCAGCTCACCGACTAAGCAATAATATCAGAACGCCACCGATGGTCCCAACGGACCCATCGCACAGCAAACTAGCTAATGCCCGCGGCTTTTCTCACGTTATGACTATGAGAGAAGAAAGAAAAAACATTTATTTATCATGACGTGCAGACAAAATGACAAAAAAAAATAATAAACATAAAACGCTTAACAAATATTTGGAACACAACAAGACGGAACAAAAAAGGTGACAGCTTGTACGTTGTGATTGCGACAAGCAGTTTACCACTCATGATGCTGTGCTCTGGGGGCTTACAGCACAGCGCTGGGCAGCAGTGGCCGGCCACCCGTGAAGAATAAGAAAATAAAATAAACCGTAGGTACTTGTATTATATTATAATACAACCATAAAAAATAAAATTATGCGGTTGATCGACTCTTCACGTGACCAGAGCTGGCTTTGTTATGGGCCAAAGAATCAGCATTGCCATCCAACGTGGCAACGTGGCCGGCGTTCCGAGCACTTTTCCTGTTGACAGCGATGTGGACGAATTTTTGGACAGCCTGTAATTTTGATACTTATACATATTTTATTATTATTTAAATCTATTTGTAGTTTGTAAATATGTAATAAAAATTGATTTAAATAAATAAATTAGTAAAGCAAAAAAAAAAGCTTTAAAAATATAAAAGTAAGTAGGTAAGTGTATTATGCTTATGACAAGGGTTAATCAAACTTTCCATAGTGAAAGAATTTTGGAAATTGGATCAGTAGCTCCTAAGATTATTCCCTACTTATAAACCTTAGGTTATTATAATATTCATGTAGATGAACACAGGCAAACACAAACTCATCGCAATTTTCTCATGAGGGTCTACCCTAGTAGTACCCGAGTAGCTGGAACAAACAGACAGATTAGAAAAAGATATTTGTTTGGCTTATGTACTCATAAACATATACTGCCTTATACGCATTCATTAAATTTATGAAATTTTAAAACTACAAACAGACTCTTCTATTTTATTTATTTGTATAGATTAAGACCCAAAGACCTATGGCTCTGGAAGGGGAAGTCCGGTGTGGCAGCAATCATCTTCAAAATGCTGTTGTCACTACCATGCAGGCAATGTCTTAAGGAGGCCGCTTTCTTTCGCATGATAGCGTGGAAGCCATCTGTGCGAGCCTCTGCGAAATTTCCCGACGCGCTACAGCTCCATGGCAGTCCCAACAGCATCCTGAAGGCGTTATTTAATAGAACGCGAAGGACATTGAAGCCCCGTCGCGTGTATAAAACCCACAGCGGTGTGATTCTGTAAGACCTCATTTAGAACTTCGAATCTGAATCCGCTGTGAGTTTCTTGATTGGCATTCTAAAAACCCGGTTGATAATTCGAATTTACACTAGCGCCACCACTACGAGCGTGTCAGCGAGTTGAACTAAATTAACAGGGAGATTTTGACAGATAAAGTATGAGATGACGTAAGAAATGACGCTACAAAATCAAGGTCATTTTGAACCTATCGCTATGTGACAGTGGATAGCAATGTGAGATGTGAGTTGTCGTCTGGATTTTACAGAATCGACGTACAGGTCACGGTGGGTGGTAATAAATGCCATCTGAAATAAGCACGCTGGTTGCGAGTACAGCGAGTACTGACAACCTGCCGAGCTTTTAGAAGAACATCACCAATAGAGCTTCTAGCGTGGTCAGGCGGATAATAATATGTGCATTCTTGTGAGTGATGCACGCAGTAGACAGATTTGTGGGGTTTATGGGTTTTATGGCGTAGTAAAAGTAGCTGTTCCTTTGTATCACACCCATAAACCCCACAAATCTGTCTATATTTTCTATTATTTATTTCCTATGATTTTACACAATGCTCTGCTCAGAGCATTGTGTAAAATCATAAATTAGATAAAATATCTATGGTTTTAGTAATATCTCATTAATATTTCATATCCCTTTGAAATATATCGTATTAGCCAGTTACTCGATTGTGGAGGTCAGATAGGCAGTCGCTTCATGTAAAATACTGGTACTCAGCTGCATCCGGCTAGACTGGAAGCCGACTCCTGCCATCCGGTCAGCCGGCGGGCGCACCTATTTCCATCCGCGGTGTGGAAGCTATAATGACCAATGAGCCCCGCCAGCCTTCCGTATGACCTGCTGAACTTATTCAGCAATGCAAATAGGTGGACAGTGAGAATATTTTGTCTCTAATAAACTACCTGTTAACCCAAATTTACGCCAGGACACCAAAGTTTAGCCTATACCTTAGTGCCTGCACGTTGTGTCCAAGGTCTACGAGTCCTTTTGCAGTTATTCCACCTCTGGCAGCAGCAAACCATCAGCAGCTTTACAGAATAGAGAAGATAGATTCTTCAGAGGAAGCAAAACAAGAGCCACCCTTATTATCATCTGCCTATCTTTTTCCATTTTACATGAAGAGACTGCCTATCTGACCTCCACAACCCAGTTAGTACTGGGTAATACGATACCCGCTGGTAAGACTGGTTTCCTTTGGGCTTCTAACTATTCGTAACTTATACTGTCATAGATCTACATGATGCAAGTAAAACTTACCATCGTAGTATACCTACGAGCTACGATTCAGCGGTGTAATAAATCGATGTTTAGGCGAGGACTCGAGGTAATATGAAGTGGGCCATTAGAATAATCTAGAGTGTCTGTCATCATCGATTTACAAGTAGAAATTGCATTACTGAGATTAAAACCCTTATCTCATCATATAATACAGACAAACGTCAATAGAGTTATTGATTGTAAAGGCCAGGGGCGTTACTATGGGCCGGTGGACGGTGAGTAATGGGCTAGCTCACCGTCCGTCCGTCTTATGATGACAGGCCGTGCCGACGGCGCGTTTGTGTTCCACGCGCGCCTCAAGGAGATGTCAGCAAATCGGAAGGGGTCCGAGAGGGCCGATGCCTGCCAGGGCTGCAGGTTGTTCGAAAGAGATACCGCGGCCCTGGAACACAAAGGGCTACTCCACGGACACTGACACTCCCTCCCGCTCCGCCCAGAGCGGGAGAAGTCATTTGATGATTTCCCATCCTAAAAAAAAAAAAAAAGGTTTTACTATGACTATATATTACTATATATAGAGGGGTTACTATGACGCTTAAAATATTACCTATTGTTCCATACCTATTCCAGAGTGGGAAAGAGATGGAGCTAGACGACCTGTATAGCTCCGTCTCTTTTTCACTCTGGAATAAGAATGGAATAATAATGTTTTAAGACGTCATGGTACGCCACAAGTTCATTGTTCTAATATCGATTTTATCGAAGATAAATCAAATAATATCGATTTTATCGAAGACATTGATTCTGGTAAAAAAAATGTATGCCGTTTATTACACGATTCGATAGTGCATGACGCTTATATAAGGATAAAAATCTGAAAGACCACGCAACGTTTTAGTATAATTAATTTAAGTGTTTTTCTATTCTCACCTGTGCATGTGCATATTGAGATTTTTGCTTACCATCTCCAGGAATCATGAATGATTCCGTCACCTATCATGCCTTCTACGTGGTTTATGAACATTATTATAAAATATGTGTTGCGGGTCTGGATACAACAAAGCTGTGCACTGAAATATACCATACCCATAATTATTACAAAATCATAACTCGAAAGTACTTCATATTCCGAAATTCTTGTATGCAGATTATTTAGGACAGCGCCATCTAGTTTTAACTCTTGTAAACAGTTAATGAATAAAAGAATAAATGATACCCTAATTTAACGTTACCCTTAATTCCTGTTCTTCGCGTTATGAAAACACAGTAAGTAGTATTTAATCAGAGGCTTAAGAAGTTAGCAATAACATATAAAAGCATATAAGTGTTGCATTGTTCTGGATTTCTTAACTTACAATTTGCACCTATTTTTAACCCCCGACCAAAAAAGAGGGGTGTTATAAGTTTGACGTGTGTATCTGTGTGTCTGTGAATCTGTCTGTGGCATCGTAGCTCCTGAACGGAAGAACGGATTTTGATAAAATTGGCGTCGTTTGAAAGGTATTTTAATCGAGAGTGTTTTTAGCTATGTTTCGAGAACATCTGCTCAGCCGTTTGAAGCTCATCACCTCTTTTCTAGTTGATGAAGGGATTTAAACAACTTCTACGGTTACGCTTGATTCAAGGCTGCAATGGGGTTCTCATTTAACATCTCTTGCGGGGCGGCTCAGTTCGGCAGCATATGCTGTTAGAAAAATCCGTCAATATACCGATGTAGATACCGCAAGATTAATCTATTTTAGTTACTTTCATAGTATAATGTCTTACGGCATTTTGTTATGGGGACGGGCTGCAGACATCGAGTCTATTTTTATTCTGCAAAAAAGAGCCATCAGAGCCATTTATAATCTCCGTAGGCGCGATTCTCTACGGGAACTGTTTAAGGACATTAAAATCATGACGGTACATTGTCAATACATTTATGAAAACATTATGTACGTAAGGAAAAATCTGCATCTTTTTAGTAAAAGAGGTGACAGATACAATTAGAATACTAGAAATAGGGACCAGTTAGTTCAGCCAGGCTTCAGACTCGCTAAAGTAGACTCATCTTTCATGGGGTACTGTTTAAGATGCTATAATAAAATTCCACAAAGTATTCTTGAACTGAGTGAGACGAAATTTAAAACATGCATTAAACGCACACTATGTAAGCAAGCTTATTACAAATTGGACGATTATATCGCTGATAATAATGCTTGGCTCAATGCCGGTCCTGCTCCACAAGGACAGGGACGCATAAAATGATAGCATTAAAAAGTATTGTTGGAGCTGCTGAAGATTGTACAACTATCCTTGCATTGTATAAATTCAATTTAGTATTATATAACTGCATAGCCCATATTGTGTGAGTACTATGTACTAGCTATCATTTACTGGAAACCTGCGTCTTTTATTGACTTGAATGTGCCCTGGCGGTTGAGAGTATGTCATGCTCACTTAAATGTCACGCTGATGGTGGCGGGTGTGTCGGGTCATTTAGTTCCCTTCAAAATGGTTGAGTTGAATGATGGCTGATCCATTCGTCATGTTCGTGAACGGGCGCTATCAGTTGTGCCTGGTCATCTCTTAGTTGCCACGGCTTATTTCGAACTAATTATTTTATTTTTTAATTGTCTTTTTTATTTTACTATGGACACTTTTATCGTGCACGTCATGCTACATCGTTCTCACATAATGTACCATCTCAACATGAATGATGTAACCAAAGTTTTGTAACAAGATTCTGATTTAAAAGAGTGTCCATGGAGTTTCTTGCCCATTCTTCTCCATAGAGATCTACGCTTTGGAATGGGCAACTACAGTACTTTCACAAGTTATTATGTCTTGTGACTGGGACTGTAGCTTCATTTTTATTGTTGTTTGACTATTCAAAAGTGCCTGTAATTGGCTTACTTGAAATAAATGATTTTGATTTGATTTGATTTGATTTGATTTGATAGTTGATTGGAAATTTGAATTCTTGTCCCTTTCTCACCATGGGCATCGCCAGGGGGGTAGGCTGCACACTCCCCCTCCCCCCTATAAGCTCAAGTTTTTTTTTTAATTCATATCTTTCCTTGTTTTCGTTAATTAGCGAGAAGAGACGCAACACCGAGAAAAGTGAAAAGAATGGGAGGAGACCTATGCCCAGGAGTGGGACAGTCAACGCTAAGAAAAAATAATTTAAGTTTAAAAAACATGAAATAAAAATTAAAAACGACTGAAAAAACCAAAAATAAAATTAATCCAAGCGTCGTAGCGTCGGGGGACCGGTAAGTAGACCGATCAGCACAAACACACATAAACAAAGCGACGAGACAACGCTACGAGGTTTTTTCAGTCGGGGGTTTTTTATTTTTTTTTATGAATTACTTAAGGTAAATAGAAAATATGCGTTTGTCGACGTACTAAAATGTCTAAGTTAACAAGAAAGGCAGCTTTATGTTTGGTATGACTAAAAGCCGACCTCAATATAGTTGAGAAAAGCCTAGGCAGATGGTGATAACTATAAACTCTGTAGCCTGCCTGTAAACTCTGGAGGGTTAGGCAGAGGTTAACATAATATTCTTACTAGTCATTACCCGAACTGGGAATCGATCATGCTCAGCAAATTCAAATGTGTAGTGTGTTTGTGTACTCAACACAGGAAGTAGGTAGATACATAATCAGACATTTTCAGGAATGAGAGGTCCACTGTGTTGTACCAATTTAGGCATTACACAATTAAAAAAAAAATACCTTGTACAATGTCATAAATTCAATGTCATAAACTCAGCAGTAGTGCTGAATACTGGTAGTTAAGTACTTGGAGCGACTACCTATCTGAGGCTATCTGACCTTCACAACCCGGTTAGTACTGGGTATTTGACGAGAGACAGATATTCAAATAAAACAATAAGGTACCTAGTATTGTTTACTGGTATAAAAGTTTTATTACCAGTAAAATATTAGTTTCTAACGACTGTGACTTATTATCAAGTAGTGCTAAGTATAAAGGCCGAAACACACTTAATTACGTGTCGTGGCGTGTCGTGACGCGCCAGAAGCATTCGGTTTCATACATCGTTGCGACACGACACGCCATGCTAATATGTCCCTAACCATATTAAATGTATCAACCGATTTGCTTCTGGCGCGACACGACAGGCCACGACACGTAAGTATGTTTCCGTCTTAAGAACTTAAAGCTCCACAGTACATCGACAAAGAATGTTACTACAATAATTTTAAACGTGAAAGTTTGTATGAGTGGCTGGGTGTTTGATAATCACGCAAAAACACCTGCACTATTTTTAATTAAACTTAATAGTAGGTAATACAGCTTATGCATCAAAATAACGCTACAATTTATAAAGGTATTGTGTGGAAATGATTATGAATGTTTAATATTTCACCAATGTTTACAAACAGCTTATGAGCCTACTTTAACGGAGAACGAAACACAGTGGGAACATTGTAGGCAGACAATAAAAGGTAAAGTTGTGGCACACCTCTGCCTAAGCCATCGGGGAAATCCCGGCGTGATGTTTTGCTATATGTTGCGGGGAATACCTAAAGAAATAAACGCCAATGATCACGCGAGCTCTAACCTAATTGTTCCTTAGACTTGGGTATAGGGTTGCCATCCGTCCGGGTTTCCCCGGATTTGTCCTAGTTTAGAGGGTATCCGGGGAGCGTCCGGGTTTAAAAAAATAAAGTCTTGAGCAAAGAGTATAGTAATATAGATTGAATAGAGAGCCCACTCAAGCGAATTTTTGACACCCATATTGAACGGTGTCGCCACCTGATAATAAATCCGTTGAACTAATCCCAATAGCTATAGGTGCGTACATATACTTATATCTATTTCTTTGTTATTGAATAGGTTTTCTATGGGTTTCTGTTTTTATTTCTTTTTTTTACACTCAACTCAACCGCACTTTCTGGATCTAAAGCTCCAGAAAGTGCGGTCGAGTTGAGTGTAAAAAAAGACAGAACCGAGAAACCACATAAATTACACAAAATAGGAGAGATCTACAAGCATGCGCACACGCCGATAGTCGCCATTTTGTAAACAATCTGTACGATATTGTTGCAAAACCTAAAAAAAAATATTAGAAATTTAAAATGCTTTTAAAATAAATAAATGGTTTCCTCTTGTTTAGAGTTTAAATTCATTATTTTTAACTCAATTTTCATTCAAATCAAAAAGGTATTTAATCACACTGGCGATAATTGGCGTAAGCACCATCTATGTCATTTTAATGTACAAAATCTCAAGTTTATGCAGATTTGGTAAGAGATGGTGCTAGTATCTTTGTGTAAAATTGGACGCCTATGTCAAGTATGGCAATGTCCTCCCCCTGGTCTTGAGCCGCCCGCGACACACGTACTGTGCCCGCACGTGGCGATCACCTGATGAACCGACTCGCTGAATTTAATTTTAATGATTGATGATAGGTGATTTTTGACATTTTCAAGTGTTTTCTATTACACTGACTATGTTTAAAAAAACCTGTTGATATGTCCGGGTTCTGGGCTCTAAAATCCGGGGTTTTCACTTGTCTCGTCCTGGTTGCCAAATTTTAGAGATGGCAACCCTACTTGGGTACAACGGGGATCAATACATAAGTACTCACCAACACCATTGACCGTTTTGAGTTTATTATGACGAAAAGATAAATTTAGCAAATATACAGGAAAATTGAAACACCTCTGTTTTAACCAGTAATCCAAAGTTTTGAACTAGAAACTTCCTCTCACGGCCATAGATTAAGTAAAAATCTATGCTCACGGCTGGAAGCGTCATTGTTTTATACTAAGTACTAGCGACCCGCCCCGGCTTCGCACGGGTGCAATGCTGATAATTAGCCATTATTTGTCGTAAAAAGTAAATGAGAAAAAAATGTTTGTGGGATATCCATAAGAGATAGACATAAAGTGTGTAAAACACCTCTTAACGAAGCCGGAAGGCACTGGTTCTCCCTGTCATTGCGATCATTTTTTTGCTCTACACCATACCAGGGAACCTTCTAGTTACGGCGATATTTCATATGGGTCAAAGTTCCAACTTTTTGACAAGTATTTTCTTATATACAAGTTTTTAATGGAAGTTTTTTACTTTAAACACCTCCACGACCCCCGTACTATTCAATCCGTCCATCAGCACAATGTTTTGAGTGCGTTACATTGAGTTCTACCACAAAACATGATTTTAAACCCCCCAAAAAAAAGTCGTTTCCCAGCAATAATTTTTGCGTAAAGTTACTTAGTTTCATGTACAGAATGCTTGGTTGACGGCTTCGTGATGAGGTAATTTACACGATGTATACCATCGCGGAGTTTTCTGTAGACCTTTTCAATGTGTACAATACTTGGTATATTATTTTGATAAATCCCGTAGGGTTCAGCCTGCTTTTGCAATGTAAGCGGATTTTTTATTATTATTTACGACATCACATTAGAAACCTCAAAAATTACAGTATTTCTCCACTATTCAATGGATGTTATTATACAAATAAACCTTCCTCTTCAAGCACTCTATCTATTAAAAAAAACCGCATCAAAATCCGTTGCGTAGTTTTAAAGATTTAAGCATACATAAGGACATAGGGACAGAGAAAGCGACTTTGTTTTATACTATGTAGTGATGTACAAATGAATATGAATAGAACTTTTATGACATGCTATGTAGTATCCCTATATTAGTTCGGGCACAGAATACATAATAGTTTAGTCCCCGGGGCCGCGGGGCCCGGGTACCGGGTTAGCGGGGTTAGTATGTATTCGGCAAGCGCGGTATACAGTCGTCACTAGCTTTATTCATACGTAGACTCTCGTATATAGCCACCGACAGTTAGCAACACGATAAGAAACTCGGAGAACGTGTGACGAGCCTACCAAGATTTTTACTTTTTAACGCTTACTCCCGTACTTCGTACGTAAACTAAGGTAAGGGTATACATCCTTTTTAGTTTAAGTTTTTTAAGTGAGTGCTTCAGTTATTGTCAAAAATTGTGTTTACTTTTCACCGCTAACTTCCTTAGTTCCTGAGGAAACTAAGGTAATGCAGCTCGCATAAATCATTTTTAGTTAAGTTTATAAGTATTTTTTAAGAGACTGCGTATGTCATTGTTCAAAAATATTGTTTTGTTTCTTTTGTTTTTTTATTCTTCTGTATGCAAGTGTAAGCGGGCCCGCCACGCCCTTTATGTCTGGAGGCTTAATTTATTCTTGAGTATATTTTTTAAATAAGGCGAGTTGTCAAGTAAAGATATTATGTAGAAAAATCAAGTTTATGCGCTAGTTGTTGAATATTTTATACCAAAGATATTTATTTATTTATTTAACACTTCAAGCACATAGTACAGAGGCGGACTTAATGCCATAGGCATTTTCTACCAGTCAACCTTTGGGTGATGCAGAGACAAACAGTGGTAGGTGTATATCTATAAAATATTATACATTGAATACTAAACCAAACTACAAGGATACATAAAATACTATAAAAATACTATAAATATATATCAAAATATAAATACTAATATAACAGGAAAAACTATGGGGAAAATATTAACGTTGTGACGATACTGCTAGCTTTTTCCGAATATACTCGCGTACTTTAATTTTGAAAGATAGGCGATTCGTAGCCATCCTGATTTCCTGGGGAATCGCGTTCCACAGAGAAATTGATTGGACGAAGAATGATCGGTGAATGAAGTCAGTGCGGTGAGAGGGACATTGGAGAACAAGGTTATGCGAAGAGCGAAGACTCCTATTATGTTGGCACAAATGTATTGAAAGTGGGGTGCGAGGTAACTAGGGGAAGTGGGAGAAACAAGAAAAGAGAACAAGGAGGTTAGCGCCCTTAGCTCCCTACGCTGACGTATGGGCAACCACTTAAGAAGAGACCGCTGCTCAGAGACATGATCGTATTTACGCAGATTGAAAACGAATCGAATGCAGTTATTCAGAAGGCGGTCAAGTTTGTCGAGAAGATCTGCATTCAGGTCGAAGTAGCACACATCACCATAATCGATGATAGGGAAAATTAAGGACTGTACAAGCATTGTTTTCGTATTCGATGGTAAAAAGTTTCTCAAACGGTACAGATTAAGTAGTACGGGTATTTAAGTAGGCGTAAACATGAAAGTACCCAAATGTGTGACTACAACGCCATCTAGTGAGAAAGAGCTGCAGTATAGTCGACAGAATCGCCGCGACACGAGTCAACAAAAGTAGTTTTGGCCGGCTTTGTACTTACATTATTATTTAGGTATACTCTGTGGCGCCCTTGAGGCGGTGTCAAGCGTCACTCTCGTTTGTAATTGCGTCATAGACTAATATATAAGTAGGTATATGTAGTGGCGTCGTCGGCCTAATAATAAAAGTGCGTGCGATATAACAGTTACACTGCGATAAGACACGCGACGGATGTCCGTTAAATTAATTAAATTAAAACATTGTATTATCTACTCTCGGTCCTAAACCACCTGTTTTTTTTTATATTCCATAACTCTTGGATTATATTCTGTAGGTAAAAATAATACTAAAACTCCTAGAATAGGTGGTCCAAAAATGCATAGTTTCGGAGATATTATCAATCATAATTTTCTTAGGTCATAAATTATCACCAGTACCTAGGTATGACGAATCTTTACTTTTGCGAGGTTGCCAAACTTCGCAGTAGTGTAGTAAAATAGGAGTAGTTTCATTGATAAATACGAGTAATTATTTTTATTCAAACCAATAATTCATATTTAAAGCTAAGAAAATGCGAAAAAACAAAAAAAAAAAGTATGATTGAAACATAATTCATATGCCAGTTGATTCTTTGATATGGTCTCAATCATATCCTAGAGTTATGGGATATAAAAAAAACAGGTTGTATATTAATTTACCTCGGTATCCAATTAGCAATTAGCGGTATACCAACTAAACATATTTGATGTTTTTTTGTATAAAGACCCATAACGAAGCCGAAGGCACTTGTTGGGTCACATAGGATGAAAAAAATATCGCAATGACGGGGTTACCCTTAGGTTATCATTCATTGCGATATGTTTGTTATAAATTTTACTTTTTTCCAAGCTAATGCTAACATTATTGAAGTATTTACTATTTTGAAACATGAACTAGCGACGCGCCCCTGCTTCATACGGACGGAGCGGCGGCGGTGCCACAATTACCCATACATGTCAATCTATAACTACAAATCAGTTTTACAGTTCAGTGATGGTATGTACCATGGACTTATACAGGGTGTAACGGAAAGGGTATATACATCCTTAAGGGTGTGCTACAGACAATCAAACTGAACATGTTTCTCAACATAAAAAAAATTTTGCAGCAAAAAAATATTTCAGCTGCCTATACATTTGGGTCAAATAGGTATTGTAATTTTCTATGGGGCAGCAGATATTTTTTTTGCTGAAAAACATGTTTTATAATGAGAAACATGTTCAGTTTTATGGTCTGTAGCACACCCTTAAGGATGTATATACCCTTTCCGTTACACCCTGTATACACATGACATGACGCCGCTGGGTATTGTTAAACGTGTAATTTCACTCCAAAAAATGTAGTTTCCCAGTAAGTGAGGTACTTAGTTTGAAGTACAGAATGCTTGGTTGATGGCTTCCAGAAGGTTCTGTTTACATCTCGTATAATAAAATCGTGGCGGAGTCAATTGCTGTTCGTTAGTTTCGCTAAAACTCGAGAACGGCTGAACCGATTTGGCTAATTTTGGTTTAAAATGTTTGTCGTAGTCCAGGGAAGGTTTAAAAGGTGAGAAAGGTAGGGTAGGGTAGGTAGGTAGGTAGGGTAGGGTAGGGTAGGGAGGTAGGTAGGTAGGGTAGGGTATGTAGGGTAGGTAGGGTAGGTAGGTAGGTAGGGTAGGATAGGGTAGGGAGGTAGGTAGGTAGGGTAGGGTGTGTAGGGTAGGTAGGTAGGTAGGTAGGGTAGGGTAGGGTACGGTAGGTAGGTAGGTTAGGGTAGGTAGGTAGGTAGGTAGGGTAGGGTAGGTTGGTAGGGTAGGGTAGGGTATGGTAGGTACGTAGATAGGGTAGGTAAAAAGTGCATTGCAACGCATGCCGGGGACAGTACCTATATAAAACAGTACCTATAAAATGTACCTATGAAAATGAAAAACCAACATAAATAATCATCTACTCTCTGGCATCCATAATATTTTTTTTTTAAAGTTACTTTGCAATATTGATACTCAATTTTTATTTGTATTTGAATTATATCTATGAATAATGTAATATGACGAAGTATAAACCCATTCTGATGATCTACACATATTTATTTATGTTAAGACCAAAATTGTACCAACACTTATCGCTAATAAACTGATTTGATTTTGAAAAAGCACTCAATAGTACATTGTTACCCTAGGGGTGAAAGTAACTGGGTTTGGCGCCCGAACGAAACACTGTGCTTTTCATTACGAATACAAGGAAAGTAAAAATAAAACACGAATTAGCTAAAGCAAAAATGAGTAAATTTTATTTTACATAAATCATCAACTTTTCCCGCCTTTTTTGTTTTTTTTCTTGTGGCCAGCCAGTGCAGCCAGCTATTCAGCCATTATTTTTCATTTTCATCATTGAAAAAATGGTAAATATTTTGCCCAAATCTATGTTATTTTAAAGAAATTGTTTAAACTAAATTATAATAAAGTTGTTAAAAAATAAAGATTCTTTGATCAATACTTAACTTTAAGTTATTTCAATTTTACATCGTGGCTGCATAGAAAGTTGGAACATGGTTCAATAGAAATGTGAAAATAGAACTAGTTTTTTTTTTTATAATTTCGCATCTGTCACTTGTAAGCGATTGTCCCTAGGGATGAAAAGTATTACTTTCAACCCGCTCCTCTGACAACTTCAGACCTACTTTCAGAGTATGAGTAATGAAAAAGTTTCAAAAAGTGAGTAATGTTTTTACGTTACTTTTGCACTTGATACTGTTAATTGACCGTCAGCCCAGACCTATTTATTAAGATCAGCGATAATGTTCTAGCTTCATCTAAACACTGCGTGTTTTTCAACTAACCTAACTTTGTCCCGGCTTTTAAAGAGGAATATTGTCTTTCGTTCCAGATGGCTAACTTTGGTGATGCTGCCGCGGAAAACGGGGATATAATTGCTGAATTTCTCCGATACATCACGGAAAACGAAGTAATTATACTTTATAAAGCTTAGTTTATCTACTGAAAACTTTGATTGCGGAGATTTTTTTATCGATGTACTATAAATATACTTCTGACTATCGCTTCGGGGGTCACGCCTACGCGTGACGTAATGTAAATTTTACTAACTCTACCAAGAGATTTAAAGGCAAATGTAGCACACTCGCCGAGTTTTTGGGTAAAATACTGGGTCATAATAATATACTGAAAATTAATCGTCCAGTTTTAAGCAAAAATACCATTCAGATGCCATCAAACCATTATAATGATACCATTTTGATACATTTTTTTTTTGTTTTCAGTGCAAAAAAGCAGCAATGGTAAAAAAAGTATTACAGACAATGCGAATGTCTGAGACCATTAAAACCAAATTGGACGACGTAGAAAGGAGGTACTCATTATTTAAAACAAATATGCACGAACTAATGACTCTTGTGGGGACGAAAAACAGTAACATAGACGAGACTATTAAAACAATAGATGAAATGACTTCTGCAGAAATACGTGAAATTAAACGAAAAGCTAATTATTCAAATCATAAAGAGGATGAAATAAAAGCTGCCATCAACAGAAACATACAAAAATTAAAAAATGAGGAAGGTCAGACTAAAACCAAGGCCCAGAAAAATATTGAGGAACTGGAAAACAAGTTAGCAGTGACTAAAGAAAAAGTTCATGAGAATATTAAAAAAATCCTCCAAAACGAGGCTGAGAAAAGAGGAAAAATTGACCGGGAGATACAAAATATATTGGAAATCGAAGCTGAGAAGAAAGAGAGTATCGATAAGAATATTGAAGCGTTGCAACGGCGCAAGGCCGAAGTGAAGCACAATATGGAGCAAAATATTTCGGAAATGCAACAGTACGAGGCAAAGAAGAAAAGAGAAATAGAATCAGAAATTCTAAAAATGAAAACGGTTGAGGCACAAAAGAAGTATGAGATTGAAAAGATTGTTAATACACGGGAAAACACTTATAAGGCAAAGAGAGCTGAGTTTGAAGAAAACATTGAGGAAATGCAAAAATACAAAACTGAGAAAGACAGTGAGGTACAAGCTGAAATTCAAAGAATGAGACGAATTGAGACTCAGAAGAAATATGAAGTTGAGAGAGAAATTGAAGAATTACAAAATATTCTAAATGAGAAGAGGCGACAGTTCGAGGATGATATTGAGGAGAGCCAGCGTTACAAAACTGAAAGAAAAAGTGAATTAGAAGCTGACATTGAAAGAATGGAGGATGAGATTACCCGGAAGCGCGCGAGAGACAGCGCCAATAATGCAACGTCTAGATCCAAGTGGCCTCGCTTTTGGTAGTTTTCAGTGGTTTTTAATAGTACTACATATTATACTTATAAAGGGTGTAAAACACCTCTTAACGAAGCCGAAAGGCATTGGTTCTCCCTGTCATTGCAATCATTTTTTTGTTCTACACTATACCTGGGTACCTTCTAATTACGGAGATATTAGGGGTCAAATTTCCAACTTTTTGACAAGTATTTTTTTAAATACAAGTTTTTAATGTAAGATTTTTACTTTAAACACCTCCACGACCCCCGTACTATTCAATCCGTCCATCAGCACAATGTTTTGAGTGCGTTACATTGAGTTCTACCACAAAACATGATTTTACACCACCCAAAAAAAAGTCGTTTCCCAGCAATAATTTTTGCGTAAAGTTACTTAGTTTCATGTACAGAATGCTTGGTTGACGGCTTCGTGATGAGGTGATTTACACCGTGTATGTTATAACGATCTGAACCACTTTTCACGGTAAAATTTTACAACTGACTAGTCATACCAATTGTAGAATTGTGATAGATACCTATGAAATAGTATTACCAGTGTTTTCATGTACTGTGGTATTGTCGGCGCCATCGCCACCTTGTATAACCTGTTTAATACGAGTAGGTACTTGTCTTCTGTTACTCAAAACTTTTTGGAGCTGCATAAAATTGTAAATTTTTAATGTTGTACTTGTGGTATTGCAAAATAAGCAAGTTTTAATGATTACATTCCAAAGAGAGGCAATGATTCCCGTAGCGCATAATTTTCCTAGGAGATCTGTACCTAACCGATCCTGATCCTGATCTGTTCTTCTTGTTCTTCTGTCTACCCACACTATCTACTACTTCATCTTTTTCTTCTTGTAGGTACTTGTTTAAGTTTTTTCTTTTAATGAGAAGTTTTTCCTGAAAATATTATATTTTTTAAGTACTTTTAAATCATTATTAACTAGGATATGTTTAATCGTCAGTGCACACTCACAATGACGATATTTACAAACCAAAGATCGATTTGGTTTCGCACTATTTTTAAGCCTTTTTTTTGCGTTGATGTGAAGTATATTATGCTCGTGACCGTGCATAGCGCCGGACAACGACACACCAATAGCAATGTTTTAGACTTATAAGATTTCATAATTATTATTGTTGTATGGTTTCAACTTGCACAAGATGATTGTGTTTATTAAATATGTCATGTGTTTAGTAAATATTTTTATAATAACAAGAGTTTTAATTACCCTTCAGTATCGACTATTTTCAAACTCAAACTAAAAACATTTATTTCATTCATTATATTTAATTTGCACTGTTCGTAAGTTGATCTTAGGTTAAGTTTGAATTTAATGGCCTGCTTACCATACGCCATTTTAATATTTTTTCAAAGATTGCGGACCCGCATATTAAATATACGAATAGATAGCTAGTTTCAATACAAACTAGTTTTGTATGAGACACTATCCTCTAAAGTGTCACGTTTCCGAGATATGAGCTATCAAAGTTAAAATCCATTTATCGATGGCATCTTCAGTAAAATTTTAATTTTATTAGCCACACTTATAACCTACATTAATCGATAACTGTTACAATCCCCTAAACTAACTTTGATAGCTTATAACTCAAAAACGTGACGCTTTAGATTTTGTCTATTAAACAACTAGTATGTTTTGATACCAGTTATTGATTAATAGAGGGTAATATGCGCGGATGTAACTTTGAGAAAATATTAAAATGGTGGTTCAGTCGGGCAGGCCACGCTACATACAAAAATCTTCCAACCCCTTTCTAACCAGTTCCCCCCCAACCGAATAAGCTGAAATTGTTCACACACCTTTGGACATGGTGAATACATTTTTATGACAGACTCGATCTTGCAGTCAGTTAAGTATAGTAGTTAGTATAGTTTTATGTTTTTACTTATATTAGAAATTGTGCAAAGGTCAGAGTAAATAAAGGCTATTTTTATTTATTTATTTTATTTAGTTTTTTTGTTGCCTTAGCGCATCCCTTTGAACACTACCACCTGATGTAACAATGGGAGTTCTCAGGCTTCATACTTACTTAAAATTTTACTAGAATAAAATATATCTAAAATGTAAAGAAGACTGTACCATATTTTCACCAAAAAAAAATAATTGGCTTTTACAGCCACTTTAATAACAGCTAAATAATAACAGCCGCAGGATAAGCCGCGCTTGCCTAGGTTAGTGCATGAATGGTTGATATCCCAGCGCGTTAACCCGTGTAAAACACTCCATACTCCTGACTCCATGTAAAATACTGGTGTAAAAAAAATACTGCTGCACAGTCGAACAGCCCAGTTAGGTGAAGCTGACTCCAAAATAGTTGGAAAAAGGCTAGGCAGATGATGACATCAGCGGTGGGACATTGTTTTCAAATTGATTTAACAACGTTTTAATTTAAATTTTCATGTTAATAGACAAAATGTCTTCGTTCATTACAGATGGCGTTCTTTGGTGACGCACTATGCGCTGGAGATCAGAATGAGGTAGGGTTCCCAACTTTCGAAACGAGAAATAAAGTATATTGAGGTCGGAGACATAAAAGGAACAGTATTTTAGAAAAGTAAACGATATTTTATTTTATTCACGTTTTAAAAAACATATTTTTAGGAGCTTCTTGCACAATTTATTATTATTTTTATATTTTTTATTTTGAGCTTCTACAAAATTTAAGTTACTATGAAAATAAATGAGGAGCTCAGTTTTGATTAAATCAGTATAAACTCTATTTGTGTCATCCCGCCCACAGCGGTATTGAAAACCGTATTTTATATACTTGTTTTCTTGATAGAACGGTATAAGTAAAAAAAGTAGGTATAAAGCGCAACACACACAGGGAACGAGCGCGGGTCGGGCGCGGGACGGGCGCGGTACGGGCGCGGGCCGGGTGGCGCGTGAGTTTTCAAATTGATTTAACAACGTTTTAATTTAAATTTTCATGTTAATAGACAAAATGTCTTCGTTCATTACAGATGGCGTTCTTTGGTGACGCACTATGCGCTGGAGATCAGAATGAGGTAGGGTTCCCAACTTTCGAAACGAGAAATAAAGTATATTGAGGTCGGAGACATAAAAGGAACAGTATTTTAGAAAAGTAAACGGTATTTTATTTTATTCACGTTTTAAAAAACATATTTTTAGGAGCTTCTTGCACAATTTATTATTATTTTTATATTTTTTATTTTGAGCTTCTACAAAATTTAAGTTACTATGAAAATAAATGAGGAGCTCAGTTTTGATTAAATCAGTATAAACTCTATTTGTGTCATCCCGCCCACAGCGGTATTGAAAACCGTATTTTATATACTTGTTTTCTTGATAGAACGGTATAAGTAAAAAAAGTAGGTATAAAGCGCAACACACACAGGGAACGAGCGCGGGTCGGGCGCGGGACGGGCGCGGTACGGGCGCGGGCCGGGTGGCGCGTGAGACCCGCTCTGTTTGTGGTGACGACTCGATTCTGTTCCCGGGTCATGAAACTCACTGTGTCCGCTTGCGAACTTTAAATTGATAGTGTTAGAGACCATGCCAGTTTAAAAACTTATAAAGATAATACTTTAAAACATTTTCGTTTATTATTTAGGTCAAAGAAGAAATATAGCAGATGTCTTAGAGGAGAGACTAGAGCTATCGGAGAGTGTTAACATAACAATGGATGTGGTAGAACAGACTCATTCGTCACTACAGCCACAGCTCCATGTACTCAAGACTCTTGTGGGTCAAAAAAGCAGTTATATGGATGACACTATGAAAACTGTAGAAAAAACCACACCTAAGCAAATTCGTGAAAATGAATATTGAATTAAAACTTAAAGAGGTTCGAGAATCAAAAGCTGGACTTGAAAGAAAACATCAAAAAATCAAAAATGACGAGGCTCAAAGGAAAATAGTACTGAACAATATTGAGGAAATGGAAAACATGTTAGCTATGACTATAGGGCAAAGTCATGAGCGCATTCGAAAAATGAACCAATACGAAGCGTATACCAGAGGAAAGATTGACCGTGAAATACAACATATGAAAGAAATAGAAGCTGAGAAGAGAGATAGCATGGGTAAGAGAATTGAAGCATTACAACAACGCAAGGATGACATTATATACAACATGGAGAAAACAATAGAGGCAATGTAACAATACGAGGCAGACAAAGAAAAAGAACTACAAACTGAAATACAAATAATGACTAAAGTTGAGGCTCTGAAGAAATATGAGATTGATAAGAGAATTGAAGCACTGCAAACCACTTTGGCTATGAAAAGGGCCGAACACGAGAATCATATTGAAAAAATGCAACATCACCAAACTGAGATGGAATGTGAAATTCAAGCTAACATTCAAAGAATGGATGAAGCTGCTGCTCATAGGACTGAAATATGACATGGAGAAGAATTTTGAAGTAATCGAAAATGGATGGAATGATATCAAGGTAATGCAAAAGTACAAAGAAGAAAAAGAAAGTGAAACTCCGACGGAAATTCCTAAATTAAGAGGATCTGAGGCCCAAAAGAAGAATGACGTGAAAAAGAATACTGAGTCAATGCAACAAACAATGGCTGTCGAGACAGACCTATTAGAGAAAGAAAATCAAGTTAAGCAACATAACGTAGAAGAGAAGAAAAGTAAAATTGACGCACAAACTCAAACTATAGAAGGAAAAGCGCCAATGAACTACTTTTTTAACTCGTTTCTCCTTCTTCTATGTGTTGGATTTGGGCTTCAAATTCCCCTTTCTTCTCTTCTTATTAAGTAGGTACCGTCCTCAGAATAGCATTGGAGCTTTTTAAACCATGTTATAATTTTTTTATTACTCATACTCTGAAAGTAAGTCTGAAGTTGCCTGAGGAGCGGGTTGAAAGTAATATTTTTCATCCCTAGGGAGAATCGCTTTAAACTGACAGATGCCAAATTATAAAAAAAAAACTAGTTCTATTTTCACATTTTTATTGAACCATGTTCCAACTTTCTATGCAGCCACGATGTAAAATTGAAATAACTTATGTATTGATTAAATAATCTATATTATTTAATAACTTTATTATAATTTAGTTTAAACAATATCTTTAAAATATCATAGATTTGGTCAAAATATTTACCATTTTTTCAATGATGAAAATGAAAAATAATGGCTGAATAGCTGGCTGGCCACAGAAAAAACACAAAATAGGCGGGAAAAGTTGTTGATCTTATGTAAAATAAAATTTACAATTTTTTTCTTTAGCTAATTCATGTTTTTATTTTTACTTTCCTTGTATTCGTAATGAAAAGCACAGTGTTTAGTGTTTACCTCGGGTTAAAGAATTATTTAGTCCCTCGAACTATTGGCGCGTTTCGGGACTAAATAGGTTACTTTCACCCATATGGTAAACAAACGGTAACAATGTACTATATTATCGGACAATATAATCTTAGGTACGCGTACGTCCAGATTAAGTAATATTTTACAATCCTTTTGATTTAAACGTCTACATTATATACCATTAGTGATAACTGATGAATAATGATCATTCGAAATTTCAACTTGACTATCAAGCAGCAAAAATACTCTAAGTTTTCATTTTTTTTCGGCTTTGCAAACTTTTTTACTTAGTATGTTGTTTGGAAGTCTAATATTATATTTTTATGTAAAAATCGTTTTTATATTATTATAGGTAAACCCTTTTTAGTTGTACCTAGTAATAGTTTAGTTGTTGTTCCACACATATTGTTACTATGTGTGTAATTCAAACTTGTGGCTCAGTTCTGCCCCCGCCCGACTTTCCGAATCGAAACGTACGAAATCGAATCGTTTGATTCACAAACGCTTGGATTCGATTTCGATTCGGAAAGTCGTATGTCTATCTCGCTCGCTTTCGTAATGCCAAAACAAGAGAATAGGGGGCCGGTCCCCCTATTCTTGTTTTGGCATTTCACACTTGTAATTTTTTTTATTTATTTCCACTAGTTTATTTTGTCCACAGATAACTACCAATCGCCACTATCCCATTGGCGTTTTACGACCGTTGGCGTTTCTCCAACGTCTGCGCATTCGGGGATTTTTACCAGTACAGACTCGCGAAGTTAACGTCATGTCTGCGCAGCATCGTCGCGTCGCTGCGCAGATGTTGGATGAATGCCACCGCTTGTACAACGCCAGCAGCGTGAATGCGTGTTTTAACGTTGCTTGTAATTATCTCCGTTTATATAGAAAACACACACAGTCCAACACACAGAAAATGCATCCACGCATTCAGATCACGCGCCTACAAGCGGAGAAACATGCACACATGCGCGTGGGTGCGGGGCGAAACGCAAGGTATGGCACACCGAGACTCGCAGTGCCGTGCGTAATTTTGAATGGGTTCTGCATTCCACTATCACCACAGCGAACGGCTTTGAATGAAATGACTCAGAGCCGCCGTGAATCCACAAAACGCAACTACGCGCGTGAGTGCGTAAAATCCCCACGATGATGCAGATCTGCACTCCCGCAAGTACGCGCGTAGGTGCGTTGACACGCAACATGCAGCATGATGCGTGCCAGTGTGATAATCGCCAAAGAGCCAAACGTGGGGTTCAATTCCTATAGTCGGCGATGATGGCATAAAGGCCTAAACACTTTATGAGTCTTTAGTGCTTAGAAAGAGTAAATATAGTTCTTTATGAAAAGCGTAAACGAGGCGAAAGGAGTATAATATAAAGATTGTAGGTGATGGATGTCTGTAATTTCTGCCTACCAATGGAAAAAGGCATGAGTAAGAATGTATATAGTATACATGTATGGCAGGTAAAATTTGAATGAAAAAAAATTAATGGCGCTGGTCACGTTTTTAGTGACTAGCATTGCACATCATTAGGTAGGTACATTTTGGTATTCAATTCTTAAATCTATGTGAATGGGGTGATCCGTGAGCTCAACAGCAACGGAGTTGGCTGCTCAATAGACGGTAAAATGGTTAATTCAAATTCAAATTCAAAATATTTATTTCAGATAATAATCCATATAGTGTTAGTAGTAATAAAACTTACCCTAATGTTAGTACCAATTATGTTGAGTTAAAAACAATAGATTATTAGATGACTAATGAACCATTGAACTGTTCGTTCAATGGTTCATCAGTTCATTTGTCTATGTAAGTCTGAACTCTGACCCACCTTCGTAGGAGGGGAGAATCCCACCGGTCTGAGAACACATTCAGAATGCCATTGGAGCAGGAGCGCAAGCGCGCCAACATGGACGCGCAACGCTTTCGCATGATCGCTGCGAACCCGTCTACGCACGTCTCCGCGAACATCCCTGACGCGCTACATCGCCACGGCAGTCAAAACGGCACGGCACGGCAGTTAATAACATTAGTAAGTGTCGTTAGATTTCAAATCGCATCAAGTCCACTTTTGACATAAAGTTAGCTTTTATTCTTATTTAAAAGGCAGGGGAAGTATCTTTTACAATATTTTACCAAATTGAACCAAGTCCCTGTAGTTTTCAAGCAAAATACTAGTTTACGCAGCAAATCGCATTGAGCCAATCCGATCGTTCAAATTGTGTACGTTGAAACTGCACTAAGTCCAGTATTCTGTTAGATCAAATGAAGCTAAGTCCGAAGGACTTGGTTCATTTTGACAAAATAAACCTAAATCCAAATTAAAAATTCCTTTTTCTCGTAATCTAGAAACATTTCATAGAAACAATGATGGTAGAGAATCCGATTTTTGATAGTCACACTACCCTCAAAATGAGATAATAAAAAGCCTTAGGGTCAGTTCACACCGAGACGCGACGCGACGATACTTGAAGAGGCCAGTGATTTCACGCTGCGCCGCGCGGCGCGGCGCCGCGAGACGCACCGCAACGTCGTGAGGCGCATCTTAAAATCGTAGGCAACACGACGCCTCGCGGCGCAGCGCGGATCATGGAGATTGACGAAAAGTTATTCTTTTTTGCATCAATTCTACACGAAATCTGAACGGAAATTGTAGAGAAGTCGCTTCGCGGCGTCAAGCGGCGTCGCGCGGCGTCGCGCTGCTTCGGGCGGCCTCGTGAGGTGCAGCGCCGCTCATGCACGCCGTGCGTACCGACGAGCGACACGCACCGCTGCGCCGCACTGCGTAGCTCTACCCCGCGTGTAGAAAATAAAGTTATATTTTGAATCGCTCTTTAACCTTTTGACCGCCACAGTCGTGTGTAGACGACAAACCAAAATGTGCCCAGCACGCCACGGTCGCGAATGGTTGACAGAATTTTAAACGTAAATAAATGTCATTAAACAGCATTGTTTTGTGTTTTTCCCTTGTTAATTATTTACCTTGACTCTTCTTCATTTATTTGAAGTGAACTGCTTTCATTAGATTTCATCTGTAGTAACATAAGATGACAAAAAAGAAAACCAGTTAAAAAGTTCGTGCCCTCAAAGCCACAGTCACCTCAAGCCACAGTCGCCGTAACTGTGACACAAATTATTACATTTATGTCATAAAGTACAAAGCGCGATGAAATAAAACTCAACACAAGGATGGTATAATAATCTTTATTGAAATTAAAACCCATGTAAAAAAAATGTTGTCAGTTTTCTATGAGCTTTATCGATATAATTTCGCCCTCACTATTATTTTGTAGGTATTAAATTATGAATTCGGAGCTTGGCGCTGAGGGCACGCTTTTTCTTTTTTGACGTGGCGGTCAAAAGGTTAAAAGTGTGCGCGCAGCGTCGCGTCTCGGTGTGAACTGACCCTTTCTCGAACAGAAAAGAAAACCGCTTTTTATGAATTAAATCATTTTGGACTTACTTCAATTTGAAATCTAGCGACACAGTTATGCTGATGACATGGTGCTGTTGAGCCCATCGATCAGTGCCTTAAGAAAACTGGTTAGCGTGTGTGAGGTGTTTGCAGAGACTCATGGCCTAGCGTACAATGTCAAAAAGAGTGAGCTACTGGTGTTTCGGGCTGGACGTAGGAGTCCTTCTCACGTTCGGCCCGTGACACTAGCGGGGGTAGCTTTAAATAGAGTTACTCAATTTGTGATACCTAGGTCATGTATTAAATGAGGACTTGACCGATGAAGCAGATATAGAGAGGGAGCGCAGGGCGCTGACGATTCGTTGTAATATGCTGGCACGTAGATTTTCCCGATGTTCTTTTGCGGTAAAGAAGACATTGGTTAGGGCATACTGCCAGTCTTTTTATACGTGTAGTTTATGGACTAGCTACACGCAGCGAACCGTCGATGCCCTGCGGGTCCAATATATTATAACAATGCTTTCAGGTTGCTGATGGGATTGCCTCGCTACTGCAGTGCGTCGGCGATGTTTGCTGAAGCTCATGTGGACGGTTTTCACACCATTAGTCGTAGGAGAGCAGCATCGCTGATGCAAAGGGTGAGGGGCAGTCCCAACAGTTACCTGAGGATAATTGCAGACTACATCCATAGTCCTGTTTGGTTGGAGGCATTGAATTGAGCTGCACGTTTTGTAGGCTGAGTGGCGTCTTTTCTCTTTTTATTTCTTATTTTTTGTATTACTAACATAGCTTTAAGTCATCTTACTAACACTCTATGGACCGAAAAGTCTGAAATAAATGTTTTGATTTGATTTGATTTAAAAAATATATAATAGTAATTAAACTGACTGTAGAATCCGTTACGCGTAAATTGACGATCAAGATATTACCTACATGAAAAAAAGATCACTCATTATAACCATTATAACCATTTTTAGGGTTCCGTACCCAAAGGGTCAAACGGGACCCCATTACTGAGACTTTTCTGTCCGTCTGTCACCAGGCTGTATCTCATGAACCGTGATAGTTAGCCAGTTAAAATTTCTACAGATTATGTATTTCTGCTGTTGCCACTGTAACAACAAATACTAAAAACAGAATAAAATAAATATTTAAGGGAGTGTTTCGAGTTTTTTAGTTTTATAAATAATGGTACGGAACCTTTCGTGCGCGATTACGACTCGCACTTGAACGGTTTTTTTCTGAATACCTACGACTCTCAAGGCGTTTTCTGTTTTTACAAATGGGTAGAAGGAAAACACAACAACTAATATTCAAGTACAGAATTTTATTACGTAGGTAGGGTAGGCTCTTTCGTTGGCTTCGTTTAAATTCTAGAAGGTACAGGTGGCTGTGCAGGATAGACAAGAAAGGAGGGGGGCTTATCCTGCAGTGGAGCTCCACACTGGTATTGTTAACGGCGTTCGAAACAACATAGGGGACCCGTTTTTGGGACGGGTCGGTTAAGAGATTTCCAGATTGGCTACTGCAGTTCCTATCCAGAAGGAAGGTGTTCTACTGGATGGATGAAGTGAGGAGGGGTGGGATGTCTGTTCCTCCATAATTTAAATCTTTCATCTAACGCACTGTCTTTAGAGGAAGTCTCACGAAGCTTTTACGGCAGTTTGAAGATTTTAAAATTCAAATTTACATTCATTTATTTTGTGAACATAAGTGAAAAATTGGTGGTAAAATATATAACATTCAGAAACTATCTATGTTCCGCTGTTAAGCATACAAAATGTTTCTATAAATTAGATAGGTACATGAAATTAAATTTACATCAAGAAAATAATAGTCTCAAATGAAGAAACAATACAATTTGGTTAATTAAATCAATTTTAAAAACGGTTAAAAAAAAAAATACATTGCATAAAATGTCAGCTATAATGTCAAAATTAAAATTACATGCACGAAATGTCAGAGTTATGTCAATATAAGTAAAAGTCAAAGTGTATTCAATGAGCGAATAGGAATAATAAATAATATTTAAACATTACAACAGTTTGTCATTTAGAAATTCGCAAACAGAATAATAAACTTTTTCGATAAATAATTGTGAAAGTCTTTTTTTAAATTCATTAAGGTTTTTACACTCTTTAATTTGTTTAGGAATTTTATTATACAATCTGGGTGCCATTGCAAATACACTTTTATACAGATTTACAGGGGGTGGAAGTTATCTCGTTCCTGATTTCCTTTCTCAGTGCGGCGGAGATTTAGCGCGATGTCAACTTCTCTAGCATGGGCAGAATGGTGCCACACTGGGCATGCGATCTCCCCAGCAGAAAAAGTAAGACATAGGCGGATAGTGCGGAGAACCTGTGGCGACGCTCCCCAGCTGGTGGGTGTATTAAGGCGGAGAAAACATTATTAATAGCTGTGATAAATGAATATTCAATCAAAATCAACAAAATAAACGTTTTACTAAGTTAAGGGTTGATTTTAATGGAATAGAATTAACAGAAAACATTTGACATAGGATAACATTAAAATTTAGATTTGTAACCTCACATTAAGTATATTTAACCGACTTAAAAAAGGAGGGTTATCAATTCGACCTGCATGTATGTAATACTTTTCTATATGCCACCTTCTTGTTATGGAATTGGTTTTATAGAATTTAATGTCTTTGGTTTACTGGCAGGTTTTGTTGTTTATGGGTTTAAGAAGATAGTTTTAAAATAGAACTGTTTGTAATTTGAAAAGTAAAATGACGTGTGTAAAAAGTTAGTCTCAATGAAAATGTTTAAGTGAGAGGTTTATAAGAATATGTTTTTGTGAGAAGTCTAGTTTGGTTATTTTGATATGAATATAATGATGTATGAGAAGTAAATTAAAAGCAGTGAAGGTATAACGAGTTTTAATATGTAAAGGAGGATCCCAATACTTCACAGCATGGGGAAAGGTAATCCAAAAGGTTCATTCTAATACTTCTAAAACATGTGTGCCAAAGGGGTTTGGGTAAAAGTGGCATGATTTTTTAAGTCTGCGGCCACTAATGAAAAATATTTTAGTAAGAACACAATAACACATTCATTTTCTTCTATGAACAATTATTTCCAAAATGCATCGGAGCCGAGATATACAGGATGGACTTTTCAAGTGGGTGGAAGGCCAAATCCGGAACTATGAGGAATAGCGAAAAACACTCAAAGAAGTCACGAGCCTGATTTTGATAAAAACTAAAACTGCATAATTGGTTTTTTGTAAAAACTCAATATTCCTAGCCAGGAACCGAAGCCGTTAATCTTAAAAAAAAAACACCCTGTATTATTACACCATTCGATAGTGTCGCTGCTAAGGATTAAATTCTGGGAAGTAATGACAAACGGAAAACGATAGGAAAGAGTTATTTTTTGATAAAATACGTTACAGTATGGAAACTGTTTGTAGGAACAACACAACTTTGACATGAGATATTTCAGCTCCGATATTATTTTCGGGAAAATTCTTTTAGGAATGATTAATATCATATATTCCACTATACGTTAACAACAATTATCTTTGTGGCCGCTGTGAAAAAAAATCATGCCACTAGTCCATACAAACTTACCCAATGCCCTTTCATTACAGTATGTATTTTTGTATGTTTCCATGCATAATTCAAAAAGCATAAATCGGATTGCAAATATATTTTTTAGTTGGGTAAAGGTATTTTAATGTTTTTTTGGAAGACCGTTTTTTTTGGTAAATATTTTTTATGATAGACATAAATTCAAAACTTGAACTATTATTTATAATATCTATCTTTAATTGTAATTGTTCGGTCCACGATTGGTCGCTTTTTTTTATTTTGCACTGGTGCTTTCTTCTTATTCTGCTGTTCAAGCTTTTTTGCAGCATCTAGTTGCTTTTTAATCCGATTTGTTATCTTAGCTTGTGAATTAAGTTGGTTTTCAAGTTGTTTAAGTGTCGGTTTTCTCTGTTGTGGTTTTGTTACTCGGTTCACCGTTTTCTTTTGAGCTGGGGCCTTATTCCCAGATGTTGCCGTCGCTGAAAATAAGAAAATGTTCGGTTTACAAAGAGGTAAAGAGAGGCAAAGGTGTGAACATGGCTCCTAAAGGCTCCCAAAAAACTTAGCGCATTTAAGGCCATAACATACGCCAATGACCTTGAGCAAACGAGACATAATTCAACATCAGCACCGTCTATCGACCATCGTCCGTGCGGCGGCTGACGTTTCCGAAGAAAAGTAAAACATGAGCAGAACAGACACACAATTTAGTTTCTTCCCGCTTAACTCCGTGGCAGCTGATTCGATTTTCATGACCAGATTTATTACGTTGATTTTCTATCTAAAAACAAAGAATGAAACAGACACGAAAAAATAATCTAATTTTGATGTACAAATAATTTCATGTAAGTATCGTTTTTGATGAAAACTAAAACTGCATCATTGGATTTTTTTAAAATCAATATTCCTAGCCAGGAATCGAACTCGTTGATTTTGGAAAAAAAAAGACACCTGTATTAATACACCATTCGATAGTGTCGCTGCTAAGGATCAAATTCTGGGAAGTATGTTACATTTGATGTTTTTAATTAATGTACTTGATTGATGACAGCCGCAGCGCAGTCATTTATACAATTTTGTTTTTATTCCAAATTATTGTAAACTCTTCGCAGGCAACAGTAAAACAAAGAAAAATAGTAAATTTGGTCGATTAGAATTTGCAAGTGAGTTGGCGTCAATAGTGATTTTGTTCGAGGTGTGGTACTAAATGTTTGGGTATTTTATCAAAAATTTACTGTTTACTTTAGTTTGCCGTATGTCATTACTTCTCAGAATTTGATCCTTAGCAGCGACACTATCGAATGGTGTATTAATACAGAGTGGCCGTCCACGCCCACTTGAAAAAATCACTCTGTATAAAGGTTGGCTTTTGATTACATTATAAAACGCTACACGGTCTTTGGTTCAACAAAAGAGGGGAGGGAGCAGCGACCTTAACTTGAATTCATTCTTTAAGCTTTCCAAAACGGAACGAACCAAAACAATAATATGTAGTACTAAAAGCAACATGCTTTTATGACGCTTTTTGTTTATTGCCATTGTAGGGTTCTGCTAACCTGGTTCTGATGAGATGACAAGTAATAGAGAAGTACGGAAGAAGAAGACATGCTGTGCTGACCCCAAATTAATTGGGATGAGGGCAGTAGAATGATGATGATGATGATGAAGAGATTATTAGACCCTCGTTAAGAAGCCGAATCTATTGGACTCGTGAAAGCAAATCATATATGCCCAAACTCAAAGGGGTTTACTAGTAGTCACTGATGAGTTCCACTATACATCTGCTAGCTCTATCATCAGACCTTCGACAGCAAGTCGGACGTGGGAGATATGGGAGTCATCAAAATGAATCATAATATGACCCCAAACTCAAGGTGTTTACCAGCCACTGAAGAGTTCCACACCTCATGGCTCCATCATCAGATCAGCTATTCCAAGGTTTAATTTTTAGTTATAAGTGAAGTTTACATAAGCGTGTTAAAAAGTCATTGCTTTTTCCTTTTAAAATTCATCTGAAAACTACCAACTGTGCTGCTAAAGTAGTACCTATAACGCAACTAGATGGCGTTGTCGTCGAAATAGATCGCGCTATGGTTTCGTTACACGAGTCTCCTTATATACCGGAGTCGACTTTAATTTACATTTTAATTTAAAAAGAATGGGAATTTTTGAATTCAACATAGCTTTAGCTATGTTGATCTTAATGTAACCTAACGGTACGTTCACACGGCGTCGAGTGTTTCTCTACCGAATCGGTTTTTGGCAGGATTCGGTTTAGTGGCATAAGTATTTCAATGAAGGAGTTCACACATGCATTCGGTTTCAAGACCGGCAAAAAAACCGAATCTTGCTGAAGTTGACATCCGATTTTGCGACTACAAACCGATCCGGCGATACTGCAAAATGCAGATCCGATACAGTGGTATAGGGCATTCAATACATGCGTTCATACGATACACGCAGGGGTAGATTCGGTTTTTTGTCGGATCTTGAAACCGAATGCGTCGCACAAGCTGGGGGAGGGGTGGGCGGGAGGGACACACTGCACGTGCGCTTGCCAGTCGCCAGTTCTTTTCGCCCGCTTTGACTGACCGCTCGCTATGACGACGAAAAATATAAACGTTGAAAATTTAATTTCTCTTGTCCAAAATCGGCCAGTTTTATGGGACAAAACTCTCGAAATATACAAGGATAAAAACTTGAGAACTGCTGGCTGGCGAGAAATATGTATAATTTTGAATGAAGATTTTGAAGAAATGGAGGAGAAAAACAGGCAGGATTATGGTAAGTTAAGTTTGTAATTTTTTAAAGTAAACAGGTTAAGTATTTGTACATTAGCAGTGTGTTACAAAATTAACGTTAGATTGATTCGTCTTGCCAAGGCACAGCTCCTGCTGTAGAAATAAAATAATTTGTGAATTCAGATCGTATAACATTAGCACATCGTCCACCTCGTGTACTATTTTGTTCATTGGGTGCATCTGTGAACACGTTAACCACTGATGATACATTGCTTGTTGTTTCTATGTTCGACTGTACACCTTCCATATCTATTATAAAATTATGAAGTACAGTGCAAGCCTTTACAATCGATATTGCTGTGCTGGTATCAACATCCAGTGGACGATGAAATATTCGCCACTTGTTAGCTAATATCCCAAAGGCGCACTCAACATAGCGTCGAGCTCTGGTTAATCTGTAGTTATATATTCTTTTGTTTCTATCCCAATGGTTTCCGCCGTAAGGTCTCATCAAATGTTGATGCAAGCCAAAACCTTCATCGCCTATTACTACAAACGGAATCGATAAATCGGAATCGTTTGTCAGTGGACATGCTGCCGGTAATTGCAAATCACCATCTATTAGTTTTTTCCAAAAAGTACACTCCTTGAATATTGTCGAATCGCATTCTTTTCCATACGAGCCCACACAGATGTATGTAAATTTATAATATGAATCAACCACTGCTAATAATACGATGGAAAAGAAATCTTTGTAATTCATAAACATGGAACCACTGTTGTTTGGCTTTTTTATCCTAATATGTTTACCGTCCACTGCACCAATGCAATGGGGAAAGTTTGCTCTAGTATTAAATCCATTGGCGATATATTCCCAGTCAGATATTGTGTTGGGTAATGTCATAAACTCCCCATGCAAATTGTTCCAAATAGCATTCGTTACTTCCTTAATAATGTTACTGATCGTAGACACTCCGACTCGGTAGGCGTAATGTAAGTCCTTGTATGAACACCCAGAAGCCATATATCTGCAAGTAAATTTAATTATATTTTTCAGCTAAATCGATCGTAAAGAAGTGGACTAATATTAGAGACAGCTGGATGAGGAGTATTAATGAGAAAAAGAAATCAAAAAAATCAGGATCGTCTGCGACATGTCCGAGAGCCTACGTTTATCATCGTCAAATGTTGTTCTTAAAAAAAATTGTGACGCCAGCTGACACACATGATAGTGCAACTATTGCTACACCAAACCCAGCAGACGATAGTACAGCCGCTACAGTTACATCAGATGTTACCCATGACAGTGCGATGGCTCAGGACAATTTATTTGGTGAAGATGTCGCAAATAATCAAGATGCTACAGATGAAAGTCAACAAGAAACTAATAATGAAAATTTAGTAGGTGGTTCGAAAAGAAAAAAAAGCAGACCATCGAGGCAGAATTTAAACGTGTTTGATAAGAAAATGAGTGAGTTTATAGATTATCAAATGGAATGCAAGAAGAAAGAAGAAATGAAAGAAGACCGTAATTTGTTTTTCTTTAAAAGTCTACTTCCATCATTGGCAACGCTAAACGATAATCAAACATTAGAATTTCAATCAGGCGTCTTAAATTTATTGCAAAATATAAAGAACCGAAATGAATGGTCTCCTGCACACTCATCAACATACAACTATCAACCAAATGTGGCACAATCACAAGGCTATTTTACATCGCAGTACCAAGCATCACCAGAGTCTGAAAGTATTCAATCGAATGCTTCTGATTTACCAGACTTTCATAATATGTAGTTGGGAAACTTCCAACTGTGTACCTACCAAGCGATTTTCTATAATTTCTTAATCATATTTTTAATAAATAATTTAATTATAATAAAATACAGTATTTCAATCTTACCTTATACATATCGCTAATTTTTCTTCTGGTCTAATGCTTTTCCTCATATTTGTATCACGCTTTTTCAAATCTTTTTCCACTTTTTTCAAAAGATTATCAAATGTAGGTATAGTCATTCTAAAGTAGTTAAAAAAAAATTGTGGATCATTTCTTAACTGCTGCATTAGAGTTGTAAAGGCACCAACTGTTGATCTTCTTTGTACTATTGGGTTTAACCACAATCTTTTTCTACGACGCTGACGGCGATAATACCAGTATAGTATAGCAAGACTGTTCACGTCCATCGCTTCCAAATCAACGTGAGGAACTGTGCGCGCTCTTGCTAATAAAAGCCGGATGGGGAGTTCACACGAGATCCCGATACGAGGCCGTCGGATACGGCCAAGCAAGATGTGCTGTGTGAATACAACATTCGGTTTTTCCAGATCCGATGAAAATAAGATTCGGCAAATCGTGTCTCCGTGTGAACGTACCGTAACTCATCGGGATTCGGGGTTTATCCCAACGACGTGGAAAACTATAACCTGTCGGGGCACTTCGGGCCTTCTGTTAAAAAAAAATCCGAGTAAGAGGAAGGATATAGAGGCAGAGCAGGGCTCCACAACGAAGGAAGGGGCCACCTGAACTTGTTTTTTTATTAGACATGGGTTGTATTATGTGAAAACGATACCTAATCCTAGTATTTTAAAATACCTAATCTGAATCAAAAGGGAATATTTATTCAATATAGCTGCTGGCCTGTTACTGATATTATGTATCGTATGTGGATTGGGTAAGAAATATTCGGCATCGAGTATCCATGGACGTTCTGTTTCTGATATATTTATGGAACGGTGGATTATATTTCGTTTTTTATGGGCAAACAGTATTAAAGTCAACGAGAATACTTTTGTTTTTAACGTCTAATATAGTGATCAAAATTACCCTTTTAACTTAATGAGTGCGCCTACACAATGTGTTTATGATGGTGCAGCGTTTCGTTACGACATACATCGCTAGAGCACTAACTAGTCCAGTGGTATTCTACATAGACGGCGCTGGCGGCAGTGCTCCAGATTTTAAGGTACGGAACTACGGAATATGGCGTGTCGTGTCGCATCATCGTTGCGACACGACACGCCATGCAAATATGTCCCTAGCCATATTAAATGTATGAAACCGATTTGCTTGTGGCGCGTCACGACACGCCACGACACGTAAGTATGTTTTCGCCTTTATGCGACATTCAACAAGTTTAATGCTACCATTTCTAAAACTCACTAAGAGATGGCAGTATTACAAGATTTGTGATTACGTAGTTGCACTAGGTACGCAAGATGGCGTGCAAACAGTCATGCATTCGACGCTTCGGTGTGACCAGCCTTCGCTCAATTTCCATGAGTAGAATAACCTAGAAAAACTTATATAATAAAAATAATACAACAAGAAAACAACAAAATATTATAAGAAGCTTAATAAAATAACGAGAATGAATGCGTGGCACTCGAACGCATGCGTGTAGTATTACGAAGTTTCACTTCTTCCGCGCGGAGGGGCTCCACGCACTGTTTTTTTTTTAATATATTTTTGTTGCTGTTAAAACACAAAAGTAGCTACCTACCCTTTGTCCTAAACTACGTCTAGTCGTGCGCCGCCGGACGAGAAAGTAATAGCTAGACAAACAGGGTTACGGTAGAATCACACCTGCACGCACGTATCAGCGTTCTCGAGCGTGTCTTTATATCAATCTGTCACGTAAGGTGCTGCAAATGTTTGTCTTGTGTGGGATACAAGCTACCAATGAATATTTGATTTCTAGATAAACAGTGCCTATGAAATCAGCCACTCCCTGCGCCGACGCAAACTTTTTTTTTGTCTTGTTACTTCCTTTTGACACATACTCGTTGCCGATCAAAAAGTGATCAGTGTTGGTAACTGGAAACTAAAATTCGTCAGTTGAAGACACAAGCAACATTAACAAATTTCCTTACAATTTATTGTTCTGAGCTGCGCAAAAGGACGATTTACAATCGGTGTCCGTATCCTGTGTGCGACACACTGAGCAGGTGTTCTTCAGTGACGGAAACAAGCAACGACTTGTACCTACCAGTTAACAGAAGTAGCGACCGGCGACTGTGTCAGTCTGATCGCCGCTACAGGACACAGCAACTACGGTTTCCTGTGATAGTGTGCCGTGTCAAGGGCTGCGCAAACATAGACAGTTTGAGGTAACGACCTTCCTCTTGAATCATTCTGTCTATTGATAAAAACCGCATCATAATCCGTTGCGGAGTTTAAAAGATCTAAGCTTACAGTACCTATGTAAAGATGTAGTATGAATGTCAAAACGACTCACCGGTTACTGATCTGCTGGTCGATGAGCTTGCTTGATACTTCATGTACACAGCTGTAACTGTTTCCTTCTTCGTTTGCTTTGAACGATACGTTGCTGCATTGTTTTTCCTGGGCCTACGATCCGCCATGTCGGATGAACAAGCTCGTCACTAATCACTAACTCGGAACGCGGTAAGGTAAGATTAACCCAGATAACAGATTTATTATCAACAATTTCTGGTAGATTAGAAATAATTGATGTCACACTCACACTTATCTTTTCTTTGGCACAGTTTGCAAAACCATTGGTTTGTTATACGTAATAAGAAATATTTTAAAATAAAACAACGTTTGTTTACCAAAATAACTATAATTTACAAATACTTGTACATGAAAGTCTTTGTCGACTTGAATGTGTTATTCTTTACCAAACTTTCTGGTTTAGGCATCGGTGGGGGCGGTGGAGGGGGCGGTCCTGATAAAGTATTACTATTTACTGGCACTGGGTTTTGAATCTTACTTCTAACGTCTGTAGGCTCACTAGTAAAACTACGAGTACCATAAATAGATACTGGCGCGCAAACTTCGTATCCCAGTTTAGAATAGAAGTTTTCCTGTCCTTTCGTTGATAAATGAAGCATTCTTAACTTTAATACATTCTTACAATATTCTTCAACTTGTCTCATAAGATAACTACCTAGTTTTTTACCTCGCATTGCCTTACTTATAACTACAGTTTCTACAAAACAACTTTCTGGTATGCTCGGTATTGATGTTAATTTACAATGTCCGAGGAGTTGCTTCATGTCGTTGATGAGAATTAAACTGGTTGGCAGGTGGTTGCACGATGCTTGGAGTGACATCATCCGGGCTGTCTCACTGCGGGGCCACTCATCGTTAATTAGCTCGCAACATGGCTTCAAATATTGAGGGTTTTCGTGTAAGCGTAATACTTGTAGGTTTTCTGATTCCATTTTTTACCTAGAAACGAAAAATTATTAAGATTATTTATTTTAAACGGGCAATCTTGCTTCGCTACTGTGCTTTAGTTTTTATTCTATGGTCTTAGTTAGTGACATTGTGCATTGACTTGACAAATTCAACTTTGACACCAAAGAGGTTGTTTGACACTTTTAAAAAACGTCAAAAACTTGGATCGAGGTTAGAATTTAGATTTTATTTGTTGTTTTCTACGATAGTTGCCACAATAGTGTAATTATAAATAATTCTATGAAAACGAATGGTACTTACAAACTAAACTGTATCCATTTCTGGAGCTATACTTCACACTGGCACAGTATTTGTGATTTTTATCTGGTAATTTTTTAATACATATTGTTTGCCGCGGCGACGAACGCAAACTAACCTATTTATAGCTGTCACACATGTTTAGAGCAGGCCGAACTGTAGATCACCTCTGTTTTAGTATGATCTAACTTATTGCGACATTAAAAGTATGTAGGTTGATTAGATAATATGCATTCTTCCTCAGAGATTGTAAAAATACTATTCATTACAACAAAGAGATTTTCAGGTGGCTGGTGCTGTAATGTTATTCTAAATATTGCTTTAAAATCCATGAACAAAACCTGGCTACTAAAAATATATCATGAAAAAAGGTTTTAATTAATAATATTCCCTTACAGCACCCTGCAGAAGATTAAAAGTTTAATCCTAGATAAAGGGTGCAGAGTTACCTACGTAGTTTGATGTACAAATTGCTTGCTTGATGTGAAGAGTCTCTTTAGATCTGCATACTATGATAGTGTTATACTTCCTATGCCATAATTTATTTACCAAATAAAACAATACACTTTACATAGTATCATAAGAAATGGTTCTATATTAGTTTCATTTTAATCGACTAGCAATATAGGTTTTGAAAATGAAACAATAGACCGGACAATGACAAAAAAGTCGTAATCTATTTGCAAGAGATAATGGGTTGCTGTCGTCACAAGTGAAACATAATCAAACTTGTGGGATCACACACATTTTTTACATGTCATTTCTTCTGATTTGCTCTCTATGGTCTCTAAAATCTCTTTGGTTGCAGAGAACCACCAGAGATCATGGATGGTGACGATGATGTGCCGTCCCTGTCTGTAGAGACATTTGCAGCTCTCCAAGAGTTCTATCTGGAGCAACAGAAGAGGCAGGAGATCCTGGACAAGCTGCAAGCTGATAATAAAATAAAAGAAAATATATTGTTCGATGAAAATTGGGTAAGTAAAAATAAACTTGAAACTATTTATAATAATATTACATTAAAAAATAATGCTCAATTTTTTTGAGATAAATTGTTACTAGTCAAAATCCACATCTGTTAAAGTCATTTTATATTTTGAAATAGCCTGATAGCAAAGATCGGATTTGAACTTAGCTCCATAGCTTAGTATGCTCCATTTCTGTCTATAAATGATTTTTGACAGCCCTTCCCCATTAGCCTATTAAAAGGAAAAACTTTCGAAGTAGTTTCCTTCACATATGACAGCCATTCCCTTCTTTAGTAGACAATTAGTTAGTTGCACAATTAACCAATAATTCCAATACTAATACTTCCAATATTAATACTTCCAATACAAATAACATTAACCAATAATTGAAACAATATTTTATTTTGGAAGTGAGACTAAACCCGATAAATTATCAATTTACTGCCAAATTAAATTTTAATTTGCTTTGAAATAAATAAATAGTTAGTCATTGAGTTGATGAATCAGTGACGTCACATTACGTCGCTATTGCCATGAAAAATTTAAGGGCAACTGCTTTTTTTAAGCTCAAAACAAGTAAATCAATAGGGGATCGGACTGGGTAAAAAACGACATTCTATTTTGTCCGTCAGACAGGTAATACAAAAATATTAGACACGTATTTTTTGTTTTATCAAAATATCAAAAAAATACTTAGAACTCATTAAAGTTGGAGAGTGGGGGCTTACTACGTCACAAGTAGGTATAAAACTTACCTACATGTGACGTCATGCGCCATTTCAACTCAATATATCTCCGTAATTTTATGACCATGTGAAAAAAGAAAAAATACGTGTCCAATACTTTTCAATAAACTAACCGACGGACAAAGAAAAAAAAAATTGGATTATCCCCTATTGATTGGTGGGTCCACTACCCTATTTGTGATGATTGTTCCAGCAACTGAGTCAGTTCTGGTACGACGAGGCGACGGTGCAGGCTCTAGTGAAGGTCGCAGACAGGACGGTGGGCGCGGGGGGCAGGGTGGCGCTCATCTCCTGTCCCACATTGTTCGTACCTGTCAAGAGACAGCTCCAGGATAGAGCTACAGGTATTCTACACCGTTACATTGTTAAACTACAAATAGCTACTCTACGTTTAGGTATATTATGTTGATTGCAGAATAAATAGTGCTATTTTAAATATTAAAATAATGTATTCCAAATGGTATGTACTTACTGTACACATTTTCGAGTCGTCATGATACGGCCCATTCGGTCGGCTAAAAGCTTAACCCTTAAATGCATGATTTTTTGTTTTGTGATTCGAGAAAATGCCGCTCACTCAGATCAAGTTGTGCCTAGACGTCCCAAAAATTATAATGTCGAACTTAGTTTACCGATCGGCACGGGCCGAATGAATGCCAAATATGAAAAAAATGAATGTAATGTGCCTCGAACAAGTCTCTTCCTCTCCTTACTGCTTGCGCTAACCCACCTGCACTAATGCCTTACACATATCATTTGCAGTAACTCTCCTGGAATTCGATCGTCGTTTCGAAGTCCACGCTCCTGACTTCGTGTTCTACGACTACAATAGTCCTGAGAAGCTGCCCCCCGAAGCCTTGGGCTCCTACGACCTGGTAGTAGCTGACCCTCCCTTTCTCTCTGAAGAGTGCATCTCCAAGACCTCACAGACTATCAAACTCTTGGCTAAAGACAAAATAGTCGTGTGTACTGGGGCTATCATGAAGGACAACGTGAAAGAACTTCTCGGCCTTAACCTGTGTGAGTTTCGACCTCAGCATAGAAATAATTTGGCGAACGAGTTTTCGTGTTACGCAAATTTTAATTTGGACGAGATTTTAAGGTGATACGTATACTTTAGTTTAGTTATGTCTGTTATTTAATGGGTGCTAAATGTATGGGTCGGCCGGATTCGGCACATGTCGAACGGTAAAATTGAATGACGAGTCAGGCCGATAGTGTGTAACACGCCTCAGCAACTTTATTATATCAAGTTACACTACACATACAAGTGTATGTGTAGTGTAACAAAAGTGTATGTGTATATAAAATAATAGTACATAAATAAGTATCATTAATTTTGAATAGTATTTCTGTGTGTGTCGTTTAAGCATTATTGAAATATTTTTTTTTGCCCCAAATCTTAGGCGAACCTCGTGGACCCTTCTGTATCCGGTAGGTAACATCGTTGATCCTGGTCACGACTCGGTATGGTCCATCCCATTTTGCTTGCAATTTCGGAGACTTCCCCTTGCTGCGCACTGGGTTATGCAGCCACACCAGTGAATTCTCGTCGAACCCTCTACTGTTTGCCTTCCGGTCATAACGGGTCTTCATCCTCTCAGACATTTGTTGGCCGGATTGTCTGATATGCTCATACACGTCATTCAACTTGTTACGCAAGTCATTTGCATAATCTGTAACACTGCGTGGAGCATCAGGGGCAGTTCCAGTGATTAAATCTGCAGGCAACCGTAATTCCCTTCCAAAGTTCGCGAAGGCTGGTGTCACAGTCGTACTTTCGTGGACTGCACTACGGTAGGACAGAAGAAACGGCTGTATGTGCTTGTCCCAATCCCTTTGCCTGCTTTCCACAACTTTTGCCAAATATCTTTCCAACGTTTGGTTGAAACGTTCCACCATTCCATCAGATTGTGGGTGGTAAGAGGTGGTTCTGGTTTTGTGAGTACCCATCAATCGGCAAGTCTCCTGAAATACTTGTGATTCAAAATTCCTTCCTTGATCACTGTGAATTTCCAAGGGTACTCCAAAACGACAGAACACTTCCTGAACCAATTTATCTGCAACTGTTGTAGCTTCTTGGTTAGGAATGGCGAAGACTTCTGGCCACTTTGTAAAGTAATCCATGACAACCATGAAGTACTTGTTTCCACTTTCACTCTCTGGGAATGGTCCCGCAACGTCAAGTGCTATCCGTTCCCAGGGGGCTCCAACGTTGTACACTTTTAATGCACCTCTGCTGCGTGTTTGGGGTCCTTTCACAGCCGCACAAGTGGTACATTTGCGACACCAGTCCTCCACATCCTCTCGACAGTGGATCCAGTAAAACCGCTCTCGGATCTTCAGTAGAGTCCGTTTTACCCCCATATGTCCGCCTGAACATCCATCATGATATAGCCGTAGAACATCCGGTACTTTAGCTTTAGGGACAACCATTTGTAGATGACACCTGTCCCCTCGAGCGTTTTCCCATTTACGGCACAAGACTTCATCCTGGATAACCAAGCTGTCCCATTGTGCCCAATAACTCTTTGTGATGGAACTCATCGCTGCCACATCACTCCACTTGGGTTTAGGAGCACCAGCTGTGATCCACTCGAAAATCGGTTTGATGTCCAAGTCATTTTGCTGAGCTTGCTGTAGGGTTTCCTTCCATTCATCGCTGAGATCTGTTCTAAGCATCCTCACGGTTGCTACCTCCTTAGTCTCTTGCCTGGCACAGTGCTTACAATCTTCAGGACAAGGTCTTCTTGACAAGGCGTCTGCGTTACCGTGAGTTCTCCCACTGCGATGTTCAGTTACGAAGTCAAACTCTTGCAATAGCTCAATCCATCTCGCCACTTGTCCCTCCGGATTTTTGAACTGAAATAGCCACTTCAAGGCAGCATGGTCAGTTCGCAGCTGGAATTTCCGCCTCAGCAAATATTTACTGAAATGCTGCAATGTTTTTACTACGGCAAGCAGCTCCCGTCGAGTAACGCAGTAATTTCTTTCCGGTTTGGATAAAGATTTGCTGAAGTAAGCAATCACAACCTCCTGGTCTCCTTTCCGTTGAGACAGCACGCCCCCAATTCCAGTATTACTTGCATCTGTGTCAACTATGAAGTCATTTTCAGTGTCAGGATATCCCAAAATAGGTGTTTTGCACAGACGTTTCTTCAATTCCTGAAATGCGACGTCACAGCTCTCGTCCCAACAGAATTGTCGCTTTTCCTCAGTGAGCTTGTGTAAAGGTTTCGAGATGTCGGCAAAATTCTTTACGAACCGTCGATAGTAGGAGCACAAACCCAAAAAAGCTCTGACCTGTGTCTTGTCTTTCGGAACTGGCCAGTCCTTGACGGCGACTACTTTTTCCGGGTCTGTTTGAACACCTTCCCCCGAAACTATGTGTCCTAAGAAGTTCACTTGTTTCCGGAAAAACGAGCACTTCTTCGGACTTAACTTGAGATTTGCTGTTTGGATTTTCGACAGCACTCGGTTGAGGTTTTTAAGGTGGTCTTCAAATGTACGGCCCACGATGATTATGTCGTCTAGATAGACAAGACATGCGTCTTCAATCAATCCGGCGAGTACTTGCTCCATCAGCCTTTCAAATGTTGCAGGAGCATTGCACAATCCGAATGGCATAACTTTAAACTGCCATAACCCCTTTCCTGTTGAGAATGCAGTTTTCTCTTTGTCTTTGGGGTCTATTTCTACTTGCCAATAGCCACTTTTCAGATCCAGCGTGGTAAACCACTTCATTCCAGTCAGCGTATCCAGTGTGTCATCGATCCTAGGCAGTGGATAGCTGTCCTTTTTCGTGACGTCGTTCAGTCGTCGATAATCCACACAAAAACGCATGCTGCCGTCCTTTTTCTTTACCAGGACTACAGGAGAACACCATGGACTGGATGAAGGCTCTATAACACCGTCCTTCACCATTCCATCAATCATGGTTTCCACTTCTCTTTCCCGTGCAACAGGCAGTCTTCTTGGTCGCTGACGGATGGGTAACTCGTTGCCTGTATTAATCTTGTGCTGAACCAGTCCAGTTCTCCCTATGTCAGCATCATTTGTAGAGAAAATGCCGGCGTACTGAAGTAACATTTTCATAGCCTTGTCCTTTTCTCCTTCAGATAAATCGCAGTTTTCCAAAAGCGTTGACACGTCAAATTTTGCACAACGAATTTTATTTCCGGTAGGCCGATCTTGTAATTGACGCATCCAAGCTACTTCTTCGCAAGTGCCGATCAAGGTGCCCTTCTTAATCACTTGCTCCTTGTCACTTGGATTTAGTATGCGTACTGCTGCGACGTTGGTGGCTTTTACCAGAGTTCGTGCCGTCTTCCATGGAAAGTCATTGTTCGCCCTTTCTATCAGAACACTTCGAACTTTGTGTCCAGAATACTGAGGTAGACGAATTGGCACGATCGTTTCTGATCTGCTAGGAAGAACAATCTTCTTCAAGCAGTACACCTTCCCTGATGGTGCACCTTCCATGAAGACTTCCTCTAAGCCACATTTCAGTACTCCCTGATCAACGTCGATCTCACAACGATGTTTCCGCATGAAGTCCAAACCCAGGATACAATCGTCCACTATGTCGGCCACGATGACATTGTGACAGTAAATTCTGTCACCCAATTTTAACTTCACTTGCTTCTTGCCTCGGACGGTTATGTGCTGACCGGTAGCTGTAAACAATTGCATACGGTCGTGGTTATTGAAGTAGTCCCCAAGAAACCGACTTGCTAGGTGAGAATTATCGACCGTGTGAGAAGCTCCAGTATCTAACGTCAGTTTGCATGGTATTCCGTTGACTTCGCCTTTGATGGTCAGGCTGTTCCCGTCATGAGCTTGTGAGATCAAGATCCTCGGGGCTCTTTCAATACCAGCCAGCACCCGCCCCCCAGTCCTGGCATTTACTCGTTTCCCTGCTGTGGCTGGGCAGTCACTTCAGCTACTCTCCCCTGCTGAGATTGATCTTCTCTCGGTGTGCTTCGCTTAGGACAGCTTGACCGAAGATGACCCCTTTCTCCACAGGTGTAACACCTAGGGCTGTACCCTTGCGGACGGTCGCGTACAGGTGACGCCACAACCTCCCTGATGCGGTGTGTTCGGTGGTCCTGCCTCACTGCCTCTACTTCTAAGGCATGGGCCAAGGCGTCTTTCAACGTCTCATGATGCCCAAGTCTCACAGCAGCTCTAACTTCCAAGTCGCGTATTCCGTCGACGAAAGCCTGTACCAGATTCCCATTGATAAGTGCAGGGACAGACTGGTATGCTTTGCGGACCAGCTTTTCAACTTCCAGGGCCCACTGCTGCAGATTCTCGGCACTGCGTTGAACGCGATCCTTCAACTTAGCTCGGAATACGTGCTCCAGGTGCGCATCGCCGTATCTGGACTCTAAAGCCTCCAGCAGCTGCTCGTAGGTCACATCCTTGCCGAGCGCCTCAAGGATGTTTAGGGCCTGGTCTCGGAGGCCCAAGGTGAGCGCGGTCATGGCTTGTGCTTTGGTCCAGCCATTCGCCTTCATAACGGCCTCAAATTGGATTTTATAGGCCGACCACGAAGATGTTCCGTCGAATGGAGGCACTTTAAACCCTCGTGCTGAAGGTGCAGTAACCACGGAAACCACAGTCCCATCTCCAGCCTTAAGTTCGTCTAAGGCCTTCTTCACACCAGCAATCTGAACCTCGGCCTCCGAGATACGATTCTCATGCTGGTGGACATGTTCCTTCATCACCTTAAGATCTTTGCTACAGGTTGCGTGAAGATCTTTTATCAGGAGCATCTGTTCTTCCTGGCGGCGGACCTGCTCCTCTTTATCTCGCTGTAACTGCTCCTCCAACCGGTGAGCTTGCTCCTCTTGACGGCGAGCCTGCTCCTCTTGACGGCGAGCCTGCTCCTCCTTATCTCGTTGCAACTGATCTTGCAACTGGCGAGCCTGCTCCTCTTGACGGCGAGCCTGCTCCTCTTGACGGCGAGCCTGCTCCTCCTTATCTCGTTGCAACTGATCTTGCAACTGGCGAGCCTGCTCCTCTTGACGGCGAGCCTGGTCCTGCAGTAGTGCCATTAAAACAGTCAAATCTGGCGCCGCAGGTGCTGGAGAAACTCCGGTTGAGCCAGCGACTGGCTCCGACGTAGGCTGGGCACCAGCCGGTGTCTGTGTCGGAGAATCTCCAAACCTCCTTTGGTCCATATCTTGCTGTCGATGACTTCTGGTGCGGACACCGTCTATATCGTCTTTTGGTAGAATTGGCATAATTTATCCTCACTTCTGACACCAATTGTTACGAGCTGGGTATAGGACAAATTAACACACTACCAAATAAACACTAAAAATCTTTAATTAACTTAAAACAGTTTAAAACACTTCACAAACACTTAAACTTAATCACTAATCACTTAGATATCGCACTAGTCGTTCACTTCGATCGCTTCGTTTCGTAGCCAAAATCAGACTAACTCACTTCCGCTAACCCGTCGCCTATTTATACGGCCGACCCATGTTCGAGAAACTTCCACAACTTCCGTGAATGTCTAGGTAGTTCCTTAGGGGAAACCCATCCTTCGAGAAAGTTCTACAACCTTCCCGAACCTTCTAGATGGCTCTATAGTGGAACCAATCCTTCTAGAAGGTTCAAGAAAGGTCCAGAACTTTCTCGAACTTTCTAGACACTTTCATCGTGGAACATTCTAGACTCGACCGTAGTCCTAGAATGTTCTCGTAAAGCAGTCGGCGTAACAATGTTAAATTATATATTGTGCATACTGTTGGTGATCTAATCACAAAGAAATGTTTAAAAATAAATTAAAGTTAATAATAATAATATTCTGAGTGAATTAATCGGATAAAACAAATGATCATGTTTATTTGATTGATTGAGATGAACATTTAGATTTGAATCTACACTTCTTATGACTTCTGTTCTGTAGAAATTCTGGAATCGGCTAACCGATTGCCAATTTCCTCGAGATAGGATTTCGTCAAGAGGATGATTTTCTAGCTAACTTTTAGAGGCTACTGCTGACCGTGTACTTCCGGGAGTTGCTGTGATGCCAGCTTCTTTTAAAAGGGTTTTTACCTAGCCTGCGATGACGGTGCGTGATGCGGGCTTCGGCACACCTCTGACTGTAATAAACAAATTAAATGATTTTGCAGCATTACGTCTTTCATTTAATAATTCTATGTTTTTTCTCCATCCAGAATATAGAATTAAGGTTACAATTGTTGGGATAGAACTACTAGAAGTTTCTGTCTGTGATTACTCCAATCTGTTTTCGAACCAAATTGAGGCTACAATATAACACATATCAGGATCGAGCTGTTGCGAAAGTAGGTGAGCGTGGTCTCGAAGGGCGCCTAATACTATGGCTAACATTTCTTTTTGATTGCAGTGCAGTGTTTTTCCTCTTGAGAGCAACTACCCGATACAGCCTGATTATTCAGTTGCTCTCTCCAACCCTGGTTTGATGCATCTGTTGTCAGGAAGTTTACTGGCTGAGGGTAATGAGGTCATGAGGTCATCACTGACAATTCCACCATTCCAGTTCCTTTCGAACATTTTGTGGTAGTGGGTAGGATTCCGATAAAGGGTCTGGTAGAGAGTTCATGCACATTAATAATTGCAGGTGAATGAGCCGACCTCGAGAAACAACATAACTGGCAAAGTTGAAGGAGTCCTATTATTCTCTGCATTTCCTTTACAGTTACTATTCCTCGCTCGAGAACTTGACTCACTATTTTGATTAATGAAGAAGTCTTTTCTTTTGGCAGGGATTTCAAATGGCTCCACAATATTCCTAAATATGTTATATCGGCTGTGGCAATCGGCTAAGACATTCCAGAATTTCTACAGAACAGAAGTCTTAAGCAGGGTTGACTCAAATCTAAATATTAAACACTTGTTTAATCCAAATAATTAACTCTGAATATTATTTTTATTAACTTTAATTTGTATTAAATGATTATTTATTTTCTTTGTGATTAGATCACCAACAGTTTAATTCATTAATATGTACCATGTACCTTCTAACACCTGTAATAAATATACTTTCTGATAACTTCATTGTATTTATTAACACTTTAATTTTCTACGTCCTCGACTTCGGTTACTTCCGCGATCGGGCCGCGAGCTTCGGTTGTAAAATTAATCTGTACTGTTGGTATATTGATCGAATTGAAAGGTGGTTGCCCCTGACCTTTCTTTTTGTAACTGGTGCGAAAATATCCACCCCGCAAGCATGAGTTGTCATAGGCATGTGTGTGTATCGGTATGCCTGCCTAATATTTTTGTAATAAACAAAACTATAGAGCTTCACGCGGTGGAACTAATAATCATCGACTTCTTTTATAAGCTTATCCAATGTCGGATTAATATTGATTTACTTAACTGGTAATTTACAGGATAGTAGTCTGAACGAAAAAAAACCGTTAAAAGTATGATTACTTTCTTTTGTATGAAATATAATATTGCAATTTCGAAAATATATTGTATTTTTTTGCAATCGGTCTTGTATCGATGCGCACAAGTTGCTTCGACGGGGAACGGAACGTCAATGAACTAAAAAAGTAGCTCGTGCATTTTACGAAACTAAAATGGCAAGCAAACACCAGGTGGCGCCACTGAGTAGGATATACCAGTACTAATAGATAAGAAGTCGACAGAAACGGATATGCTCTCTCAATATAAAGTTTCCAGTGAGGTAAGTATTTTAATATGCGTTAATTTCAGGTAAAACGCTCCTATTGTGGGTGTCGCTATGATTTAGTGACGGTCAAATAGTTTAATATTGTTGAAGTTAAAGAAATAAAACAACATAATATTGTAAAACATTCCCGTTTTATTGTTCATCCTTAACAAACACTAATTAATTTGTTACAATACATTATGCTGGTAAACAATCAGGTTTCATTAATTCTCTCAATTTGATAATAATTATGCAATTCATTTGCTAAGATTAAAATACGCGCATTTATGCAACAACACCAATTTATATTGGCATGGCGGCTTACTGTTAATATTGAATTTATCCCTAGATGTGTGGTTGGGTGCTCATAAAGGCTTATGTACTAAGTAAAGGTATAACAGATTTATATAACATGCATAGGCCTGCCTTAGATAGTACGGTACATGAGGTGGATGCGATGCGTGAGGGGGACGTGCTGACATTTCGGCGTTAAAAGAGTGAAAGTTGAAAATGTCGTAATATAGTGCTGTATGTTGTACTAAAATATTAGTTACAAATTGCAATAACTATTATCGTGACACTAAATATTTACTTTAAGTATAAAAAAAGCACTTTCCGAACATCTTCTAAATGCTTGTTTTACACTTAAAACTGTAACAGATAAACTTGTATTGACATTCTTTCATATTTTGGTGCAACATAAAGCGACATTCCATTTTCATGTAATAATATGAATGAAATTCATCAAAACAACGATTATAAATATTTGACAGCTATTTGCGACGTTGCCAACTTTCAGAACGCATCCTTTTGACACCCTTCCTGCACCGCGCACTTAACAGCAAGGTCCAAAAGTTACCGGCTTCAGCTATAAAATTAAGGATATCTAAAAAAAAATGGAAAAAGTATTACTTTTTATTGTGGGTAACTTCAGTAATCACGATAGTTTTGTATTTATGATTATTCTAATGTGTGTAGGCTGGAAACTTTTGTACCTGACCATATACAGGCACCAGACGGTGCACCGTCTCGGCTAAACAGCAGGCTTGCAGTTATCTACCCTGTGACAATAGCAAACACCCTTCGTCGTTCATAACCAGGTTCAAATAATAACAGTTAGCCGACACAGTTAACTCAAACATTAACAATATAGTTACATATTTCATTGACATTTGAAAACTTACAATAACTGGAATACATTATGCGCGATAAAATACTTGTCGATGGAAATGGACAACGAAAATAATAAAAAGGATAAAAGAGATTAATGATAAGTATTAGTAAGTATCTAGCTATACATAAAGCGTCGACTGGAAGTTCCAGAGAATAGCGCGTATAAATAAACAAAAAAAAACAGTTTTATTATACTTGCATAGATATAAATAAAAATAGAGTGATGTAGAAAGGCTGTCCATTACCATCGATATTTTTTATAACTAAGAGGCCATATGTGGTGATGTAATAAAATATCGATAGACACTCTCATTTATTATTACTATTTAATAAATTCTTCCCTTAACACTATCAAATAAATAAATGATTTTTACATTTTAACTGTAACTCGCAAATTGGATGAAAATTTTAGGTAATATAATTATGTAAATCGTATTATAATTAACATTAAACAACCAAAAATCTGTAGGTATTATCAAATAAAACAGTAACCTACAATATTAGGTTTGTAGGTAAATAAAATTATATAGTAATTACTACTCAAATTTTGAGAATTTTTTTTGAACTGCAGTAGACTAAAATGCAGATTGGTCTGTTAAATTCATTTATACATACATCATCTATCTAAATAATTATAGTTATATATAGTTCTAAATTATTGTGTATCAATATTGACCGAAAAAGCACTTTAACAAAGCAGTCCTTAAAAACATTCTTAAAAAAAAAAAACGAAAATTTGTACTAAAAATAAAATAATATTTTATCATCAAAGCTGATTTTATTCCACAGCTACACTGCAACATGCACTTATAGTAGAACTACTTTAAGAGTGACGCCCCGTCATTCTACAGAGGACGCAATTGTTAGAAAAATTGCAATTATCAATTATTTGACGCCATCATTCACATTTAATTAAAGTTTTCTAGCTATAGTTATTAATATTATAACATTTATTGGGTCTATCTACAAGGCCATTATATTCTACTCTGATTTGGCATATAAGCCGATTTTTTTAATTTTTATTATTTTCATAAGTCAAATAAATACTTAAATAACAATTACATAGATCTAAAGGCTCATAGCGAAAAGAAGTCTTAGGCAGATCTGACCTGACTTAGGCTTGAAGTTAAGGGATAAAGTTTTTTTTTAATTGACTCAACTCAACTGTCACTCGTCGTTTATAGGCAGAAATCGTGCTCGGGCCAACAAACAAACAAAACTGAACGCAAAATTTTTAATCATGAGCGCTGTTAAGTTTTCGTAATTGCGTTCAGTTTATTGGTAAAATATTATGAGCTTATTAGTAAAAAAAGTAACATTTAATTCATTCAATACGACTGTTTTTTATAGTACGAACAGCAAAATGTTTAATGACAATGCTGAACTAATTTTTTTACGGCTACACTTGTCGTAATATGTTTTTTTTTCCTGTGTATATTCTGTAAGTATTTGGAAATGTATTTGTATAGCTACATCTAAGAAATTAAAATTTTAGACTCACGATAGTTTAGTACGCATGCGTTATGGCTTTCCGTTACGTTCGAAAGCTCAAAGAAGCGGTACTGTCGCGAAATAGAAGAAATTATCAGTCCTAAGCAATTAACATAACATCACGCCTGTTCTGCCTGAAGGGTTATGCAGAGCTGTTCCATAGTACACCTATATTTCAACAGTTATGTAATGTGGTAATAGGGGGCAAGCCTATTGCCATAAGCAATATAACAAAGTCACGGTTTTTTTTTTTAATATTTTTTCTGATTTTTATAGTCAAGCAAGAGGTGTTTTGTAACCGTGAATATTTAATTAAATTCACAAAATAACTGATCGCTCTTTTATATGTAGGTATTTATAAAATTTAAATTAATATTTTTAGTAGAACTTTCCAAGGGTGCTTTATGCGATCTGTTAGTCATTAATTATATTACTTTAATATTCTGTCCAACTTTTCAAAAACTTCTTTAAGGTAAGTTATAAATTATAGAAAGGTCATAGCAAAGAGCTATAGCAAAGAGTTAGTTAGAAGAGAAATAACGCCCGTTTAAAATAAAATAGTAATAATAGCATCAAACATTAAACACTAAAAGACTTGTGAAGTTACAAAACTAGCTAATCTAGCTAGTTAAAAATGAGAAGTAACTAAATGGTCTGCTATTTAAATAATAATCACAACCGTAGAAAAACAAATAAACTAAATTGTCTTTACAGGGTCACAGGTTGCGGTTACCTAGAAATAATATGTTATCTTAACTATAGAACTATTAATAACGTGTGATAACATGTAGTCAAATACAGTTAGACCAAAAGATACGCGCTTCGGTAATCTTTGTGATTTCGAATAAGCCACAGAGACAAACCTTCTAAGTTTTGTACTGCCGCCTTTTGTTTGGTATGGTATGGGTATGTTTTCTAGCAATGTCAGATGATTTTAATGTACAACTTTCAAACCATGGTAATAAAAAAAATGAAAATACATTCATGGCTGTGAGGCTCTAACTGATCTCTAAGCCAGATCTCATCAACGCGTGATCGTACTTCAGAAGACTGACAATTATTACCGAAGCGCATTCTTTTTCCGGAAGATCTGTATGAAAAGTGGTCTGATATGCGACTTAAAAAAACCACTAAGCTGTATTTCCTCAAAATGAGCATGCATTTGTGCTACTTATTAGCTTTTGTGTTCCCGACTTTACGGACAGATTTCAACTATTAAAATTGATACTGGTCATTTATTTAGGATATAGAATTCAATTAGAAAAATATATATATGAGAAGAAAACTTACAGGTAGTCCAAGTTGCAATAATTTATATATATTATATGGTTTGTATGGCCCACCTTATACAGAGATAAAATTTTATTTATTTATTGTCTATGAATATAGGTTATGTTTCACTTAGGCCTCACAACTTACGGGTTAAATTACTTAAAATCTGTAGTTTCTGATCTCCATGATTGTCAGAAATAATTTCCCTATGACTTCTATTGTTCTGACAAAATTATAATAAATATATTGTAAAATAAGTTATGATTCTTTATTAATTTAGTGGTAAAAAAAAGCAATGAGGATGTTACTTCCGCTATCACGAATATTGAATTTATCTAGTAGAAATTAAGTTGATTTCAAAACACACTGCTGTAAAACAAAACTTATAAAAATATTCTTTAAATTGTTTAGGTTTGGGTATAAAGCCGTTTTTTTACACTGAAACGCAATATAAATCGAACCGATATATAAATAATACCGAATATTGAATAGATATCCTCTAGAAAAAACCTCAGAACTAATTTTCAAGTTTCTTACGAGCTATGAAGATCTTTTGGTGCTCGAAGAGAGAGGAGGCGCTTTCGGTAAAAAAACTTTATTGAGTAAACGCTGTTAGTTTTGATTTTGACCACGTGTATAAAATTTCCCTGTATACGTCAGTTTTACACACAGACAAACGGACGTTATATATACCTATTGATATGCACATAAACCACTACAGTATGGGGATCAAGTTGGAGTTATTTACGATAGTAAGTTCTGATTTGTGACGTTCAAAGAAAAGAGGTAAGTTTGAGCGTTAAAGCCTGTCTCATCGTCAGGAAGCTATTCTAACGTAATATTACGCTTGTCTCTCCAATGAAGGTAGGCAGAGGTATATCGATAGTATGTACTATAGGTACGCCTCTGTGCGCATTTCATATGAACAGTTATGTTTAAGTCCTATGTACGACACGAGCTACGGCCAACTTCTGAATAAAAGGGAGATTCATAAAGGAATATCCAAAAATACTGCCGGAATCGGCAATCGAACCCAGAACCTCATGTTTGACAGTAACGTTTGTGACTACTAGACCAAACAACTGTTATCTGATCGATTTTTGATAGATATCAGGCCCTATAAACTTTTGAATACAACAAAAAAAAAAAAAAACTACGGAAACAGAATATTATACCCTAGAAATAATACTAGTATGGAAATATTGTACATGGTATTTGGCAATCATTGCCAAGTGAACAGCAGTCTTAAAACATACCTACATATATACTTAATCATATATAACTGACAGCGAGCGTTTATCAAATTTAGGCCTGCACAGTTTCAAAAATTAGGCGTAACAGAGTAATAAAATAAAATATAACATTAAAAAAATAACTAAAAAATTGTGCATGTTAGTAAGCGTACTAAAATAAAAATTACACGAATCATACGCTCAGTACAATTTTATATAAGTCTAAATATATTATATCTATATCTTCGCCCATCCTGTGTCAGGCAAAGGGTCACATTTTAGAGCACGCCACGTATAAAAATATACTACTCAATTTGGGTGCTTTATACAGGTTGTCTTACATATAGAGACACCCCTGGATTCTGAAAAGCTATTCAATAATCTGTTTTAAGACTTTAGCTACTCTTTTTCGGGTCAGCACTTTAGATTCGGCAGTATTTGTTGAGCATCAAATCTGACCACGCCATTACTATACACACGCGGCTTTGATTCGGTTAGTGCCGATCGGTAAACTATGTTCGGCAATTTCTATCATTGAAACTTGTTCGGAACAGCCCAATAAGAGGTAGGCCGAGCGACTTAAATTTTCTACAAGTATTTATATGAATCATGCCGACCCGGAAATGCACGCAGCAAATTTTAGGCCAAGAGATTCTATTGGAGAATTGCTGAGACTTGATAGACCTTTCAGAAACCAGGTTATAAGTGGACTATTTTAATAACTAAAGACAAGCATTGATGCGGGTAGAGTCTGAACCACTTTTTTCGGTATTAAATTAAGTTTAATTTCTACTTTTCATAAAAATATAAGTTAAACGTAGTTGCAGTCTATATCAACACCTTTAGTTACCACCATTTTTATTCCTTCAAGTCAAAAACAAAATTAAGGGTCAAAATCACAATATGGCCGTGTCCTAACCAAAGCAACGGCTTTGATTAGGAGACGGAGAAAAACTTAAATAAAAATATATAGATACATATTTTATATTGGTCCACTGTATAATAAATCAGTGAATCAACTTATAAAAACTTAATATCTCGGCTTAATTACATTGTTAGTGACCAAAGAAGTCGCTTCACTGATTATATTTCTGAATGGGTCATCAAAAGCATAAATACATGGACATTTTATGCCTTATTGACATATTTATGCATCTGATTCCCCGTTAGGTGTCTCTAAATGTAAAATGGGGGTATGTCCTCTAAAATTAAGGAAATGGAAACGAACTTAACAACTAATCATTGCACAATATACAGATATCATCAATTATTATTAAAACGATATGCATAACCGATGTATGAGGGATGCAAACTTGTTCAGGTCGGAACAACCGATTTAGTTGAAAAACATACATATTATGCGTCTATCAATTAGTTTGTGCCGATCGGCAAGCACCGTTCGGCATCTACCATCGCTGGATTATTTTCACGCCTGCTTGAAGCAATTCTAGCTAAACCGTGTGGCTTTTTCCCAAGCATAATATAATATTTAATTTAGCCGCCCGGTTATCGACCTAAACTTGTGAGTTCACCTCTTACAAAAAAGATTGTTGTAATGTGTTACTTTAGAAATGATAAGTCAAAAGAAATTCATGGTGATTGAATATGTAAAAAAAAAACTTATTTGAATCTGCATTGTGCTAGGTTTAACGAGACACCCTTTATGGAAGTGTAGTACTCATGAAAATTAACACGTCAACAGGATAATTCGGGACGAAAACAGCTTTCATGTCGATTTCAGATTATTATTTATGTATTAATTTAATATTTCATAGTTGGTCCCACAGTAAACTTGTTAATTTCAATAAGACCAATAAACTTCATCTCTCGTTTAATGTAACACCCTGTACATAAATCAAAGTATTTATTGCCCCAGTCATCACCCAGAACCTCTAAAAACTGCAACTAATCCAAGAAAAAAACAGGCAGCCATAAGGACCGCTGACAGAAGTGAAAAATCATGTGGCGCATGATGCCACGAGCATGTCGAGGTCATCGGTGACGCAAACCCATAGTTTTTTCCCCTACCAAAAATCACTCAACGCGACTAAAGAAGTTTTAACTTAAAAAATCTGTTATTAATTCAAATAATTTCATAAATCAAACCAAAGCTTGAAAATATTTTTTTGACTAAACACATCAAAAAGTAACACATTCTCAAAATCTTCAAATAATAAAACAATGTCTTTTCAATGTGGAATAACTTTAAAAACTAGTGTTTGAAATACAGTCAAAACAGAAATCTTATGCTTTGCGATCTGAATAAGAATAGGATTGAAATTCACGCCATCTAGTATCTTTTTAACTAACTATACTTCACATTAGGCTAGACTAGAGAGCAAATGACATTCAAATATATACCGTAAGAAAAGTGTTTTAAAGTCCAAAGATGACTGGAGCCGTTTGATGTCTGAGTCGATGTTCATACAACTTAGTTCTTTATAACAACGACAGTATAGTGCACTATTCATGGCATTATTATTCATCTGTTTTGGTCTGCACCAAGTCTAATATGACTATGAAGTTCAAGGTAGTATGTTCTTGGTGTAAATCAACTCTATTTTTATTTGATAGCTAGACATTGATATGCAATTACAAAAAAACGTGTTTAAAAGCCTCGCAGACTGAAATAGTAACAGTAATATAAAGTGATTTTCTACTTAGGATATTAAAAACCCTGTAAGATTTGATTATGTTTTTCCGACATATATTCAAAATATTGTACCGTCGAAAACAATGTTTATGAAACTTACCGACCAATTCTTACAATTTAAGTTTTTATACTGACATGGTCACACTATAAATAACACTTGTAACGCACTCGTTTGTCAAAACAAATAATAAACATGGTAGATATCCCTTTACAAGTGTTATTGGTAGAATTTCTTACAATTTCATATTTTCTACCAAAATGGTAGATATGTGACGCGAAATGGGGATGACACCTAAAATGTTCGATTTTCAACGATTACTACCTAGAGGACCATAATTTGGGTAATATTAAAAATAGGCCTCTCAACAATGAACACAAAAGGTCGTATCTATGAGTTGGAGGAAAAACAAGTGCGGAATGGAAGACGTTTACGTAAAGCCAGAACTATTTTTTTTTGCATTAATAGGACTATACAAAGTAAACCTTGTCTTCATTGGTATACCATTCATTTTGTATTAACGCAACAATGCGAATAATTCCACAAATACGCTAAGTATAATACATTTTAGATATATTCAGCAATCAGAATGCCTCTAGCACACATTAAGCAATAAAAATGTTGATCTACCCTACAGTAAAAACTGTTAAAACATTGGCTCAAATTACGTGTTCACTTTCAGTCTGCGAGACGTTCGTCAAAATACATAAAGAGAAGGACATAGGACACCCCAGGGTTAGTATGTATACAGTACACGGCTGAGGACAAGGCACATAGAGAGATAAACAATCCCACACATGTATTATAATTTGACATTATCGAGCAGGTGGTGATCATAAATATGTATGCACTTAGCAAAATTAAAAAGTTATTTTCTAGAAGAAAACGAGCTTAGTATCTAAAAAAAAAACAAAATACTTTTCTCTAAAAATCTATTAATTTCAATCAATATTTTGGGAGACAATAACTTCTGAAGTTTGCTATGTGGTGTATATGAGCTTACATACATGTATATGCTTAAGTTGCAAAATCTTGCAAGTAGCAAGCATATCATTGTTACATTCACCAATAACAAGTTGTTATGGCTGAATGGCATGCCAGCTACTTGCAATAAGGGCTTTATGCGAGTGACAGATATTTTAAAAACTCCATATGCCTTGTCTAGAGGCGCGTAAAGCTTTATGATGCGATCAAACCGACCGGACCGTCTGCGGACATTAGACTTTAACAAATTTTTCAGTACGCTATCTGTAAAATATTATCACCATTGTAAATTACTCAGTACAAACTGGCTTGTGGAAGTCAGTTAGGCAGTCGCTCCGTGTAAAATACTGGTACAGGTGGATCCCGTTAGACTGGAAGCCGACCCCAACATAGTATAGATGATGGTCACACCACCAATGTGGCCTTTCTCGTGGAGCTGGGGTAGATCGGATGATGAAATCTCTCACCTGTGCACAATATACGGTTAGGACGCGAATTTACGGATAGTGGCCCGTTACAGAATGAGATCTGTGAGTATGATGTCCGCAGTGCGGGGCGGTACGCTCGCGCGTGTTACCGTGCGCGGTGCAGCAGCGCGCGGAACAGCAGCAGCAGCAGCAGCGCCGCGGCGTGCAGCAGCAGCGCGGCCGCCGCGCCCAGCGCCGCCAGCAGCGCGCGCAGCACGCCGCCCAGCGCGCGCCACGTGGCGAGCTCCGACCAACATCATCCCGTGCCGCACTTGCCGCTCTCGAACACGCCCTGCCACACGACAACGCTATTATTCTTTCGAAGACTTTGAAAAAAATTATAAAAATAATGGTCCACTGCTGTCAACCTCGTGTGCCTGTTATTAGCTGCAGAACAAATGTTTCCCTTCTATCCCGATCTAGAGCAATTGTAGACAGATCCTCTAAAAATAAGTCCACGCTGCGCAGACGGCGCAGGAACCTGACCTTCCTGAAGAACAACACGCTGAGCAGGCGGCGCAGGAACTGTTACTGACCTTCCTGAAGAACGGCGAGAAGCTGACGAGCGCGTCCCTGGTGAGAGGCCGGTCGGGGTGGCGGAAGGGACACCTGGCGTCGCTGGACACCACGCTGAGCAGGCGGCGCAGGAACTGCTCCAGCTGCGCTCGCCGCGCCCGCGCCACGCCCTCGCCCGCCCACAGCGTGCGCGCCGGGAACGGGATGCCTGACACCTGACAAACGCAATGATTACGTCATTTAGTGACGTCTTACTAAGCAATATAAATTTACACAAAGCTAATCTAACCGCGACAACGCTGGTATTGCATAAGGGTCCATACAAATCAGAGGGTGAGTAATACAGCAGCGCTGAGGATGCCATGTGTCACGGCCATTCTTTTAGTTTGTTATATTATTTTGTCGTACACGCAGTTTGGTCAGTGGCACCATAAGTGCCCCACGTGGGGTCGCACCTTGGGTCCGTAGAGGCGGCGCATGGTGAGGTAGAGGTCGCGGAAGCGGCGGTAGCGACGCAGCAGCAGCCAGCGACAGTCGGGCAGCACCACGCGCACCTCGTACTCGTGGTGAGTGCTGGCGCCCGCGCCGCGCGTCACCCAGCCCGGGATACTCACCACCTCGTCTGGGGGGAGGGGAACCACTCAATACATATTTATCTTTTTTTATTTGTCGTAGGGACTATGTCGCAGGGATGTTGATGGAGAGGGAGAGGAAAGCCAAAGAAAAGATGGATGGTGTGACGAATGATATGAAAGAGAAAAAAGTAAATGATGCCGTGACGTCAACAAGGGAGAACGGAAAAATAAAACGCGTTGCACCGACCTAAAGTAGAATGTGATAAAGGCGGGAAGATGATTTATTTGTATTTATTTGTCGCAGGGACATGACGTGCATAATTTGTACATTGTGTATTAAGGGCGGTAAGTAAGGAATTACGATCGAGGCTCTAGTAGAAGCCCGAAGTCGAAGACTGAGGTCTTTCTGAGTCGAGGTTCGTAATTCCCGTACCGCCCGTGAAACATACAATGTTTTTCATCACATTTGCGAGTTAGTCATTAGTCACTTAATCTGAACAAAAATACATTTGTGTCGAATACAGGATAAATACAATAATAATAATAATAATCAAAAAAAAGCTGGCAATACTAAAGTCAAGACGTCTTCCAATTTCATTCCATAGTTTTAATCAATTTAAATTTTTAAACAGTTTATTTTTCTAGTCTGATACCCTATTTTATTTCTACAATCAATTATGTCTGTATCAACACAAAATTACACCAAAAAATCCATGAAATATATTTAAAATACAGAAAATAGAAACTGGACCTAAAACTGACATGTATGTCAAATACATACATGTCATGTGTGAAAATAAGAAATAAAATGAAAAGAAGACGATGTTGACCAGAGCAGCAGCTCGAAGAGCACGAATACCGCCTCCGGACTCGTCGCCCCGCTCCGCCTCGCCGCCGCCGGAACCCAGCCTCAACGTGAGTGCTGTGACACCGGCCGTGGCAGTTGCGTCGAGCGACAGCGACGAGTACTTCTCTCCGCCCACGACGCCACCACCTGTTCGTCGACGGGGAGGACGCCGGCCACCGGACGGCTTAGGACCTCGAGGCCCACCGGCTTCTGATAGGGTCCCAGCTTCCGGCGGAAGTGTGCAGCGCATGCGATGGACGCGACCCATCAACGAAAATGTCATGCGCTCATACTATGGGGCTACAGAGGGAGGAAACAACCTGACCGCGTACCGTGTTCGGATGCTCTCTCTGTTTCAGGTGCTTGAGCCAGCTGTCAACGTGTCGGCGCAACGACTGTCGGATCAGGTGCGGGTCATCCAACGTAATCATATGTTGGATGACACCGTACTTGATCGCTTGCGAATTGAAATGCAGGGTAGTCACGTCATTATCCCTCCGTCGCAGGCTGTGGTTCCACCACAGTCTAGTCAAATTGTCGATCGCGTGGACGAGGTGAGTAATGACATGGCTACTAATGTAAGTACCCAATGCAGTGAGGAAATGAGAAGTGCTTTGGAAGGTGCGATTCGAGAATATCGGTACATGTCGCCTGAACTTAGACCACGTTTACCTCGTTTGCCCATGCATAACAGAAATAGGGCGCTGGTGGCTGTTCTGGATTCGCAGTTGTCAAACTATTTTGATAACTGCGAAGACCTCACTGATGCTCACACAATCCTGTATTGTGCGGCTGTAGCGGCATGTCGTGTAGCTCATGTCAAATTTTCTGATGACAGAACTACACGACCTAAACCTGCCGTACCAGCATGGCAATGCAGGATTGAGCGACGTATTGGTGGGGCCAGAACACTCATCGGCAAACTAATCTGCTTCAGGGAGGGCAACAATCGCCCTCGAGTGATGCGTTTTGTGAAACGGGCATTTGCGGGTACTGATATTAGTCCTCGAGACTATATGTCCCGTGTCACAGAACGCATCGACTTCCTGAAGCAGAAAGTGTATGCATGGGCAAACCGTATTCGTAGGTATAAGCGGCGGGTGGAACGATACACTCTGAATCGCACATTCCTAAGAGATGAAAGGTGGGTGTATAGGACTTGGGAGCGACCGGACCAAGGTGTGGCTGACACGCGCTTACCGGATGATGACGCCATGTCCTTGTTCTGGCGCAGCATCTGGTCGGTGCCTGTTAGCCACACCGAGGGTGAATGGACTCGGGTGGTCGAGCGAGTATGCGATCCAGTTCCAGAAATGGGGGCTATCACTATCAGCTCCCAAGACGTAGCTCGTGCAGTCCGTCCGTTGCCTAACTGGAAATCCCCAGGGCCGGACGGACTGCACAACTTCTGGATTAAATGGATCCAGAGGTCGCACGCTCGCTTGGCGGCCCTATTCCAGTCAGCTTTAGAATCAGGGTCGCTGCCCGAGTTCCTGACTACTGGAATCACCCACCTGCTCTATAAATCGGGTAGTACTGCGGAGCCCAAAAATTATAGACCTATTACCTGTCTTCCGACATTGTATAAAGTTCTTACATCCATTTTGAGAGCTAAAATTTGCAAACACATTGATGACAATTCGATCATGTCCGCTTCTCAAAATGGATGTAGGAACGGATCCCGCGGTACTAAGGAGCTACTTCTCATTGATATGGCCATTAACCAACAGGTTCGCCGTTCCCGAAGGGATCTGTCGACATGTTGGATAGATTATAAGAAGGCCTATGACTCGGTGCCACATACATGGCTCATGAGGGTGCTAGAGTTGTATAAAATAGATGCAACTCTGCGCACCTTCCTGATGTCGTGTATGAGGCAATGGAGGACAGTCCTTAGCTATTCAGGATGTCGGCATATCGAAGGGAATAGCGAACCAATAAGGATAGAGCGAGGTATTTTTCAGGGCGATAGTTTGAGCCCACTTTGGTTTTGCTTAGCCTTGAATCCTCTAAGCACGCTGCTGGAGGATTCAGGTCTGGGCTTTCGGTTGAGGACAGGTGGTCAGGTTATATCTCACCTTCTTTACATGGATGACCTGAAACTCTTTGCCCCCAACGATTTGCAACTGATGGACCTACTGAAGGTAACAGAAACTTTCAGTAGCGCCATCAGGATGGAATTTGGTGTGGACAAATGTGCGGTCATGCATGTAAGGCGAGGGGGGATTGTGGAATCTGCGGGAACCCAGCTCTCAGATTCCATAAATCTTAGAGCCCTCTCAGCGACCGAAACCTACAAGTATTTGGGTATGTCGGAAGCGCTGGGCATCAATTCTGTTGACATGAAGCAATCGTTGAAGGAGCGCTTCTTTGGCCGCCTGAGAAAAGTATTTAATAGTCTTTTATCAGGCGGAAATAAGGTGCGTGCCTTCAATGGTTGGGTCATGCCGGTTTTGATGTACTCTTTCGGCGTACTCAAATGGACTCAAACAGAACTAGACGCCCTGGATAGGAAGGTTCGTACATTGTTGACGGCATATCGAATGCATCACCCACGTTCCTCGGTTATGAGACTGTATATCCCGCGGAGTTGTGGAGGTCGAGGCTTTTTAAACGCCAAGACTCTCCACAATCGCGAGATATGCAGTCTCAGGGAATATTTCCTAGAAGCCGACGTGGGGATGCATCGAGATGTGGTCGCGATGGACAAGGCCCTCACCCCGCTCTCCTTGGCAAAAGAGAACTGGCGCAAAACTGCAGTGCTTGACACTAATGACCGCAGGGAAGTATGGCAGAGTAAGGAGCTTCACGGACGTTACTTCAGTGCCCTGCATGGACCTGATGTAGACCATGCAGCGTCCGTAGCCTGGCTACGTTCCGGGGAACTCTTTGGAGAAACCGAAGGTTTTGTTTGTGCAATTATGGATGAAGTTATGATGACAAATAACTACCGGAAATTTATTGTGAAGGATGGCACGGTTGACATATGTCGGGCATGCCACCGTCCGGGCGAATCGATCCGTCACATTATCTCCGGATGTTCTCGTCTAGCTAACGGAGAATACTTGCATAGACACAACCTTGTAGCCAGGATTATTCATCAGCAACTTGCTCTGAAATACAGCCTTGTGGAATCGGAAGTGCCGTACTATAGGTATGTGCCCGACCCAGTTCTCGAAAATGGCAATATCACACTGTATTGGGATCAATCCATCATCACTGACAGGACTATTGTAGCCAATAAGCCTGATATAGTGGTGGTGGATCGATCAGAGCGGCGCGCAATGATTGTTGACATAACGGTTCCACATGACGAGAACCTCGTGAAAGCCGAGAAAGATAAGCAAATCAAATATCTTGACTTGGCTCGCGAGGTTGTCGACATGTGGGATGTTGATTCAGCGATCATTGTGCCGATAGTCGTATCAGCCAATGGCCTAATTGCCAAGAGCCTCGACCAATATCTGATGAGGCTTTCGCTAGGCAGCTGGATCAAGGGCTTGATTCAGAAAGCGGTACTCCTGGACACGGCTCGTATCGTTAGGAGGTTCCTTTCTCTGGAGCCCTGACCGCCGGTGGCTTGGACCCTGTTCCCGATACCGGTGGGCTACTATTTTTATATTTTTAAATGTTTTTGTATATAATTTTGTAAAAATATTTAAAAATGTAATTAATATGTATAAAAATAAATAAAGGAAATAATAATAATCAATAAAAGTTACATTCAATAAATAAAATGTCAAAATAAAGTAGAAATCAATATAATCAAAAAAAATAAAATGTCAAGAATTAGACTTTAACAATAAAACAAGTTACACTGTGGCATTATTTTTGTCCCTAAAAAACTCTTCTATACTGTAGTAGCACTTCGTCAATAGGAATGAGTTTAATTTGAATTTAAATATTCTTGGACTATTAATCATTTTTAGTTCTAAGGGCAATTTATTGAAAATTTGTACAGACTGTACTTTAGAGCTATGTTTGACAACATTTAATTTTGGCTGCAAATAATTAGGCAAATCTTTCCTGCGCGTTTCCACCTTAGTTTCCCTTTCTTCCTTTGTCTCGTATTTCTCTAGGTTTTTTAGAAAACTACTTAGTAGAACCAAAATATAAAGACAAGGTACAGGTAGGATTTTTAATTTCACAAAATGCTCTCTACAAGATTCAGTCTGCTCTAGGCGAAGAATAGTTCCGAGGGCTCTTTTTTGCATAACAAAGGCTGCATTCATATTGTATTTATAACTGTTCCTCCATAGTTTGATACTGTACCTCAGCTTGGACTCAACTAAGGCAAAATAAACATTTCGTAACTGAGCAATGGTTAGTTCGTCCCTTAAACTTCTCAAGGCATAGCATGCACTGCTGAGTATTTGTGATTGCTTCCAGTTCTTGTTTCCAGCTTAAGAGCGCATCAACTTGTATACCTAAAAATTTTAAATTTTGTACAATTTCCACTTTATTTCCCAATGAAGCTATTTTAATACTATCATTATTCCTCATAGTTGATTTGAATAGCACATTTAGTTTTTTCCACATTGAGTTTTAAATTGTTAGTGGAAAACCAATGTTCAAAAGCAGACAGTGCATGATTCACTTTATTTTCTAAATCCCATACAGAATATTTAATGTCTGGTACTATCTTATACATATAGTTTGCTAAGTCGTTAAGAAATATTATAAAAAATATTGGACCCAAGATTGAGCCCTGTGGAACTCCCTTTTGTACTCTAACAAGCTTTGATTTGTTAATTTTTTCATGCCCGGTTTCAACTGACTTAATTTCGACATACTGTGATCTATTCTGTAAATAAGAACTGAAAAGCTTTAAGACGTTATTTCTTATCCCATAGTGTTCTAGTTTGTCTAAAAGGATTTTATGTTCAACAGTATCGAAGGCAGAGCTAAGATCTAGGAATAGTCCTGCCACTTTTTCTTTATTATTCAGTTTTAACCTAACCTAACCTAACCTAACCACATCATCCAATATTGAGTCTATTGCATCAATGGTTCCTATGGTTAATAATTATGAATATACACAAGTCAGCACAAATATTATTACGAAATACGTGAACTGATTTTTAAGCGGATGGCGGGCTGTTTGCCCACACCACAGATTATACAAATGTTTTGATCAGAAACGTTAAGGGCAAATACTTACCTAGGTATACAGCTGTGACGGCTATATATATATCTATATATATCAAAATGAATCCCTATTTCCCTTGGTCGCATCACGCGTGAACGGCTGGACAGATTTCGATAAAAAAAAATTGCTGTGTTTGTTATTGTCAGGAGAGGGTTCTTAGGTAGAAAGTGGGTGGGTGGGTAGTAGGCAGGTCGTAGGCAGATCGTAAGCAGGTCGTAGGCAGGTCTTAGGCAGGTCGTAGGCAGGTGGTAGGCAGGTGGTGGTAGGTCGTAGGCAGGCGGTAGGTAGGTGGTAGGCAGGTGGTAGGCAGGTGGCAGGCAGCTTTTAGGTAGGTGGTAGGCAGGTGTTAAGCAGTTGAAATGCAGGTGGTAGGCAGGTTGTAGGTAGGTTATAGGCAGGTCGTAGGTAGTTCGTAGGCAGATCGTTGGCAGGTGGTTGTAGGTCGTAAGCAGGTGCTAGGCAGGTTGTAGGCAGGTCATAGGCAGGACGTAGGCAGGACGTAGGCAGGTCGTAAGCATGTGGTGGTAGGTCGTAGGCAGGTGGTAGGCAGTTGGTAGGCAGATGGAAGGCTGGTCGTAGGCAGGTGGTGGTAGGTAGGTAGGTAGTAGGTAGGTAGTATATTTTGTCACCGTATGACTGTAGTAAGAAAAGTAGATTATGCACCTCGCTAAAGTGAGTTATTAATGCACGAGTTATGTTGGTGCCCGAGCGCATGCTAGGGCACTAAATTAACAAATCAAATCAAAACACGAGTGCATTAATAACTCACTTTGCGCTCGATGCAACAATCTATTATATTTATCTATCTAAATCACACACAACGTGTAAACGGACACTTCACGAACCATTCTGTACATCAAACTGAGTAATCCAATACAAAAAAAAAAAAAAAAAACTGGAAAAAAACTTTTTTTTCGGGTGAATCACGGATTACTGTAGGACCAAATGTACTGCTGTACCAAAAGTACTGCACTTAAAACATTGGGCTGATACATTGAATAGTGCAGGGTTCATGGAGGTATTTAAAGTTATAATAATAAACTCTTGTTGTGAAAATGTTAAAACTTTGACTTCTAGTATCTCCGTAACTAGAAGGTTCCTAGGTATGGTCTAGTAGCACAAACAAAAGATCGCAATGACGGAGACAACAAGGGTTCGTTGCAGAATGAGCCAAAACGGAACCCTTATTGTCCGTCTGTCAGTCTGTCCGTATATCACAGCCCTTTTACTCCTAGTCTATTACCACCACACAGTTCAAATTTGGAGAGGTGAGTTCTATAGCTGCGACAAAAACGTGAATAAGTACATGAAAAAATGGGGTGTCTTTTCATACATGTGAAGATTTAACTATATGTTGCAGTCAAAACTTAAACAGGTTCCGTTCGGTTCGGTTTTTTTCAACAGTCATTGCTCTATTATTGAGAAAAAAAAAAACAAAGTGTGGTGCGATGGACTGACACCATGACTGAAAACCTATCGTGTTTTTTTTTTCTATGGAAAAAAATGGTACTTACTGAAGTCTATTGGATGCATTAATCCGGAACATATCGTTGGATCCTGAAAAATAAAAAACAAATCAAACCTTAGTTAACTTCGAAACTATTGTACTCTAACTTAAAGTTCTATAATACTGACAGGTATCTGCATGTCCATGGAGGGCTGGTCGCTGCGGTCACCGCGGTCACGGTTGCGATCGTTGCGATCAATGCGTTCTGGTCGCACGCGGCACCGCAGCGGATCCTCCCACGGCGGCTCGTGCGATTCCACCGGAAGTTCGTCGTTTGACGTCGACACGTTGTCAGACCCTTCCAGCTCTTGTTCCTTTAACCTACAATGAAACATCAATGGTGAGCATACCGAGTGGGCTCGAGGCTAGGCAATCACAGCAACACAAGGCGAACAAAGTTAATCAGCGGTGTCGAGGTCTGTCCTGGACGGTGGATGAGTAACTATCCCTGAAATACCGAAACCCCTCCAAGCATGTCTCCCTCTGCCAAAGCTCATTATAAATGGCATGCCCAGTCTGACCAATGAGATCAAACTATTTTGTAATATGAAATGATATTAACATATTTTCAACCAATGACGATGTTTGGAACTAGCTATGCTGCTGCTAACGCCATTGGTTAAATAGTGGCCAACACCTTTTTCATTAGTCTTTGTGTCGAAAAGGTTGAAAAGCCGCAACAGTTTTTTAAAGTGTGTGTCTCAAAATCAAAATGTTTTATTATACATAGCCCTACATAAAATAAATAAAACGTCGACAAAAGGTGCACGGTTCGGGTTGGTCGTTTCGCGTTAAGTGTTTCCCTATCCAACCCATCTGTGTCACTTGCTAAAAATCTCCCACCGGACACGAGTTGCCATGGCTGACCTGGAAGTCTTTAAATAGACTCCGGACACAGGTTGGCCGAAGCAAGGAAAACCTATTAAGGTGGAGATTCATAGATGACTTTGCGCTGCAGTGTTAATGTGGTGTTGCCCCACAAACGATGGGACACTTGATATCGTGTCCTGCCTGTCCTGTTGCTTGCACTTCACAGGTGGTGATGGACGCTACTGAAGTGCCAAACTCGTCGCCAAATTTTGGGCTGACTCAATTGAATTTTTCATCGACACACAAAGAAGAAGAAAAAGTTTAATGTTGTGCTCACCTGTGCAGTAGCGGGTCCTCGACGTGTCCGTTCTGCGCAGCTTCTTCCTCAGTCGCGACCTGCATATCACTTTCGGACAGCGTGAGCGAAGGCGTTTCTTGTATCGGCGTCACCATCATAGGCCTTCGCGATTGGTTGTCGAAGAATGAGTACTGTAGCGCCATCTCGAGGCGTACGTACTTCTTCTGAAGTTCTTGGAGCACCTGTGGATATTTGAATTTGTTAAGTAACCTACCTTTATTTATTTATTCTTATTTTTCATTTTGTTCAGGTCAACAGACAAAAACATTAAAATCAAAATTATTTACATGTTGAATTGAATTATATAAAAATCTAAAATTTATTTAATAATATTTAACCTTCTTTCTTTATATCTGTTCTCTGTCATCTATAATCCCCTATTATTTGATCACATTTTTTTTTCTTTGTCCGTCGGGTAGTTTATTGAAAAGTATTGGACACGTATTTTTTCTTTTTTCACGTGGTCATAAAATTACGGAGATATATTGAGTTGAAATGGCGCATGACGTCACATGTAGGTAAGTTTTATACCTACTTGTGACGTAGTGAGCCCCCACTCTCCAACTTTAATGAGTTTTAACTAAGTAATTTTTTGATATTTTGATAAAACAAAAAATACGTGTCTAATATTTTTGTATTACCTGTCTGACGGACAAAATAGAATGTCGTTTTCTTTACCCAGTCCGATCCCCTATTATTTCTACCACTCTTTCTATTCTTGTTGGAACTCTGGTGTGTTAAAAAAAGTGTGTCTTGTACATTAAACTTTACTCTCTTAACTTTCTTGTGTACTTGGACTTTCTTTCTTTCTTTTTTTCTCTACACACATCACCCTACCTACAAGATCCTAAAAATTGAAGTTTATAAAAATTCAAAATACAGTGCTAGTATTACTGAGTAATACGCCTCAGCAAAACATCAAGTTTCCGAATTAGTGCATCATCATCTGCCTAGCCTTTTTCCAGCTATGTTGAGGTCGGCTTTCAGTCTAACCGGATGCATCTGAATACCAGTATTTCACGTGGAGCGACTGTCTATCTGACCCTCACAACTCAGTTAGTACTGGGTAATATGTTACCCCTTGGTAAGCTACAGTAGTACAACTAAAAAAACGTTGGCTGGCACGGGACGCCTAGAAGATGTGAAACATCTATGTTTTTAATAGAATTAATCACTAATAAAAACCTATAACGAAATATGGAATAAAAGAAAAAGAAATTGAACGTGAAACTTTCAAAAACCAAACAAGATCAATCCAAAACAAACTTTATTTAAATGGGTAAATGTTGATTTTACGTGGTATAGGGGTGGGGGAGCAACACAATTTCCTGTTACGGCCATACAAGTCGATTTTTCTGCTTAGTCGCGCATATAGATGTTTCACATCAAAATTGAGTTTTAAGTGAAATGGATTTACGCGAGCTGCGCCACGTGCGGTATGTAGTCTAAACTAATATTGTTAAGATTTGTTTATTTGTTACGATTTAACTCAAAATCTCCTCGACCGATTTTAAAAATTCTTTCACTATCACAAAACTACATCTTTACCTAGTAACATAGACATATATTATGTGACAATTTTCGCAGACGAAGTGCTAGTGGAAGAGATAAAGAAATGCTCACCGCGATCTGCCTGTTGAGCTCCTCCTTGGAGCAGTCGTTCTCGAGCGAGGAGATGACGAGCATCTTCTGCGCCGCGATGCGCGAGCACAGGCGCTGCATGGCGCGCAGGGCCTCCACCTCCGTCACCTGGCGCCGCCCCGGCTTGCCCTCGCCTGCAAGCGAACACTCGTCATACAACCCAACCCTTCATGAAGCCGTCAACCATCAGTACTCAAACTAACAAACTTTACGCAAAAGTTTTTGCTGGGAATTACTTTTTTTGGGTGAAAAAACACAGTTTACGATAGAACTCAATGTAACGTATTGAACGTGCAGATGGATGTATTGAATAGTACAGTGGTCTGGAAGATATTTAAAGTAAAATTATAACATTAAAAACTTCTTTTAAAAAAAAAAACTTGGAACTTTGATCTCCAATATTTCTGTAAGTAGAAGGTTCCCAGGTATAGTCCAGAACAAAATAGTATATTGTGTATTAAGGGCGGTAAGTAAGGAATTACGATCGAGGCTCTAGTAGAAGCCCGAAGTCGAAGACTGAGGGCTTTCTGAGTCGAGGTTCGTAATTCCCGTACCGCCCGTGAAACATACAATGTTTTTCATCACACTTGCGAGTTAATAATTATGAATATACACAAGTCAGCACATATTATTACGAAATACGTGAACTGATTTGCGGATGGCGGGCTGTTTGCCCACACCACAGATTATACAAATGTTTTGTTCAGAAACGTTAAAGGCAAATACTTACCTAGGTATACAGCCATGACGGAGTATAAAAAAAAAAACGACGTTTTGATACAAAAAACTATCGATTATTTAGATTTTAGAACATTAGTTGTTTAATTAAATAACATGTAGCGAGATTGAATGAAATTCCTGTTTAAATAACATTTTAAGACAATTTTTCAATTTTGTGTATACTCCTTGCTTGAACTTGCATGACCTGTGTGCTGTCATGCTGTGCTGTAAATTAAAAAAAAATTACTTACCGCCCTAGGGTTTTATATGGGGCATTACAGCCAAGTTAACCTGTATGTTATGACACTGTTTCCGTGCAAGTGTGATGAAAAAATTATTGCAATGACGGGATGAACAAGTCTTAGTGCCCTTCGGCTTTGTTATGGGTCTATTTACACCCTTTATAAGTTCCCATTATCGATCCGTTTTGCTAAATGAGGCGCAACCTTGAACTGTAACTGGCGGTTTTTCGAATTTGACAGTTGATTCCATATAAAAACTCTCGAATCGTGGGCGTTTATGACAATTTATAACTAACTACAGCTTTCAATGTGTCCACTGGGCGTGTCGACTTTTTACTAAATCGAGCAAACGATTAAGAATATCAGTTTTAGTTAACTGCATCCGTCGAGGATGTGATTCTACCCGTCATACTAAACCACATGTTTTCGTTTTTTTTTTCATGCCCATGCCAAGTTTTGGAAGAAGCATTTTTTGTTTCATTTAAAAACAAAACTTTGCCCCACACTACGAATTTCTCCTGTATCGTGGATGCGTTTACAAATATTTAAACTCATACACGAATAGACAGACTTGAAACAACTGCCTGTAGGCCATACAAATATTTGTTCCGAACGGGAATCGGACCCGCGGCCCACAGTACCTGCAGGACCCGTTAGTTGTGATGAAATAACTAAATAAATTAGTCGTCATTAGTCGTAAGTCGAGGGACCACAACTGCTCCTGGACCCACAAAAAAGATAAGTGATTATATTAACCTGGTACCCGTCTCTTGTACTTGGCTCTCTGGTGGCGCTCTTCAGGCGAACGCTCCACGGAACTCGACGACTGGCCTTCCACTATCCGCGGCTGCGAACAAGACTACTTCATGAAACACCAGTCATCACCAGCACCAGCCAGACTGTGTAATAGGGATGATGACTATATTTTTTCTTTGTCTGTCTGGTAGATTATTAAAAAAGTATTGAACACGCAATTTTTATTTCACCTATTCCTAAAATCACGGAGATAGGTATATTGATTTGAAATGGCGCTAGTTGTGACGTAGTGAGCTCCCACTCTCCAACTTTAATGCGTTTTAACGAAGTATTTTTTTATTAATTTGATAAAACAAAAATACGTGTGTAATATTTTTTTATTACCTGACTGATGGACAAAATAGACTTTCGTTTTCTTTACCCAGTCATCATCCCTATTCATTGCCGGTTTCTCTATGTTCCCTGATCATTCTAAGCTGAATTTCTTCACAGTTCGAGTGAACTGTTTTCTTCTAGGCGAGCGTGTTCCACCCTAGGCTAAGCACCATAGCATTACAATAGGCGAGTTGCGGACAAAAGCAAGCATATTTATTGAAAAAAAAAACATTGGTTTGGCGCAATACATTGTTAACATCAGAATCAAATTACTTTCAGTTGTAATTACTAGCTGTTGTCCGTAGCTTCGCTTGAAGACGACCTATATGTATTTCCTAGCCCTGGTTAGCATCCATCCTCGTAGCTGATTCAGTTCGAATCCGTTCGTTCATCTTTGGTATAACCAGAACGTGGATTCGCAAACTAAAGTACGTAGTAAGTTGATGCTTACCTTAACACATATCAATTAAGTGTCACTAAAGATGGCGCTGTTGTTGGTAAATTGCATCCGTGCGAAGCTGCCGCAGGTCGCTTGTTATAAAATATAAGTTTTGATCATACTCTCATACCTTGTGATAATCCTCAGTACTGGACATGTCATCACTATCATCAGCAGTAGGAACTGGACCCAGCCGGAACTGCGGCGCAGGGCCCGGGGGGGCGGCGGGGCCCTGTGGGCCCGCGGGGGCGGAGTCGGGCGACGTGGGCGTGTCCTCCGCCGGCGCCGCCCACTCCGGCAGCCGCTTGGGGGACGACGTGGCCGTGTGGAACGTCTCTTCAGTGTTCAGGGTCGAGTTCGGAGAGGCTAATGGGTCTAAGCTAAGGCTTAGACTGAAAAAGGAAAGATAATTTAGAGAAAAAATTTCAAGGAAACAAATATAGATAGGTTCTTCGTACCTATTTTTTAAATTAATGTGTAAACATGGTTTGTCCATTTAACCCGGTTTCGAAACTGGTGCGAGTACTTATTCAAGAATTAAAGGGAGATATCTAGAATCTTTTATTGCTTCTACGGTTGTTTCGGCGGTGGAGTAATAAAAACAACAATACAACATGTTTTTTGAGATTCATTGTTGCTAAGTGGCCCTCTTGCGCCGACGTCGTGTGTCGTCGCAAGTGTGGCCTATAATGCGTTTATCCGTTGCAACGACGCAACGCAACGCACCAGTGACACCTCAGTTTCAGTGTGAGAAAAAAAAGCACCATATGTGCTATTTCAGACTATAATCTATCTCTGTGTTAAATTTCATCCAGATCCGTTCAGCTGTTCTGTCGTGATTGAGTAACATCCATCGATCAAAACTTTCGCATTTATAATATTGGTCAAGTCATATTGTTCCTTCCTTACGGTTGAATTTCGCGCGTGATTCCCCTCAGTGTAGCCAACAGCATAACTGTTATCAAATTCAATTGCTATAGAATTCCCTTATCACTAAGAAGGTTAACTGATACTAACTGATAATACCGACCATACGTAAATTATTTTTTTAGATATTATTCAAATGTTGTCAGTTCTACTTAATAATTCAAGACGATTTTTTTTTTACTTTTAATCGGTAAATGTGCAGTGTGTAAAAGTCAAAGAGGTTTTAATGTATGTGATACTAACTGATAATACCGACCATACGTAAATTATTTTTTAAGATATTATTCAAATGTTGTCAGTTCTACTTAATAATTCAAGACGATTTTTTTTTACTTTTAATCGGTAAATGTGCAGTGTGTAAAAGTCAAAGAGGTTTTAATGTATGTAGCCACAGTACTTCTGCTTAGCCGCGACCCCAACGGTGCCTGACGGGCGTCGCCATTCGATTACATGGACTATTTCAAGTGCATGGATCAAGGAAGTGAATTGTAAGTACTAGGGAACGTTAAATATATTTCGTAACTAAATAAGATGTAAACGGGCCTTTCGCGAGGCCGTCCACCAAGCATTCTATACATGAAACTTAGTAACTCTACGGAAAAATTATTTCTGCGAAACGATAATTTTTTTTGGGGTGAAAAATCATGTTTTACGGTCGGACTTAATGTAACGCACTCAAAACATTGTGCTGATGAATGCATTAATTACGGAGGTCGTGGAGCTATTTCAAGTAAAGTTAAAACATTAAACAATTGTGAAAAAGCTGTAACTTGACCTCAAACATCTCCGTAACAAGGAGGTTCCCAGGTCTAGTAAAAAAAAAAACCGGCCAAGTGCAAGTCGCGCACGAAGGGTTCCGTACCATTCTTTATAAAAAAAAATTGTATGGGCCCCCCCCTTAAATATTTATTTTATTCTGTTTTTAGTATTTTTTGTTATAGCATCAACAGAAATACATAATCTGTAGAAATTTCAACTGGCTACCTATCACGTTTCATGAGATACAGCCTGGTGACAGACGGGCGGAAGACCAGAGAGACGGACAGCAAAGTCTCAGTAATAGGGTCCCGTTTGACCCTTTGGGTACGGAACCCTAAAAATGATTGCATTGAAGCAGACAACCAGTGCCTTTCGGCTACGTTAAGGGTATTTTTTAAACCCAAATGCCTTCTGAGCTAGGTGTGACCTGTGTTACAGGAGTCAGTGTCTTCACCCGTTTTTTTAACTAATGTATGAAACAGTTCGTTATAAATTAAAACAACAAGAGATGACGCGGCGACTTAATTATTGCCTGATGTGCTGGTACCACCAGCTACTTTATCTATGATCGTTAAGTTAAACGATGCGAAGTCAGGTTCATTGATATTTTCTTTATTACAGGTCACGTCGAACGACTATTTCGCAGTCAGGAAGTAGAAAATGAATCTTGAACATCCCGCGCGACTGTCAGTCGAGGCTAACCTGTCGATGCTAACAGGGAGCTCAGGCAACTGTAAGTGCGTCGTATGATATGTAGCGCATACTCAAAATGGCAAGCTCTACAGGAACCAGCTCTAAAGAATATGCAAAGCGATCTGGAACGTCAGGCATACGAGGACAACTCTACGAGACCAAACTGCTCAGCCTAATATATTATAGAGCTATTCATGATGACAGGATTCAAGAGTTTCATTTAGCCACTAATGTAGACAACTTGGGTTCCTTCGATGACATTTGTTTTAGGGCAAAAGTTAGAGAGTTAGATAGGCCCATTGCTGTGTTCATCCAAGCGAAACACAGAGAGAACAATTCAGTATTAACGCTTAACAGTAAAAGCGAATTGGTAAAACATTTCAAAAGTTACTTGGAAATTCGGCGCAAATTCAAACCGAATAATGAAATCGTGCTGTTCGAAGGGACATTTAGTGAAACAAAATGTTTTTTCGTTATTTACACAACTGCTAAAGGTGATAAGGAAAGTAGCCCATACGATGGTAGTTTTGCTAATCATTTGAACACTCTGATAGGAACAGGCGACGTTGGTTCACAGCCATCGCATGGTAGTAAAGATGTGGAACTCTTACGTGAAATCGTTTTAGAAGACCATATGACGACCCTGGCACAACTCATGGCGAAGTGGATTTGTGGAGAGATTACTGATATGCCAACGTTGATGAAGGACGAGCTCGTGATACGATATCACGTCATTTTGGCACAAAACATTTTCGACATTGCCGACGATCAAAATGAAGGATACCGTATAGCACGCTTTAGAGATGATTTCTTTGATGTCAGCGAAGAATTTCTGCAGTTATTTAAAAATGAACTGTGCACAGAGATTTCGGTAAGGCGAAAATTTGAGTACCTTATTGTAAAATATTCTTTTAATACCGAAGGAGTATATGAAAAATTTGGAAGTGATATCATTTATAACAAAAATGGAAAATTTGAGTTCGTTGATAAAATAACAACAAACCATTGGCGGTTTGGTGTCTGGCTGGATGGAATTAATGATTCACATGAAACAATACGAAAAACCCTTAAACTGACATTAAAAGAGTGTTTGCCATCATTAGAATTTAAAGTGCCCGCTTCGTTTGGCAATAAAGATTTAACAATTAAGGGCGGCGAAAAAAGAATCGAAAGAAAATTGAATGATTTAACATCAAAAATAGTTGGATTGTTGGAAAAAGCGCAAACTAGTAGGTTTGTCATTATAGATAAATCCCTTGGAGAAGGATTTGTACAGCTCAGTGGTGGTATCGCTTCTGCTGTTGGTAATTTGTTAGTTTGTGATGACAGCTCTCGGCTGATGAAGTTCAATGATAACTACGAATCGCTAGGACCGCTAGCCAAAACACTATATGATAAATTAAAAAGTAAAATCAGTAATTTGAAGGAATATAAATTTGATGTAGAAGTTGAAATATTTCCGATTCTTTCATTCTCTAATGACACTTATACTACCGGCCAAGTAGCAAGAGACTTTTTAAGCTCACTATTATTTTACACGTCTCAATCTAATGAGAACGAAGTAGAGAACATCTTAAAGTATAAAATAAATAGAAGTCAGTGTGATGATGAAGCAAAAAACGCAGACATGACACCCAACGCAATATTTCTAAAATACCACGATGAGGTACAAAAATGGTGGATGATGCCTAAAGTGGCACCATATCTTACAAAAGAAGGAAGTTTATATAAAAATGCTGTTCAACAAGCTACAGGCCATCCTTTGATTGGCGTCATAAAAATGATGCAGAGACTAAAGGATAAGAATTACACGTTCAATGAAGCGGCCGTAGATTCAATCAAGTTAGAGAACCAGCCTTCAGGAACTATCATCGTCTCAGAGAACTGTGCACTTACTGCTGCTAAGTTCACACACCATTCTAATAAGAACCGTTTCATTTTAGATTTAAAATTCATTTATAATTTATCTGCAAGAGACGAAAATTCATTATGTGCAGAACTAAAGAATGTGAGTGAAGTGAAAACTGTGATTATTGTTTTTGATAAACCAAAAATTACCACAATTACCAACATAAAGTTAGAAAATATCGCACAGTCTATAAAGGACAAAGTAGTAATTATTATAACAGACCAGAACTCGGTTGAGATCGCCAAAAAATATTTCACAAAAACAGATAACATTATAAAGGATGACCAGAATAATTTAATTAACTTGAGCAAAGAATGTCAGGATAATCTCTTAAAAAATACTGTAGTGTTCTTTCAAGGGCACAAATTAATCTTAGGTCAGGTCTTGGACGACACACTGATTGGCTGCGTAAGCGGCGAATTGTTACACATAATTATGCACAGTAATGAAATTATTTTAGGGAAACCGGTTAGCAATACAAAATATAACCCAAATTTATATATCCAAAGGGGCGTACAACGTCTTAAAGTAATTTCAAACATAACTCAGGGAAATTCCTCAAACAAGAGCAGTATTGAAAGAAGAAATGAAGAAGGCATCAGCAAGCGTCTCTCAACGATATACGACATAGAAGAAGATGACGTACTTATCATTGGGGACCCCGGAATGGGTAAGTCAACTCTACTGACAAACTTGTCTCTTAAAACGAAGGAACAGTATCCATTAGTTTGGATACTAAGGATCAACTTACTAGAGTACTCGAGACAACTCTATTTGTGGCAGAAATATTATACTCGTAAAAAAGTCGATACTTTGGAAATCATGAAATTTATGTGCCAAGTTGCACTCAGCAAGGAACGTAGCAAAACAGGCGACGTGGAAATAACACTAGAAGAATCTAACGGCATCGTCTCTCTAAAGAGTTGTACAGGTGATGCGTGGATCGCGTTCGAATTAACAGTATTCCTGCACTACTACAATACGAAAAATGTAATAATGTTAGTTGATGGCTTCGACGAAATCTGCCCAACATACGCACATGAGGTGATGTCTTTAATAAAAGTCGTGAAAAATTGGCCTCAAAAGCATAAACTGTGGATTACTAGTAGAGGTTACGACAAAAACATTAGTATTTTAGAACTGGAATTTAAGACATTATACAGAATAGAGCCGCTAAGTGACGACGAACAGCGCGATTATTTGACTGCATTATGGGATGAATATAAGTTATTAAAAGACCTCGATTACAACCAGCTCCGAAATATATATGACTTCAGCGTGTTTATGTCCACAAGCGACGACATAAATGATATATTAGAGAACTTAGAGAAGAAACAGGGCCAGTCAAAAAAGGAAATGCCATTTCTTGCAGTTTATGTAAACTTAGTAAATTATTTGAAGGAAAGATTATATTACCTTGTTGTTGATTATGATGATTTTAATCATGTTCGAGAATTATATACGGCTGCTTTATCTGCTCTTGCGGCAGCTTCCGAGAGAATTCGTATTTCTACTTTACCGAACTTCTTCACGACTCCTTTACACCTGGATATGATGGCCAATTTTTTGTATGACAAAATAAGGTTACCAGAATTAAATAATACAAAACAACAATATATGATTGGTGGTATAGGCTTGGTGGTCAATTGTTGCAAACCACAACCAGTATGGGACTTGGACACAAATTACTTCAATATCTACGAACGTTTTGTAGAAACTGCACTGTTCAAAGTATGTTTGGAAGAAAAAAACCAAATTGACATCTACAAACCTGATACTATATACGTTTCTAATGTATTTTATGCAGATGTCACTAAAATGCTTAAACAGCTGGCGGCATACGCCATTTATGATAAATGCGTATTTACTGAAGATGAGTTGAAGGAACTTAAATATATGATGTGTGATCTGAAACAAATCCCTAAAGAAGTGAAACTCACGATGGATGGGCCTACCCATTCGAGTATGCGTTGCACGCTTTTGCAGAGAACCGGAATCCTTTCTAATGTAATCGACGACACCCCGGTGTTTGTGCACTCGACGTTTGCGGAATACTTTGCGGTGGAATACATTTGTAATGCAATAAATTGGGGAAGTCGACCAGCTATTATTTGGGATTTTATATTAAACGTGATGTTTTTTAATTGTAACAAGAACGTTCTGGCACTGTTGGACGCAAAAATGAAAATTGATCGTCAGTTGTCTGGTCAAGTAGAATTTAGAAGTAAAATCATATTTGATTTGTTATTAGGACAGGGAAAAATAACAAAAGATAAATATGGTGAAATTAAATCAGCTTTGTGTGAGGCGGTTCGACACAATCTACGTAACTTAGGGTTACACTTGTCATCAACAATCAACGATAATTTAAATGATAGTAATTTGATGGATTTAATAGAAATTATAAAAGAAACAAATATGCTCTTAACAGCTGTGAAAATGGAATTTGAAGAGGTAGTAGTCGCTATAATTAATGGCTTGAGAAAAGTTAATCCGTCCAAGTTAAGTGTTTTATTTGAAAGTATTGAGAATTTGGAAATAATTGAGAATATTGACGTAGTTAGTACTGATGAATTAGTTCAAATATTACACAGACATGTGTGGACACGTATGGGCATACAACTAGAATGGGAAAATTTGAAAGAATTTAGCGGCCAAATATATTTTATTTAGTAAGATGCAAAAGATTTCAAACTCATTTATGCAATAACTTAAATGTTGGCAGAGGACTTCTTTATCTTTAGGATTTCGTTATCTTTTAGTCTCATGTAATAAGGATCGAGTCAATTGTCATCAATAGGGCATAAAACTAGGGACCGTACTGTTAATTAATAGTTCGATTTTTTTTTTGCAAAAAATTAACCGACATCCATAAAAAAAATAACTAAATCATGGAAAATAATTTAACATTCACTTTTTTGCCACTGACTTCGGAAAGTAAAGTTATTTTCGAAGGCGAAACCCAAAATGTGGGTTATTGTCATGGTGAAAATTTGAAACTGTTTATTTGCAATGTGGCAATGTTGTTGTTTTAATTAATCTAGGCTAGGGCCTAGAAATATGTTGAATCTTTGAGCGAAACTAGTTCTACTTCTAGTCAATAGATCGAAACTTCTTATTATAATATCTATTTGAGCCCGGCCACTTAGCTTTACGTACACACAGGTTTACGTACAGTTAGTACCTGTGAAGCTCAGTGGTGGAGGCTCTTTGAGCTGTTTCAGCAACTAAATTATGTTTTAGCAGCACCGCCCCAACAAGAAATACAATAGGTTATAACCGCTTGAAACAAGACAATAATAAATTATTTTCATGTTAGATTCATTATGGCAGATGTGAGAAGTTACACAATTTGTTGATTGTAGCGGTTTACCAAAGTAGCGAATCGACAATGAAATATGTTTGGTTTTCTAGGTATTAAGAGAAGGTTAATTTTGAGCAAGACATTTTGTACATCATACGCGAAATTGTTTTTTTAAGTATAACAATGAATTTTAAATGTTTTTCCAATTTTTTTTTACGAAATATTTAAAAATGTACAAAATAAGATATATGAATAAAGGGATAATAAATATGCACATAAATTAAAACTGATTCGTTTTATTTTTAATTGATCTATACTAATATATAAAGCTGAAGGGCACATACGCACTGACAGGTGGTTTGCTTAGCGCGTATAGGCGCTTATACACGGTGTAAATCACCTCATCACGAAGCCGTCAACCAAGCATTCTCTACATGAAACTAAGTAACTTTATACAAAAATTATTGCTGGGAAACGACTTTTTTTTGGGGGGTGTAAAATCATGTTTTGTGGTAGAACTCAATGTAACGCACTCAAAACATTGTGCTGATGGGCGGATTGAATAGTACGGGGGTCGTGGAGGTGTTTATAGTAAAAATCTTACATTAAAAACTTGTATTTAAAAAAATACTTGTCAAAAAGTTGGAACTTTGACCCCTAATATCTCCGTAACTAGAAGGTTCCCAGGTATGGTGTAGAACAAAAAAATGATCGCAATGACAGGAAGAAGCAGTGCCGTTCGGCTTCGTTAAGAGGTGTTTTACACCCTTTATAAGCGAGGTGACCAGCGACGCGTCGACCACTCAATGCGGCTGATTACGAAGATTTTAGAACGTTCATTTCACTTAGCCACTTGTTAGGCGACTCGCTACCCAGTGAAACCTGTCAGTGCGTTCGTAGCCTAAGAGTTCGTTTGTTTGAACGCGCTTATCTATGGCTTAAGCGAACTAAACTTCTGTTGTCCTCACAAAAGAGTTATTTGATAGCTTATTTCTTATACAAACCTGTTATACAAACCTAGTCCAACAAAAAATATTGTGTACCATTCAGTTCATTTTAATGATGGACTATTGTAGTCCTAGTCGGTAGAAAAAGAAAGGAATAAATGATGCCGGATGTCTGACAGGAGAGAATTAACCTTTTGAACGCCACAGTCACATATACATGACAAGCAAGCGCGTGCCCTGTACGCCAACGACACAAATATGTGACAAAAAATGTGGTGCACTATAACACGAAATAAGCAATTTAAATCATAAATTTTGTGTGTTTATTTATATATAATTAAAATGTGATCTATATATCTTAAATATTTAATGTCTTATCAAGAAATAATGTAACAATACTTTTGAAATCCCTTTTTTTTATTTGCAAGTTAATGGGGTGAATTTGTAGCTTGGCGTGGAGGGCGCGAGCGTGCGTTTATGCTCTGGCGTTCAAAACGTTAAAGAAGAAAAAGTGTTGCGCCGACGACCACAAGTATAATGGGACAAGGGCAGGAAGATGATGATTTTCTTTTACTACCTTCTGTAGTAAGCAACGACTTATTGTCGGGCCTACGCTGTCCTCCCATACTTAAGTACTAACGCTGCAACTTCAAATATTGTAAAACCAAATGATTTTAAAAGAGTAACCATGGAGTTTCTTGCCGGTTCTTCTCCATAGGAAACGACCAAACCGAACCGAGCACCTTTTGTTGACGTTTTATAAGTGCCCATGCCTATGTAGAATAAAATATTTTGATATTGATTTTGATGATGATATAACACTAAAAACGGGATGTTTACTATTCGTAAAATATCGGGAACTGAAAACAAATATCAAAAAGTAAATTTTCGTTTTACGTGCTATTAATAGTGTTAGTAACCGTGCCAGTTTAAAAACAGATGATAATGCAGGTGACTCACTTGATCCTCCTGTGGCGGTAGTGTTCGCGCTCGTCGGCCGACAGCGGCTCCATGACGTCCTCGCGCGGCGTGCGACGCAGCACCAGCTCCGACTTGCTGCGCTTCACGCCGTCCAGCGGAGACTCGCCCTCGCCTTCGCCTACACATTATTTATTGAGATTTTAAAAAAACTTGTAAAGTAGAAATTGGGATAATTTTCATTGAAAAATTTTGATTTTGATACTAGCGGGCGTGAGACACTAGAGTCTAATGTCTCTCTATCACCTCAATGTAACAAGTATTGGATTACGACTTTCTTCGTCTTGTCCCGTCTATCGCTTGTAAAAGTTTGAATGTCTTTGTTTATCTGGGCTAAACAATAATAGCCGCATGGTTCCATCTTACAGGCTAGCGCACACGGGGACGACAGGACAGAGCATTTTATCGGTTTCAATTTATATTCGTATTTAGCGGTAAAAAAAAACAGCTGTTTCTTAGAAACGTGCAATACCTACACAGTCAAAATGTATGGAATAGCTGTTAGCAGATTTTTTTGTTTAAATTATCGATATGGAATTTCTATGTGGGGGGGATCAGAATTATGTGCTGTGTACGTGTGTACACGCTCCATATGTAGTGTGGTCACCTGCGGGCGCGTGCGGCGCGAGGTCGGACGCGAGCGCGTGCTGGAGCCCGAGCTCCTGCGTGCCCAGCAGCGCCAGCTCCGCCTGCAGCCGCTCGATCTTCACGCGGTGCGACGCGACGGACGTCACGCGGCTTTGCAACTCCTCTTCCAATTCTACTAGCTCTTTTTTCTATGAAAAATAAAATAAAATATAATACAACATATAAACGGGTTCTTCTCCAAGCCGTCAACCAAGCATTCTGTACATCAATCTAAGTAACTACGCAAAAAATATTGCTGGGAAACAACTTTTTTTTTAGGGCGGGATTGTACGGTAAAAGTCAATGTAACGCACTCAAAACATTGTGCTGATGGATGCATTGAATCGTAAACGGGTCATGGAGGTTAAAAGTTTAAAGTATAGTTATAAACTAAAAACTACTAGTTTTTTATTTCCGTTTTTACTGTTAATGGTATTGTTATTCTACAGTTGTACTAGAACGGTGAGCCCATGTCAGTTTCAAAAAAATATAAGGCTGGATAATATTAGTATATACAGTATGTTATTATAAACGAGGGACATATTCAAACCCATAATAGTACATGCTAACATGATACTAATAAAAATATAAACAAAAAAAACACAGATAAATAACAGACAGAACCATACCAAAATTTTCGCAAATGTCACGCAACGTGTATACACCCTTGCGCTAGCGACTTAATACTATCGCAGAACATGTGAGCGGGTCAATGACTCTTAGGTATATATAATCCATTTTCCCTTCATACTTTAAACTTACCTGGCTTAGGGCAGTCCAAAATATCTAGGCACTAAACAAAACATTAAAAAAATATCTATATACGTTATAGGTTTTTTACATATTTGGGACGAGAATCGAATACTGAATACCCTCCCTGAATATGTCCCTCGTTTAACCTAACATACTGTATAAGAACACTGAGAAGTATGGCAGAAGCAATCTGAGAAGTCTGTTAAAATTACAGTGTACTTCATGGTCGTTAGCCCGAATTCGAGTGCCCGAAAGACTTTACTCGAGTGCGGCAATCCGATGCATTAATCACATTACGAGTAGTTTGAATGAAGTTGATCCACGAACAAGATTGTCCGAAGTACGAAGTACCCCGACCCCGTCCATTTACACTTAGTCGTTTGACCGAATTTTAGATGCAATCTAATAACGCCTTTATTGTTGTAGGTTAATGTCCGAGCTACAAATAAAATATGATAGTTTAAAAAAAACTGGCCAAGTGCGAGTCGGACTCGCGCACGAAGGGTTCCGTAACATTTTTTTATAAAAACGAGCAAAAAAATCACTTTTATATATAGGAGCTCCCTTAAATATTTATTTTATTCTGTTTTTAGTATTTTTTGTTATAGTGGCAACAGAAATACATAATCTGTAGAAATTTCAACTGGCTAACTATCACGGTTCATGAGATACAGCCTGATGACAGACTCAGTAATAGGGTCCCGATTCCCGATTGACCCTTTCGGTACGGAACCCTAAAAACACGCTATAGTGTCGCACTTTCATGTGATACCCATATCATGGGAAAACATCAAAAGAACTAGTCCGACATCTTTAATTATCATCATCATCCGACATATAAATACTACGAATTGGATTTAGAATAACGTCACTTAACTCACCCTTGCATTGTAATGTAAAATATCAGCTCTATCGGAAAACGGGAAGTGGGTCAATTTTTTTTTTTATGATTTTATACTTAGGTACAGGTAAAGCTAATAAAAGCGTCAGGTCAGTAGGACCATGGTGGTGACTCACATGTCTGTCAACAGTCTCCTTGATGCTCGACGCGACCTTGGGCTCGCACTGCTGCAGCAGATGCATCAGGCTCTCCGTGCTGGTCTCCGAGGCAGGACTGTCCGGACTTGGGGTCGAGCTCTGAGGTCATGTGAACATTATACAGGATCAAATTAAATTATCTAGTGAAACTCCGTACAAGTGATATCTAAACATAATAGACACGACATCACGCCTGTGTTCCACGAAGGGTTAGGTATAGTACATACATTAATGTTGTTATGTTTTAGTTCCATGTGATAGGGGGCGAGCCTATTGCCATCAAACGCGCACTAATCCAGAGTCCAGGCTGCTACTGATTCTTGATCATTTTTTAATGTTTTTTTTTTATATTGTTAAGATATCGCTATTACAAATAAGTGTCAGTCAAATTTTCGATAAAATACAGAAAATTCCAGCATTTTCAATTGGTCCTATCTCTTTTCTACAGCGATTTAGGTACTTGTTGGTTTGTATGAAGTGAAGTCCTAACCATAAGCTACTATTTTATATATTTTTCAATTTTGTTGGGCCCAGATTTCATAGAAAATTACCCATTGTCCTTCATACTTTGGGTTGTGCATTATGCCAAGAAATATATTATTATGAATGAATGAATTAAAGATTTTGATTATTTTAATTGGTGGCTGTTGTTTCTTCTAGTCGCGACTGCATGGCATATGGGCCAAATTGGAGTCACTTTCGGCAACCTACTTGGACCCAATTATGCTAAAACGAACCAAACCACCTCAAAAACGTTTTACAGTGCAGCCTTACATGCTTTCTACTTTATCATGCAAAGCAAACATAAACTTATTTTTAAAGTGAAAATTTCTTTAGCCGCGTTGAGCGATTTTTGGTTGGGGAAAAAACTATGGGTTCGCATCACCGATGTCCTCGACATGCTCGTGACGTGCCAGACTAGCGACGCGTAGTATAGCGGCTACTATTGATTCAAAAAAAGAACACAGATTCCATTGTTTTGAGTTTTCACTTCTTTCTGTCGGCAGTCCTAAAGGGCCTTTTCATTGTCATGCGTGTTTGCGCCCGCGTGCGGGAAATGCGGCCATGCTTGTTGCGGGCCGCACGCAGAGCAGATTATTTTCGCCACGCCGGCGCGCGTGTGGCGCGCATGACAATAAAAACATGTATGATACGATAGGTTGCGGGCAGCACGCATGCGTGCCTGGCCCGCACGCGGGCGCAAACACGCATGACAATGAAAAGGCCCTAAGACTGCCTCTCATTCTTCATCTCTTCATTAAACATAAAACTTATGATCCAAAGATTTAAATCTTAGATGTGCCACTATGCTTTGCTCGCGCGAGAGTATTCGCACTGACAGGAGTGAGCTAACACATCACATTAAAAGTATAGATTCGACATACCGCGCCAAAATATTTTCACGTCTCACTCACTCATACTGAAAGAAAGAAATAAATAATAATAATAAGGCTCGCACTGGGCAAAACAAGATGATACCGCACATAATTATCTATTTTTTCATGCGAGAAGTGGGATTTCGCTCATCTCAGTGTAGACAGTTTTTCACGCGACCAATGTACTGTAAGGGCACATCTACAAATTACATCTCTGGTGTAGAACGACAGATACGATATTCAGTATGAAGGAACGAGACAAAGCGGCACGGTTGGCGCAGTGGTTGAGCGATCAACTGCTGCGCTGTGTGTCGCGGGTTCGATCCCCGCACGGAACAAATATTTGTAAGGCCTACAGATAGTTGTGCCGGGTCTGGCTGTTTGTGTATATGAGTTTAAATGTTTGTAAACGCACCCACGATACAGGAGAAATTCCTGGTGTGGGGTAAAGTTTAAAAAAAAAAAACATTTAAATGTCAGTCAAGGAAACAGAAAGTGAGTATATTAGGAAGCGGTCGGGCATATCTAGAGATCTTAGATCTTGGGTAGGATCACGGATAAATACAAAGGCTATTATTACTGCTAAGGAAGTTTTCAGGCGCACAAGACACAAAATTAAAAGTTATTAAATAAAGTTGTTGATGCATTTTGCTATTTCGGGAAACATTTTAATTTGAACCTTACATGAGTCACATACAATGTAAAATGCAGCAATAACTTTTTTTTATTAAATGCATGCAATACGAATACGTCTGTACAATTTGTAGCATTAATTAGATTTATTTTTGCTATTACTTTGACCGCGACGCCATTGGAATAGAAAAGATAATCTGCTATTATTATATTTTAAAGACAATAAATTAACTGTGGGAAAACTTCAGATTTAGGCAAAAATGCAAAAATTCAAACTACTACGGATACTTGTTCGAGTCGGCACTTTCGATATAGCAATACTTGTTGTACAACATAGCCAACTCGTAGCAATCAGTATACATATTTTACTTTTATTCGACTTCGAACAGCGAACGTTCGGTATCAACCCTCGTTCGATGTTTGAGTCAGCCCGACACAATGAAAGGTAAGTGAATGAGTATAAAAACAAACTGCTGAAAATGTATGAAACAGTTATTTTTTTTATTTAATGACCATTGAAATAGTTCTATGTGGGGTTCGGAATGACGTATTATTCGATTTTACTTCCGGGCTATGCTGACTTTTGCCGACCCGAACAAGTCAACCCCTTAAGCCTTCCACACACGCGAGTGAAAAACTAATCAGTAATACAAGGGTCTGCCCAACAGAAAACGATTGTCACGGAAACAACTGGTATTCAGCTGTATCCAGTTAAACTGGAAGCTGCCCCCAACATAGTTATAGGGAAAATCTAGACCATGATGAGTGACAAACGGCATTACGGCCACACGCTGACTTAGGAGGGTGCTTGCATATATAGCATGTCTCAGTACAGTGTGATTACATTTAAAAGTATTCAAAACATCAAATTGAATAACCATCTCTATCGTAATCTCAAAAAAAAACAGCTCCCACATACATTTAAGTCGAGTAGGTATTGAAATTTAGTACAGGACAGCTGATGATTTTTTCGCTATTTTCAAAACGGCTCTGAAGCACGAATTTTTTCAGTGTATTACACCCTCAAATATGACCACACCTCTGTAATATACGCTGTAGATACAGATTTTCATTTCCATAAACTTTTATCTTTATCTATGCGAGTGAGCGCATACAGGAAATTTGGGACTGGATAACCCTCATCGATATACATCCGTACCGACTTGATCACACTGGAAAGCTGTATCTATAGAGTTGCACCTCAACAGTCATTTGCTACAGCGATAAACAGAGCTGGCAGCACGCGGCAGCATCGTCGATGCTCTCGGCAGCACGCTCTCTTTCTCACTCTAGCAAATGCGAGTCTTGAGCGACAAGAAAGGACAGGAACGTGGAAAAATATGATTCCGTGCTGATAGATGTAGTTCACCACTTCACCGTAAGATTAACTCTATTCCAGCCACCCAGCACTCCAGCTACTCGTGGAAGCTGTAAAATAAAACCGTTCTTACCTCATCCAGTGTACAGCCGCTGGCGACGAGTTGTTGGAGGCTGTCGGCGACGTAGCCCTCGAGGGCTGCTCTCTTGCTGTCCACTCGCGAACGCAGCGCGGCTACGCGACCCTCCTCGCTCTCTGCCTACACCCCAGCGCAACCAAAAATTATAACAGAAGCTCTGGATTTTTGCCAATGGCTAATATACATATTTTGTTCTGCGACCCCCGGCGGTCAAATAAATAAAAGTTCTTGGTGCTTTTTATAAGTGTGGCCGCATTACCGCAATAAAAACGATTCGCCTTATTTAGGCGTGGTATTGTCTTTACATTTACTTCTTATGTTTACCCAACAGGCTATATAATAGTATCAAAGTAATCGACATAGATGCGTCAGTACCTCATTGTTCAATTTCATAAATCGGTTACAATGAGGCATACTTCATAACAATCACACGAGCTGAAGAACAATTTGACAAACATTTTTTTTTAAATAAAAATCGGAAAATCCAGAGCTCCAAAAATAAAAGTATAAATAGCACTGCCTACCCACATAAACATTGGAGGCACAAAAACAATTGGTTCACACACATGCGCTCGATACAGCGTTGCTACTAAAAGTGTCAGATAGTGGGAAATATAAAAACAATAATTTCATTGTTTGTGCTAAGCAGTTATTGCTTAGCACAAACAATGAAATTACTGGTTGTTCTCGATTTAATTTCCGAGGGAGTTTGTAGTGAGAAGTCTGTTTTTCTCAGTTTGTTTTTCTTTCCATTCTTTCCGGAGATGCGCCAGTTTGGTTACGGCGGCTGTTTTTTATCGTAATTAGTAAACATGCTGATTGTTAGTTTGTGTTCGAGTACAGATAGTATGGGTTGATGTTGTATGTGCATACAGGACAATGACACCTATGATTGCACATGTTGATGTAAGACTGTCGTAATTATAACTGTACGGCAAGATATGTAATAGAGTTTATCACTTTCATTTTTTAATTTGTAAACAAATATTTTGGGAAATCTATATTTTACTGTAAACAGAGGTACAGTTTGTATTTGTTTATATTATGAAAAGCTGGACTTTTTATTTTGACTAAAATCTTTACAAAAATCTTTCACTAATGTAAAGGTGCACTACTGCAAAGGATGTACCACAGGATGTCGACGCGGACAAAGCTGCGGGCAAAAGTCGTATTGTAGTTAAAACGTGACTTAAATTTGAAACTTTTATTTTAACATAGTTTGGCAGTGTATTTGTGTTAATGGAATAAATTGCATTTTCCAAGTTAATACACTATTATACAGCATGGATCAAAAACGTGTGGACATATACAAGGATGTAGTAAGTACAGACCATCAAACAGAACTTTCTCCATGGGACCAACATCGTAACCGCAAATGAGTGCCCCGTGGAACTTAGTCGAGTAGATATTGAAGTTTTGTAGAAGACCAAGAAAACGATATGAAATTATATGATATAAAATAAAGAGCAGTAAATGATAGCGTAACGGTTGACAGAGGAGAATGGAATAAAAAAACATTTTGCTACTCCTAGACTAACCCCTAGTAACATGAGACAAGGGCTGGAAGATGATGAGGTATTGAATTTTTGTATATGACTGAAGATTATTCTTTCGCGATGTTGGTCCATAAACTCAAGGTCACTCAGCGAGCTATGGAGCGGGCTATGCTTGGAGTCTCTTTGAGGGATCGCATCCGGAACGAGGTGATCCGACAGAGAACCAGAGTAGTCGACATAGCCCACAGAATAAGTAAGCTGAAGTAGCAATGGGCCGGCCATATTAGCCGTAGAACCGATGACCGTTGGGGTAGACGTGTTCTTGAGTGGAGACCGCGAATCGGCAAGCGTAAGGTGGGACGCCCTCAGGCTCGGTGGAGCGACGATCTTCGCAGGGTAGCTGGTAGCAACTGGATGAGAGTTGCCGAGAATCGGGTTAAGTGGCGAGCGATTGAAGAGGCCAATGTCCAGCAGTGGACTGCGGTAGGTTGATGATGATGATGATGTTGGTCGCAAGCAAAAAGTTGTTGAGTGGGTTTTTATATTATATCAATGACTACATTAAACTGAACATGTTTCTGCATCGGACAAACATCGTTATAGCGAAAAAAATATCAACTGCCCCATACATTTTGGTCAAATAGGTATTAAAAATTTGTATGGGGCATCAGATAATTTTTTCGCTATTACGATGTTTTTCCGATGGAGAAACATGTTCAGTTTGATGGTCTGTAGCACACCCTTAAGCATGTATATACCCTTTCCGTTACATCCTGTATGACAACATATTTTTGATACAAGTTGTATATCCATTTGAATAATTAAACAACAATGTTATTTTTCTACATGTCTACTGACCCTTGAATGACGAATATCATGCAACATTTTGACGTAGTCTTGAGCATAATTAAACTAAGTAAGCTACGATTTACGTAAACATGCAGATTCTCACACAAAAACAAACGCAATACTAAATTGTGTAAAATCTACTGAAATAATACAATGATGCAATTCTTACTAAAGCAAATTTTGATATAACGTTACGGGTGTAGAAAGACACTTAACGAAGCCGAGGTCATATTGAAGTGAACCTTCTAATGCGACTTCCAACAAGGTTGCGTTAAACGTTTAACGCTACCATGGAGGTGGTATGAAAGCACTGTTGCGTTAAGCGTTCAACGCTCCTGGGGAGGGGGAATAGAAAGAGACAGAGCAAGAGTGAATGCGTGGCACTCGAAGTTTCACTTCTTCCGCGCGGAGGGACTCCACGCACAATTTGTTTAATTCCCATCATTATCATTTTTGTTGTGTTGGACCATACCTGGGCACCTTCTGGTAACGCAGATATTGAACGTCCCATTTCCAAGTTTTTCACGGTTTTCACCGAAGATACCAGTTTTAAATGTTATTGCTGAAAGTATTTTACCAGCAATATTTTTTAATTAATGCTTCTTGATTTAATGTACAGAATGCTGAGATGGTGGCTCTGTGAGGGGTCTTTTTACACCCTGTATACAGGGTAGAATGGACACTGACGCTAAAACGGTTACCTCGTATTCATCGGTAATTAAAAAAAAAACTGCTGTGTCCGACAAAAGTGCAATGCTTAATTACCTACACGGTCAAACTCAAACTCAAAGCATTTATTTCAATTAGACCATTACAGGCAATTTGGAAAGTCAGAATACAAAAAAAAAACGCGAAGCTACAGTCCCAGTCACAAGGCATAATAACTTGTGAAAGTACTGTAGTTGCCCATTCCGTAGCGTAGATCTCTATGGAGAAGAATGGGCAAGAAACTCCATGGACACTCTTTTAAATCAAAATATGTTACAAAATCTTGGATACATCATTCATGTTAGGAATTACAAATATGTGAGAATGATGTAGAAATACGGGCAAGTTAAGAGCGTCCAGACTAAAAGATTAAATCAGTAATTAAAATAAACCGTGGCAGCTAAGAAAAGTCAAAAGTATGAAACAACTGTTACCTCTATGTGGGAGGAAGAATGAAGTTCTGAATAGTGGTAACAGTTTGAACGTCCGTGAGCCCTCTGCCCTTTATTCTACTTAGGGCGAATTTTACAAATGAAAGTGAACGCGATCGGCAAATTCCGACCATTTGAAAGAGCTGCGCAGTGTCATCGTTGCTATAGAATATTGACACTGACAGTTCTTGAACGCGTTTCAGATTTGCTGTTCGTGTTCAATTTAATTGGGGTGCATCCACACCGAAGTTTCTATCTGTGGAGCTGTCAACGCTCGCTGTTTTTTTGTCTTGTGTCGTGTTAGTACAGCTAACAAAAGTTACGGAAGATTACAACAAAAATATACTTCGGTGTACTCCATAATCTATAAGACCTCTTAATATATTAAAGCTTTGTTTGCACGCGCTGATCTCTAGAACTATCAGTCGGATTTGAAAAATTCTTCCAGCTTTTAAGATAGTCCAATTCTTGTAGAAAAATATTTATTTAACAACACGCTACGACCCTTCAGACCCGAGTGATGGATGAAACTGAGGGGTACAGCTAGTAAACAACAAAAAACCTTCTTGTAGTTAAGAATCCGGGCGAATTGTAGTCGATTTTGCAGACTTAGTTTAGAGCAAAGTTTTCACTAAATGATGGTCAAAGGAACGGCCGTCCAAAAGCACGTTAGGCTCACGATATAATTAAAGCCGCGGGAAATACCTGGACGCACGGAACTGGGAAGTATGGCAGAAGAATGTAGGACAGGACTGGGTGATTCTAGGCTGAAAATGTGTGGTGGAGTGGCCCGTCCGTGAAAAAAAATCGTCCCTTCCATACCAAGATCCCTCCGTGTCTCAGAAAGCACGATAAATTGTTGGCCCCGGCCGTGATTTAAAGATCTTTGACACTCGTTAAGGGTAGTCAGAATCCCGAAAGTCTGACAACCAGACTTACCAAGGTGTATCGTGTTACCCAGTGGGCTGTGTCGCGTGTCAGTCGCGCCTGGTGCTGTATGGTGTGGTACTGACCGCTGTGCGATGCGTGTCGGTGAGCGCGGCCAGGCGCAGCGAGCGCGCCGCCAGCTCCCTCTGGCGACAGCGGAGCGCGCGGCGGCGCTGCGTCCAGCCGCGCTCCAGCGTGCGCCAGTCGCCGGACAGACGTCGGCACGCCGCCGCGTACTCGCGCTCCATAGCCTGCCGTTCCTGCATCACCATAGTCCAAGGTTTAAAACACACCGAAATCGCACGCCACGACAGGACCGAAACGAGCAATTGCAGTTTCAAAGCGTTTTAAACTTATTCTATCACTTACGAGATATCTTCCGTAAGTGATAGTACAAGTTTAGATAAAAACCGTGAAAGTTAAAAACAACGTTTTGAACTTTATCTGCATTACTAAAATGCATAGTATCGCTCTTATTAAAGTTTCCTGGTATCTTTTATGTGGGTGTGTAATATATGCCATAATAACAGATAATATATTATCACTTGAAATAACGTTCACACGATATAATTTTCATATGCTATAAAAACAAATAACCTTATTTCATGTGATCTAATATTCCATTTCATATAAACTTCTCTTGCTCTAATAACAATTAGTATAACGTTCATCTCATATAATTTTCAATTAGTATATTGCTCTTTTTATATAACGTTCAGTTGACCTAATTTTTATTTGACCAAATTTTCATATTTACTCATTTTCCAAATTCTGTAGTTCATAAGTAAATATCCAACCCAAATGATTCACCAACAATAGAAGGGATCGGGCATTCGGCGGCCGCTGCCGCGGCACGCTCGCTTTGCTCGCTCGCCTTCGCCCGCTAATGGTCATGGTTCTAACCTAACCTAACCCAGATGGTTCACCCACAATAGGGGGGATCTGGCACTCTGCGGCCGCTGCCGCGGCACGCTCGCTACGCCCGCTCGCATTCTTGCGCTAAAAATCATGGTCCTAACCTAACCCAGATGGTTCACCCACAATAGGGGGGATCTGGCACTCTGCGGCCGCTGCCGCGGCACGCTCGCTACGCCCGCTCGCATTCTTGCGCTAAAAATCATGGTCCTAACCTAACCCAGATGGTTCACCCACAATAGGGGGGATCTGGCACTCTGCGGCCGCTGCCGCGGCACGCTCGCTACGCCCGCTCGCATTCTTGCGCTAAAAATCATGGTCCTAACCTAACCCAGATGGTTCACCCACAATAGGGGGGATCTGGCAAATGGTCATGGTTCTAACCTAACCTAACCCACATGATTCACCAACCATATAGCGGCTCTAACGCAGGTATATATGAGGAATAATATACTAACTAAATATTATACTAACTGAAAATTAGTTCAAATGTGCATTATAGAAAATGTTTATTAAACCATATAAAATTAGGTAAACTGAAATTATATCATTTCATCGTTATACTAAAGAAAAATTATATTAAATGAAATTAGGTCATGTGATCGTTATAACTTTTGTTATTATGTCAAATGGTACGCACCCCTTTTATATATATCTTGGATTCGAATTACACCATGTTGTCCACTTAAAAGAATCAATAACCTTGTATCCAACATGAATCAGAAAGCTGTGGTCATATTGAAGGTTGTGGTGCAGATTATCCAAACTGAACACCTTTCATCATGGGACTAACAACCAGCCATTCTAGCGACGCTATGTATAGAAGTAATGCAGATTAAGTCTTTAACGTAGGATGGAGTTAAGGTTTCCGTATTGAACAAAAGCCCCTTTATATACCGACTTCGAAAAAAGGAAGGAAACATGATATCGCGCCTGTACACTCGAAGGGCATGCAGACCACCTGGCATCCCACATTTCGATGTTTGCCTCTCATGTGGTAAGAAGGGGCGAGCTTATTGGCGCCAACAGAGCACAAATACAATACATACTTTGGTGGGCTTTTATTAAGAAGTCCGTAACAGAAAAACCCAATAACAATTTGTCCGACCTATTAAAAGTTATTCATTAGTAACCAAACATAATACATTTTAGTTCCTTGGCGCTATGCCTAAATATAACTACAAATACGAACAGTATTTTAGATTTTAAACAATTTGCGGAAGTGCCTGTTAATTTAATTTGATTGCAGTGGAATTTAATCATCGTTTGAACCGTGGTAAGTAATTTTACATGACTGATGCTGTCTTAAGGTAACTGTGTATGGTTGCTAAACAATGTCCTTTATATGGGACTACAGTAAGGTCTCCTCTACCAAAAACTAATTAACTAAATCGATTAAGTAATCACGGCACGGAGAGTAATTTTACATGACTGATGCTTCTTAGATGAATGATGTATGGTTGCTGAACAATGTCCTTTTTTATGGGACCACAGAAAGTTCTTCCTCTACCAAAAAGTAATTAACTTAATCGATTCAGTAATCACGGCAAAATTGGTAAGAAATACATTCCAAAACACATATACACGAACATGGGATCTCCTCCTTTTTCGAATTCGGTAAAAAAATGGTCTATTTCTGCAAATTTCATAAAATTATATGCTTATTCACTAAACGCATTTACGTACACATACTATTTCCAAAAATGCTTAAAAAATAAAGCGCTCACCTCATCAAGTTTCCTCTGCGCCTGTATCAGCTCCTCCCTCTCGGCGTGCCAGCGACGTTGCCGCTCTTCCTGCTGCATTAGGAACTGTTGCCGCTCTCGCTCTAGTTCCGCTCGTTGAGCCTCTATTCGCTCACAGCGTATCTCACTCTCTAAATCACTGAAGAAATATGATAATGAACGTTTGGTAAGCGCTTCCTCGTTTAGAAATGTTGTGATAGGTGGGTGAGACATTTCGGTTTTGACTATTTATTTATTTAAACTTTTCGCACTCAAAGTAACAAAGGCCGTCTTAATGCTTTATCCTCTACCATTCGACCTAGGGCCAACGGCAGAGACCTTCTTGTTTTGCAGGGCCTTGAATATATAAATAACTCCGCACAGAAACTTGGATCTTTAATACTTTTCGGAGGGCAGATATCCTGTTATTGATATAGATTTTTGATAACAGTAGTAAATATGAGATGAAAAATAAATGTGAACAGATTATAAAAGTCTAACACTGAGGAACTCAATGAAATGTGTTTCAGAAATACTCTTTGCGGACATGACTTAACAACGGACTATCGCGAAATGAGGTCTTCCCTCAATCACGAAATTCAATAAAGTATCGACAAATATTGGGAGTTCCCTTACTTTGCTAAGTTTATAGTATTGAACTGTATTTGTTATCGAGACTTATTCACACGTACTTTAAATTTTATCTTAATATTTACTTACATATCCATTATCAAAACGTCCCTTTTAATACTTGGTGGATCAATAAAGAACTCTATTCTTTCTGGTATAAAGGTGTTTCTAGCAAACTTTATCGAAAGTTCTAATATTTATTGTACACAAGCGATATTAAATCTAGGTAAATGAAATAAGAAACGGGGAACACCCCACTTGTAAAGTTTTATTGTTGCAATGTAGTCTATACAGTATGAAGTGTTTTAATGATGTTTTCATCCTACACATACAATATGATGAATGCGCAAATGTACATTAAGACGTTGGTCTGTCCTTCTGTCGCATAATATAATTGTTTTTGACGACACCTGTTCAGGGCAATAAGGTCTTTATCCGTTTGTTTGGTGAATGAAACACTGACAACGTCTGATCTCGTAGAATTTTTATTTTGAACTAACTTAATAGCTAAATGAGTGGACTGTATAAACGTATGTTGAATGTGTGAGTGTAGTATGTATGTGTGCGTGAACGGTTTGCTATTAACTAAGGGATTTGTATGTACTTATATCTATCTAATTAGACATACCGCCCACCAAAGTACGTAGTGCATTAACGTACTTTCTAAATCGTGTAAGTTTAAACGAAATATCAACCTCTAGAAATAGGATACAAAACAAAATCTTGTAAAATTAGAGTAAATTTAACATTGTGAATAAGTGTCACTGTTCATGTATCTTTCTTGGTACCTAGTTATAACAGTACATGTGATTATACTTAGAGCCACATATCAAGTTCATTCATTCTTAAAACACCAAATTTAAAACTAATATTTATACAATAATAGGCTAGGCTAACCTTTACCGCCCACCGTGATACTAGGTAACTTAACAATTCATTACAATTTTTATTCCTATATACTAAGCAAGTACACCTCAGAAAACCATACCTACCTAAGTGCATAGGTGCTAGGAGGGCTATAGTTAGATACATAAATTGTAAACACAAATAGGTATATGGTAAAACATGTTGATTCTAATTTGACAAACATTATAGCTCGGTCATTTTAACCGTGTTATCAACTATAACAATAACTCCTTAAAGTAAATAATGATATTGTTATGAAGGGAATAAATTAGTTATCGTCACAAGTATTCGATAACTGTATCCTACAGCTTCAATCTTAATGGGTAAGTAGTATTAATAAGTTTACACAATAGTGAAAAAAAACAATAAATTCATTTAGGTAAAACACATATTTTACTAATGGGACGTTTAAATTCCCCATTCTTACATTTAATAGATACAACACGTGCTACATTATCAGGCCCTAAATATTTATTGGTTATTCTTCCTAGAATCCATTTAGCCGGGGGAATATTATCGTCTTTTATAATTACTATATCACCTACTTCTGGCTCAGATTTTTTAGTATTCCATTTGTACCGTTGATTAAGGTTAACTAAGTATTCTTTATACCAACGTTTCCAGAAGTTATGTACCATTTTTTGTGTCAATCTCCACCTGTCTATACCTGTAACGTGACTTTCAGCATAATTTGCCTCAGGAATGCTGATCAGTGGTTCACCTATAAGAAAATGACCGGGTGTCAAAGCCTGAGGGTCGCTAGGGTCATCACTCATTACAGTGATTGGACGGGAATTAAGACAGGCCTCGACCTGTACCAAAACAGTAGACAACTCTTCATAGGTAAGAGTGCTGTCTCCGATTACCTTGTATAGATGTGTTTTAACACTACGAACTCCGGCCTCCCACAGACCTCCAAAATTAGGCGCATGTGGAGGTATGAAATGCCATGTTGTATGCTCTAAATTCAGTAATTCCTCAATTTCACGTGGCACTGTTGATTTAGCTTGATCAAACATTTGGCGAAGTTGTTTGTTGGCTCCAACAAAGTTAGTGCCATTGTCACTAAACAAATCTTGACAGTGACCTCTTCGTGCTGTGAATCGCTTGAAGGCTGCAATGAAAGCCTTTGAAGTCAAGTCAGTTACAACCTCCAGGTGAATAGCTCGCGTAACCATGCAAATAAATAAACAAATATATCCTTTGTAGGATTTCGCTCCTCGACCAGGTGAGAATCTCACATTAATAGGCCCCATGTAATCACAGCCAGATGATTTAAAAGGTCTAGTTGGCTTTAATCTAATTTCCGGAATTTGACCCATCAATTGGTTACTCTTTGTTTTAGAATATCTCAAACACTTAACGCATGCTCTGTAATGACTTTTTACCCTCTCTTTTGCTCGCAATATCCAATATTTGGTTTTTAAATAGCACAACATAGCTTGTGGTCCGCCATGAAAAGTTCTAACATGTGCATCCTTAATTATAAGCTCGGTAAGGTGACTCTTAGCGGGCATAAGTATAGGATGTTTTGTGTCGTATATAACTTCTGACTCATCTATACGACCACCAACCCTTAGCAACCCATTTCTATCTAAAATAGGACAAAGAGTGCGGAGTTTACTTTTCTTGGGGACGAATTTCTTCTTCTTTAACCAATTTAGTTCTTCGCTGAAATTATCTTCTTGAACCTGTTTGATGCATATTACTAAACTCTCATTCATTTCTGAAGGTGTAATTACGTTTGAATATTGAATACGTTTGTCCTTTGGTAATTTCAAATTGTGTAGAACTCTTCTCCAGTAAGAAATTGCTTTTAAGGTTTTAGATAATGACGAAAACATAGTCCAAATAAATTCATTTTTTAATACTGGTAAAGCAGTTAAAGTTGTAGATCTTTCTTCTTCATGAGTATCCTGGATAATTTCAGGGTTGTCAAACGGTACAATTGATTGTGAAAGCCAAGACGGTCCCGACCACCATAACGAATGTTCAAGTAAATCTTGTGCAGGTAACCCTCTAGAAACACAATCAGTGGGATTCATGTCAGTGCTAACATGTCTCCATTGTTCGTGGTCTAAAATATTAAGAATTTCAGACACACGATTGCTCACAAAAGTAGTCCAGCGGCTGGACCCTCCTCTCAGCCAAGCTAAGACTATTGTAGAATCCGACCAAGCGTACAGATTTTCTTTCGGTATGTTCATTATTTGCGATATCTCAAAAACCAATTTTGCTGCTAAAACTGCACCACAAAGTTCGAGTCGTGGTATAGATACCTCTTTCTCTAAAGGAGCAACCTTGCTCTTTGCTGATACCAAACTCACATAGATGTTGCCATCCTCATTGACAACACGAATATATACAGCAGCACCGTAAGCTAACTTAGAAGCATCAGCAAATGCATGTAATTCGACCTTTGACCTTGAACTAAAATAATACCATCGTGGTATGTTTATCCCTTTCAAATGTACCAAACTCGTTCTAAACTGTAGCCAATCATGTCTCAAATCAGTAGTCAGCGCATCGTCCCAATCAAGCTTAGACTTCCATAGTTTTTGAATAAATATTTTTGCAATGATTACTACGGGCGCAATCCAACCTAACGGGTCATATAGCCGGGCTACATCGGATAAAACTTGCCGTTTAGTAATAGGCTCCTTTAAATCTGGCAAGTTAATTGTATACTGAAAAGCGTCCATCTCTCTATTCCATACCAATCCAAGAATCTTCAATAAGGTGGATGTCTTTATTCTTAACGAATCACTGTTTCTGTGTTTGTCCCCTTGTATGTGTGTCAATAATTCTTGATTGTTGCTACTCCACTTTTGCAGTTCGAATCCACCACAGCTCATTAATTTGTTAATGTCACTATAAATGTGTAAAGCTTCTTGTATGGTGTCACAACCTGTAAGAAGGTCATCCATGTAAAAATCGGTCTTGGTTATTGATGAAGCCACAGGAAAAGTTGCACATTCTTCATCAGCTAACTTTTGAAGTGATTTAACTGCCAAATATGGCGCGCAAGCAGTACCAAAGGTCACTCGTAATAATTTATAATGTCGTAGTGGCTCGTCTAACTGTGATCTCCATACAATTCTTTGGAAGTCTGTATCCTCAGAATTTACCTTAATCATCCTGAACATTTTAACAATATCTGCGACCATACAAATCTTGTGACATCGCCACCTCATCAAGATATGTCTTAAGTCCTGTTGTAACTTAGGACCTACCAAGAGATTATCATTAAGTGAAAAGTCGTTAAGACCTTTACATGAACCATCGAAAACCACTCTCACTTTTGTGGTGTCTTTATCCTCTCTCACCACAGCATGATGAGGGAGATAAACTGCCTTGGGATTGTTTATATCGACTTCCTTCACCGGTGTCATGTGATCCATCTCAATATATTCATGTAAAACTTTGTTATACTCTTCTTTTAAAGTAGGATTCTTCTCTAATCTCTTCTCTAATAAATCCCATCTTTTTGTAGCTATAACTACTGATTTTCCATATTGACATTCTGGATCTTCCTTGTCAAAAGGTAATTTAACCACGAACCTCCCTTCCTCATCGCGAGTAGTTGTCCTATCGTAAAATTCTTCGCATCTTTCTTCATTCTTTGTCATCCTTTTCTGTACCAAGTTAGGCTCATTTTCAATCTCCCAAAACCTTTTAAGAATATCATCTGTCCTTAAATGTAAATGCATGTTGATTACTCGGCCAACAGCTGAAGTTAATTCTCTTGACACCCTCCCTGATAATACCCACCCTAAGGTAGTGTTTTGTGCCAATATTTCATTGTGTCGTATAATACCATCCAATAAAATCTCACTGTAGAATTCAGCTCCAAAAAGAATATCAATTTTTCCTGGTGTGGCGTAACCTGGGTCGGCTAGCGGAATTTTACTCAAAGAAAGCCAATCAGGCGTGTTTAACTTGGTTGATGGAAGTAATGACGTAACAGATCGCAAGACATACGCGTTAACTTGGATCAAAGAATCAGGGCTATGCCGTGATTGCACCGCAAGAGAAACCATATGTTTAATACTCGTATGACCACCATCACCTATACCAGAAACCATACCACTGACACGTTTACGTGGAAGTCTAAGTAATTGTACAACAGACTCGCTAATAAACGACGCCTGCGATCCTTGATCTAATAATCCCCTCAATTGTTGTTTATAACCGTGCTCATTGTATGCCCAAACGGACACGGTAGCTAACAAAACACGACTTGGTTCTAATCCTCCACTCGAGAAATTAGTTGAAATAGGTATACTCACGGTTTTATCTGACTCACTCTGCGTAGAAACGTCGTCAGGTTTTGCTATGTTGCTCGACTCCTTCTCAAAATGCAATAATGAATGATGCCTCCTCCCACATCGCCTACAACTCACGGAATTCCGACATTTCACAACTGGATGAGATGAAGAAAAACAATTAAAACATAAGTTATTTTTTTGAACATAATCTTGCCGATCTTTAACACTAAGTTGACTAAACTCTTTACAGTGGTACAAATTGTGTTCACCTTTGCACAAATAACACTTGGCAGGTACGTTAGAATTACTCTTTTTACTATCAATAGACCCATGATGAGATTTAGTTTTTGTGTTGGTATACTTTATTTGTGTAGGTACCTTGTTTGTATCTATCATCTCTAACGATCTAAATCTGGACTCTAAAAACTCAGATAATTGTGTCCATGACGGTAACTCATCATTAATTATGCCAAGTTGGTATTCCCACTGCTTCATGGATTCAGGATCTAATTTAGAAACCACTAAATAAATAATAAACACATCGCAGTTAGTAGTATCAATGTTCATATTACGCAAAGATTGTAAACACGAAGTTGTTGTATCTAATAAAAGTTTAATGGCACTAGCCGACTCACCCATAATTGGTTTTTGCGTAAACAATGATCTTAAAATTGCATTACAATTATAACGTTTATTATCGTAACGTTTAACTAATTGTTTCCACGCGTCCTCATAGTTCGCATCGGTAGTTGAGTAGTTACGTAACAAACAGTCTGGTTCACCTGACAAGTTACCTTTTAAATAGTGTAACTTTTGCACTGGCGATAGATTCTTGTTAGTATGAATAAGAGAATTAAATATATCGTAGAACGTTTGCCACTCACTATATTTACCACTAAACGTAGGTAATTGTATGCGCGGTAACTTAACTTCACATTCACTAACCACGTGTCCAGCACTTGCATTTGGTTTCGTTATAATCGTTGATGATCCGTTTGATGACGCGAGATAGGGCTGCAGGGCTTCCTTCAGTTGAGTCTTGTATGCTACATACAATTCCTCGAACTCCTCGTACATATCTTCAGTAAAATATGAGTCTTGCTTCTCCTTTTGGCTCACTTTACCGATGATCGATTTATGTCCTTCTTTGAAAACTTTCCATAACTCCTCCAAATTGTCCAATCTGGTTTCTAAGTAGGGTTTTTTAATTCGTTCTTTAGGTGTTTTCTTGTAGTTTCTCTCTGCTTTCCTCAAGTTTTCCAGTACCTCTTTTTGATAGGCCAGAAGCACCTCCATTGTGTTCAAATGTGTATAAGACGTTGAAACTCGAAATCCAAACAAAATAGATAATGAATTGAATGATTATTTTCGCTAATGACTGGTTTTAACTCTCGATGTTAGCAAAGATAATCCGCTCAGGAATGCTTTTGTTCTCACGGTGACGACGACGATCGCCCGATGTTACTCAATAAATCCGGTTCGATATGGACCATATGTTCAGGGCAATAAGGTCTTTATCCGTTTGTTTGGTGAATGAAACACTGACAACGTCTGATCTCGTAGAATTTTTATTTTGAACTAACTTAATAGCTAAATGAGTGGACTGTATAAACGTATGTTGAATGTGTGAGTGTAGTATGTATGTGTGCGTGAACGGTTTGCTATTAACTAAGGGATTTGTATGTACTTATATCTATCTAATTAGACAACACCTTTCTAATACATGCTGATTATACAAACAATTACAAATCATGCCTGGCTGGAGGCAAATGTTCCTAGCTGACGTTCCTGAAATAATGGCGACAGAAGCTGACAGGAAAATGTTTTATTTTTTGTTTTACTTTTTTAAATGTATTTTTTTTTTAATTTTAACCTTTTTTTCTGTCTTTCTTTGTAAAAGCATAGAAGACGTTATACTCACGACAGTGTGGTGTTGAGGTTCTCGGTGCTGGCAGCCAGGTCGGTGGTGGACCAGGACAGTAGTGAGAGCCGCGAGAGGTTCATGACGGACGCGCTGCCTTCCTGCCGAAGCTTCGCGGCCTCTGCGGGGTCGTTGTAGCGAAACATGTTCGTGCGGCCCAGCAGGAGGATGCAACCTGTTGAAAATGAAGTTTTTAGAAGTTGATGAGTGAATGGCGGACCGCGATTTGATGGTACCCCTACGGATACTGTGGGTACCGAGGGTGGCGGTGCCGGCACTAGTTGCTGTTGTCAGTTACCTTGGCTGAGCTTGGCCGGCTTGTCGATGAGCACGGTGTTGAGCCAGCACTGCGCGTGCGGCGCGGGCTCGAGGGTGGCGGTGCCGGCACTAGTTGCTGTTGTCAGTTACCTTGGCTGAGCTTGGCCGGCTTGTCGATGAGCACGGTGTTGAGCCAGCACTGCGCGTGCGGCGCGGGCTCGAGGGTGGCGGTGCCGGCACTAGTTGCTGTTGTCAGTTACCTTGGCTGAGCTTGGCCGGCTTGTCGATGAGCACGGTGTTGAGCCAGCACTGCGCGTGCGGCGCGGGCTCGAGGGTGGCGGTGCCGGCACTAGTTGCTGTTGTCAGTTACCTTGGCTGAGCTTGGCCGGCTTGTCGATGAGCACGGTGTTGAGCCAGCACTGCGCGTGCGGCGCGGGCTCGAGGGTGGCGGTGCCGGCACTAGTTGCTGTTGTCAGTTACCTTGGCTGAGCTTGGCCGGCTTGTCGATGAGCACGGTGTTGAGCCAGCACTGCGCGTGCGGCGCGGGCTCGAGGGTGGCGGTGCCGGCACTAGTTGCTGTTGTCAGTTACCTTGGCTGAGCTTGGCCGGCTTGTCGATGAGCACGGTGTTGAGCCAGCACTGCGCGTGCGGCGCGGGCTCGAGGCTGGCGGTGCCGGCACTAGTTGCTGTTGTCAGTTACCTTGGCTGAGCTTGGCCGGCTTGTCGATGAGCACGGTGTTGAGCCAGCACTGCGCGTGCGGCGCGGGCTCGAGGGTGGCGGTGCCGGCACTAGTTGCTGTTGTCAGTTACCTTGGCTGAGCTTGGCCGGCTTGTCGATGAGCACGGTGTTGAGCCAGCACTGCGCGTGCGGCGCGGGCTCGAGGGTGGCGGTGCCGGCACTAGTTGCTGTTGTCAGTTACCTTGGCTGAGCTTGGCCGGCTTGTCGATGAGCACGGTGTTGAGCCAGCACTGCGCGTGCGGCGCGGGCTCGAGGGTGGCGGTGCCGGCACTAGTTGCTGTTGTCAGTTACCTTGGCTGAGCTTGGCCGGCTTGTCGATGAGCACGGTGTTGAGCCAGCACTGCGCGTGCGGCGCGGGCTCGAGGGTGGCGGTGCCGGCACTAGTTGCTGTTGTCAGTTACCTTGGCTGAGCTTGGCCGGCTTGTCGATGAGCACGGTGTTGAGCCAGCACTGCGCGTGCGGCGCGGGCTCGAGGGTGGCGGTGCCGGCACTAGTTGCTGTTGTCAGTTACCTTGGCTGAGCTTGGCCGGCTTGTCGATGAGCACGGTGTTGAGCCAGCACTGCGCGTGCGGCGCGGGCTCGAGGGTGGCGGTGCCGGCACTAGTTGCTGTTGTCAGTTACCTTGGCTGAGCTTGGCCGGCTTGTCGATGAGCACGGTGTTGAGCCAGCACTGCGCGTGCGGCGCGGGCTCGAGGGTGGCGGTGCCGGCGCGGAGGGTGACGCGACAGTGCAGCGGCAGCACGCCGGCGCCCGACAGTACGATGTCCGGGAGCGGCGAGTACTCCGCGCTGCCTATCACCGTCTCACCTTCCTAACAGACCAACACGTTATTCAGTTTCTCATAGAAAAGTTAACTTCCGCCTCTGTATGGTAAGGGTGTAATGTGATCACAGTAATCGATGCAGAATCGTCTTGAGCCAAACATAACTACATTTAAAAAAAAAAACGTGATTTCGAGTCACATTGTCGAACGAAATCTTTTTCGCTTGCATGTAAATAAGGGTTTTCACAAGCCGATTCCTCATTCATAAATGTGGTGCTAATGTGGTTACTCCCTTAAGGCCCTAACATACGTCAATGACCTTGAGCAAACGAGATATATCCAACATTAGCGCGGACTATCGACCAACGTCAGTGCGTCGACTGACCAAAGAATAGTAAAACATGAGCAGAACAGACACATAACTCCGTGGCAGCTGATTCGATTTGCATGATCAGATTTATTACGTTGATTTTCTATCAAAAAACAAAGAATGAAACAGATTCGAAAACATTTTTATCATTTTGAAGTTCAAATTATTTCATGTATGTATCGTTTAAAATCACTAAAACCAAACAAGCAGTTAACAGAATATTATGTAAGATCAATAGTGGTACTTATAATATACCCATAATATGTTAGATGTTGGTTAATGCTGCAATGTATGCTACTTTTGCGAATATGAATACAAATCAGAATAATTATTTTACCATTCTACGAATACGAATTAATAATTATATTAAAACATTTATATTTTTAAATGTTTTCTTGTTATTATTTTTTTGTAAGAAATATGTAAAAATACAAAAGATAAGATCATAGATAAATAAAGGACGCAATAAATTAATAAACCTACCTTGCTAATTTTGTTGTAAATGTATAGTTTAGAAAATAAAACACAATATTATATTATTTTATTACTACTTTACTAGTAACTTCTCGTACATTTTTTTAATTTAAAATCATATCATTTAAATTGCAAACGATAGTATAACCAACTGGAAATCACCAAATAATCAGAGCATCAACAAAGTAGTATGTTCCGTAACGTAAACTACGTGAATCGGGTGCTAGGGCTCTTCTGCACAGATAAATTGCTTAGTCTATGACAACGAAAACAAACATACTGAACACAAAAGTTACGATATATTTTGAACCAAGGCGAAAAATAGGTAACATAAATAAAATATATAATCTACAACGATTCATATTAGACTGTTTTTAATTCTAAAGAACTAAAAACAGAGCAAAAAAAGCAGAAGACTAAAATGGCACTGACCGCGATCGTGATCGCCAGCTTTTGCTTGCGTATGTATTTAAAATAACACAAATTATTAATAAAAAACGAACAAAAAAAAAGTTACCAACAGAATACTCATTTTTTTTAAAATTTCCTATCTTTGAGTGTAAGAATCGATTAAAACGCATTTCTTGCTATCGAGATTTTGAGGGCTAATAAAATAAAATTCTGACAAAACAAAAAAATAAACATGAATCCCCATCTCGCTGGCGCCATCTATGACGCAAATAAAGAACTCAAATTCCTACATCGCGCTATCATGATTATCCGCGAGTTAAACGTATACAACGTGTCAACGGCCCCTTCACGAAGCCGTCAACCAAGCATTCTGTATATCAAACTAAGTAGCTCTACGCAAAATATATTGATGAGAAAAGACTTTTTTTGGAGTGAAAAATCGGGTTTTCCGGTACATTTCAATGTAACACACTAAAAATTGTAGTGATGGATAGTAGGGGAGGATAGTAGGGTTGGAATATTTTTGTTTGAAGTGCCAGTCTTCAAATATAGTAGATTGCTGCATCGAGCGCAAAGTGAGTTATTAATGCACGAGTGTTATGTTGGTGCCCGAGCGCATGCGAGGGCACTAAATTAACACGAGTGCATTAATAACTCACTTTAGCGAGGTGCGTAATCTACTTTTCTTTCAACTACCGACCTACCCACCACCACCTGCCTACGACTTGCCTAGGACCTGCCTTCCACCTGCCTACCGCCTGCCTACGTCCTACCACATCCTGCCTAACACCTGCCTACGACCTACCACCACCTGCCTAGCACCTGCCTACGAACTGCCTACGACCTACCAAAACCTGCCTACCACCTGCCTACGACCGGCCTATGACCTGCCTACAACCTGCCTACCACCTGCTTAGCACCTGTCTACGATCTACAACCACCTGCCTACAACGTGCCTACCACCAGCCTAATACCTGCCTGCCACCTGCCTACGACCTGCCTACGACCTGCCTACGACCTGCCTACGACCTGCCTAAGACCTGCCTACGACCTGCCTAAGACCAGCCTACGACATGCCTACGACCTGCATACGATCTGCCTACGACCTGCCTACCACCCACCCACTACCTACCTAAGAACCTTCTGACAATAACAAACACAACAAAAAAAAAATTAGCGAAATATGTCCAGCCGTTCACGCGTGATGTCGTGACCAAATAGGAGAACAAGGGGAAATAGGGATTCATTTTTATGATAAAACATAAAAAACAGTGCAGTAATGACAACATTTCTGCACTGTCTTGGTTCTAAGCAAAAAAGACATCCTTTGTGATCGGTTTTGTAGTGATTAATGATACCATTACTGCGTAGTTGGAAGAAAAAAATATTCCAGCCCCTTTTGCCTAACTTCTATTATTTTATTAATTTTTAATTGACCTGTCATAAAACCTAAAAAAGATATCAGCTGCTTCATACAAAAATTTCAATACCTACTCCGACCCAAATGTAGGCAGCTGATTATTTCGATGTTCGTCAGAGATAAAGCTTAAGATAATTTGTACATGTTGATTCAAGATCAGCCAAATAGATTTAAATAAGATGTAAAGCGGTCATTGGCAATATTGCCAAACAAATCATAGTAACAACTAGTATATTACGATTTATTCGTCTTGTCCCGTCTATCGCTCGTAAATATTCTCTGATCAAAAGTATTATACAGTTACCTTGAGATGATACAGCGTGACCCCGGTAGACAGCAGATTATCGTCGATGCCGACAAGATGCGGCATGTCGGAGTCCAGCACGACGCCCAGCCCACTCTTGCGCAGCCCCAGCGCCTTCTGTTCCTGCAGGATCTGCTGCGTCTCACGCCACTTCTCCGTCCACTTCTCTGTTAGCACCTTCTCTTGGGCTTCTTTGCGTTGTAAGGTTGCTAGCACTCCTGCTTCGGCTTCTATAGGGTCCTGGGAACGAAAAAAAATAAAATGGCATAATATACCTTATACCTCTTGTGACTCAGACTATGATACTGAGCTACTTTTGTTCTATCATCCATCATCATCATCATAATTTCAGCCGACAGACGTCCACTGCTGGACATAGGCATCCCCCAAGTGCGCCACATTGACCGGTCCCGTCGACTCGCATTGTTCTACGTCTTTTAGAAACGGAAAGAGAATTGGCAAGAAGAAGTACAACATTGAGAAAAGTGGAAGGAATGGGGGGGGAGGCCTTTACCCCGGAGTGGCATAATACGGGCTAATTAAAACTTACGTTGTGGGTTCGAACTCAAGCATGTGCTTTCCTTTGTGTTGTTATTTTATCGCCACTGATCTCAAACAATGGGCAGGCTGGGTAGACGCGGAGATGGTCGATGGAGCAAGGCTTTGACCGAGTGGTGGCCATGGTTGTGTCCGTGGCCGTCCTAAAGCTCGTTGGGTCGACGATATCGTCAAAGTCGCGGGGAACACCTGGACAAGGGACGCACAGAACCAGGAAGTGTGGGGGAAGAAAGGGAGGCCTATACCCAGCAGTGGGTGATTCCGGGCTAAAATGATGATGACCTCAAAAACATCAAGTGGTACACAGAACTAACTGGGTAACTCTTTCCATGTAAAATACTGGTATTCAGCTGCATCCGGTCAGACTGAAAGCCGACCACAACATAGTTGGAAAGAGGCTATGCAGATGATGACCTCAATTATATAGTGAGGATAGACTGGAAGACGACCCTAGAATGGGGAAAGGCTAAGCGGATGATGATGTTCTTCTTTCTTTCATTTTCGTTTGCCTTACCTAGGGGTCTACTCTCTAAGCACGAAATCCGTAGTTTTGGTCGAAGTTACGGTCGGCTACGGTTATCGCTGACGGTTACGGTCTTTCCATCCACTTACGGACATAAGAACCGTTGCCATGGGCCTCTGACTCAGCTGGCTCATGATGATGATGGTATCGTGGAAGGTACTCACGTCATTATGCGCGATCTGCGCTCGCAGTTTCTCGATCTCCTCTCGCAGCTCCCTGATGAGCTTGACGTTGGGGTCTTCGTTGATGGTCGGCTTGTTGATGATGTTCTTAGCGCGGTTCGCGTACCGCAGCGTCGAGAGTGTCTCCCCGTAGTTGCAGTCGGCTGGAGAAATCTGGATCAAGAGAGTTGAGTCTTGTCAAAGCATCGTAATTATTTGGTGTTAAACCCATTAAAGTGAACAACTTTTTCCATTGGTTAAACATTGTTATCTCCAAGAAATAATACATTCGTCCCATACATTTGGGTCGAAGTTATGTACAGGACAGCAGTTTTTTTTTTTCGCGACTTTGTTTTTGGATCATAGAGATAATTAACACATCCTGAAATATGACTACAACTTCCCGGTACACGCTGTATATAGGTACTTATCCCACGGATAACTGATTCTGTGCTTTAGTATTTTCGGGCGACATATGGGGGTCTACTCTCTAAGCACGAAATCCGTAGTTTCGGCCGAAGTTATGGTTGTTTCCTACTCCGTATCACTTACGGACATATGATTCGTTAGGGGTCCGAACTAAAAATTAATGACAATACAATTGGACACTTGCCCTTACCCGCGATGTGTTTTCAAAATTCATGAATCCAAAAATATTAGGGAGTAGGTTCATTTCGAAGTATAAAACTATTTACGGACGGATCCGTATTTTCGTTGACGAACTTAGAGAGTAGACCTCCAGGTGATGATACTACTCGAGTATATATCTTAAAGTGATGTTACTTACAGCAGCTATCATGATGGTCTTGGAGTTACCGCCGAGCGAGTCTTTTAGCAGCCACGTGAGCACCGAGTCTCGGTATGGAATGAATACTTTCTTCTGACCCTTTTGAAGACGCACTGAAACATAAATTACAATATTAATAAACCTATGGAGTACCTAACATACAGTGGAGCTCATGGCTAAATAATAGCAGCCGCATGAGACGAACTTAACGGTGAAGGAAAACATCGTGAGGAAACCGGCATGTCCTAGAACTAAAAATTCGAAGGCATGTGACATCTACCAACCCGCACTGGGCCCGCGCGGTGGATTAAAGCCCATTCCCTCTCATTGAGAGGACGCCTGTGTCGCAGCAGTGGGAACATTATAGGCTAATGATCATGATGATGATGAGACAATTTTCAAGGTTAAGCCGTGCTTATCAAGGTCAGTGGATGGGTGACCATCAGTTATACAAGGTGTTGGTTTGCATCCTCGTCAAAATTCAGAATGTTGTCACAAAAGACATAAATAATCAACATAAATTACGATATCTAGTTAATTATTAAAAAAAATTACTGCTTTTTTAGTTCTTTAAATTTATCAGTATTTTAGAATAACCCCCTTAACGTGGTTTAAGGAATAAGAAATTATCGAATAAACGTTTGAGATTGTTTGTGTGTGTAAGCGAGGTTATAAGGCAAGGATCAGACGGACCGCGTTTAAAACACGAGTGGTTCACACTTACCGAATTACAAAAATAAAAAATAAAAAAACCTACCCATTTTAATATTGATTCGGGTCGACACTCATTAGCTTATATACCTCCTTGAATTTGACTAAGATGCAAAACAGCACCTTGTATACAGAGTTTCCTGTAATAGGGGATAATCCAATATTTTTTTTCTTTGTCTGTCGGGTAGTTTATTGAAAAGTATTGGACACGTATTTTTTATTTTTTCACGTGGTCATAAAATTACGGAGATATATTGAGTTGAAATGGCGCATGACGTCACATGTAGGTAAGTTTTATACCTACTTGTGGCGTAGTAAGCCCCCACTCTCCAACTTTAATGAGTTTTAACTTAGTAATTTTTTGATATTTTGATAAAACAAAAAATACGTGTCTAATATTTCTGTATTACCTGTCTGACGGACAAAATAGAATGTCGTTTTCTTTACCCAGTCCGGTCCCCTATTGGCGGCGAGCCTATTGCCATGTACCATGCACTCCGAGCCTGGCACTGAGAAATTCCTGATGGATAACCCAATAGCACTTTGCTCGACCCGGGAATCAAACCCGGAGCCTCATGCTCAGTAGTCGCGCTTGTGACCTCTAGACCAACGAGCCAAACGAATAGGAAACATGGTAAAAATACGGTATACAGTGTTAGTGAAGTAAGTGTGATGTATGTGGTGCTGGTCAGACAGCATCACCTGTCTGGCATGAATGCTGAAATGGTCCTTTTTGGCGCAGCCGTGAGGCACACAGCACATGTATATTCTCATTTTTGTGTAACTTATTTTTTTAATATTATTATTGTGTGTGTGCGTGACTGACGTCAAATAAACATTTTTTTGTTTCTTTCTTTCTTTACCTTCTAGCGGCTGACTGGACTCGGCGAGCGCGGAGATGACGGAGCCGAGCGTCACGAGCGACTTGTTGATGTGCGCGCCCTCCACCAGCCGCTGCCCCGTCGCGCCCGTCGCGTCTGCGCGCTCGCTACACAATTAAGGTAACAAACATTAAAAAATACAACCTAATTGACAACGTCCTCCTTTTTAGGGTTCCGTAGCCGAATGGCAAAAAACGGAACCCTTATAGATTCGTCATGTCTGTCTGTCTGTCCGTCCGTATGTCACAGCCACTTTATTCCGAAACTGTTAGGACTACACAGCTGACACTTGGTAGGTAGATGTATTCTTTGAACCGCTTTACGATTTTTGTAGAAAAATTAAAAAATATATAGATTAAGGATATCCCGTCCCCACACGGAACTGAAACTTAAAAAAAACCATCAAACCTATACGTGCGGCCATAGATAGGTCTTTAAAGATGACATTGAGGTTCTTAAAACCATTTCTTTTTCAAAGTCAATCGTTTGAGTGATAGACTCTAATTTCTAAATTAAAAGGAGAAAAATTCTAAAAAAATACGAACTACTAAAATACTAGATTTAGAACGTAAAAAAAACTTTCAATGAAAAATGGTTTGAATAAGATTTGATATTAAGTTTTTGAGATATGGGACTTTTTCAGCAAACTGCAGCAGTAACTTTGTTTTTCATTAACTTACTATGAAAAACAAATTTAGTTTTGCGGTTGAGTGGAAGTTTACTAATGAATGACCGTTCTAAATATTGTTATTATATTGTTTGGGTCTATGGAACCCTGTGTGCGAGTAAGACTCGCACTTGGCCCGTTTTTTTTTAAGTCGGTTCAAAACCATCGAGATGTTTGAGAGTGAAATACAACCCTGACTACCCCTTCAATAATTGTAGTTATATTTCTTACCTTCCAGCCAGGTCCACAAGGTGCACTTTAGACACCGTCTCGCTGGGCATGTTGTTGTGTCGCAGGTAGGAGGCCTGCACGAAGGTGATGGTGAAGATGGCGTGCGAGCGAGACGACACGTCGTTCATCTGTGTCGACGCTGTCGTCCGGTGGAGGTTGCCGCGGTGCATGCACTCCTAAGCATGGACAACAGAGGTTATTAGAAAACGGTCATTCAGTTTCGTCAGTTGGAGACTCCGAACAAGATAATTAAAAAAAAAAAGTTGACGGTAAGTGTTTTAACAACCTATATTTTTTTTCTTAACCTATTGAGAGTCCCACTGCTGGGAAAAAGCCTCCGCGTTCTCTTTCCAAACCTTTCTTTCCTGTGCAATATCTGGCCATGTTTGCCCCGCAAACAAGATCAGATTCCTTTCGGCCGCCATGGCAACTGAGTTTCGCAACCAGTAGTGAAAAACGATTTTTTATTCTTTCTTGGCAACTAGTTGCGATGGAAGTTTTTATATCAGATTATTGTTTTAATCCTTTTCCAGTGTGGGAAAGAGACGGCGCTAGACATCCTGTTTAGCTCCATCTCTTTTCCACACTGGGATAAGAGTAAAACAATACTGCTTTAAGATGTCATGGTAGGCCACCAGATCATCACACCACAACAACCCATTTATAAAAGCAAAATTAATTATTAATTTTCGTTGAAAAACAATAGAAAATTTAACGAGGACAAACGGATCGACAATTATTTTTATTGTAGATTTTTCCTTACATTCCCTAAACGATAAAATTAATGTCACTATATTCAAAACTTGCTCATCTCTAACGGGTGAATATTTCTATAATTTACAAAAAGTTAAACAAAATCTAACCTGTATGTCATCATAATCGGACACCAAATGCTTGGACAAGTCTTGCACATAAGGGCCCAGCTTGGGATGCTCTCGGACCCTCAGGGAGTGCCCCGCATCCGTAGACAAAAGGTCTTTGACCCTCTCGTTGTAGATCTCGAGGTAGCTGACCTCCGTGCGGTACGAGGCACCCGACTCCTTGCCGGCTGCCACGCGGGAGAACAGGTGGCGACATATCCGGGGGATTAGGCCTTGGTACTCCTGGGGTAGGGGAAAAACAGTGTGATATTGTGACTCTTCCATGTATCGTACTGCTAAGCCAGAAAGCGGTAAATCAATAAAAACAATCCCGGAAAAAAAAACTGGGGATGATGTAATATGTATATATATATAAAATTAGTATAGTCTTCTGGCTTGTCCTGGTACTCAAACCCAGTACGTCTCGCTCAGCAGTACTGCTTGCAACTACGAAACCAACAGGGCCGTCAAAATAATACAGTCTGATTAGTTGAGACCGGATTATATACAAATGCAAGTTTGCATAAAATATACAATTGCATTATTATGATGATGATGAAGTTATAGCATATTTTAGGGTATACTTCCTTTATTTCGAATTGTATTTGATTAGAAAATGCAAAAATGTGTCAGTGAAAATGAAGATCCTAAATTATAAAACAGAACTCGATTAGGTATTAGTTCTAAAAAAAACTTTATTTTGTAGTAATAATAGTATAATCCATTTTTTTTTCCTTTGTCCGTCGGGTAGTTTATTGAAAAGTATTGGATACGTATTTTTTCTTTTTCACGTGGTCATAAAATAACGGAGATAATATTGAGTTGAAATGGCGCATGACGTCACATGTAGGTAAGTTTTATACCTACTTGTGACGTAGTAAGCCCCCACTCTCCAATTTTATGAGTTCTAACTAAGTAATTTTTTGATATTTTGATAAAACAAAAAATACGTGTCTAATATTTTTGTATTACCTGTCTGACGGACAAAATAGAATGTCGTTTTATTTACCCAGTCCGCACCCCTATGAAACTTAATGTTACATGCTTTGGCACTCTTGATGCATATTTCGAGCACTTACGATTCATGTTTGCATGCATATTTCGACCATTCAAATCGCATATAATGGGGTCTCTCCTAATCAGTAATACGTACGTTAGAGCCAGAGCCCATCATGGTGAAGGTCTTCCCGCTTCCGGTCTGTCCGTAGGCGAACACGCAGGCGTTGTAGCCTTCGAACGCGCTGTCGATAACATCCAGTCCCAGGTCCGCGAACACCTGGGAAACACCAGAAGTTGAACAGGAGAACGAACTGCTGCAGAGTAAGATGTGATGGGTCCTGATAAATAACAGCATAATGTGGTGTTGCCCCACAAACGATGGGACACTTGATATCCTGTCCTGCCTGTCCTGTTGCTTGCACTTCACAAGAGCTGATGGACGCTGCTGAAAGTGCCAAAAGCGTCGCAAAACTCATCATAGTCATTCATCGACACGCTAAGAACACAGCATAATCAGCCGTTCCCACTGCTGGGACACTGGCCACCTCCCCTTTGAGCTTTTATGCACCACGCGGGCCCAGTGCGAGTCGGCAGATGTCACATGTCTTCGATTTTTTCGTTCTAGGACATACCGGTTCCCTCACGATGTTTTCCTTTACCGTTTTGATAGCGGTGGTGATGAAATAAATTTTACGAAGTAATGCGCCTGACTGGATTCCAATCGTAATGTCGGGGTATTTAGCACTTGGACACCAGCAGTGCTCTTGAAGATACAGATGACGATACGATGATGGAATTGTAAGGGTACCTTACCCGAAGTAGATACAGGAGTCTTGAGTGCAGTGCTAGAGAGCATTCACAGATTGTGTCAAAAATTGGAGTCGGAAAGAAACTGGGTAATTTTCTCAAAAACTTTTATTGATGCCAATCTCCTTTTTTCTTGGAGCAGAAAGTTAGAAATCGTAAAAAAAGCTTCGTCCATACATTCCACGTAAATTGAAGTGATATTAGTGTACTGACCTGCTCCTGCGCCGCGTAGTTCTTGTCGTCATGCGCGTACGACCAGTACGAGTGGTCGAACGTGAAGTCTTTGTACTTCTCCCGGCTGCCGTCATTTTGCTCTTTGCTACTCTGTAACATGGATAGGTGCTTCATTAGATAACTATGTCCTTTAATCATTTGTTCTTGTGCGTAAGTACGGCTGGGAACCTCGACCCTCTCTAAGCCAAGCTCTCAAGGGGCATTTCCACGTTTAAGAATTGATAACGGTTAACTGGTCCCACATCTGGGGGTCTACTCCCTAAGCACGAAATCCGTAGTTTAGGCAGAAGTCACGGTCGTTTCCTACTCACTTACGGACATAAGATTCGTTAGGGGCCCGAACTAAAAATGAATGATAATACGATTGGACAGTTGTCCTTACTCCCGATGTGTTACCAAAACTCATGAATCTCAAATTATTAGAGAGTAGGGTTAATTTCGAAGTATAAAGCTAGTTACGGACGGATCCGTATTTTCGTTGACGGACTTAGAGAGTAGGTCCCCATTTTTGGTATTGAGCGGCCTCCTATAAGGTAGTTATCTTACTATAAATCTGTTTATTTAGAAGTACCTAACCCAAAAGGGCGGTCATTCTTGAGAATAAAAAATAAGCTGTCGCGACAGCTAAGATCGGGGTCCTAGGTTAGTTTCCCGGGTTGGGCCGACTTATTGGGCTTTTCCATCAGGAATTTTTCAGGAGCTTCGGCGTCTGAATTTGAGCCCGGTTGATGGCAATAGGCTTGACCCATATTATTAGGTACACCTCTGCCTAATGTTGTGTTATATTTTTTTTTCTATACAGTCGAATGAAAGCAATAAACAATAACAGTAAAAACAATTTCAATGAAAAATTTTAAGTGTAAAGTTTAGATTGCATACTGCATTCAGCGGTCAACACATAATATCTTGTTAATTGCTATATAATCACACTTATCACGATAATAAACAGTTACAAAATATATAATGATATGCTAATTGTCCTGTGATTGTAGAAATTATTGTATAATTAGTAGATTCGGTACCTACATTATTGGCACATTATTGAAAGGCTGACATCCACTCTTACCAACGGGTTTCGTATTACCCAGTTACTGGGTTGTCGAGGTCAGATAGGCAGTCGGTTCATGTAAAATACTGATACTAAGCTGCATCCGGTTAGACTGGAAGCCGACCCAAACAAAGTTTGGGAAAAGACTAGGCAGCTGATGATGACATTATTGGCACGGATAGCAAAACATTACAAAAAGAATGGACTGTGAGAAAGATGAAGATAGGGCTAGGAAATGAATGAACACGTCTGGGTAAAGTGTTTTCATCATCAACAGCCTTGTGCCCTTATCTCAATATGTGTGGGGTCGGCGTAGCATGTCATCTTCTCCACTTCTTTACCACTTTTCAGCCATATCATCAAGTAAAAGAGTTGAAGAAGAACGAACGAAAGAGACGTTAATATGCGACGAACTGAAATAAAGACGTGAAAGGCCAGGAATATAATGAAGAGACAATCCTCGCTATAATTTTCGAAGAGTTGTTTTTAAAATGGTTAATGTTGATGGATGGAGAGGGAGGGATTGTGTGAAGGATGATATGAAAGAGAAAGGAGTAATTGATGCCGTGACTTCTGTCAGGGGAGAATGGAAGAAGATAACGTGCGCCGGCCCCAAGTAGAATGGGACTAGGACAGGAATCTATATAAATAAAAATCAATTGCTGTTCGTTAGTCTCGCTAAAACTCGAGAACGGCTGAACTGATTTGGCTGATTTCGGTTTTAAAATGTTTGTTGTAGTCCAGGGAAGGTTTGAAAGGTGAGAAAGGTAGGGTAGGTAGGATAGATAGGTAGGTAGGGAGAAAGGTAGGTAGAGTAGGGTTGGGTAGGGTAGAAAGGTAGGTAGGGTAGGGTAGGGTAGGGTATGTAGGGTATGTAGGGTATGTAGGGTAGGTAGGTAGGGTAGGTTGGTATTGTAGGGTAGGGTAGGGTATGTTAGGTAGGTAGATAGGTTAGGTAAAAAGTGCATTGCAACGCATGCCGGGGACAGCTAGTATAGTGATATTTTTAAAATGGTAACATAATCAGTTGGTAAATATGTCCTTGAGTGGCAAGTCTGTGCGAATTGGAGCTAACGCCGTGGTTAGCAGGGTTAAGAGCCTCTAAACGATGCGTGACGTCACACGTGACGTCAGCAATATGCTTCGCGTCGTGATTAGCGTGTGTAGGAGCGTAAACGTAATTTAGACTATTTTAGTATGGTCGTCCGTACGTTTACTTGAACGATGAAAACTGAACCCTTACTTAGTGTCTACATTTCGACAAATAAAAATTGTGACAAGCTTTTAAAAAAAATACGTGTGGCACTCGGGGACTGCCGCGGTAAAGCTATTGCATAGCATTTTTTATCAACTTATGCAATTATAATATTTATGCAATATTTTTTTGTTCTTTGATATTAATTCAAGTTTTTTTTTCTTTATATTAATTCAAGTTATTGCGAAAAGTCCTTTTTCCTTTGTCAATTTATTTGAATAAATAAAGAAAATAAAAGCTTAAAGAACAAAAATGAACAATAAAAAAAATGCACAATAAAAATACACAATCATGCAAACTCGATTTTTCTCATTCGATTTTGAACTTAACAATCAACTTTTTATGGTTTAAAATCATTTAGAGAAATTTGAAAATTTTGCCAGTCAACCTTGGACCTAACACTGTAGCGATAAAGTTGAAAATTATTAAAGAAATTACCACCCCCCGGCACTGTGTTAGGTTTTTTTCATTACGGAATTTCTTGATTCGGTCGCCGCGCTCAAAGCCCGCGATAAAAGCTATGCAATAGCTTAAAAAGTTTTTTTTTTCAGTATCCTTTAATCCCCAAAATATAAGGCAGAGGTATACATAACCGTACAAACACATTTCGCCAGTTATGTTTAAGTCCCATGTAATAGGGGGCGAGCCTATTGCCATCAACCGGGCACAAATCCACTCCGTGGCTGCTACTAAGAAATACCAAACGGAAAAACCCAATAACACTTTGCCAGTCCAGGGAATCAAACCGAGGACCGACTCAGAAGTCGACCACTAGACCAACTCGTTACTTAACCAACAAAAATGTTATTGAATAAAAAGTCTGGAAAAAGGCATGACCTGCAGGAATTACTAAAGCTGGCGAATGATAAGCCGAATAACATTCGACAATTCGACATGTCTTGTAATTGCTTCCAGTCGGATTGTCCTGTAGCGACCACAAAAAGCAACATACTACAAAAAGTACTACAGCGCCATCTATGACATGACGGAAGAACTAACACCAATTTCCTACAAGTCGCAAGCAAAGTTTACATCGACTTAAGACTATATAGAGAAACCCGACAACAACTGTCGGGCAGTTGCCCGCCAGACATAACACCTGTCTGGCCGGAGGATCCTCCCTTTGCTAAAGGGTATGAAGAACTTTACACCCTGTTTCTCGTACCCCTAAAGTCTAAAATAAATACTGCTGAATCGATAGAGCCGACCGATAACCTAACCCAACCAGAGTACAGCATATGGGTCGATTTCTAGTCTAGCCCGACTCAGCTAGAAATTATGTAATTTTACAGAACAACTGCAATGCTAACTATCTGACCTTCGCAAAAGCCTTGTCTTTACTCGTTTCCATGGTCAAGGTTGTATTGATTTAGAGAAGCTCTAGGGTGTTAGGTACTACAACTATTGCACTTACACGTCGCGACCTCCATCTTGCGTCAAAATTTGACTTTTGTCCTTGACTTTGTCCGACAGACACCGATTTGGTAAAGTCGTCATTGTCAAAACAAGGCATTACATGAGTCACCAAAATTCTTAAACACATTGGTGAAATATTTAAATAGCAAGATAGTTATAGAGTAACGAGACTTGGGATATCCACGTCGGCAAAAATTATGAGCTTTCGTACCAACTTTCGTCCCCTATAAAATCATTCTAGTGTTTACATCTATACTAATATTATAAAGCTGAAGAGTTTTTTTCTTTGTTTGCTTGAACGCGCTAATCTCAGGAACTACTGGTCCGATTTGAAAAATTCTTTCAATGATTAGATAGCCCATTTATCGAGGAAGGCTATAGACTATATATCATCACGACACGCTACGACCAATAGGAGCAGAGCAGCAATGAAAAATGTTGCGATAACGGGAAAAATATGACGCAGACGAAGTTGCGCGGGACAGCAGGGTTCACTGTAAACTTTATGCTTCTAGACCCAGAGATTTAGGCTCTGTGTGTTGTCTGCGATAGAGAGAACTAAGTTTTTACATTCATACATATCTCACGCCTTTTCCGATGAAGGTAGGCAAAACACAGGACGCCACCTGCTACAATCCTTCCATACTCGTACACCTGTTGCCTCGTTAAAGTTAAGTTCATACATCTGCCCCCGTATTTACAAACGCTCGGATTCGATTTCGTTTCGGAAAGTTGTATGTCTATCTCACTCTCTTTCGTAATGCCAAAACAAGATAGACATACGATTTATCGAATCGAAATCGAATACGAGCGTTTGTGAATAGGGGGCCTGTTTAAAAACGCACGCCGGTGGCGAGTACTACGCAGTAATTAAGCTAGTAATTAAGTAGAAATTGGGTTTTCCCAATAGATTTACAGTTGCAGCCTGAAGAAAATTATACTGATATTAGCTCAGTATAAGTTATAAGGGCAATAGGGTCGCATCCTATTACATGCAAGTGCCTACTTACAAAAGAGCTGTTTGTGAACGCACCCACGATACAGGAGAAATTCCTAGTGCGGGGCAACGATTAAAAAAAAAAATTACTTAGCAAAATCTGGGTAAACATACTTCCTCTCTGATACATCTTTGTTTAGAAAACACTGGCGTGACGTTACGTTAATCCTAAATGTGTTTCTTCTAACAAAAAATCAGGAGAGCAGTAAAGCAAATAATGTCATAACAGTCTGACTGCCATGGAGTCTCGGGCGTTTGAAATACTATCACGCACTGACGTTACTTGCCAAATTGTGCTGAGACACGCGACTGACGAGTCATCCTGTCTGCTATAGTAATACGGGTACTATAGTAAAAACTTGCCATCTTTGACCTTCCTGAAGGAACTCTCTTTGCTTTTACCAATAGTTTGGTTTTAAATGCTGCCCTCAAAGATTTGAATCTTTAGATGTGCCCCTCACCGTGCAGCGATCAAGCGAGAAAGGAAGAACACAGAAAAGTGAGCTCCCAAATCTTGCATGGAACGATAGACACGATTTTCAATATGAGCGAAAAATATATAATCATCTTTCTGCCCTGTTTCTTCTTTCTTTTCCCTTTCTCCTCTGTCAGACGTCATGGCATCATTTATTACTATCGTAATATTATTAAAGCAATGCAAGTTTTTGTTTGACGCCGAAGATCCAATTCAACGATTTACATCTTTGACTAGGTAACAAACGATTTCTAAAAGAAAAACCGCCTGTTTGTGAATTAGTTTGTCAATTAATAACAGCTTTCGGGCACTTGGACAGTTTGTTAGCTAGTTTCTGTGTTGATTTGCGGTCTACAAACCTTTGGAGTAATTGCGTTAGAAACTCACAATCCCAATGATATTCATTTCGACAATTCAACAATATTTAAGTTTTATTTACGCTGTCGAACTGACGAATTATTCAAACATGTATAGCAATAGATTTCCTTGAAAATCCCTCGGATTGTGATACAAAAGCGTGATGCAATTGTGATCAGAGACCAGAGTGGAGAGGAGACTTGAAATATTCGGCCAATCACAGACGAGACGAGAGATATGATGTGGATTTCAATTTATGTGATTGGTTGATTCCCCAAATCTCTTTGGTAAGTTTAGCCGTAAAAATAATTCTATACACCTGTTTAAGTGGGAAATTAAATCTCGGAAGTATCTGCAATTTTTGGAAGTATCTGTAAATCTTGGAAGTATCTGCAAATCTTGGAAAAATCTTTCTAGCTATCTCCGTCCGTGCACTTCCTATTTTTTGCGTCAAATATCGGAGAAAAATCTACGCTAATATTATAAAATAAACAGGTAAGGTTTGTAAGTCAAGAGGTAGGGCCTTATCTTCGGAACCCCTGACCCGATTCCGAAAATTCTTTCACTAATGGAAAACTACATTACCTCCGATTGTCATGGGCCATATTTAATACGTTCTCGTGAGATAATTAAGATCAACACAACGACAAAGTAACAGTTTACGCTCAGTTGTTCAAATGAGATGATTTACTGCAAGCAGCAGCTCGTGGCGATCTTATCATGTTTATACTACGTATCGTCAGCCCGTGGGAAGAGTTAGCTGTAACTGTACACCTGCGAGTTATTACGAGTTACTATGAAACCAACGGGCGTGTATGACCGATTTATAAACGTGGAGCAAAAGAAGTATGTACTAAGGGTTACTATGACGTCTTAAAGAAGTATTGTTTTAACCTTATTTCAGTGTGGAAAAGAGACGGAGCTATAGAGTACGTCTAGCGCTATCTCTTTCCCACTCTGGAACAAGATTGAAACAATAATATTTTTTTAACACCGTTGCTCGTAAAGCTGATGTAATTCCACCGGTTTTAAATATGTAAAGCGGGTCATAAAAAACGCGTGTGTTACCAAAGCAAATAGTTAAGTTATAATCCATACAAATTCCATAACAGTATTATTTGCCATTTCGCGCGCTGTTGCTATTCAAATTTCGAACTAATCGCCGCGCGGCGCCAGTCAGTAGGCAGCGGTAGCACGCTGTTAAAATGGCGGGAAAGCAACAGTGTGCATTCACAGATTCAATTTATTTAAAATAAAAAAATCTGTTTATTCGGTAATTTAAAAACTTGGCTGCGTGCTCTAACGTCTTTGCCAACATTTTCACGCAGCTACGGCAGAAAATAATCCTGGCGCCATTTTTCTCAAATTTTCTTTTCTTTGTACTTGTATTGTGAAAATTTAAATATGACAACTTTCAATAATGAAGAAGAGCCATATATTACCTCAACTCCACCGGATATACTAACAGAAGCGCGAACCGCATGCGACAGCTTGCTGCCGTCAATATCCAAAGACAGATACATAACCACGTATGAAAATTTTTTGAAGTTGAAAAACATGAAAAATGCCAAGTCATTTTCCGAAAATGTAGTTTTGGCGTATTTTAATGAACTAGCTAGTAAATATAAGCCTAGCTCGTTGTGGACAACATATTCGATGCTGAAAAGTACCCTCAAGATGAAAAATGGTGTCGATCGTCGACTTCTACTGAGGATATTTTTTATTTACAACTAATGACGAATTACAATGCTCTTCTGCCACCTTTCAAGAAGTTTCGTCGTCTCCAACATTTACCCTAACACAAAACAATGACATTATGAATAGTAATAATAATAATAAAAACATAATTAAAAAACCAACTACAACTACGTATCATTTTAATAATTGTAATTTCACTAACTGTTTCAATAATTAGAAATGAACAAAATATAAAATGTTTTTTTTTTTCTGTTTCCTCGCAAATGTGTTAAAAAACGTCGTACGATATACGTGCGTATTGGTTATAACATGCTCGGCTCAATTACGCCCTCGCCTTCGGCTCGGGCTGAAATTCCGCCTCGCATGTTATAACCATCATAACGCACTAATATCGTAATGTACTATAAGCCGTCATCGTCATAGTAACCCCCTGTTCGCGCGTTCTGTAGTTTCTGGCTACCCTTCATGATTAAAAAGCTTTAGTTTATGTGTGTATGGAACTCGAAGTTATTTATTATCTACCTAGTCTTTCGACTTCCCGCTTACCTGGATGTAGCTTAATACCCGTATTTAAGGAGGCAGCGGCAGTTTATCCCGATTTCGTGACTGCTTAAAAAATATTGATAAAAGAACCTCAAAATTACTGATAAAAGAACCCGATTACATTTTGCCTGACCCGAGAATTCAACCGAGGACCTCACGCTCTGGAGTGGCGCTTGCGACCACTCGACAACGAGGCAGCCACCTAGCATACGTGTCATTTGTGAAAAAGCTAAATTGATGATTATTTTGAACCAATTCAAAAACCTACCGGATATGTCCAAAATGTTTTAAGTAAATTAAGCGCATACCGATCTATTAGAACTCATATCTATTGCATAATTGGGCGAATGGCTCGACATTGAGTCTGGTATCGATAAAGGTCAGTCCATTAGATGTCATTACAATAGTTGTGAATACATTATGTGCTTCTTTTGTGTGGAATAGAAACCTGTTACGTCTATGTCGATATTGTAGTAGCTAACAACACAAAACGTCACGCATGGTTTTCCCAAAAGTGACAGGCAGAGTAGATTACACCCATACATACATAATAATCTACATCTGCTGCGATCCTTACCTACTCCTTTAATTTCATCCACATTCATACATCCATTTCAGTATACCCAGGTTTCGTTTTATAAAGTCCGATCATTGGGAGCGAACCTAATGCCATCAACCGGGCACAAATCTAGCCCGCATGCTGCAACTGAGAATTTCCTGATGACTACAACCAGGACCTCATGCTGAGCAGGCGCGCTTGCGGACAATAGACCAACGAGACAGGTTATCCATTATTTAGCTTTATACAGATTAGAAGCATGTTATGCTGTCTATGACCGTACCTAAACTTATACAGGGTGTAACGGAAAGGGTATACACGGTGTAAATCACCTCATCACGAAGCCGTCAACCAAGCATTCTGTACATGAAACTAAGTAACTTTACGCAAAAGTTATTGCTGGGAAACGACTTTTTTTTGCGGGGTGTAAAATCATGTTTTGTGGTAGAACTCAATGTAACGCACTCAAAACATTGTGCTGATGGACGGATTGAATAGTACGGGGGTCGTGGAGGTGTTTAAAGTAAAAATCTTACATTAAAAACTTGTATTTAAAAAAATGCTTGTCAAAAAGTTGGAACTTTGACCCCTAATATCTCCGTAACTAGAAGGTTCCCAGGTATGGTGTAGAACAAAAAAATGACCGCAATGACAGGGAGAACCAGTGCCTTTCGGCTTCGTTAAGAGGTGTTTTACACCCTTTATACATACGTGAGAAACATGTTCAGTTTGATGGTCTGTAGCACACCCTTAAGGATGTATATACCCTTTCCGTTACACCCTGTATAAGTTTAGGTTGAACACAAGGTGAGAGGGACACCGACGCACTATCGGTTACCACTAGAGATGCCAAGAATTTTCGGCAACTATTCGGTATTCGGCCACTTTTTTCGGTATTCGTTATTCGGCCGAATATTGGAAACTATTCGGCCAAATACCGAATAGCAAATCATGAAATAAAAGAACGCAATATACAGTAGGCAGGCACATTACTTTGTGTAATTTATTTCATCATCGCTGCTCTCAAAAACGGTGAAGGAAAACATCGTGAGGAAACCGGCATGTCCTAGAACCAAAAATTCGAAGAAATGTGACATCTACCAACCCGCACTGGGCCCGCGTAGTGGATTAAAGCCCATTCTCTCTCATTGAAAGGAGGCCTGTGTCCCAGCAGTGGGAACATTATAGGCTAATGATGAATATACAGTACATACAGTACGTATGTATGCAGTATGCACCAACAATCAACAAATAAAGCGTGTTGTGTCACAATCGCGACCTAATCACAGATGAAACAAAACTACCTGCGCCTACGTACTACTTTAGCGATGGAAGTTTAAACTCGGCAGTGACGGACGAGTAGTGACAATTGACTCCCTCGGAAAGTCCTAAGTGTCACCGAATATTCGGCAGCCGAATATTCAGCGCTTCGGCCAAGAGCCTTGCCGAATATTCGGTATTCGGCCAAATAACTATTCGTGGCATCTCTAGTTACCACATACATATTCAGTACATCATGCTGAATCCCCTAACACTGAAACTTTTTCCTACAAAAGTGCAATACCTAGTATACCTACATGGTCTAAATATATAGAACAGCTGATTTTCTCTTTTCAGAATGATGTACCTACTGAATATGTGGAAAACGTTTTCGCGTTGGTGTCCCTTCCACCCGGTATTGTAGTCGTTTTGTAGTCAACAAAATAATTTCAACATACGTAATAATATAAAGTTAAAGTGCACATGCACTGGCTTCCTGGAACCGGGTAACACCAATGTGTACTGGTTTAATTGTGCCGGTGCATGTGAAAGCTTTTAGGTACAACTAACGGGCTCCCGGCTATGATCACCGAACAGTTGAAACACTGCACAAGATCATCAACACCTGCCACAGCACTGTAAGTTCGTACTAGATATACGAACACTTATAAGCACCGTTCCGGTTTCTCCTCGGATCGAGATAACCTGATACAGTTCATAGCAGACTTGTATGCACTGCATACAAGTCTGCAAGCTATGAACTTTAGACAGTCGGAGCTCATGAAAACGCACTATGAAAATTTCAAATGGCTAACTAGCACGGTTCATGAGATACAGCCTGGTGACAGACGGACCGACGGACAGCGAAGTCTCAGTAATAGGATCCCGTTTAACCCTTTGGGTACGAAACCCTAAAAACACACTTGTCCAAATCGGCACATTCGTGGCTAAATAATAACAGCCGCACATGTTGATCTTCGAGACAAAGCACCGCTTGTCAAGGTTGATCTGTGTACAGGTGTGCATGCATTACATACATCCCTAGTGTTTTCCGTGCCTCGGAAAGCACGTTATACCGTTGGTCCCGGCTGTCATTTGTAGACCTTTGGCAGTTATAAGTAGTCAGTGGCCCGAAAGTCTGGCAACCAGTGTAAAAAAAGGTTATCGTATTACCTAGTACTAATTAGATTGTGGAGGTTAGATAGGCAGTCGCTCTATGTAAATTACTGGTACTCAGCTGCATCTGTTTAGGGGAGTTGTGGAAAGGCTAGGCAGATGACGATAGTGGATGGACTAAGCAATTACTACAGATGATTGGCTTTCCTTCGACCAACTAGGCTTGCTTATAAAGGGTGTAAAACACCTCTTAACGAAGCCGAAAGGCACTGGTTCTCCCTGTCATTGCGATCATTTTTTTGTTGTACACTATACCTGGGAACCTTCTAGTTACGGAGATATTAGGGGTCAAAGTTCCAACTTTTTGACAAGTATTTTTTTAAATACAAGTTTTTAATGTAAGATTTTTACTTTAAACACCTCCACGACCCCCACACTATTCAATCCGTCCATCAGCACAATGTTTTGAGTGCGTTACATTGATTTCTACCACAACACATGATTTTACACCCCCCAAAAAAATGTCGTTTCCCAGCAATATTTTTTGCGTAAAGTTACTTAGTTTCATGTACAGAATGCTTAGTTGACGGCTTCGTGATGAGGTGATTGACACCGTGTATAGGGTGTCACGGAAAGGGTATATACTTACTTAAGGGTGTGCTACAGACTATCAAATTGAACATATTTCTGTATCGGACAAACATCGTAATAGCGAGAACATTATCTGCTGCCACATACAAAATTTCAATACCTATTCGACCGAAATGTATGAGGCAGCTGATATTTTTCGCTATTACGATGTTTGTCCGATGGAGAAATATGTTCAATTTGATGGTCTGTAGCACACACTTAAGTATGTATATACCCTATCCGTTACACCCTGTATTTATTTTATCTGTTTTCGTTGAATCATCTTCAGGTCAGCTTAGCACACTCCAGGTCGAAGTATGTATATTAGTTTTTGCCATTTCGTACGTTCGCGTAGTGCCTTACTATTTCTGCAATTACCTAAACTGGGACAACATAACCATTTGGTTATACTGTCCCATTTTGGCCAATAACATGTTTTGAGCACAGACATAAAATAAACATTTTAGTGTTGTGTAGTTTGCAACCAGTTTTAATATAAAGCTATATGAATTGGATAAATTTGTAAATCAGATTTTATTATTAGGTAAAGTTGACAAAGATCATTGCGAGGTCGCATTAAAACGAAATTCTGTTTGCCCAGTTGCAATCTGTAAAGGCCATTACAAAATTACTTAAGCAACAATAGTGACCGTTTTCTCTAATACAGCGATACCTAAATGGATGCCTAAAAATAAGAGCTCTCTTCGATCTAACACTAGGTTCATCGGCGAGAGTTCAAAATCCAACAATACAAGAATATTTAACAGCATAATTTTAAGACGATTATAAGTACTATTGTCATAAAATGATCTTTTTTAGCTGATTAAGATGCTGAATAACAAAACTTACTTTCACAGTGAGCAATCGTGTTTTCTTGCCCTCCATCTGGACAATCAATTTCGCGCCCATGTCCTTTTCTCTGTAACAAAAAAAAAGAAAATTTACGTATTACGTAAAATTTTCGGTTTCGTTGCGTGATCTAATCCGCAACCCATGTTCGTACTGGGACACTGGACTCCACTTTTTGAGAGGAAATAGGAGATAATCCACCACGCGGGCCCTGTGAGTGTTTATAGATGCCACATGTGACATTTTTTTTCCCAGTCTTGCCTACGTTTTCATTGGATAATTTCCGACCCCCAAGCAGGTGAAGCGGCGGACAAAAGCTAGTGTATCTATCTATTTTGATAAAAGGGTTTGTCCTGATTCTTCGATCGGTCTCTTCAACGACACGGTTGGCTGCTGCACTGCGTGTCGCGGGTTTGATTCTCGCACGGAACAAATATTTGTAAGGCCTACAGGTAATTGTTCCGGGTCTAGCTGTTGTGTATGTGAGTTTAGATATTTGTAAACGCACCCACGATACGGGAAAAAATCCTAGTGCGGGGCAGCGTTTTTTACAAAAAACTACCAATTACCTCAAGGTTTCAGCTGCGCGGCTCAAACCATGCACTGATAATCCATACTAATCCATACTAATATTATAATTGTGAAAGTCACTCTGTTTGTTTGTTTGTTACCTTTTCACGACTAAACGGCTTATCGGATCTTAATGAAATTTAGCAAGAGGATAGATTTCAACCTGGGGAAGGACATAGGCTATATATCATCATGCTACGGCCAATAGGAGCGGAGCAGCAATGAAAAATGTTGCGAAAACGAGGAAAATGTGACGCAGACGAAGTTGCGCGGGACAGCTAGTATACAAGGTGTTGTTTTGCATTCTCGTCAAATTCAAGGAGGTAACTATGCTAGTGATTCTCGTCCCGAATCAATAATAAAATGGGTAGGTAATTTTTTTTTTCTTTTTTACGGAAATCGGTAAATGTGAACCACCCGTGTTTTAACTCTTTCAGTCTTGGTGGTTAGTGTCACTAACCACCTGTTCTCGAATTTTTATTTTAATACCCACCCCATATAGCGACAACCCGTTGAATTATCACGATAGTTCGAACCCTACTTGACAAGATACAACCGATTGGCGGTATATTCAATAAATGACAGTTCACTTTCGTTGAGCTGAATTTTGCGGTAGCATACTTTTCTATGAGTGTTCGATGAAAAAAGTTGTGAATTGGGTAAGTAAGCTGTTTTCTTTATTGTTTTTTATGCAATGTATTCTTAAATATATATTTTATCCGTGTTTACATAGAAATATTATTACTTTTGTGTATTCGCTGTGTATTGACATCGAAACTATAGTGGTTAGTAAACTAACCACCGTGACTGTTATGGATTTATGGTCATAGCCTAAATGAAATTTATACAGGTAAGTTATGTGTCGTTTTCATATTTGTTACAGTATGTCACGCCGGCTAAGAGATAGAGAATACTTGTTGGAAGATATTCCTTCAGGTAGCGAGAGTATTTGTAGCGATCAGGATGATGGAGAAGCTGGAGAAGATCAGCCAAATCAATTGGTGTTAGGCGATTTGATTGGCGAAGTTCAAGTAACCGATGACTACTTTGATTCCGATGACGACCTTCCTCCTTACGCCGATTCCGGCGTACTAATGTAGATAAAGGAAGGTCGTCGCTGATGCCACAGAGTCCAACACCGTAAATACAAACAGACCGACTACGATAGCTCCAAAATGAATGAAAAATTATAGGACAGACACACCCGGTCAGTTTTCTGAAACTGTGGGAGTAACTGATCAAATTCTAAGCATGGAGAATGTTACACCTCTTCTGCTATTTCGGCTGTTTTGGACAGAGCATTTACAAGATATTTGATGTTTTCAAACCAACCTTTACGCTACTAAATTTGGAAAGACTTATACAACACAAGAACTTGACGTTTTCATTGCTTTGAACTTGGTGATGGGTATAAAAAAAATGCCGAGCTACAGGGATTACTGGTCTTCAGCACCTGATTTTCATGACGGCTATATCTCGAAGTTCTAGAGCTTCAATAGATTCAGTTGGTTTTTGAATTATTAGCACGTTTTTGACAAATCCCACATTTTCTTGATTGTAGTGTGGTCAATGCCTTTTAAATTTATAAAGAACTGCAGTCCTCTTCTCGCAAGGACCTCAGCATATTGACTCAGAAAGAATTCAGACGAAGCGTATACCAGGGTCTACTGGCTCCAGAATACGTCAGATGCAAACATAGGCCCGAATCAGTAAACAGTAACCGTAGTTCTGTGGCCTTTTTTCGAGGACCTGCATTTATAAAACGTCACAAGCCTGTCCCTGAAGAAATTCGTCTAGAATGCAGAGTCGCCATCAACCTGAGAGAAGCACTTCGAGAAGATGCTGCAAATATAGCTCTAAAGTATCTCCAGTATATGGCAGTGCAATACGTGTTAAGTGCCCCTTTGCATTCGCAAAGCATTTTCTTTTTTTTTCAGATTTAAATAAAAAGTTTTTTTTTACGTTATTTTAAGCTCTTTATAACATTTAATATTAATAAATAATATTCATAATTCATCATAGTTTTCTTTGTATCAACAGTCATGGTGGTTAGTGTTGCTAACCACCTCATTCCTCGAAAGCCTTAGTAGCTAGATTTTTTTTTTCTATTTTATGTGATATTTTAGTCGTATATAATGCTAAAACTAAAATAAAAATGTTTAAAATATTCTTAATATAAAATCGTGACTGAAAGAGTTAAACGCGGCCCGTCTGGTTGTTGCGTTATAACCTCGCTTACACACATACAAACAATCTCAAACTTCTATTTCATAATTTCTTAGTCCCTAAACCACGTTAAGGGGGTTATTCTGAAATACTGACAAACTTAAACAACCAAAAAAATCGATTGTTAATAATTAACTAGGTACCATAATTTTAATTGATTATTTATGTCTTTCTTGACCACTCCCTAAAATTTGACGAGGTTGCAAAACAACATCTTGTATAATATAGTGAAATATTATCCGGATCAGGATAATATTTCACATACAGATAGCTATTATGTGACGTAGGCATCCAAAAATGTAAACCCTAAGAAGGCGAAATAGGGGTTATAAGTTCGTATAAAAACCGCCACCGGGCGAAGCTATACATAAAATAAAGTGGTTTGGTTAGAAACCGGATGTAGTTCTAATTTCCCTCTAGTAAGCAACGACGTCGCCTTTGTACGACCAGAGACATCGCACTTCCTGTTTCCGGCATAGTCACTAATATAGGTGCAGAGTACACAGTATAGCTCGGCAGATGTTGAAGCAGCAATATTGTTATGACTTTAATGTTTTTAGAACATATCTTGGCCTTTTTCGAGGACACTTTTAAGAGACATGCGAAGAATAAGGCGTCTGAAGAAAAGACTCCCCCCCGACCCTTGCTCGAGCCAGCCCGCGATGCTGAGCCTTTAGTTTTAAATCAGTCCCTAAATAATGAAATCACTCGGATCCAGCCAGTTCCTTTGCTGGCCTCCCCTAGCGACGCCCTAAGCCGAGGCCCGTACCCCGCAGGGGGTGCCCTTAGCGTGTTGTCGCTTAGTTTATAAGTTTTTGCCTAGGCTGGGGGCCTTAAATTCTAGGCATCCACAGGATTTACCGGTTAAGCAGAAGCCAGCCTCAGAGGCTGAACTGCGAGATGCCATAAAAAAAAAAAGTGATGAAAAGAGTGATGGATATGAATGTTGATGGATGGAGACGGAGAGGATGGAAAGTGTGAGTGATATGAAAGAGTAAGGAGTAAATGAAGCTGTGAATAGAAAAATATAACGTGATGCGCCGACCCCAAATAAAATTGGACAAGGGCAGGAAGATAATATTGATGACGATAATATTGATAATTATTTCATCTTTTAATTGTTCTTTTTGTTTTTACTATGGACACTTTTAACGTGCACGTCTTGCTACATCGTTCTCACATAATGTACCATCTCAACATGAATGATGTAACCAAGGTTTTTGTAACAAGATTCTGATTTAAAAGAGTATCCATGGAGTTTCTTGCCCATTCTTCTCCATAGAGATCTACGCTTTGGAATAGGCAACTACAGTACTTTCACAGTTATTATGTCTTGTGACTGGGACTGTAGCTTCATTTTTATTGTTTTTCGACTATTCAAAAGTGCCTGTAACTGGCCTACTTGAAATAAATGATTTGATTTGATTTGAGGACTAAAACGGTTAAGTAATTTTAACGGATGTATTTTTCCGTTCGTTCGCTTTAAAAGACATTTTTCCGAAGTACAATTTTCATATTTATAATGTAATGTGCTGAAAGTGCTGGACCTTTTCTTTCCGTGACTGTACAATAACAATTATGTAAAAGATTGTACATTAATATCATCACTAAAGATAAGTTACCTTCATGAGTCATGTCTATAGATCTGCCTGCTCGTCGTATTTTCGATTTAGGAACAAAAACCTGTTGCGCCGACCCCAAGTAAAATGGAACAAGGAAGATGACCAAAGACATTAAAATCTCTTTGGAATTTACGTTATATTTACGTCGCGCGTGCGTGATAAGGCCTGTGTGTATGTTTGAATGTCAACAATTTTCTCAAAAATTACTGAACCAATAACGATAGCAATTAGTTTTTTATCTACAAACATAACAGATAAACTCGTAAACAAGACACACATAAGCGAAGATAGCAAGAGATATATAATGTTAGCAACAACAGTGACTCACAAATTATGTCGTTAACAAAGTAATGAAGTTTGTATGTTTGGGTTTTTTAGTGTTTCATGTGATTCAGCATTTCGAAAGTGGAAATATAAAGTAACGTAAACAACATTGAGCTTGCTATTGGATATTAAACTGTCGGCGCTGGCCTTAAAATTGGATATATAAAAGCGCAGTCATGTCCCTAACGACCGTTAAAATTTTCACCATCGATTTGTTGAATGTCGGAAGCACCTTCAACTTCACCCACGTTACTTTTAAATCATTGTTAAAACTTGGTATTTAAAACGACTTTGTTAACTATAAAATGTCATGAGCTTAAACTGGTTAAATAAGATAATTATTCTTGTATTTGCTGGCTTTTGTGACTCGGGTCTACCACCTAGTACAGGAGTTGGTGACTTCACACATTTTTTAAGTGAAACTTCTTATGCGACTTCCAACAAGGTTGCGTTAAACGTTTAACGCTACCATGGAGGAGGAATAGAAAGAGACAGAGCGAGAGTGAATGCGTGGCACTCGAACGCATGCGTGTAGTATTTCGAAGTTTCACTTCTTCCGCGCGGAGGGACTCCACGAACTATTTTTTTTTCTTTACAAACTCTCTTGTGTGATGAAGATTATTGATTATTTACTAGTAAGAGAAAGGGGAGGCCTTTGCTCAGAAGTGGGACACGATGTAGGCTAGTTAAAAAAAAAAAACTAGATCCTAAGTGGTTGGCCAATTTATCGAGGACAAACAGTTTTAATATACAATATGTATTACATAGAGATAAAATCATCATCTTAGATTTCATAAAGATAAAGCCTTCTATCAAGATAACTCTATATCTATGTTATCCATACAAATATTAAAATGCGAACGAGACAGACTGTCTATGTGTCTGTTACCTTATCAAACCAGAAAGGCTGTATGGATTTCGATTAAAGGAGATGTTTCATTTTCGGCCATAAGATGTACATTTATTGAAAAAGAGGAAAAAATACGACGAACTAAGGAAAAATATTCTTTCGTGAATTTAAGCCTGATTTGCTGTGCACAAAAAGTAATAGTTTTTCAATTATTGCCCCATTCTATTCAACATGGCGTCTTCCAGTTTGCAGTTTGCTTTCGTTCTGAAATCATGTCACACAAAAACACAATATCACATTGACGTTAAATTATGAAAAGTATGTGTTTTTGTAATTAATTATTATTATTGGTCTCTTAGACATAATTTTCAACTAATTATAAGCAAGTGTGGTGATTTCATCGTTAAAGACTATATAATAGTTACTACTTTTTTGGAGTGTACTTCTGAACGAAAAATTCAAAATGACATTTTGTTCTGACAAGTGACAAAACCCATCAGTGTCCGTTAGTCAGTTTCGTTCGTCTCATATTGCCTAACGTTTTATGAAAACAGAGAACAAAACAAATACGAAAGCATCGAAAAAAATCAGTTCTGATAAACAATTATTATCAAATAACAATTTCTAGGTTATGTAAACGTCATCTCTACAACCTGTCATGGCTGTCATAACTCTCGCGACAAACGTCAAACATTTTTAATCTTTATTAACCCATTCAATGCTACCAACGCACCATTTGCGTTGAATGAAATTTCTATATTATGCCACCAACGCACCAGTTGCGTTCAGTGTGCCACTCTCGTTTTTTGTAAATGTAATAAAATTGGTAGATTTTTATTTATCAAAATTGCAACAATGGCGACATAAAATGATTTTTTAGCATGGTAACAATCTTGGTTTGTCACTGTCACATTCCGTTACCTTTTGAAAGCGTACGAAACGAAGACTCGTAAAACAACAAATATTGATTTAGTTAAAAGCAGTGATAGTGTAAATATTATTACAGTTTTTTAGTGCAATCGTGTAAAGGGTAAGTTAAAGTTATGATTTAATTAGTTTACTAAATTAATAAAACACTATTATAGCAAATGCAAGAGCATGAACGCATAAGGTGCGTTCAATGGCATATGCCTACCAGTTTTTTGTGGATGGTGTCATCCATAACGTAAACAACGAGTGTAAGTTATAACGGCGATAACTACCTAACAAAGGAAACGAAATATAAAATTCTTTTTTTTTGATGTTTCAGATAACTTTGAATAATGAAGCGCAGACGACGATCAGATCATTTGATAGAGTTGGCTTTAGAAAAAGCAAAAGATGAATCCGATGATGAAAATTCTACTCTGGAAACAAGGTTAGTAGTGATTATGTACCTACGTAATATGTAATAAATATTCATACAAGTGGTATTAGAAAAGTACACTACTAAAGAGTATAAAATGAACAATAAACCGCGATTAAATCCGTAAAATTACATATTTTAATTTTGAATTGATTTTTCAAAAAGGTAATACCTACCTATTTTTATTTTATTTTTCCTGTGTACCTACTGCCCTTAGTCATCCTAGAATATGTACCGAATTGTTTTTTCTTTCTTTCTGCAGTATCAAAAGAACCCCTTCACGCCGTTACTCTATACACGAAATACCTTCCCCGCAAGCGTAAGTTTTTATTAAACATCTACAACCGTTTTCACTAACAGCAAGTCAGTTATGTCATTTACAGAACATCTTAAGAACGTTTTACGTTTAGTAATAATGGGTATTAATACGAGTAGTTCTTAAAGGAGATTGACCAAAAGCAGGCACTTTTGTTTTGGATATCTAAATTTTGCGTATATTTATGTTAGGACTGAGCAACCGAGGGTTTTGAAGGTAATGAATAAAAATTATACATAATACTAATTAAGCTAAGAAGCCACCGACATCTTTTAATGATTTTTACTTTTTGTAGCTCAATACTTTTATAAGTTCGATTGCGCAAATTTTCCACCGAATATCATTTTTTTTTACATTATTCTGATTTTATTAACTATATTTTAGCGATATATTAGTAGAGACGCTATAGTGGCCTGACTCCCATTCAAATTTGGACAATCTCCTTTAAAAGAATTTTTGGATAAAGAATTGTTTTGTTTTCTAGATTTGAAACTGTATCATCAGAAAAAAGAAAAGCAAGTAAAAGATGTAGCCGCGCAAAATCGCTTTTTACTCAAAGCAATAGCCATGATTTCTCATTAGAGGCATTAGCTCAACCTCTCGTTCAAAAACTTGAGGATAACAACCTGGTTTCGTCGGATCAAAAACATTCGGATAGTAAGGGTTTGATACTTACTAATCAGATACCAGGGTTTCAAACAATATTGGAATCTATTTCCCCTGTAGATAGTATAATATTATCACCAAGTTTTCAATCAAGCTCTGAATCCCATTCATGTATGACTAGTCATGCCCAGAAAGTTACAACTACAGCTATGATTCACACTAAAGAAGGTCAAGAAAAACAGATTGATGAGTGTGTCAATTCTGTAGCAGTTACAAATAATATTTTCCGACGTTGTGTAAAAACTAGAGGAGGTCAAAGTAAAAAACAAGGTATAAAAATATTGCGTTCCCAAAGAGTGGAAATAGACAGTGATAACTCAGTAAAATTAATTGATATCGAACAAAATGCTCAAGTTAACCCAGTTTTGTCAAAAAAGTTGTTAGACACAAGCAATAAAAATAAACAGGAAAGAACTCCTGATGACATATACTCCGATCTTACTGATAATATGAGAAATATATTTGGAGAAGAAGAAGAGACACGCCCTAGTACATCAAATAATCCCCTTTCAGATGAAGACCTTATTAAAGCATTAGAAATTGCTACGGAGGACGAAAGTGAGGATTTTGATAAAGACTTTGATAGTGAAGTTTCAGAAAATGGTGAAGATGTGGATGAGGACACAGGTATTACACTGAACACTGAAGATATCGTGCAGCCTAATGGAATATGGACTGATGATTGTGGTTCTAGAACTTGTATTGAATTTGGACAGACGCAAAAAATTCTTAAAGTTTTGCCAGAAGGCAATGAACCTTTTGATTATTTTAATTTATTAGCAAATGAAGAATTCTTTAGCATGTTAGTCACAAAGGCCAACAGTTATGCAGGCAAACTAGTGTCCCAGATTAAGCATCCGAATAGTAGACTAAAATTATGGAAAGATATAACGATTTCCGAGATGAAAACGTTTTTCGGATTATTGTTTCATATGGGTACCATTAAATTAAATCGGTTAACCGATTATTGGAAAAAACACCATTTATTTGATATTAAAATATTTTCAAAACATATGAGTAAGAACCGGTTTCTTTTAATTCAGCGAGTGTTACATTTTGAAAATGTTGAATCGAATAGTACACTAGCAAAAATAACAGATTTAGTCCAATACTTTAATACGAGAATGGCCCTAATCTATTCGCCTTCCCGAAATTTATCGATAGACGAATCTGTGGTATTGTTTCGAGGCAGAATAATCTTCCGCCAATATATAAAAGGGAAGCGGCACCCTTATGGCATAAAACTTTACATTTTAACTGACGAATATGGGGTTATTCTTAAACAAATAGTTTATGCTGGCGCTTCAGATCCGGTCGTTGGTGGTGTTAACCATACCGAGAAAGTGGTCATGAATTTGCTCGGTGACTACTTAAACGCTGGATATTCAGTTTATATGGACAACTACTATAATTCAGTCGATCTAGCCGAGAAACTGCTAAAACAAAAAACTTATTGCACAGGGACATTACGATCCAACAGAAAAAATACGCCTAAGGACATAGTACAAAGCAAACTGAAGCGTGGAGATTTGAAGGCCAAATGTAGCACAAGAGGCACTTGTGTTTTGAAATGGCGAGATCGACGAGATGTGCTCATGTTGTCAACGGAATTTGGGTCCAATATGATCGAAGTAACTACACGTCGTGGTGAAACTATGCTGAAGCCTGAAATGATAGTAAATTATAATAAATATATGGGTGGGATTGATCACCAGGACCAGATGTTGGCATATTATTGCTGCGAGCATAAAACTGTAAAATGGTATAAAAAACTTGGCATACATATTTTTCAACAACTTCTTTATAACTCATTCACACTTTACAATATATTTTCTCCAAAAAAAGAGAACTTCTACAATTTTCGACTTGAAGTAATTTCAAAATTATTAAATGATGATGTATTAGAAATAATAATTGTTGTACCCCCTAAAAATACCGTGCATGTTCTGCAGCCCTGCCCCCGACAACGGAAAGGCATCAAAAATAAAGTTTTACGTAAGCGTTGCAAACATTGTTGGGTTACAAAAAAAATTCGTAAAGATACATCTCATTATTGCCCAGATTGTCCAGAGCAACATGGCTTCTGTAAAGTCAATTGTTTTAGGGAGTATCATAAATATTAAGTAAATAAACGTTTTTTTTCCTATACTCAGTATTTTTATTTACATAGATGAATAATTACGAATTAATTATCACTAATATAGCTAAATAGTAACTGTCTGGTCTAAATATAGGGTGACTATGATACTTAAACACGTGATTGTGCTCATGATAACCAACATTTACTACGGGAACAAACCTGAAATCGCGAAAAAAAATCAGCTGTTCATTACATTTATGTTTGTCTAATGTACTGAACAGCTGATATTTTTTTCGCGATTTCGCTTTGCTCCCATAATAAAAATTGTTTGTTAGCATGAGCACAATCACGTGTTTAAGTATCGTACACTAATTGCCAGTCACCTATATACTATACTGGTCTTTGGATCTTCAGATATTTCAATAATAGACAAGAAATGTAAATAATGTAATGTTATTTTATTTATATTTCTTGTCTAATATTGATATTGTTGCATAACACACTTATAACTCGAACGCAAACTTATTACTTAACTTAACTTATATATAGGTTTATTGTTATATTTACTATTATTTATATTAAAATACACATTTTCACGTGTATTTTCTATTGTAATTCATAATAATATGAAGTGGCACACATATGAAATTTTACAAAATTGAAGTAGCAATGAATGGGTTAAGTACATTAAAACCATCTATTACTATTTAAAATATGTTACTTTATTCTATTCGGGGGAGTGTTTCCCACCTTTCCTGAAAGGTACAGGTCATGGCCGGAGTCCCATACAAAAATGAAACATCTCCTTTAGCACGCAGGTCGTTCATGACGCGGGTTAGAAGTAGAACTCAGGATATTTTTAATCCAGAAAAACATTTCTGTACTTATAAATAATTTCCCACTTTCCTACAGGCGAAGCCACAGGCAGATGCTAGTCTTTAAAAAATACAGAAAAATGTTGTACCGTTACATTTTATAATTAATGCACATAATGCTAATAAGTTTACATTTTCTGTTATAACTGTGATCTTCACAAAAACTATACATAGAATATATGAATAATTTATGTAATTTTTAAGTCAGTTGATGACTTTATAATTTTATATTATTCTTTTATGAGATTTGTTTGTGCTTTGGAAATGCTATTCACAAACAGGATATTATACAACAATAAAATTAAATATGTTTAAGAATCGTCTCGCGCAGCTTTGACGATTTTCAGCCTCCCAAACAAGCCGGATTCCGAAAAGGCTTTAGCCCCGTAGACCACATACATTACATACGCTGCAAAAGGTTATACAAAAGACCGAGGAGTACAACCTGCCTCTCTGTTTTTCGTTTGTGGACTACGAGAAAACCTTCGATTCGATCGAGACTTGGGCTGTACTGCAGTCTCATCAAAGCAGCGGTGCCAAATTGACTATCGGTACATCGAGGTGTTGAAGTGTTTGTACAAAAATGCCACCATGTCAATCCTTCTGCAGCGAGGTGTGAGACAGGGAGACGTCGTATCTCCGAAACTGTTCACCGCTGCACTGGAAGATGTCTTCAAGGTTCTGGACTGGAGAGGGCTAGGCATCAACGTGAATGGCGAGTACATCTCACACCTTCGATTTGCCGACGATATAGTAGTCATGGCTGAGACCATGGAGGACCTCAGTACAATGCTCGATGATCTCAGTAGAGCTTCCGAAAGAGTGGGTCTTAAAATAAACATGGACCAAACCAAAGTCATGTTGAATGCCCATGTAACATGCACTCCTATCAAGATCGGAGACTATACTCTCGAAGTAGTAGACGATTATGTCTACCTGGGACAAACGGTCCAGTTGGGTAGGTCTAACTTCGAGAAAGAGGTCAATCGTAGAATCTGACTCGGCTGTGTAGCGTTCGGGAAGTTGCGAGGTATCTTCTCGTCCAACTTACCGCAGTGTCTCAATACGAAAGTCTATGACCAGTGTGTGTTGCCAGTGATTACATACGGGACCGAAACGTGGTCGCTCACAATGGGCCTCATCAGAAGGCTTAAAGTCACCCAAAGGGCAATGGAGAGGGCTATGCTCGGAGTTTCCTTGCGTGATCAAATCAGAAATGGGATCAGCTGGATGCGAGTCGCACGGGACCGGTCAATATGGCGACACTTGGGGAAGCAGCGGACGTCTTTCGGTTGAAATGATGATGATGATGACGGATGATGTTTAAGAACAACTTTTATTCTTTTTTTTGCGGAAAACATGCAGGTTTACTAACCTGACGGAAAATTGGCATGGTAGCTTACAATCGGGACAAGGATACCAAAACTATAAATAAAAAAAATCTGCCCCCTTGTCTGTTCAGTTCAAAATAATTATATTTTCTGTGCGAAAGGCGCCGAAATGGAGGATGATATCAAAATACAAAATAAGTATATTCAAATTGGAAGTTCATTTCGTCAAAATATTACTTATCTTGATTTTTTGTACACAATTTAGTAATCTGAGCATTCATTTTTTTTTTTGGATGGGAAATCAACAAATGACTCCTCCCTCTCTGGGCGGAGCTATAGGGAGTGTCAGACTTGTAGTGACTAAAACCCATCCATGTTCCTTGTTAGCCGTTTGTGTTCCAGGGCTACAGTATCTCTTTTGAACAGTCCTGCAGCCCTGGCAGGCATTGGCCCTCTCAGGCCCCTTCTGGTTTGCTGATATCTCCTTGAAGCGCGCATGGAACACGAACGCGCCGCCGTCGGCACGGCCTGTCATCCTAAGACGGACGGACGGTGTGCTTGAATCCGGCACCCCTTGGTTTTTAATAGTGCTAGATTAGTGAGAATCTACAGTAGTTATGACATTTTACTGCTTTTGACTTAAAAATAAATCTATAAACAATAGTTATTGGCCTATTTTTGATTCCAGCACTTTCCTTATAATTGTTTCCTATTAGTTTACTCCCTGTGATAAAAGGAACATAGTTTAATACTTTATTTCCTGTGAAGAACGAGGTTTATATTAAAAATATCTTTTAAGTACCTAAGTCATAAAATTCTAGATCTACAACCAGACATGGCTCTATGATTGTATTTCTATTGTCTGTGTTTTCAATTGTTTTTTTAAAACATTCCATTTATGATTTAATGGTACGAAGACACTGCATATTCTTATCAGAAAGTTATTAGAACTAGTTAGAAATTAGACCATTATTAGGACTTAATGCAAGTTTATAACTCTTTATTTAGTAGAATTATTGTTAATTGCAATAATTGTTCAAAGGTGATTTGTTATTGATTCAATTAAATGTGGTTAATAGATGAGAATTTTACCATTAAATATTTGTAATGGATTTTTATTAAAATTTCAAATTAAGTGTTTGCAGTCATCAAGTGGATCAAATTCACTTCAAATAAATTAAATAGACTGGATTTGATAGGAAAATTTTCATTTTGGTATATTATTAATTTGTAGTGACGAATATTTTAAAGCTGTTTTCTATATCTGTGTTTCCAAAGAAATAATGTTCTTTCTTGTATGAAACCTCTGAGAAATGCTCTAGTTGGGATAACTCACCATTCAGTAATAAATGAGATTCAAAGACAATAGCTACACCAGACTTAAGTTACCAGCAGAGGCACTCAAGTGAAATATATAAGCACTTAAATTCATTCATCTGTCCCAGCGTGTGAAATACCAATAACAAAGTGCATTGTAAACAGGAACTCTCAACCAAGCATTATTGTTTACAATACTACAGTTGATAAACAAGCATTCCAACATTCAGCCTGATACAGTATTAACTGCAATTTTATCTTGTTTATTTAGGTCACTGACTTTTTAAATTTTTTCGACAACTTTCATCTAAACGGCAAACCCGAGGTACAGTTTGTGCTCCAAATGCAACTGAACCGTGAAAGTCATTGTCATATTACATGACATCATTGCTTTTTTGCACTTTCAAATGCCATGAAAAAGTTGGAGCTCTGATCTACTTAGAACCCTCATCTTCTCGTAGATAATCTCTCATATCATCTCAGTGTACATACAAAATACCATAATACAGCCAATTATCAACACAGTACGTCAGAATCAGTGAAACATCAGAATTACATGCAATACGTAAACTCCCCCAAAACATTGGATAAAAATGGATCTTTCGTGAGCACGGTATCTACTAACCTTTGATTGAATGGGCGAACCCTTACAGCCACTTTCACCGAAGCCATTGTCACACATTATATTGTCAATAGTTACAATTATAATTTAAAATTACATTTATCCACACAAATACGACACCACAAAGCAAGTTGACATTTTTAAGTTTGATTGACAGTTTAGCAAGTGACGTTGCAATACGGAAAAATAATTATGTTGAGTCCTCTTTTGCTGGCTGCAACAAAACGTGTTTTGTTAAATACAATTTGCACAAACTTTAAAATTAATTTGAGATAATTTTTCTATGATTCGCACACTATTTTTGTAGACGATAGCAATATAAAAAAAACCCGCGAAGTTGCGCTGGATGTTTTTTTTTATTCTATTGAATTTTAGTGTTGCGCTTACCAATACTAGTAGAGTAAAATTTGTTACAATCGATTCAAATAATTCAAATCGATTTTTATTCTAACGAAGAGGGTGATTCGAAGATTCTTCGTGAGAATGATTACTGAGTTTATCTATAAGTCATTCAATTCTCATGTCATATAAGAAGTTGGTAAAAAATTTAAACTTTGTACTCATATTATAAATTATCAAAATCTAATCGTGTCGTTTTGTATATTGGATTTCATCGATTAATAATTTGTTCGAAATACGAACAGCATATACATTGACTTAAAAAAATTACAAGTTTATTATTTCCATAAAGGTCAGGATATTCTTTCAAAACTTGAATATATTGATTTGATCGAAAACGTAACTTTTTAGTCGAGTTGCAATTTTCATTTAATCATCACATCATTTCTTTCTATTTTTCTTTCTAGCACTACTCTATATTGCTGTCGATTTCTATCTGTCGCAGGAAAGGTTAGAATTTTTTAATTTGGGTTTTACAAAAAGAATTGGTAAATACGATAGATATTTCGTTTATTAATCATTGTTGTAGTTAAATTCTGCTTAATTGTGTGTTTGCCTACGAAATAAATTGAAAAATAATGGTTGACATTGGAGGTAAGTTGGGGTAACATTACATAATAATGTGTGTATGTTCTTCCATCAGATAGCCAATCGTCACGATGTCGGACTCCGCGGGCCGCCCCATGAAGTTCCCCTACACTTTCAGCGCAAAGATTGCGCAGTTCCCGATGAAGTTCTACGTCCAGAACCAGTGGATCTGGAAGTACTGGATGATCGGAATCGCCGTCAGTGTCCCCGTCTTTTACAAGATCCACAAAATGGGTTAGTAATCGATTATAACTAAAGTAGATTATATTGGATAAGTTTTATATCTTACGGACCTCGCGCACTACGGCGACGACTACTGCTTTTGACCGTAGAATCGACTTGGTCGAAACCAAGAAGAAACATTGGTTGCACAACCAGGCATCGTTCCAGTTTTGTTCAAGATTCGAGGTCCTTCAATTTCCTTGCCACTCCAGCACTGGAGGGCCCTTTTTATGTATATTATTCTCTTCTGTATTTTTCAGTTAGTAACTTTTTGTACCTGTGTAGCTTTTTTTTCTATCTAAATGGAATTAAAAAAGTTTCATTGATAAAAAACAATCAATAAATTTTACAGAATTATTATTTTTATTATTTTGTATATGGGATAATTATTTGTTGGTTATCTTGTGCTGAATCCAGTCATATATTTTGTGCATCAAAATTCCCTTATTTTTTCCCCATTCAGTGAATGGTGACAGGTAGAAACTACTTCAAAGTTTTGGACTCTTCCTATTCCCAACATTAAGACCATTGTTACAACTTGCTTCCAAACTAGATTTCATCATCATCTCTTAACAAAATATTATTGGGGTGGGCACAACAGGCTTTTTCTCCTATCCCCTGTCAATCATCATGCTATCATTTGCTCAATTTTCTAATTATTCTTCAAGCAATACATGATTTTCTTTCAGATTCCGTAGATCTAAGGGTAATTTATGTTATGGGCATCATTTGATACAAATATTATCTTATTTCCAGCTAACTCCCCCGGCAACGTCAGCAAATGGGCAGAGATCAGGAGGAAGGAGGCTGCAGAGCACCATTAATTAAGAGCAAACGCAATAGTACTGGGTTATAAGGAAACCAATTTGTGTGATTTATTTATGTTGTAAGCGAATATTAAATCATGTAATAGTTAAAATGAATTCTATTTTATTACGATCTTTATCATTAAACCCTCACCTGGGATGTCAAAAACTCGTAAGGGCGTATGCTAAAACTCACGGGTACACAAAGCTAATGTCCACTCGGTTCATGATAAAATTATCCTTCGAAAAACGGTCACTCGCCTGCGTCATTTAGAACGAATAGCACTTTGAGCTCTATTAAAATAAAGAAATAAATTACTCTCGCATCAAATGCAATGCGGCGCCCCAGTGGTTATGTTGATGTTCTCTCTCAGGCTATCAGTTTGGTTTAAGTATTCTGCTACTTGCTCGGGCTAATGTAAGTGTTATATGTATCATTTTCAAATGATAGTTCGGTGTAGGGATGAGACGTATTTACGCAACCAGGTTTTGAAACCAGTGTGCTTAGTGCGAGTGTCATACTAAAATTCGGCGAACGCCTCGAACGCGTAAATCGTGTTTACGTCAAACGCATCAACGATCATGCCCTAGTACGAGTGAGAAAAACTTGCAAGTATTTAAGTTTTAGCAAGGCGCGGCCGCGCGGGCAAGTTAGAAGAAACCAGACTTGAAAGGTACTTGCATAGGAAATTAACCCTTGGATTCATATAAATAATGCGCACAATCGTATCTGCGAAAAAAAAAAACTTTGAAAATAAAAGTTTTTTTTTCGCAAATACGATAATGATCCTTATTTGTAAGACGACATGGATTGTTATCCTATGCAAGTATTTTAACCCTTAAACAAACGCGAGCCCATGTGGAAGTTATAAAAAAAAGTAGGGTGGTTTTAGGGTAAATAAAAGCTGCTGATTCCATTTTTTCCATAATATTATTAAAAAAATTAGGGGATGAGGGTGTTTTTTCGGTGGTAAATAATTTACCATTGTCCGTTGTAATGTATGCCATTTTGCAATTAAGTGGTAAAATAGTTACCACTGTTTGTTGTGGTACATATTTTTTTCTATACTAGTTGTTTTTTCGTGCTCTACCTATTTATTGTTGGTATACAAATAAAAATGCAATTTTTTATATATTTTTTATTTACTAAGGCATCACATTCAGACAGATCAAACAATTCGTCAAGACCATCGATGAGTGCCTGTATGTTATTTTCATTGAATCGCCTCCTCCGCGCCATGGCCCTGGAAATAAATTACATGACGTTATAATAGTTTATTACTCAAAACAATAACCAAAAATCAAACAAAATAAAATCAGGATGATAAACAAACATTTTATATACGGATTTGAATTTTCATCAAAGCTTTATTATACAAAGGTAAATTATTTACCACTTCTTTGAACAAATAAAAAAAATATACACAAGCGCTTATACAAGCAGCAAATTGTCGAAAAAGGACAATAACTTAGTTTACTATATGTATCTGAATCATAAAACCACTTACCAAATTTTTTGTTGAACAAACTTTCAAAAAGATTTTCGTGTGGCGGCAAAATCACGACTTTTTCTGTCAAAAAAACGGTTTGTCAACTTTGACATGTCAAAACAGTGACAGGTGACGTTAAAAAGTTTTTTGTTGTCAGGAATCAAATAAAGAACCTACTCACGTTTTAAAAAACAAATTTTTCGTTCCTCCAAGGTTATCAGAAGAAAAAATAAAATGGTTTTTATTAACTGGTACGAGGTGGTAAAATAGTTACCATTATTTTAATAAGGGTTAAACCCTGGAAGGTTGCGGGAGCAGGGCTCGCGGTGCAGGCGGCTCAAGGCTTGCGCCGCGGGGGGTCGCGGTCGGCTAGCGCCAGTTTTTGGCAGCGACAATGTCGAAGATAAAACTCGCTCAGTGTAGTGTCGCTTAGCGAGTGCTTAGTAGCTTGACTTGTGACGAGTGTTTTGCCTGCCAAGGGAGCATCCCTTGGCAGGCAAAACACTCGTCACAAGTCAAGCAACGGCATTAATTCAAGCAGAACACTTGCCGAGTCTCCCTTGTTGTATACGCATACTAGCAAATTACTGGGTGCCAGTTATCGCCCGCTGCACTTGCTTATAGCCCAGCGAGAAAACTACCCGAACTACACAGTCCCTGCTCGCCAAGTTCCTGGTTGCTAGCTCTACTCGCTAATCGTCAGTGGTTGAACAGGTGCCCATACGATAAAATATCTTTAATCTTACTACTATTATAAATGAGAAAGTTTATGAGGATGGATGTACGTTTGGATGTTTGTTCCTCTTAGGCACACAGTTTATAATCTGAATTAACACAGGATACTTTTTATCCCGTGAGGCATGAAGCTGCGGTCATCAGCTAGTAGGAACAAAGTGAAAATAAAAAAATACAGCAACTGTACGAGGGTGCTTTATTCACTACAATATAAATTAATATAAAACTTATAAATTACATCAATAAATAATCGCTGACAAAATGATCATTATTATGGAGAAATAAATCACTGAGAAAAACTAACATATTACCGTTTTTATGAAGGAATGCACTGGTACGATTTATATGTACAGTCAACCACTACCATTGCTTACTACCGTGGGGTGAGCAGAACTTCAACCATCAATCAGTTAATACAAGGCGTATTGACAAGTAATTTTACAGAAATATTAAAAGGCGCAGCGTTACATAATTACTGTGGCCGACTGTACTATTCAACAAGGTTGCTATAAAATAAGTGTCTGTTTCGCCAGCGCGGCCAAGGAGTTTTTTTTTTAAACTAAGCATGACATAGTAATTATTCAAATATATGTTGATTCCCAAAACCATAAAGTCAAAGTTATGGATAAAAAGTTATAATCTTTGAACGTGGCCGCGCCACAAAAACGCAGAGAACCACACGGCCACGGAGATCTTTTAAACTATATAAATAAAAAAGTATAGTATTTTTTTTCTATTTTGTTACATTTTTTTTTACAATTTCAATCTGTTATTTACCTAAACTTCAGGACTCTGCAACGCGTAGTTTTAAAGATCTACGCGGCCCCGCGTTTCTCCGCGTTTGAATGGCGCGGCCACGTTCAAACCCTTTTAACTTTTCAACCATAACTTTGAAAAATTTATGGTTTTGGGAATAAACTTTTTTTAAAAAAAAAACGCCATGGTCGAAACAGACACAAACAATAAACTAAAGATTTAAACCGATAGACAGGTTGAGCCATGTCAAAAATGATTACATTTGTTTCGTTGACATGTTGACAACGACAACCAACCCGCACTGGGCCCGCGTGGTGGATTAAAGCCCGCTCTCTCTCATTGAGAGGAGGCCTGTGTCCCAGCAGTGGGAACATTATAGGCTGATGATGTTGACAACGACATTTGAATAATCTTGTCTCGCTCACTTACAGTGAAATCTATTGTTCCATGCGGTATGTGCGAGCTCGCTCTTCTCAATGTACACACTTTTTCCAGCAACCTTAAAACGGCCAAACCTAACGATTTTAATCTTTAGACAAAATTACAATCATTTCTGTGATAGTTTTGAGTATTCATTACATTTAATATCACATTAAAATAGCAACCATGTCCAAAAAAAAACAATTCAAGTCAAGAAAAACAATTATTCGTTTTCCTAATTATATCAAATTAAAAAAAAAAATACCGGCTTTGCCTCCTCAGTATAAAAAAAAACCGATGCTGTTTTAACTTAAAAAGAAAACAAATAAAATTTAGCAAAACAAAACACAACTTTGAGTTCGATTGATCGAAAACACGAGATTTTATAAAGTATAAAATAAAAGCTACGTTCAAACTTATGCACTAACAATTTAAAAACTAAAACGCTAATGTCTAAAAGGCTTATTCACATTGGCGTATGATGTACCATTCTTGCTAGGCTGGTTTCTGCCAGTATTGAAAGCGACCAGGAAGACTATCAAGGTCCATATAATACTGTCGAAAATGATTCATCAAAAGCCATGGTGTACAGAAGTCTCAAATTGGCCACTGATGTGCTACATCATATTGTAACATGATAAATTGATAAGTCATGGTAACACAGAAATTTCACATTCATCATGAAACATGCAACAATCATGTCTTTCAGTGTACTGTAGATTATTTTAAATAATATCAATCATTACAACCAAGGGGTATCATTTAACCTTTTTACGAGTTGTGGAGGTCAGATAGACAGGCACTTTAAAGTAAAATACTGATATTCAGGTGCATCCGGTTACTGGAACCCGACACGATAGTTCCCAAGGCCAGGCAGATGATGCTTGTCACAAAAATGTAGCACAAAAGTGTAAATAACAATAATACGTCAAACAAGCCTTCTCTGTCACGATAATAATTATTATTATTATTCACTAATGAGGTTTCACTAAATGCAAACGTATCAAATCAAGGGCGGTATCAAACACTTACGTTATTTACACAGCTATTTTACCTGTTTTCTGCTCTTGCGTAGAAGATGTACGCATATTTGCCCCCTGCTTATTCTTTTTATACTTTATTTAAATAATAAAGCTAACTACCTTTTTATTATGACCTCGGCTAAGCCAGCTCAACAAATGTCATCAATATTTATCATTATCATCAGCATAATTAAAAATGGGAGGGAATTTTTACCACCATATTTCTCAGCTCAAAAATTAAATGTGTTCCTGCTGGGGTATTCTATTGATCTACAAAGGTTATTTAAAGACCTATACACTCATAAAATATTCAAAGAACATAATTTGAGGAAAAAGAAAGTATTATCTTCGACGCATAATACAGGCTATGGCATTCATTTCCGATTGCCAGCTTTTGAATAACGAACTGGTTCAGCGCAAGTAGATGTATTTTATTTCTTTATTTTGTCTTACAGCAGCAACTCTATTTCAATGAAAGCATACAAACAACCACAGTGCAACTACAATAAATATCACATTATGCAAATCAGAGGTAAAATAACTGCGAAAATTACAGTTGCAGAGCTTTGAAAATGCTCAAAGGGAATTTGTCGAGGTCACCTGGCGAAAGAACGTCGTACGACATCGTGAATTTCGCGGACTACATAATCTTCCTAATACATAGAAAAATCTGAAATGGAATATTATTGAAACAAATGCAATAAACACATTTACAAATTTCAATCGTTGCATAACTATTATAAAGTTTTTGTTCTATAAGGCATTAGTTTTATTCGAGGGACAGTTAAAATATTAATTAATCAATTGACTTTCGTAATCACAATCAGCATTATTTTATTTTAAAAGCCACAAAACAAAAAAAAAAATAGATGCACATTCAATTATCGAGAATCGTAACAATATAATATGACAACATAAAGATGGAATTAAATCTTTCAAATACAACTACTCAGGGCAATAATATCCTATATGTATTTATATAAGCATTTAAATCTGCAAATAATCTTGTAAAATGTAGTTCCTATGACTGCGAAACAACTTATGATTCTGGCTACTTGTCTATTAAAAATATTTGAGTTTAAGGCCTACAACAATACTATGAAAATATCTCATTTAACTAAAAAGAACAAATTCTTGAACACATTAAATTTAACGGAATATTTTCTAGCGTTTGTACGTTATGAATATTATATTATAGAAGGCTCTTCGTATTACTCTAAAAAGTAGCAAAAATATTAGCTACATTTTTATAATTTTTTCCTGAAGAATTGTCATTATGTAGAGGTGTCGATAAAATAAATAAGAATAAAGAGATAATTACAGAATATATAACGTCCTGTAGATGTCATTTGAAAACAATAGGTGCAGTCAACGACAAACGTAGTCGTATGTAAACTTTTATTGGCAATTTATGAATAACGGAACGGTTTAAAAGCAGGTCTGAAAGCCTGTTCCTATATTTAAAAACATTTAAATCTGATAGCAATCTCATCTTGTCAACAATTGATGTCAAAAAGTTGACAAGTGTGTGTAAATTAGAGGTATTTTATTGAGATTTAAGTACGTTTTGTTTTTTAAATAAGGTAGTTGACGACTTACGTCGCTAACTGCACTTTTTCATAACAATATAATAATATCTTATTTAAAAGACATGGTAAATAACCGTTTTAATTGATAATATATCATATTGTTTAGTCATCTGACAGTAGGAACCACAACATAACATATTCGGGCTAATATCAACCTTTTATAGTCTTTCTAACAATGGCAGCAATCGCCAGGCAGATACTAATTTATTATTAAATACATTATTTTTGCTATATATTTAAAGCTTTGTAGCCTTGGAAGAAAGTACAGGAATATTATTCAGATATAGTACTGTAGCATATTGTATCTCTTTCTATCGCATAGCTGTCATATCTGCTTATTTCCATCACACTTTTTGAAAAAGCTATACCATCTTTGATAACAATTCCCAATAAGTAGTCACTAAGGCTGAACCTATTTAACTGTCATAAAGACAAATAGACCTTATCGACATTGAACCTTAAGGTCGATTACAGTCTTACCGTTACATATTTATCTTGAATCGGTTATATTTAATTACGCCCTAAGATTTGTCTTTCATTTAACACTATAATTACAATTGACACGAATACTTAGTAATTTATAAAGTTATCAACTTCCACCAGTCATTATCGGTAATTACCGGTCTAAGCAAAGATTTATACAGGGTGTAAGCTAAACACCGACGGGTAAGGGCTTACCACACACTCAGCAAATCATTCTAAACCCCTACATAAAAATTTATAATCAGCAATTTAAAAAAAAATGGTTTACGGACGACAGTTTAACGTGACAACGTCATAGCAAAACATTGATGCGGCGCAAGCGTACAATGAGCGTAACGGGACAATGAGTCAACCTTTTTCGTGCATGCAGCCGGCGTTCATAGATTTATTAGACGTTGTCACGTCAAAAAAACATCTGTTTTCTACAAAAGAGCAATACCTACACGATCAAAATGTATGGAACAGCTGTTTTTTTTTTAAACTTCGAGGAAAAATGTTTTATGTGGGGGTGGTTCAGAATGAAGTACTGAGTACGTGGTATCCGTTTTCGCGTTGGTTTCCCTTACTTCATGAATATTTACGATTTGGTCGACGTCGTTTAAAAATGGTCACGTGTGTTAATGCCACGTTGACTCACACTAAAAATCGTATCTGTTTCTTCATGCAGATGTGTGAGCTCATTCTTCTCGGTGTAAATACTTTTTCGCAAGACTTAAGTATGGTGAGAGACCATCTAATAATTAAATCTTCGGGTCATAGATGCAAATGTGTTCTTTTAAATCTTCTCAACGTAAAGTTACCAGCACTCGTCGTTTACAAATAATTTATTTAAAAATTCTTACATATTTCGAATTCTTTATATAATTAAATCACGATTTTTCAACATATTTTTTTCTTCATCATTTTTATTAGTAGCATCACATAGTTTTTTTTTATCATTTCTTGTTATTTTTCCGTCTTTGCTCGTGCTTTTGTCTCAAAACTGAAACTTTTAATAATAACAAGAATAAAGACGTTTTTTGGGAGTCCTCATAATTCCTTCAAGTCAGTAGTTTTCATAGTTTGGGTGATAAACCATTGTTGCAGACTAAATTTACAAATTCTAGTCCTTAATGAGTTCCCAAATAAAAGTGCACTGCTATATTTTTAACAATCAAATTGAATTTCTAATAATGCCATAATATTTAGAAATTCGTTTAGGTTTCGATTAGTCTCAGTGAAAACTTATATTGACTTTGTTTTCAGATATCAGACTGCATTACTTTAAATTTTCGAGCGCTCTGAATGTACATAACAGTTTTGTTCTCTAGTTCACACGCTGATCAACAGCCATTTTGTATATTTGGTTAATTTCGATGGTTTCGTCAAGTGTATTCCTATAAACATTTACAATAAGAAAGTCCGTGACAGGCCTGTTTATTTCTAAAACTTATCGCCTATATCATACAACTTCAGGCGGCAACCACATCTTATAAAATACTACCAAACAATTTTTCATTTTCAATACCAAAAAACGTACTCACAGTTAAGTACGTCGGACATAGTAGATAGATAGATAAACGATTAAATAACAGAACATCTCTTCATAACTCCTGAAGGGTTAGGCACAGGTGTACCTAATTGTACACCCACATTTAACCAGTACGACTAGGCTGTTACCATTTATCTATCTATCTACAATGTTAATGGAACCTTATGTAGTGTACAATAAAGCAGGTAATCACTAGCCTCAGTAACACACGTAGTGAGCTCGGTGCTGACAGGTCACTTGAGCTTGGCGCGCTTGGGCGTCGGCGCCTCCTCGTCGGACGACGGCGACGGACGCTTGGACGACGCCGCGTCTGAACCTTCCAGCTCGATCTCAGGGAGGGCAGGCAGCTCTAGCTCTGCGCAGCGCTTGTTGATGTACCTTTCTAGGCGGTTGCCGGCTCTGGAAGGAGGAACGTTGACATTTTTACGTTGAAGTTTGAGGTAACTGTCGAGAAGCTGTTTTTGTGCGTGGTCCGTGTTCGATCTCCGCACAAAGCAGTTGTGAATATGCGTGACCACCGCATGCTATCGCGTGCGGCATGGGTGAGCCCACAATAGTTGCATCGAAGTCTTGGTAAGGTGGCGATACTTGTGGGGAGACTATAACCAACCGTCGGCTGAATGATGTATAAATTTAAATAGGCATCATTATCTGTCCATAGACAACCATGTTATGGCCAGCTTTCAGTCAAACTGAATTCAGCTGTATACCAACATTTTACATGGACCGTCTGCCCGCTTGCCTCCAACAATGTCGCCTATCACAAGTCCAGCAGTGGGCGAGGCCATGTCCAACAGTGAATAACTTACTTGGCGACGGGATGCGAGTCTTTGTTGTAGGTGTAACAGTTGAGGAACACGAGCGCGGCGTCCGCTATCAGCTCGTCGTCGGTGCAGTAGTCACCTGCCTCCAGCTTCTCGCGTATTGTCGTGAAGTCCATCGGCTGGTCGATCACATCCAGGTAGTCGGGAACCTTAAACGGAAGATTTTTTATGAATGGTTGCATTTCGTGAACTAACCCTCATCAACAACGGGAAACTTTTCACAAAACGGTGAAGCAAAACATCGTGAGGCAACCGGCATGTTCTAGAACCAAAAATTGACAGTTCCACCATCACATCCCGAACTGGTGGTGGCGGTGATTACAGCGTACTCGCTCTCACTTTTTTCTTTAGCGTGTGGGTAGTGCCTCACCTGGCGTCAAAGTTTTTGTGGGTCTCTGACTTGGTATTCCGCTCAATGAGGCACAAGACATGTTTGCTCCATCAGCCGTCGATTCTTCCACAAACATGGCCAACGGAGGTTCATAGCCTTACCCCACGCCCGTATTGCAGATCTTCACACTACACTCATGTATTACTTGAATAAACTATTTTCAACCAATCTAGTTTTAAGGAAAGCAGCATTTGAATATTGAGTAGTTTTCTGCAATAGACTTTCCGGATCGAAATCTGGGACAGATCATTTGTGAATACGGGAGTGGAGGCCGCGTAGTGGAAAGCATAGCTTGTGACGCCCCCATGGAGATTTAAAATGTGCGTGAGCGGTCGGCGTGTGCTTGGTGTAGCTCTATCCAGTGTGTCCAGTTTGTTCCCCGCACGCCTCTGTTAGACGTAGCGGGGGGAGTTTTTTACCTCACCTCCCCGGGACGAAGCCCGCAGGTAGCGCCGTCACTAGTCCGCGGCAGCGGAAGTCGCATTCGATCCCGCTGCCGCTGCAAGTGTGCAAGGGAACACCGGTGTAGTTTTAGTCAGTACGAGTCTGACAGATCCCACCGCTCTCCACAGGGCGGAGGACATCCATTGAGGATTTCCACATCGAGAAAAACAAGGCCTATATCTAGTTGTTGACCGCTATAGGCTGAGTAGATTATGAGCTACAGCTGTACTCACATCTTCAGGCGAGACGGGCTCGTAGAAGGGCCAGCAGTCCTTGTGCTTCATGACGTCACGCAGCAGCGCCTGCAGCGCCTCGGCGTGCAGCTGTGGCGACTGCCGCCCGCTGCGCTTCCTGCTCGGCCGCTCCTCTGTAATGTAACAAAACAACACGGTTGGTGCTAGTCCTATTTAACATCTGCCTTGCCAACGTGTCAAGTGCGAGTCGAAATCCGTACTACCACAAAATATTTATCACGAAACGTAATACTACCAAAAAAAAAACTACATGTCTTGTATGGGGACCCTGATAAATAATTTATTTACTTATTTTGTTACAAAATATTTGTTTTACAACTCAATGTAAAAATTTCAAGTATGTAACAACTAGCTGTCATGGCTCAAAAAAAAATTCCGATTTTAAATAAATAAAAATATAAACATCTTCACACACTATCGTCTACATTTCATTTTCATTTCTCATTTCGCAGGTCTGCTGGCAGAAATTTCATATGAAATAAGCAGTACCTTTGTACTTTTAGTATATTGTGTATTAAGGGCGGTAAGTAAGGAATTACGATCGAGGCTCTAGTAGAAGCCCGAAGTCGAAGACTGAGGGCTTTCTGAGTCGAGGTTCGTAATTCCCGTACCGCCCGGGAAACATACAATGTTTTTCATCACACTTGCGAGTTAATAATTATGAATATACCCAAGTCAGCACATATTATTACGAAATACGTGAACTGATTTGCGGATGGCGGGCTGTTTGCCCACACTACAGATTATACAAATGTTTTGTTCAGAAACGTTAAAGGCAAATACATACCTAGGTTTACAGCCATGACGGAGTATAAAAAAAACGACGTTTTGATACAAAAAACTATCGATTATTTAGATTTTAGGACATTAGTTGAGTAATTAAATAAGATGTTGCGAGATTGAATGAAATTCCTGTTTAGATAACATTTTAAGACAATTTTTCAATTGCGTGTAAACTCCTTGCTTGAACTTGCATGACCTGTGTGCTGTCATGCTGGGCTGTAAATTAAAAAAAAAATACTTACCGCCCTAGGGTTTTATATGGGGCATTACAGCCAAGTTAACCTGTATGTTATGACACTTTACGTGCAAGTGTGATGAAATAGTATATTTCATCACACTTGCACGTAAACAGTGTCATAGCATACAGGTTAACTTGGCTGTAATGCCCCATATAAAACCCTAGGGCGGTAAGTATTTTTTTTTTTTAATTTTCATCACACTTGCACGTAAACAGTGTCATAACATACAGGTGAACTTGGCTGTAATGCCCCATATAAAACCCTAGGGCGGTAAGTAATTTTTTTTTAATTTACAGCACCGCTTGACAGCACACAGGTCATGCAAGTTCATCAAGCAAGGAGTATACACGCAATTGAAAAATTGTCTTAAAATGTTATCTAAACAGGAATTTCATTCAATCTCGCTACATGTTATTTAACTACTCAACTAATGTTCTAAAATCTAAATAATCGATAGTTTTTTGTATCCAAACGTCGAAATTTTTATTTTTTTACACTCCGTCATGGCTGTATATACTTAAGTAAGTATTTTGCCTTTATAGTTTATGAACAAAACATTTGTATAATCTGTGGTGTGGGCAAACAGCCCGCCATCCGCAAATCAGTTCACGTATTTCGTAATAATATGTGTGCTGACTTGTGTATATTCATAATTATTAACTCGCAAGTGTGAAGAAAAACATTGTATGTTTCACGGGCGATACGGGAATTACGAACCTCGACTCAGAAAGCCCTCAGTCTTCGACTTCGGGCTTGTACTAGAGCCTCGATCGTAATTCCTTACTTACCGCCCTTAATACACAATAGTATATTGTGTATTAAGGAGAGACTGAGGGCTTTCTGAGCCGAGGTTCGTAATTCCCGTACCGCCCGTGAAACATACAATGTTTTTCATCACATTTGCGAGTTAATAATTATGAATATACACAAGTCAGCACATATTATTACGAAATACGTGAACTGATTTGCGGATGGCGGGCTGTTTGACCACACCACAGATTATACAAATGTTTTGTTCAGTTTAAGGGCAAATACTTACCGCCGTGACGGAGTATTAAAAAAAAAATTCAACGTTTTGATACAAAAAACTATCGATTATTTAGAATTTAGAACATTAGTTGAGTAATTAAATAACATGTAGCGAGATTGAATGAAATTCCTGTTTAAATAACATTTTAAGACAATTTTTCAATTGCGTGTATACTCCTTGCTTGATGAACTTGCATGACCTGTGTGCTGTCAAGCGGTGCTGTAAATTAAAAAAAAATTACTTACCGCCCTAGGGTTTTATATGGGGCATTACAGCCAAGTTCACCTGTATGTTATGACACTGTAAAGTTCATATTATGCGACAAAACCGTATTTATAATAGATATAAAGCTATAATACAGCATCCAACATGTTAATAGCTACAACAAAATAATATTAGTGATAAAACAACAAAAATAAGTGATCAAGTAAAAAATCAGTGACTCAAGTAAAACAGTCTCATGTGAAGTGACCAGTAAAACAGTTTTCTAACAAACAAATTATTGGTAATAGCATAATAAAAACAAAGTGCAGTGACAATATACCTTAAACAAAGATTATTTAAATAAGTGGCTAAAAGTGAAAAGTGGTACAACAAACAAAACCCGTTGGTGAACGCATTTTTTCAACCAAAACCTACCTACCTACTTGCAATAAAAGTCACAATACGAACTAATAAGGGATCGACAATTTCAACTAATATATTACTTGACAGCGTGGCGTAGTGGCGTAAGCAGCCTCAAAACGGCCGCACGCCACACCGTGCATTGAGTCCCGAGTTCGATCCCAACGAAGAGAGTTACTTTTGTTTTTGTATATTTTTATAATTTTATACACTGACATCATGGAAAACATCAATAATAATATAACATTTAGACGAAGAATTACTAATTTAAATGCCTCTACAACAAGTTTTGAAGATAACTCGTTCTTATCCACCGACTCTCATGCTCTTGGACGAAGTTTACCCGATTTATCTACATGGAATTGCCAAGAAATTACTGATCTACAGGAAACCGTCAGAGATTTAAAGGAAAAGCTAGAGAGTGCGCACAAGGAAATTGAAAACTTAATACTAGAAAAAAATGATTTGGATAAAAGACTACAAAATCAAGAAACCAAGATTAATAGTTTAGTTAGTTTAACTAAAATATTTTCACCAAAAATTAATACTCCAAAGCGAAAATCAAGAAACTTAAACGAATCAAAGATTTTAAGTAACCAACTGCATCTTGAACCTGAAATGGAAAAAATACCTAGAAACACACTACATAATGAGACTCGAAAATCCAGCTTAACCATCGGTACTACTACACAAAATACGGAAGAACAAACAAAACTGAAGAAGTTAAACGCGGATTGCACCCAAACTACCATACAGCATAATAAGAAAAAATCTATTAAAACTAATACTTCATATCTTAAAAGCAATAATAATTATTATCTGAAGAGGAAAATACATGTCCTAGGAACCCAGCAAATTACGGGTTTAACTACACGCCTACTTGAGTTGAGATCTAATAGCTCATACGAAAGGTACTGCGCAGAAGGAATGTTAAAATACTATGCGATCTCTCAGCAGCTGTTAAACACGGAGTTGTCAAGTAAGCCTTGTGATAAAATTATTATTTGTGTAGGAGAAAATGACTACAACCCTACTACAATGATAAATGAATTATATATGTTTATAAGAAAATATAACAGTTCCCCAATTATTGTGTTAAGTGTGCTGGAAAATAAATATCTAAATGTAAAGTTACTGAATAATAATTTAGAACTGATATGTAAAAATAATGAAAACTGCTACTTCTTACGTACTCATAGCAATACTTGTCATAAACTGAACGTTCTGATTGACACAATTGATTATAAAAACAAATATCTTAACTTCAGCAAAGAACCAACAGTTCTGTCGAAATGCTCCGATTTGCCCACATATTATGTTACTACAAACCTAGACACGAAGCCTACTTACCGATCAACAAGATCGTATAACTGTAAAAGCACCCCGAACAGTACCTTTTTTCGCAGGTACTAGTAATGCTTTACCTAAACCTAAAATGCTCTATGATCAACGTCGATCATTAAAAAAAGTGTATTATAATGAGATAAGTAAGGTAGAAGACGTAAATTCCATTGACGTAACTAATATTAATAATTGTCGCTCATTAAATATTCTTCACCAAAATATTGCGGGTTTAAGAAGTAAAAAAGAACTACTAGAAATTGCGATCGATACGTTTCTAAATAAAGGGTTGATTATTGATGTGGTATGCTTGACGGAGACTTTTATTAAAGCGGGTGAGGAGAGCAGCGTTGCCTTAAATGACTATAAATTAGGAGACTGGTACTCAAGAAAGAATAAAAAGCGAGGCGGTGTTTGTATATTCTGCATAAATCACATTGAGTACAAAATACTGACGCAATTGAAGAAATATGCATCTGAAAATGATTTTGAGTGTTGTGGAGTTGAACTCTTACAATATAACACTATAATAATAGCCTTATATCGTACGCCAAGCTCAAACCCCTTCGTTTTCCTACGTAATTTAGAAATAATGTTATGCAACCTTCGAAATAAATCAAAAAAAAAATTAGTGATAGTAGGTGATCTTAACATTGATATTTTGGGGGGAAAAATCGATAGAAACAAAAAATGCACAGACGAATTAACTAGGATTGTGAATAATTTTGGTTTAACATTACATATAAAACAACCAACAAGAAGAAATTCATGTCTGGACCAAATAATAAGTAACTGTAAGGATGCAATATGTGAGGTTATACCACTGGGACTGTCAGATCACGAAACGGCTCAGATGATATCCATACCAATAGACAATAAAGTTCCACCTCTACGCTTTCGTACAATTTATAAGCGTGATTTTAGCGCCGAAAATAAAGAAAAGTTCTTTAGCTGCATATCAAATTTGAAATGGACTGATATCTTTTCTAATCAGGAAGCTAACAATGCGTTTAATCTGTTTCACGATTTACTTGTCATGTTCTTTGATTTGTGTTTCCCTAAAATCGAGATCAAAATCAACCTAGTGAAAAAATATACGAAATGGATTTCCAAAGGTATTAAAAAATCAGCTAAAACTAAAAGGGACTTGCGTTTTAAATACTATTTCTCATCTGATAAAGGCAATAAATTAAAATACTTAAACTATAATAAATTACTTAAAAAGTGTATACAGAAAGCACAAAAAATTCATAATACAAACTACATATCTAGGGCTAAAAATAAATGCAAGGCAACATGGGACTTAATAAAATATAATTCCAATAATAATAATCAAATTCAGGAATCATACATTAAGGAGATAGAAACTGAAACCGGACCATTAACAAGCCCCACGGACATTGCCAATTATATAAATGACTATTATATTAATTTGACGAACAACAATTTTGACATTAATACTTATAATTATGACATTGATCCTATTCATTCTAGTATGTTTTTAATGCCCACCAATGATGACGAAATACAAAAAGTAATTAAATCTCTCAGGGATACAAATTCAACAGGTTATGATCAAATACCTACAAGGATTATAAAATACATAGGCCCTATCATTACTCCGGTACTAGTACATTTATTAGACTTATCATTATTCACGGGAGTGTTTCCTGAGAAATTAAAAATGACAGCTATTAAACCAATACACAAAAAAGGAAATAGAAAACTTGTTGATAATTACAGACCGATAGCCTTGTTGCCTATTTTAGCAAAAATTTACGAAAAGGTCATGCATGCGCGATTAATAAATTTTATCGATAAGTTCCAAATTTTGAATCGAGATCAACATGGATTCCAAAAAAGAAAATCGACAACCACAGCGGCATTTAACTTAATTAACCTAGTTACCAAAAATATTGACCAGAAGATTCCGACTACTGTTGTATTTTTTGACATGTCAAAAGCCTTTGACTTTGTATCGCACGAGCTACTCCTAAAAAAATGTGATAAATATGGAATACGCGGTAAAGCAAATGCATGGTTAAAAAGTTACCTTACAAACAGATCGCAAGTTGTAGAAATTACTGTGGATAAACCAAATCAAAATGGTGGACAGAAATATAAATCCAAATTAGGTTACAATGGCACAGGCGTTCCACAGGGCAGTATTTTGGGGCCCCCTCTCTTTTTGCTATATATCAATGACCTGACAAAAGTAACTGACCATCCCTGCATACTCTTTGCAGATGATGTCTCCGTAATTATCCCTAAAACTAAAGAAAACTATAATGAAGAAATAAATAGCACCGTAGACAAAATAATAACTTGGATGGAAAAGAATAACCTTAAACCTAACATAGATAAAACCAAATATGTACAATTTCAAAACAAAAACTGGACTAAAATGGATTTAAACATAACTTATAAAGGTAAACAAATACAACAATCAGATAGTAGTACTTTTCTTGGGATAGTTCTAGATGAAAGGTGTTCTTGGATTAACCATATTGATATGATATGTGGAAAACTCAGTAAGTTTGCTTATGCTCTATGGCGTTTATCTAATCTTACAAGTAGACAAGCCACATTGCAGGCTTATCATGCATATGTTGGTTCAATACTGCGCTATGGTATACTGGTATGGGGGAACTCGGTGCATCTCGGAAGAGCTTTCATCGCACAAAAGCGGTGTATACGTGCGATTTGTAATGTAGACCCACTCACATCCTGTAAACCGCTGTTTAGAAAACTTAGACTACTTACATTAACTGGTATTTATATTGAGGAACTATGTAAATTTACCAAATCTCACCCTGAAATGTTTGAAAAATTGGGAGATAAATGTAACTTTAAAACCAGATATCCTAATAGATTAATAAATCCTACAAGAATAAAAACGGAACTATATAGGCGAAGTTGTTATCCTATGTGTATTCAGATCTATAACAAGATTCCTAACCAAATTAAAGAACTTCCAATGGTCCGCTTCAAAAGGGCTTTACGCAGGTGGTTAATTGAGCATCCCTTCTATAATATAAAAGAACTTCTTGATTATAAATTAAATTAATGTTCGAATTCTACCTATACCAAAAATTTGCATGTCATTATGTTATGATTGAATATGTTAAGCTACTAATACTACCATTGTAAGAACTTTTGTAACCATATTTATCTGCAAATAAATCTTTGACTTTGACTTTGACTTTGTAATGCCCCATATAAAACCCTAGGGCGGTAAGTATTTTTTTTTTTAATTTTCATCACACTTGCACGTAAACAGTGTCATAACATACAGGTGAACTTGGCTGTAATACCCCATATAAAACCCTAGGGCGGTAAGTATTTTTTTTTTAATTTACAGCACCGCTTGACAGCACACAGGTCATGCAAGTTCATCAAGCAAGGAGTTTACACGCAATTGAAAAATTGTCTTAAAATGTTATCTAAACAGGAATTTCATTCAATCTCGCTACATGTTATTTAACTACTCAACTGATGTTCTAAAATCTAAAAAATCGATAGTTTTTTGTATCCAAACGTCGAAATTTTTATTTTTTTACACTCCGTCATGGCTGTATATACCTAGGTAAGTATTTTGCCTTTAAAGTTTCTGAACAAAACATTTGTATAATCTGTGGTGTGGGCAAACAGCCCGCCATCCGCAAATCAGTTCACGTATTACGTAATAATATGTGTGCTGACTTGTGTCTATTCATAATTATTAACTCGCAAGTGTGATGAAAAACATTGTATGTTTCACGGGCGGTACGGGAATTACGAACCTCGACTCAGAAAGCCCTCAGTCTTCGACTTCGGGCTTCTACTAGAGCCTCGATCGTAATTCCTTACTTACCGCCCTTAATACAAAATATACTATTATGTTTTTTACCTGTGTTATCTATTGTGTGTACATAAATAGTAAAATAAATAAATCCATTTTGCCATGATTACGGTACACGATGTACAAAAAAAAACAACTTCGTTATTTATTTTAATAGTACTATGATACGTACCGTCATGTCCGTTTGTAAGTGAACTCTTTGATCTCCGGCCTGAAGTGTGTCCACTTGTGTTCACTTCTTTTTCTTGATCGTGATTTTTTGGTCTGAAAAGAAACAATTTGTTTTTGTTCAAAGACATAGACTGATGAAATATTTTGTCATCGCTAAAGCGTCTCTCTAAACTGTGCCATTTGCTGTGATAAGGATCTAAATACAGGGTTTAAACTGGCTGTTCACGAAGCCATCAATCAAGCATTCTGTACATCAAACATCAAAATAAGTAAGTCTACGCAAAATTATTACTGGGAAACGACTTTTTTTGGGGTGAAAAATCACAAGACAAGGCAATATTAACTGCGTCTGTGTTAGCCCCCCTGGCCTAATACAAATTCTCAAATAAATTATTTTAGAGAAATACTTTTTTCTCTAATAGGAACCTAATACATTATCAAATGTAAAGTTTCTCTTTGACAAAAACTCGGTTAAACCATAACATAGCCCGCCTATCTCCGCCCAAGAGCACAGAAAGACTATACTCACTTCCGTCCTCTCCTAGCAGTTCCGTTGTGCAGTGGCGAGGATTCCTTGCTGCTGCGGGAGCGTTTGGTCTTCAACTTCACCAGCGCTGTGTTGTACTCACTGTCGTCCGAGTCTGCAAGCGAATGTCGGTTATTATGGGCCTTAAGTTGTAGTTGCCACAGAGTAGTCTATAAATGGAGTGGTATATGAGCAAGTTTTTAAGACTGTGCATTCTGAAAGGTTGCAACGCCGCAAATAGCTGTGAAATTATGAATGAAATATTATGTTATAGTCTTCGTTGAACTAATATATTGATTTAATAATTTAACACGGGATTTGGTGCTGTTACAGTTTTGAAACAAAATATTCAGTGTCAGGAAACAATATTCGTCACGATATTAGAGTTAGCAATTCTTGATAACAGTTGAGTACGACACAGAGTGATATTTTATAACGATAAAGTGCCAACTTTCAAAATGCACCTTCTTAAACGTGACATAATGTAAAGTTGTTGATAAATATTATGCTGTCACTTTTAGAAGATAATTTAGCGACAAAACAACTTTAAAAAGACCAGAATTTTGCAAGTAACAAACGGCGCGATCTGCTAAAGTAAGTGCTTTTTAAGCGACAAAGCAGAACGCTTGTAGTTAATAAATACATCATAGTACTCCATTTATTAGCTACTCAGTGTATATTAGTACAGAAGAATGATAGGGGAAGCGATTTTTAATGGACGTGTTAGTGAGCGCTTTAAGCGATGTTAGGCAGCGCTTTTTAAAATCTCTTTCGGCCGTTGAGCTACGTCGAGTTTTTTTGTCTGATATTGAATGTATAATGCAAGGTACTAGCGACGGACGCTTTACCAGTTAAAGGTCGTCCTTTTAATCAAGTGAATTTCAAAAAAGTGACGGGAAAATCAAGGGGGCTACAGTGAGACAATCAAGTAAGTAAATTTTTTCGTGCGACGAAAACAAAAAAAAAGTGATTTTCCAAACGAACGTTATCGCCCTTTTGATGGAAATATAGATATGGCATAACCCAATATGACACTCGTGTGTTACATTTATTGCTTGATCGACTTTCACATGTATGAAATTAGATAAAAAATACACCAAAATAAAGACGAGAAGAATGCGAGACGATAAAAGTAAAGAATGCCGTGCAAATGAGGATGCAAAGCGCATGAGAAGATGAGTTAGTTCCGATGCCAGGACAGCCCACAGCCCGAGTGATGATACACTTAAACAACAACCAATCAGCTGGCCACGGAATAGTTTTCTTCTTTAATCGATGTAACATGAGCGAATTAAGGCACATTGAACTAGTGTTTAAGGTTGCGTTTCCACCATGTGTGCGAGGATGGTGTCACCTTGTTTCGCAGACAGAAATTTCACAGAATTTCTATTCCCAGAAAATGTTTCACATAATATTTAGTCCCTGTATTTTTATTTCGAATATTTTTGTTTCAACTACTATTTACTTGAATGAAACATATTTTACAGAAACACAATTCAAATAATTTTAAAATCACATTTTTTATTTGACAAACTTATCAAACAGCAGAATAATTTTTCAACGAATATTGTTTGTTCGATGTAGGAATGTTTCCATGGTATTTTATTGCAACGAAATTATTAGCCTTAAATTAAAATATTGTCTTTAGAAGTCAATATGTTGTGGGTACTACAAAAGTTAGTGACAGAAACGAATGGCTGCAAAACAGACTCCATGTAGAAGACTACATGGAGTCTGTTTTGCAGCCATTCGTTAGACAAGAGTCTGCTCTACCCCTAGAGTATAATTTAAACCCGCGTAGGCGCGGAGGGGCGAGGCGGCCCGCGAGCTGAGGAGCAGGTGGTTTCTAAAGCACGCTGACGCAAGCCGAAGCTGCGGTGGTGAGCGTAATTACCATCTGCGACGATAAACTTGCGTGGGGCCGCTGGAGCCCCGCAGTGCCGGAGCCGTGACAGAAACCATGCCTGTTGCATGCTACATGCTTGCTTGCATGCTGCAAGTCGCATGCTTGCTTGCATGCTGCATGCCACAAGCATGGACACCATTAGTGAGAATTACAAGATTGTTTTCCTGCTTGACAAGAATTTACCCGCTTTGTTGTAATTTTATAGGAGGGTATGCATTTTTCTAAGGTTTGAATTTTAGAAACTGTCAGTCGATAAAATGTTATTCTTCGTAGTAAGTTTTATGTGAAACAAACAATATGTGGATAAAGAATATTTGATTTGTTATTCTATGATATGAATATTCGAACATTAAACTTTATTTGTGACAAAAATCGATGATTTACATTTCTTCAAAGTAAGTATTCTGCGTATTGATTATTCTATGAAATGATAATATGAGAAACAATTTATGTGAAACAAAATTCGATAAAACAACGCACTTGACCGTAGATTACAGAGAACATAGAGATGCGCTTTGTGGCTAATTTCCGGGCGAGCTAGTTTTGCCCTCTATCATCACTTATAAGACAAGGTTCCAACACACTCATGGCTGAATGCGAATTTATATGCTGTCATACCAACAACAGTTAAATTTTCAAATGTTTTATCAGCTGACTTTAGCTATTTGAATTTTACTGTATCGCCATATAAGTGCCAAACCTTTCTTTTATATCTAAGTATATCACAGGTTGAGCTAGGCTAGCTGTGTGACAACGTAGCTTTAATTTGCTAACGCTATAAGCTCCGGTTGTTAAGGACAGTGGTAGCGCAAAATATGACCGATTTTATATATTATTAGGATGTCAAAAAACTCTGTAGTTTCCTAGAGTGCGTATTTTTCTACAACATGTTATTATGTAGATAACTTTTTCATGACGTTTTTCGGCTCCAAATTTAGTTCCTAGGCAGAATTTCCACATGGAATGGAGTGATTATTTACAGATATTTCTGAAAATAATAGTACTCATAATCTGTCGAAAAGAACATTCTTTTATGAGGGAGAACGCATGATCGTGTTGCACCGACCCCTAGCAACATGGACAAGGGTAGGAATACGATATCATACGGGTACATCATTCGATTCACTCATGTTACAAAAAGGCGCATCTGCGAAAACGTTTCGGGGAAAATAAGCCTAACTATATGCGCCGTAAGGTAAATTTTTCCGCACCATTTGCTTAAGGTGGATGCGATAGGGTGGCCCGCAAAATACTAATTATCTTACGTTTTTTGCAATTTGCAGGTCAGTGTCAGGTTTTATGCTGAATAAAATATGATACGCGGCTGTAAAACGTACATGTTTACGTAATAGTAGTCATAAAATCGTCAATCCAACCCCTTGAAGTTCATTTTATCCCAATGAATGACTATTTCATGAAAAAGTAATTCTATGGGGTTAAATCAACTTAAAGGGGTTGTATTGATGACTTTAAAGATTATTACTCGGTGTCATAATAGTTACAGTCGCGTATCATATTTTATCCTACTAATATTATAAATTCGAAAGTTTGTGAGGATGGATGGATGTTTGTTACACGCAAAAACTACTGAATGGATTTTGATGAAATTCGGCACAGAGGTAGTTTATAACCTGGATTAACACATAGGATACTTTTTATCCCGATAGTATGTTCTAGTGGGACAATTATCGAACTCCACGCGGTCGACGCCGCGGGTATAAGCTAGTTAAACATAAAATCTGACAATGACCGGCAAATTACAAAAAACAAAGAAAATTAGCATTTCGCGGGCTACCCTGGCGCTACCACCTTAAGGCAATAAATAAGTTCAGGCGTTACTTCGCGGATATTCATGACGTTAGATGTTGTGCAAAATATGTATTTTGTGTTAATTCCGCAAATAGATCCAGGCTTTTTTGCGGGATCTATTTGAGGAATTAAGACTCGCATAACATTGAAGGCAACAGACTGGATGTCCGATTCCGTGGGCAGTGAGTGGTGAGGCGAGGACGCACCGGTGGAGTGGCTGGTGTGTAGCGCGCGCGTGTAGTGGTGGATGTTGGTGATGGCCGTGGCCGCGCAGCGCCGCCCGCTCGTCTCTTCACAACAACCACGACCCGTTACTCATCATTACTTATTACTACTACTTTTTGAACTAAACGTGACTCTTGGCTTCGATTGTCAAGTATTATCGGGTTTTCTATCAAGAATTCCTCAGCAGCAGCCACAGTTTAGATTCATGCCCGATTGATGACAATAGGCGCGCCAAATAGGCCACACACAATAGGCCTTTTACATGGGACTTAAACATAGCTGGCTAAATTTTGGGAAATTATGTGTGGAAATTAGTCACATCTCAAGAGAAGCACGTAGATTTGTAGCACATCCGATGGTTGTCGCCACTGTTTACAGTAATAACCTGCTCACTGTCCGCAGTGCCAGCGCTTGGCGGCGCGGGAAGGCTTGGGCGCGGCGCACTCGGTGTGGTAGCGCGCCGCTAGTAGCGTGTGAGACTCACCTCTGGTGGGCGCGAGGCACTGTCCGCAGTGCCAGCGCTTGGCGGCGCGGGAAGGCTTGGGCGCGGCGCACTCGGTGTGGTAGCGCGCCGCTAGTAGCGTGTGAGACTCACCTCTGGTGGGCGCGAGGCACTGTCCGCAGTGCCAGCGCTTGGCGGCGCGGGAAGGCTTGGGCGCGGCGCACTCGGTGTGGTAGCGCGCCGCTAGTAGCGTGTGAGACTCACCTCTGGTGGGCGCGAGGCACTGTCCGCAGTGCCAGCGCTTGGCGGCGCGGGAAGGCTTGGGCGCGGCGCACTCGGTGTGGTAGCGCGCCGCTAGTAGCGTGTGAGACTCACCTCTGGTGGGCGCGAGGCACTGTCCGCAGTGCCAGCGCTTGGCGGCGCGGGAAGGCTTGGGCGCGGCGCACTCGGTGTGGTAGCGCGCCGCTAGTAGCGTGTGAGACTCACCTCTGGTGGGCGCGAGGCACTGTCCGCAGTGCCAGCGCTTGGCGGCGCGGGAAGGCTTGGGCGCGGCGCACTCGGTGTGGTAGCGCGCCGCTAGTAGCGTGTGAGACTCACCTCTGGTGGGCGCGAGGCACTGTCCGCAGTGCCAGCGCTTGGCGGCGCGGGAAGGCTTGGGCGCGGCGCACTCGGTGTGGTAGCGCGCCGCTAGTAGCGTGTGAGACTCACCTCTGGTGGGCGCGAGGCACTGTCCGCAGTGCCAGCGCTTGGCGGCGCGGGAAGGCTTGGGCGCGGCGCACTCGGTGTGGTAGCGCGCCGCTAGTAGCGTGTGAGACTCACCTCTGGTGGGCGCGAGGCACTGTCCGCAGTGCCAGCGCTTGGCGGCGCGGGAAGGCTTGGGCGCGGCGCACTCGGTGTGGTAGCGCGCCGCTAGTAGCGTGTGAGACTCACCTCTGGTGGGCGCGAGGCACTGTCCGCAGTGCCAGCGCTTGGCGGCGCGGGAAGGCTTGGGCGCGGCGCACTCGGTGTGGTAGCGCGCCGCACAGCCGGCACAGCGCGCCGCTAGTCTGCCGCCGCTGCCACACGACCCGCACACGCCAGCGTCTACTTGTAAACCTTCCGACTCGCTGGGGAACAAATATATACTTACATTATGCCTGTATTTCCATAAATAGTGGACCGAAAATACTCATTGATCGAAAAATATCGTTTTCGGTGTGAGAGTCTAGCATGTACTACCGAGTTCATTAACGGTCGACCACTTCTCAACCTTATTACTCACTGAGCGTCGAGTGAACGCAGAAGTACAGTGTGTGTCAACTTTCTTCATGGGGGAGTTATATACAGGGTGTTTGGTGCATCGTTTGCCAAATCGATTAGGCCGAAAGGAGAGGTCATTTGCTATCTCTTCACGCCCTATAACTCATTCCTTGCCACACCGGTTTTTTATAACAACTCTTTAACTTAAATTTTGAAAAATTCCAAAATTCAGCGTTTTAGGTCAAATAAAAAAATTGTTTTAATTTTGATGTGTACTGTTGTATGATTGTATCAAATTTAAAACTACTTGCTAGTAACAATTACTTTCTTTTTTAATAGCTCGTAAAGTTTTTGTAAAAGAAAAATAAACTTAAAACTCAACTTTAAATGGCTGTAAAAAAAACGTAACAATCAAAGCAGAAATAAGTTTACGCACAACTAGAGTCGAGATAAGACGAAGATGCCGCGCGTGCATTCGCAACAGTGGCGGACATCTCGAACAAGATTTGTGATTTCTGAATTAAAGTATTTTTTAATTTAAAATTCTTAAAAAGTTGGTTCCTGTTTAAGATAGAGATATGACACTACGCACTAGTGACATAACAGTATCTATCTACTTACTTGAGGCATGCTATTTATGCTAAAATTACTGTTCTTACTGTAATTTCGAATATCAGCCTAGTGTCTCGATTACATATTAAGTTAAAAATTAAAAGGTATTAAACGTTTTTTTGGGCATATTGCATACCGTAAGAAAGGGGACAGACTAGAGAACTTTTTAGAAATATTCGAAGATCCCGATCGCTTTTAGTTTTTTTTTTTTTATAGCCATTGAAAGTTGAGTTTTAAGTTTATTTTTCTTTTACAAAAACTTTACGAGCTATTAAAAAAGAAAGTTATTGTTCCTAGCAAGTAATTTTGAATTTGATAGAATCAAACAACAGTACATATCAAAATTAAATCCAAATTTTAAGTTTAAACAACTTTTTTTTACCCTTAATACAATAAAACGCACTGTGACGTGTCGTGAAACTCAACGACTTGCATCGCAAAAATGCACAATTCAATGTTCGAACGTATACAAAATTTCCGAAACTAGTTGCACGGTTCAAATTGAACGTTATCAATCTATACAGGGTGTAACGGAAAGGGTATATACATGCTTAAGGGTGTGCTACAGACCATCAAACTGAACATGTTTCTCCATCGGACAAACATCGTAATATAAATATACAGTATGTTAGGTTAAACGAGGGACATATTGAGGGAGGGTATTCAGTATTCGATTCTCGTCTCAAATATGTAAAAAACCTATAACGTATATAGAAGAATTTTTAATGTTTTGTTTAGTGCCTAGATATTTTGGACTGTCCTAAGCCAGGTTAGGTTAAAGTATGAAGGGAAAGAAACATGTTCAGTTTGATGGTCTGTAGCACACCCTTAAGCATGTATATACCCTTTCCGTTACACCCTGTATAGATTGATAACGTTCAATTTGAACCGTGCAACTAGTTTCGGAAATTTTGTATACGTTCGAACATTGAATTGTGCATTTTTGCGATGCAAGTCGTTGAGTTTCACGACACGTCACAGTGCGTTTTATTGTATTAAGGGTTGTTTTCGTATTTCAAATGTACGAGTACTACTGTTTACTTTCAAGTACATTATTATCGACTTGTTATACTGGGTGTTAGGTGCATCGTTTGCCAAATCGAATAGGCCGAAAGGAGAGACCATTTGCTATCTCTTCACGCCCTTTAACTCATTCCTTGCCACACCAGTTTTTTTTATAACAACTTTTTAATTTAAATTTTTAAAAATTACAAAATTCAACATTTTAGGTCAAAATACAAAATAAAAAATTAGTTTAAACTTAAAATTTGGATTTAATTTTGATATGTACTGTTGTTTGATTCTATCAAATTCAAAATTACTTGCTAGGTACAATAACTTTCTTTTTTAATAGCTCGTAAAGTTTTTATAAAAGAAAAATAAACTTAAAACTCAACTTTCAATGGCTATCAATCTATACAGGGTGTAACGGAAAGGGTATATACATACTTGAGGGTGTGCTACAGACCATCAAAAATCACTGAACATGTTTCTCCATCGGACAAACATTGTAATAGCGAAAACATTATGTGCTGCCCCATATAAAATTTCAATACCTATTCGACCCAAATGTTTTTTTTTCGCTATTGCCTTGTTTGTCCGATGGAGAAACATGATCAGTTTGATGGTATGTAGCACACCCTTAAGTATGTAATATACCCTTTCCGTTACAGCCTGTATACAAGGTGTTGTTTTGCATCCTCGTCAAAATTCAAGTGGTTGTTACAAAAGACGTAAATAATCAATTAAAATAACGTTACCAAGTAAATTATTAATAAACGCAAATTTTTTCTCAGCGTTTATTAATAATTAACTAGGTACCGTAATTTTAATTGATTATTTATGTCTTTTGTGACATCTTCTTGAATTTTGACGAGGATGCAAAACAACACCTTGTATAAAAATCAATAGCTGTTCGTTTGTCTTGCTAAAACTCGAGAACGGCTGGGCTGATAGGCAGTAGGGTAGGTAGGTAGGTAGGTAGGAAAAGTGCATTGCAACGCTTGCCGGGTACAGCTAGTATAAAACAAAATTACTTAATCTATACTTACTAATAATTTAATCTGTGCGTCCGTCTTCATGTTAGACATACAAAGGGAAAAATCAATAATGAGTCTCATTTCTATGTATTCACTAAGTGTACGGCCTGAGTGCACGCTCTATCCGAGCGTCGGGCGGGGAGGGGCGTGCAGCGTTCATGTTAAAAACGTGCTACGTGCACGCGTTAGGACAGCCACTACGGGTAGCAGTAGCACTGCTACCCGTAGTGGCTGTCCTGAGTGCCGGCCGAGCGGAGCGTGGGCAGCAGCGGGCTTGTTTGCGTCGAGCGGGGCGTCGCGTGCAAGTTCAAACCAGTTTGTGTTTTGCAGCGGTGATACGAGCGTTCTTGAAGGATGTCGTTTGAAGAAATAATTTCAGAAATACAAAATAAACCTGAAATATGGTTATCTTCGCATTCTTTATACAAGAACAGAATAGTTCATCTTCATTCACCCTTAATGTTTCAAATAACGTAGAAAACTCTCCAAATTGTTTTCTTTGCTTCACAATGTTACTAGGACCTTGTCTTGACTCATAATTAAATTTTAGCCACAAATTTTCTTCTAAATACATATCAATAATATCATACGACGCAGACGCCATGATCGACACAAACGACCGCCCACCACAAACGCTGAGCGTGCACTGAGGCCACTTAAAGAACGCGCTTTCGACCGCTCCTCCCCGCTCCGCCCGACGCTCGGATAGAGCGTACACTCAGGCCGTACACTAAGACCCATGAATGTAACTTGCGCAATAGTATGTACGAAGATCGCATTCGAAGTTAACATAAAACATTTCGACTGGGATCCCTGAAGGATCTGGTAGAAGTGTACTTATGTATAGTGGAACACCCACATTTTGCACGGGGCGATTCTGTAATGAGTGCAAAAAAAACTTGAGAGGTGTCAAGGGACGCCCGGATGGAACGAAGTTCCTTTAGATTAATTAGTGAAGGAATAGTATTTTTTTTTAATTTATAATACTTTTTTTTTTTATTAACAAATATAATGTAATTTTTGGTTTTTCATAAGTGACATGTATTTGTAAAATTGAATGACAAGTGCTGTTCAATAACCTTACAATTATGTAAGATTATTTTTTTTTTAATGAAAATATTTTTATTTTACAAAAAGCTTCTTATACAATGAATTGTGTTTGGAATATAAACCAGAGAAACACGCGCACGCCGCACGGCTTACAACTATAACAAAAAGTGTCGTTACAACTTTTGGTTTTAATTTTTTCCGTCTAGCCACCTTTCGCAACGCGCGATAAGGAACTTCGTTCCAAAATCCGAACTCTTTGCTGCTACTGAGAACTTCCTGGCGGATAAATACCAATTTATCCGACCAGGGAAAGAAGAACCAGAAATTATAGTTGCATACAACTTACTTGCTAAATGTTGTGAAAGTTACAAGCATGAGAATCAACTGACTTGTTCTTTTATTATTTTGCGAGTGCTGTGCACTTCTTTAAGTGACGAATTCACTGTACCTAAAACTGTTTGTGACATATATTTATGTATGTTTTAGTGAGTAATTCGTTGAAGTGTCATATAATAAATAAATAATAAATAAATAAATTTGTGACCAACAAAATGACCGTAAAACCTACCTGTTATCCAACTCTTCTTCAATATCATCGTCGGAAAAGAGTTTCCTTCTCTTGCGCGGTGTCCGCTCTTTGGGTTTGCACTGGTCGCAGAACCAGTCGCCTTCTGGCACTTTCTGTTGACATGTTATTCGAAGGATAAAAACTGATACACTAGCCTCGAACGCATAACGATGAGTAAGAAGTTAAGGTTATGCTAGGTAATATAATCTTTAGACAACGGAGACACAAACTTTATCGTAGCGCATTCTTTGTAGTATATACTCAATAATACTTGCTGGCCTTCCATGACGTCTTAAAGCAGTATTGTTTTACTCTTACTGCAGTGTGGGAAAGAGACGGAGTTATACGGGATGTCTAGCGCCATCTCTTTCCTACACTGGAAAAGGAGTTAAACAATTATGTTTTAAGACGTCACGGTAGGCCACCTGGTAGGCCACGACTGGTCATAAACAGGGCTCGTTTAAAAAAAAAACCTTGGCTTTATAGATCTCTCTCAGACCTGTACCACAGTTTAAATTAAAACCTTGATAAGTCATGTTTACGTTGGGTACTGTCTACTCAAGTAATAAGTACTATACTACATTATGAATGATATTTTAAATTGCTTTGGCGCATATTAAAAAGATCGATATGTAAAAAGTTTACCTTTCGATACCCAGACTGGAGGCGTGCAATTAGACAAAAAAAAGTGCTTAAGATAATCAATTGAAATTTTAAAATGCAGCATAATGAATACATTTCCTTGATGGGCTGGGATTATTTTACCTACTAATATGTGATTAGCACATAGTGTGGCCTAATCATTCAGAATAACCGGTATTAGGGATGTTTTCCCAGGGTGCTTCGGGATTATGTTGTTCGAAAAATTAGTTGATTTGCAATTTGTCATTGGACGTATATTACTTGTGTCCGACCGAAGCTTCGGTTTTGACCAAACTGGGCCGAAGTTTTCAAAGTAAAGTAGCAATCGCACAAATTGAACAAGCTATTACGAATGCGCGAGAGCGCGGTGGCAGAGGCCACAAGCTAGGGCCTGGGGTCACTTATTTCGAAGTGTTCTTTTTTTCATGTTACTACATTTGAATAAAATTACCTTAAACCTTTGTTGTTCGTAAACATTTAATTTGAAAGTTTAATAAAAACATTATTCACTTCTAATCAAGCTTAAACTGAATTTTTAGAGCTATTAAACCTTCGACTTAGATCAAAACCGACCTTCGGTTGGACACTATCTATTTCCCATTTTATATGACAGTCAAAGGGTGACAGTTGTGATTTCAATTTACGGACAGTTGTGATTTCAATTTACGGACAGTTGTTAGTTTTGCTAGGCAATCATTTTCCCTGATTTTATATCCTCTACAGTTTCGTCCCCGTTAAGGCTATTTATACATGTCGCTACAAACAGAACATTGAAAACCCCACAGATAAATAAAAAAACAACTCACGGTTAGTTTCGGCTTCAAACAGTACAAATGATGTCCCTTATTACAGCCATCACACAATAGCATATTATCAGGATCAGTCTTCCGTCTACAGAGCCTGCAGCTGGCATTTAGGATGCTAGCCGACCAGGTCACGCTGGAGTCCAGAGTGAACAGGTGCAGGACTATCTGCGAGAAGCTCTGGCACTCCATGAGGGACACCTCCCAGCGAGCGAGAGCTTCCAGGTCTAAGGGCTTGTTACGAGCTTCTCGGTCTTTGCGTTCTTTGTCGTCGAGGCCTGTGGGATTGATGGTATGAAAACATTTAGGCCCGTACTAGAATATTGAGTGACGTTCTGTAGATGGATATTGAGCAGGCAGATGATTATAAATCTTCAACACTGAACTGGACGATGCAAATTCCTTGCTGCATTTCTAACTTCCAGTGTCGATATATACTCTCAAACAGTGCCTTTTCTAACAATTTAATTTATTTTTGTTAATTCCCTCTGATTTCCACCAAAAAAAAGTTAAAGGTATGGTATATATATGGGCCATTGTAGCCTGAAATGAATGATGTTATGTAACAATAGCAGGCGTGATATAATGCGAGGTAGTTACCGAGCGGGCGCTTGAGGTACTTGTGGTGTATGGCCTGCTGCACCTGCAGCAGCGCGCACGCCAGCCCGCGCACGTGCGCCTGCGCCGCGACCTCGCGCCGCACGCCGTTGGCCCGCGCCGCCTCGAGGTACGCTCCCGGGTCGCGGTACTTGTTCACTGGGATTGATCGAGCGTCGGATTCCTCTATGTCTGACGGATGAAAAGGAACTATTATTAGGAAAGATTTAAGAATAAATATCCTTGAATTCGACGGTGGAAACTTGATCGATGATGGATTTTCAGCTTTCGTCTTGAAACCGAACGTAGCAAATGCAACATCGGTCCCAATATCTCTTGCAACATTAAAAAAAACATCGATTTGACGAATATACGCATGATTATATACAGCGTGTAACAGAATGGGTATCTTCGTGAAGGGTGCGCTACAGTACAGACCGTCAAACTGAAGAGCTATCTCTATGGGACCAACATCGGAATCGCGAAAAAATAACTATCACGGGATATTGCATGTTATTGCGGTATTTTTTTTATTATTATAAATATGAAACTGCCTCCTTGTTCTAGTGGTCGAAAGCGCGACTATTGAGCAAGAGGTCCCGTTTTCAACAATGTTGTCTCAGTAGCAACCATGGGGTGTGGATTTGTGCCCAGTTGATGGCAATAGGCTCGCTCCCTATTACATGGGACCTAAACATAACTGGCAAGATAGGGGTGTACTATTACACACCTCTGGTGAACTTTCGGGGATTAGAGACGTGATGTAATATTAAATGTGAACTATGTCTGTTACCTCTCGCCAAACTAGCTGGACGGTTTTGTTACCTGTGGGTAGGTTGAGCACTCCGTTGGGCAGATGGTAGTCGTCCCGGTACTGCGAGTCGGGTCCCCACGTGAGGTACTCGGCCTGCTTGTCGTAGCCGCGCAGCATTATCGTGCCGCGCCACGCCTCGCGATCCTGGACCACATAAGGAACTATTACAGATTTCGTAAAACAAATGGAGTTTTAGAGTGGACACACATCTGACGAAATCTTCCACCCCAATGCAACACACTTGTTTATGTCGACACAATAGATTTGAAAGTACATATTTGCTGAACGATAAAGCCGACCCAACCTTTCAGCTGTGAAAAAGAGATAGTGCTACTGCACGCGTAGCATTACCACTCTGCCCTGCTAATTGTACGTGCAGTAATCGACATTTTTGGGATTTTCACTTTTTTGCAAAAATGACACCTCAAGGGGCTAACCTATACATAAAAAAATAATTTACATATTTTTTTTTGCTATAAACATATTTTTTATGTAACGAGAAACACAGTACTTGCACAAAAATATTGCTTTTGCTAACAATATATGCAGCATGCAACATGTGCTACAAGGTTGTGCAGTACTTGCTACGTTTACTGCAATTTCATTTAGCATATAAGTTTTTTGCAACCAACACTAACTAAAACTAAACGCAGTATTCTACAGTGCTGCGTTTGAGTGTAGCGAGTATTATAAAGAGCTACTCTTGCGCCTCCAAAACTTAACGCAGTATTCTACAGTGCTGCGTTTGAGAGTAGCGAGGGAAACAAAGAGCTACTCATACACCGAAGCCGCAAAGTACAGTGCCGCATTTAGTGCTAGCACATCAGTGCGTCGACGTCATCCACGGACTGAACAAGTGTGGAGCTTAGCCACTCCGCCAATCCTTTTAAAGACTACGAATTAGCAAAAGTTGTATTAGTAGTTGTGTTCTCATTGAAAAGCACTTTCGAATGGTGTAATTGTATTGCTATTGGTCACCCTAACAATCTTAACTTCGCTTCGGTCCTTAATGTATTTAGGATAATAATTCCGAACAGACTACGAATTAGTTAAAGAGGTGCTAGAAGCAAAGGTTCACGTTAAAAAGCTCTATTCAATATTGTATATCTTATAGCTAGTGGTTGGGAAAATCTTAATTGGTTGCAAATAAAATCTTAACTTTGGTGTCCAACTTGTCACCTACTTAGGTCAATAACTCCGAACAGACCGTGAGAAAGCAAAAGTTGTGTTATTGGTAACCCAGAAAATCTTAATTACGGTGCTCAAATAGTCACCTATTTCAAATCTCCGTACGGACTACGAATTGGCGAAAGTCATGTTACTGGCACTTATTCCTTGAAAAGCTTTATAAATTATTACTATTGGTTGCCAAGAAAATGTTAATTGGTTGCAAACAACCTTAACTACGGTGTCCAACCAGTAACATATATACAAGGTGTTGTTTTGCAACCTCGTCAAAGGACATAGCCAAAATGTGCCCCAAGCTGTACAAAAATAAAATCATTGCTATTCATTTAAATAAAATAAACAAATAATTTTGAATAACTATTAATATGTCATAGCAGCTGTTGAAAAATAATCAATTTTAAAAGTATTTATAGTGATTTATTCTATTTGATGTCACTCTATTGCATTTAAGTACCTTTAATGTAGCCATATAATATTAAAAAACATCAGAATAGGGAAAAAACAATAACTAAACTCATAAAAATACTTTTTTATGATATGTTATCTATATAAACAAACCTTCTATTCATAATTAATAGATCAAAATAATCCAAATACACTGACGTATAGGATTTTATTTATTTACCAAATACAACAACAGCTTGAACATGTAGCACTACATTTTAGGATTGCATTATTTTACTTTTGGTACTGGCAACACCTAATCCGTCCGTCGAGTGTCAAAACAGTTCAAGTGTCAAACTTGATTCACGCTTACCCGACTCAGGCGCCGTTTCTCGGTATCCTTTCGCTTCCCTTCGTATTTGTGCTTTATCGTATTTCATCTTAATTTATTAAGTGTCGTAGCCCCACGCGAGTGCTCCACTAATTATAAACTGTGTAATACATAAGTCTAATAAGGAAAATGGACCTTTTACAAGCGTGTGTTAACTGTGGTATCGCTGTAAGAGAACGCATCAGGCGGCATGTAATATCATCATTACCTCCTGATATGACTGTTCTTTTATCGGAGTGGTTAACTTTTGAGGTAAGCTCTAGTAAAATATTTATAGAATATTACGTACCTACAACTTTTACGAGAAGAATTAGATTGGGATAATATTTACCCTATAATCTCGCTTCGTGGCCTTAGTCTTAGATAAATGAGAACTTGTTATTCTTTCACAGTTGTCACCTGAAAGCTGCGTCTGCGGTGCCTGCTATGACATGTTAACAAGATGCCTTGCAACAAATTCAAGAGAAAGACAACTTGGTCACAACAATGTTTGCTATGGCTGTGGTAGATCAGTTGCACGTGCAAGAAGACACAGCATTTCAGAATCTAGTTCTCTCGCCTTAGTTGTATCATCATGGCATCACCATGTGAGTAAATTATTTTCAATAATAATTAAAACTCAGTCTGCAAATCAGAAACAATAGTTTAACAATCAGTGGGACCTTTCAGTGGTTTATAATGGTACACACAGGTCTATTGAGTAATTAACCCCTTGGCCTACTCCGCCGGAGTGTTGAGGGGTTCGCACATACTGTCGCTGTCTGTACATACTGTACTGTAAACTAAAACTAACTTCTCAAAATAGTCATTTTGCAGTATATATTGCTGTTAGCTTTCCAAAATACATTGACCATAACATTCGTCATTATTTTGTGACAACAGCTTGTCTCCTATATGAAAGTGAACAAAGTTTTATATTTTTTCAGGTCAGAGCGGCCAACTTTTTATGTCATGGTTGTTATGTAAGAGCTAGCAGAGAAGTTGCCCGAAGAAATATTGTTGATTCTGACAGATTTGAAAACATAGAAGGAAACCAAGGTGTTCATGAAATTCAGGTGCCAAATCCTCCACCTCTCCCCGCTGGACCAGCAGTAAGAGACATTCGAGATGCATCAACAATTGTCCTCCCGAATTATAGACGTTGTGCTAATACATCTAGAAGATGCATATTTGATGGCTGTCAGAGTAGTGCAGGTCATTTAGTGCCTACCCTGATTAAATCAGCATTGTTCTTAGATAGTAAACTTTATGTGCCTCGTAGTGCCAGGGTATGTGAAGAACATTTACATTCCAATGAATGGGAATTATTATTAGAGAACACAAGTTTAACTAATACTTTCTCAGCAAATCAAATTGAAAGCTTGTTAGATAACAAAAGTGAGGAAAATGTTATTGATTTTGAAAACATGGAATCAATGCCTAATCATGTATGTCACTATTGGACAGGGCGCACTACCCAGGAATTCATAGAATTGCATAATAGCATACCTATACAGACTGTTGTTCCCAAAAATTCAAAAACTGCATTAGCAATGCTTTTAATTAAATATAGGACTGGTGATAGTGATGCTAGGATATCTAGTATTTTTAGGATTCCTAAATCGACTCTACAGAACAAGATGAAGCTTGTGAGAAACTGTCTAACTAGTCACTTTGTTCCGCTACATCTTGGAGCATCTCACATATCTCACCAGGAAGTGGTAGAAAGAAACACCACTATACCTGAGAAGTTATTTGGAAATCCTCAGGCTGATTCCTCTAACAGGTGGGCTATAGTACAATGTGATGGGACCTACCTCTATGTGCAAAAGAGTTCGAATTACAAATACCAAAAGAAGACATACAGTCTTCATAAATATCATAACTTAACAAAACCATTTTTAGTAGTCTGTTGCGATGGATATATTATAGATGTGTTTGGACCTTTTGCTGCAACTCAAACAGATGCAGAAATAATGAATCATTTAGTTTCTAGCGATGGTGGCTTGTTTCAATACTTTCATCAAAATGATGTATTCATTTTAGACCGCGGCTTTAGAGATTGTATTTCCAATTTAGAATCTCTTGGCTTTACAGTACATAAACCTGAAACCAGAGACGAAGGGGAAACACAACTATCAACTTTACAAGCTAATAAAAGCAGATGTGTAACACTTTGTAGATGGGTTGTGGAAGTAGTTAATGGCAGGTTTAAGCGTGATTTTAAACTGTTTAGAAACATATTTTTTAACTTAGCTTCTGCACATTTGATGGAAGATTTTAGGGTTGCTGCTGCCCTTATAAATAAGTTTCACAAAGTGATAGAAAATCCCCAAAATGCAGATGAAATTGTTCAAATAGCAACTACTAAGTTGAACGTGCCTAATTATTTAGGTCAGTTTATACAAGAGTTTAATTTAAATAGACGAAGAGTGTTATTTAGAAGTATTGACGCAAACCTGCCAGAACTTAATACTTTTCCACATTTAGATACAAGTGAGTTGAAACTTATTTCTTTAGGACCTTACCAGGTGCAACAGGCTCGGTCATATTATGGCGAACACATCAGAGAGCGAGGTATTTATGTAGTTGAAATAAGTCCAGAGCTAGAGTTTTCTGAGGAACTTGTAATGCACATAGGAGGTAATCACCCTGTCCTATTAAGAGGTCGCATTAAATCGAGACATACTTCTAGGCGTGAGTATTATACTTATATTTTATATGATGAGCAACCCTCAAATCAAATCCAACCGAGAGATGCAATCTTAGGTTACTGGTGTAATTGCATAGCTGGAAACCGGACTGTTGGTTGTTGTGCACACATAATGACCATTCTGTGGTACTTGGGATGGGCGAGACACCAAGAAAGTATTGTTCCACCAGCTGCATTTCTTGATAATGTACTAATAACATTAAATGATTAAATGCATAAAATAATGCATGTTGTTTTATTTTCTGTCTAATATAAATATGTTACAAAAAATAGTTACATTTCAGTAAACAATATTATAGTTAAAATAGTATCCTAAACATCTAGAACAAATGCATACACGTTAACCTATGTAACACACATGAAATTATAACTTTTTGAATATCTTCATTGTGTAATTATGATAAAAACCAAGCGATAAAATCAACTTTTTTAAACTTTCATAACTTTTGTCCACTACTACGCAGTAGTGGACAAAAGTTATGAAAGTTAAAATTGCATATAGCTACGCAGCTATATGCAATTTTCTAATTCTTTATATAGAAGATCTGTATAAAGTACAGATCTGATATAGATACATATAGTACAGAAATGATATAGAATTCTTCTCTGTACTGTCTGGGGCAAGGGCCCATACAATTCTTGGCCATCTCCTTTAAGGAGGTAACTATGCTAATGATTCTCGTCCCGAATCAATAATGTCAATAACTCCGATCAGACCATGAGTTAGAAAAAGTTTTATTAGTAAGTAGTTAAAGTTTTCTCCAATGATACACCATTGGTGAAAACTTTAACTAGTCACCCCAAAAAATCCTAACTTCGTTGCTTTATGAATTATGAGTCACATAGTAAGGCCAATAATTCCGAACAGACTACGAATTAGTATAACTGGTTCTAGTACCTAGTAAAAGTTTTAATTAAAAAGCTCTATTCAATAGTGTATAATTATCTTATGGCTAACGTTTGCTTGTCATCAATTTAGGTCAATAACTCCGAACGTACTGCGAATTGCCAAAACTCGTGTTAGTAGCAAGGTTGTCCTTGAAAAGCTGTTTTGAATTATGTTTTGCAAAAATCTTACCTATGGCTGTTAGACCTTAGGGCAGATGTCTTACTTCAGAACCCATTCTGCTTTTTGAGTAATTTAATTTATAAGTGAGAACACAAAGTATATGCGGGCCAAAAATATGAAACCCTTTCATGAATATGGTAAAATTGAACAAGTTTTCTTCGGTTTTTTTTTTTGGAAAAGTTGTTAAATATCTTATGTAAGTTAATCACTGAAAATATTGGCACTTGATTTTGTGAAACCTTGTATAATTATACATGGTTTTACAAAATCAAGTGCTTAGTTATACTGTAATGCACACCAGCCGAGATGGTAGATTAAAATGCAGTACTGTGCTTTTTGTCCAAATGAGACAGTTGAATAAAGAAAAAAATATGTCAATAGAAAGCTTGTTTTTTTTCTTGTTTTTTAAGTACAATTTAAAAGTTATATAACATAGTCTTGTTGTCTAGATATCAAAAAATATGTTTTGCGCGTTTATCTCCAAACCGCCATTTTGCAAGTACTGCGTTTGCAATAAGGAGGGCAGCACTGTAGATACGAGTTTTATCTACGGAAGAATCGACACAATGACAGATAGACAATGACAATGTGTTAGTTTGTAGATTCTTCCGTCGACATAGCCCGTTTCTACGGCGGTCATGGTACGCGTGCTGGTCATGTTTATGCTCTATCTCTTATTGGAAAAACGGCCTTTGTGCTTTAAAATCATGTAAAGTACGGGCTCAGGCCGGGTTTCTTTATACTACCAACTTGATGTTGTATTTGCGGCCAGATGTGGTGATGGCTACTAGAGGAGAGCATTAACTGAATTGTTACCGAGAGATAGTGGAAGTGTAAGTATGTGGAGGACCTTCAGAATATTGCGAGTAAGACCTGGTTCAGACTTGTGCAGGTTTGAGAAGAATGGTAGAACTGGGAGTAGGCGGGAAACAATGCTGCAAATGTTGATGATACCTTCACTTTGAGTACTCCGAGACAGCCGTGGAAGATCTTCTCCTCCAGCTCCAGGATATGGTCCCGCAGACTCAGCTCCAGCGCCTCGCTCAGCGAGGAGTCTGGCGGCACGCTCAGCGACGGCTGGAACTTGCGGTGACGCGTGTAGTGGTTCGATGGCGCTGGTGGGGGCTGACGAAGTAATCGTGGTTTATGTTACGTTTTGTTCGGTAATTGCCCCACGGGATTATCCATCCATCCCCACAAACTTTCGCATTTATAATATTAAGTAGGACAGCTGGTATGTGCTGGTATACGTACGGAGGCCAGCGCCGGGTTGAGCAGGTGCAGCGGGCACCTGGCGATGTGCTGCAGCAGCGGCGCGCGCTCCAGCTCCAGGTTCTGGCGCAGCTCCGCCTCGCGCAGCCCGCGCTTGTTCAGCGACGCCGTCAGCGCCTCCAGCTGCTCCGCCGTGTGGTACACGTACCAGCGCGGCCGCTCCGACTGGGGGACAGGCGGATTAAAAGAAAGAAAAAGAAAAAAAGATTAAGCGCTAAAGATAAGCTAAAGATATAGCTCAGATTTACGGACGCGTCACATGCGGCGTGGCATCGCGCAATGTACGATGTTGTTTACGGACACGCGGCGCGTAAAGCTGCGCGTGCGACGGCGCAGGTACTGCCCCCCCCCACGTGGCGCACACGGTAGTAAAGCAGCTCCCCCCGCGTGCCGCTGCATTTCAAGCAAACGCGCGTAAAATCGCGTCTCCGTAATCGCTTTCACAAATCGCCATAATTACGCAGCGAGCTAGGTCTCCGTAAATGAAGTCTTAGTTTGTATTTCCCTGAGTGCTGGACTCAACGCCGTTGAGCTCGTGTTGAATTCATAATACCACTGATAGCTCACCTTCCCGTGCACGAGACACGTAGTAACATCCCCGGTACACATGAGCAGCTCGCGCAGCTGTTGAGTGCTGGACTCGACGCCGTTCAGCTTGTGGTTGAGTCCGTTCAAGCTGGATAGTGGTTTCTTTGGTGAACTGCCTCGGGAGTTGGCGCCTGATTCGTTTTCTTTGTCGCTGCCTGCTGTTAGAAAGTGATTGTAAATAAAATGTTGTGGTAGAAACTTCAAAACTCAAACTCAAAGCATTTATTTACATTTATAGACCATTACAGGTACTTTTGAATGTCAAAAAAAAGCGAATGTACAGTCCCAGTCAAAACATTGAATCTACTGTAGTTGCCCAGAATTAAGTGTAAATGAAAAAGGAACATACAGTGTGATTTGGAAAATTAATGTTATTCTAATATTGGATACTGAACAGGGTACTGAGTATTGATAATTTAAACTTATGAAGATAATCATTACGAAAAACGAATCACAACAACTGGTTACAGTAATGTTGAACCGGGAGAAAAGAAGTATAATTTTTCTTTTACTCTTCAATCCTGCGTGTTTGGCTCCGACACGTCATATCATTGAATTTTGGTTCTATTACATTCCGGTTTCTTCGCGATGTTTGCTCATCTTATTGATTAATTTATACAAATAATCTTCCGGTTTGAAATCCAAGTCCTCTATCTAGGGACGTTTAGATAATTAAATGTTCTTTTGAGAGAATAATAAATAAGTAGTAGCACCGACCTTTCTCCTTCTGCTGCTCGAAGAGCTTGGCGACGTGCGCGAGCGTGTCGTGCGCGTCGTGGTCGTGTCGCGCGGGCAGCACGGGCAGCACGGGCTTGTGCGCGCACGCGCCGCGCGGCTCGGCGCCCGCCTCCACGAACAGGCCGGCCAGCGAGCGCTGCACCCAGTAGCGGCGGAACGCGCGGTCCGAACCTGCAACATTATTCATTTATTTATATTATGCTAGAACACTTACCACGATGCTAGCGATCGATTTCATTGAAGACTGAACTAACAACACACAGTGTTTTTGAAGCTTTTTACACAAGTATTTAATAGGCTCGCCCCCATTACATGGGCCTTGAACGTAACTGGCGAAATGCGGATTGCGGCTATTAGGTACACTTCTGGCTGACCCTTCGGAGATTACAGGCATGAAGTTATGTGGTAATTTATATTCGATACCGTATTGTTAAAGCTACCCTGAAGAAATACTATGCCTTTACATTACCATAGAATTTTAAAGTGAAATTTGCATGCATGGCATGTCACGTGACGCTCGGCCGCGAAGTAGGGATAAAGTGAAAGGCGCTCGTCAGAGCACCTTTCACTTTATCCCTACTCCGCGTTTTATACCCTTAATGGAATATTATTCCAAAATTATTTAGTTTAATGTCTATAGTGTGAAAAAAAGTTTCACTTTTACCGTGGTTTCCCAAACCCACACAATCCTTTTTTTTATAGTCACATTTTTTTCGGCTAAGTCGATTATTGCAACCGTATACGCAGTAGCATAAATGAAGCCACCGAGTAACCAACCAAGTATTTTCGACATTCGAAGCATACAAACTGTATAAGAATAGCATCAATAGTCCAACATAATACCGAAAAATTCACTCGACTCACATGTCCATCTAAAACTAAACTTAACTCACCGACATAAGACGTATACTCAAACAGCTCCACCTGGAACTCCTTCAGCTTCTTCTCATACTCCTTCTTCTTCTCCTCTCCCTCCGCGACGAGTTTGTCTATGGCCACTTTAGTCTCTTCGTCGACCGCCCTGGCCTTTTCGCCAGTGAGTTTATTCTCTTCTTTTTTCGCGAAGGCCTCTTTACGTAGCTCTTGTTTTGCAGCTATTAGTTGTGCTTCACGTTTGCGTTCATTTGTCTGTGGAGGACAACAGGAAATTAATTAACAACTTAGCTAATTTTATGGCTATCCTCTTCGCTATTATGCTTAACGAAGTAAACAACATTACCTGTAGTAACCTGAGTGCTTGCTTTCTGTTCTTCAGCTCGTCGAGGCGCTCCTCGATGACGTCACGCACGGTGGCGTAGCTCAGGATCTGGTTCATGAGGCACTGGAGCACCAGGAATTTGTCCTCTATGGAATAGTGTTGTATTTTAAATCAATAAATAGCATGTTGTTAGTTATGTTTTATTTGGATGTAGATACATTTGTGGGTATTGCATATTTTGCCACTAATATTGTTAAAACAAATTCCAAAACTCCAAAGCATTAAGATTGATTGCAAAAAATTTCACTGGATACGTGTTCTACAAGACGTTATGTAAACATTAACAATTATTCTGATTTCAAGTGTCAAAATCAAAGTGATCTTTATAGTCTTAGTTCTGTTGCTGTCACTGACAAAATGATATTTAAGTGGTCGCAATAAGGTATCAGACGTAGTTAGCTCGGTGTGGCATACCGATGGGCAGGTCGGCGACGTGCGTGGTGGCGAGGGCGCGCAGCGTGGCGGCGCGCGTGACGCGCAGGCGCAGGCCGGCGTCGTCGGCGCTGGTGTAGCCGCCGCGCGCCTGGTAGCGCCACGACGCGCAGCGCGTGCCCGGGCCCGCGCCCGACGACAGCAGGTGCAGTCTGCGGACCCAGCCGAGCGTTACCACGCTTGTTTTCTTCTTATCCCAGAGTGGGCAAGAGATGGCGCTACACGACCTCTATAGCTCCGTCTCTTTCCCACATCGGAGTGACATTAAAACAATATTGATTTAAAAAGTCATTGTAACCTCTCTGATGCCCCTATCAAGATATTCCGGCTTCATATAAAATTAGAGGCATTTTTAAATCCTATGGTGTATTGTCTGACTAGCTGTGATGTGATGCACACGGATTCATACATTGTATACTATCTGGTTATAGAATACACTGCGTAGTGTGGTTTAAAAGGGAAGAAGGTAGGAATCGGGTTGTATTGAGAATTATCCCCTTGATAGCAAACGCGCGGAAACGCTTTGTCAAGCAGCAAGCAAAGTAATATGGATTACAGTTGTGATGCTGGCATAGATTCAAATCATACTTGTTATCTCACCATACTAGCTACTAAGTAATGCTATGTTATAACATAATGGAACTCACCTCAAAACTTCACTGACTGTGGTAGGGTCCAACGGCAGTTTGCTGAGCGGTGTGCCCAAGTAGGTCTGTGACCACTTGCTGGCTTTAGTTGCGAGCTCCATGGCCTTTGTGACGCCCACTTCGCTGTCTGCCTCTTGGTCTTCTGTAAGAATAGTATATTTTTACCATCATACCTTCATTCAATGAAAGGATAGGTAGATAGATACATCTGATTTCCCCCTCTACCTCATCATCTGCCAAGTCTTTTCCCAAACCTTGGAGTCGTCTTCAAGTCGTACTGAATGCAACTGATTACCAATACATACTTTACATGTAGAAACTGCTGACCTGCCCAACCCAGCTACAGGATGACTTGATACCTGGTGGCATGACTGGTTTTCAGACTTTTGAGCTACTGATAACAATTATTTTAAACGAGCTTTCCGAAGCGTGAGGGATTAAAATTCATGACTTTAGTCCCCGCCATGAGAAGCTATAAATTTTGTAAATAAAGAACTACTACTAAGTTATGTAGTGACAATTCAATCAACAACAAATAATCCCAAATTCCATCAACTTAAAGTAACATACGTGTGATACGAAACTAACGAGCAATTTTGTCACCAGTCGTCGGCTGTCTACATAAATTGTGACAGGTGTAATGTTAATTTCTTATTTTAGTTTGTATTTTGTATGGTCAATTGTGTGTCGTGTATTATTTGTTATTATTGAAATTTTGTGTATTTTTATGTATTGAATGATGAGTCCTTGTCAATTTAATAAATAAAATGAAATTAAATTTCACTTGGTCGGGTTATATTGTAGCGAAATAAAGCGCTGTCGTCTAATGTTTTGTAGTACTGGAACGCGTTTGACTTACTGGAACGTAAACATTTGGGCCGCCATTCGAGTTTCGAATGCGTTTCAGTTTGGTTATCCAATGATAACCTAATCCGCGATCCAAAGGTTGCAAACCCCTCAATGTGATTACAAAATTCATAGCTTCTCGTGACGGGGACTATAGTTATACATGGTGTTGTTTTGCAACCTCGTCAAATTCAAGGAGGTAACTATGCTAATAATTCTCGTTTCGAATCAATAAAAAGGAGTATATGATAGTGTGACGGTTGACAGAAGAACTTGGAAGAAAAAAACACGTACTTGGCTCCCAAGTAACATGGAACAAGGACAGGAAGATGATGATTCAATATCATCACAAACTCCTCTACCCTGCTATCTTATCAACGAGTCTGAGAACCACTTACCCAACTCCCCAGTAGAAAGCTGTATCCGCCCATTCTCATTGTACTCCTCCGCCTCATCTTCTTGCAACGAGAACACCGTCGTCAAGAACATCTGTATCAGGTCACTGAACACTCCAGCATGCTCCTTCGAAGTCAGCGCTTTCCTAAAGGTTTCCAGGTCCAGCTGGTTGTGGAACACGTCTTTGACTTTGAGGATCTCGGAGTATGTGTGGACGAACTCGAGGACTGAGAGGAAGTCTCCGAAGTGTTCGTGAGGTATGCCTTCTACTTCTATTGGAGTGCCTTTTGGTATGACCTGTGGATGGGAAGGAAAGGTTAAAGTTGTGATTGGAACAGAATGTTGGTGGTTGATCAATTTTCATCCCTACGCCTATGGGAATAAGGTTGAATATTTATCAGCCCTCCATTTTCGGTGGTTTTAGTTACATCACATCAATTTGTAGATTTCTTTACCGATATCCCACTTAAAACTACCGAAACCTTAAATTCCTCACCCTTGCTTTCTATTGATTTATTAAAAGCGAACGTTTCAGCATGTCCGGTTGAGTTTCAATTTAAGCATATAAACCCCATAGCAGTCATTAAAGCTTTTAAGGAAATCAAAATCAAATTAACAGAAGATCTATGGGGATTGTCTATTAAAGTGTGTCAAGCTATTATTGACACTATAGCACCGTACTTGGCTTTAATTTTTAATTTGTGTGTGGACCAAGGAGTCTTCCCAGACCTTATGAAATACAGCAAGGTAATACCACTTTTCAAATCTGGGGACAGTAAAGATACGAATAATTATAGACCCGTATCCGTGCTGCCGGTTTTCAGCAAGGTGTTTGAAAAGGTAATGCTTAATCAAATGCTCACCCACTTTAACACCAACAAAATCTTACACGAGAAACAGTATGGTTTCACCAAGGGACGTTGTACAACTGACGCCGGTGTCACTTTATTAAAACACATATATACTGCGTGGGAAGAGGCACAAGATGCCATAGGCATCTTCTGTGACCTCTCGAAGGCATTTGATTGCGTAAATCACCAAACCTTGCTCTTGAAACTTGAGCATTACGGCTTAGGTAAACTTGCGCTCAGTTTAGTAAAATCGTATTTAAATGATAGACAGCAGCAAGTACAGGTAAATGGTGTAAATTCAATGGCTTTGAAAGTCAAAATGGGTGTACCACAAGGTTCGATATTGGGTCCTTTCCTCTTTTTAGTATATATTAATGACCTTCCCCATTTATTTAAAAACCAACCACAAATGGTGTTGTTTGCGGACGATACTTCGTTAATATTTAAGATAAACAGACGTGCCACAAACCTTGACGATGTAAATAACGCTCTAATGCAGGTCCATAAATGGTTTACCGCAAATAATTTAGTATTAAATGGGAAAAAAACTAAGTGCATAAGATTTTCTCTACTAAATGTCAAAAGTAGTGACTGTGACATAGTATTGAATCAAGAGAAACTTGAATTTGTCGATGAAACTGTTTTCTTGGGGATCACGCTCGACTCAAGGCTACAATGGCGTCCTCATTTAACATCTCTTGCAGGACGGCTGAGTTCAGCAGCATATGCTGTCAGAAAAATCCGTCAATTTACTGATGTAGATACCGCGAGGATAGTGTATTTTAGTTATTTTCATAGTATTATGTCATATGGTATTTTACTTTGGGGACGGGCTGCAGACATCGAGTCTATATTTATTCTGCAGAAAAGAGCTATCAGAGCCATATATAATCTACGTAGGCGCGATTCTCTAAGAGAACTGTTCAAGGAAATTAACATCATGACGGTACCTTGTCAATACATCTATGAAAACATCATGTACGTTAGAAAAAATCTGCATTTATTTAGTAAAAGAGGTGACCGGCACCACTATAATACTAGAAACAGAGACCAACTAGTTCAGCCAGGTTTCAGGTTAGCTAAAGTAGACTCATCTTTCATGGGGTACTGTTTAAAATGTTACAATAAAATACCTCCCCACATTCTACAACTGAATGAAACGAAATTTAAATCTTGCATGAAACGCACACTATGTAGGCAAGCATATTATAAGTTGGGGGATTATATTGATGATAAAAATGCTTGGCTCAATGCTGGTCCTGCTCCACAACCATAGGGGCAATCGGAATCATCAGAATTAGAAAGTGAAGTTACTGTGAAAGCTGCAGAAGATTGTAAAAATATATTTGCATTGTATAGATTCAATCTCTTAGTATTATATAATTGCATAGCACATGTGTGAGTACCATGTACTGTAAAGCCACCATTTAATGAGTACCTAAATCTTTCATTGACGCGAAATTACCCTGGTGGTTGAGTGAATGTCATGCTCACTTAAATGTCACGCTGATGGTGGCGGGTGTGTCGGGTCGTTTATTTCCCTTCAAAATGGTTGAGTTGAATGATGGCTGATACATGCGTCATGTTCGTGAACGGGCGCTGTCAGTTGTGACTGGTCATCTCTTAGCTGCCACGGTTTATTTTAATTACTTTATTTTTTAATTTACTGATTTAATCTTTTACTCTGGACGCTCTTAACTTGCCCGTATTTCTACATTGTTCTCACATATTTGTAATTCTTAACATGAATGATGTAACCAAGATTTTGTAACATATTTTGATTTAAAAGAGTGTCCATGGAGTTTCTTGCCCGTTCTTCTCCATAGAGATCTACGCTACGGAATGGGCAACTACAGTACTTTCACAAGTTATTATGCCTTGTGACTGGGACTGTAGCTTCGCGTTTTATTTTGTTATTTTGACTTTCAAAAGTGCCTGTAATGGTCTAATTGAAATAAATGCTTTGACTTTTTGACTTTTGACTTTCAAGTGGGTAATGCACTAAATAGAACCTAATATAACTAACCTAATATAACTTCAAAACTTTTAAATAAACTTGTGTTAGTAGCCAGATATTCCATTATTTTTAGCATCTCAATTAAACTATTACTCTGAACGAATTAGAAAACCACAAAAGTTTTAAAACTTGATGTAGTACATAACACTTCATTGTAACAAAGGTGTAAGCAGATGTCTCATAATAAAAAGAGGAAACCATGTAATCCTGGCATTACATGGCGGATCTGTCGATAACTATTCGCTTTATTAGGAGGAAACAAAAACAAATTAGACCTTATTTTGATGACAATAAAGCAAATTTTAACCTATAGGATTCTATCAATTCGACTGACTTGTTTAATTATCGCCAAGTGCAGCGCCTAAATCAGATCAATCATGGCAACTACACCACTAATTCAAATCATACAACTCACTTTATGGTCCTCCAACTCCATATCATCTTTGACCTTCTGCCACTCCTTCATATAGGCCTGTAAACGAGCAGTCTTCTCCTTCTTCCTCAGTCTCTCTTCTTCTTTGCGCTGTCGCATCAATTCTTCTGCTTTGCGCATCTTGTCCGCCATCTCCTGTGCATTCTTCTTGGCTGCCGGGTCGGCAGGCGGCTTGGTCTTTTGTGCTGTTGAAAACACATTTGATTAATTACCTACTAGCATAGCTTTTGCCCATAGCTTCGCCGCATTTAGGTCGGAAGTTATGCCATTCAACTGTTAGGGGTCAGTGAAAAACCAATAATTTTACATTTATTATATTACTAAGACAACTCTCTCTTCTCTGTTTTTCTAGAAGATGTCAATGAATAAGTGGTACTAAAACCACGTATTCAGTATATCATACCAAAACAAAACATACCACATAGAAATATTTAATTGGTTATTAAAATGAAATCAGCTGTTCCATACATTTTGACTGTTTCGGTACTGAACAGAGGTGGCCGTTTGTGCATAGACTCCAACCCCCTAGCATGACCGTTCTATCTCTATTCTACCAAGAAACGACAAGAAATATTTTCTATACAACTTGACATTTCTTCTGGCCGAGCATGGCGCGCCCCGTCGACTCGCGTTTCTACGAAGACAGACAGAAATTCTTTCCATAGCAACGGGGACGTATCACGTGATGTTTATATTCCCTGAATATTATGACGTTTAGTTAACAAAAAAAAGTTCAAACCTTCGGTTTTGTCAGTCTTCTTGACAAACTTATCCATAGACTCCTGCCTTCCCTTCTTGTCAGGACTTGGCTTCTTGGCGGATTTATTCAGCTTGTTCGCAGAGCCCGGCTTGGCCTGACTCTTGGACACCGGGGGAGACTTCAACAGCTTCTTGGAAGAGGGGAAGGCTGGTGGGTTGCCCGTGAATATTTGGTCGAAGCTCACTTTGCTAATACTGTATTTTTCTTGTGCGGCTTTCTGTGGAGTATTATTTTTTGTATTAGTTGACATCATATTATATTAATATATTATTATATTATTAAATATATATATATATATTATAGCTATCAACTGGGCATAAATGCAGACTCTGTGGCTATACTGAGAAATTCCTGATTCCCAATAACACTTTGCCGGACCTGAGAATCGAACCTGATGCTTAGTAATTAGTAGTTTTTTTTTTTTTTTTGTATACTTTTATTTGTGTTACTAACACTAATTGTTTAAGTTTTTTCTTACTGTACTAACATTCTATGGATTCCAAAAAATCTGAAATAAAACATTTTTATTTTTTTATTTTTAGTAGTCGCGTTTGCCACCACTCGACCAACTAGGCAGTCCAGGCCATTTAGGTTAGTTCTGCTTAAATTAACGCTAATTGATATGACTAGGGCAGGGCAAAAATTTTCTATATTTTTTTTTCTGGTTAGTACGCCCTCAGGCTAGATAGAGTAAAAACTTTGAGTTGTTGGAAGCTACTGGATGAGGATCCAGTTAAATAGTCAAACGTGTGCGATTGACGACGCCAATGTCTGCTGCTATAGGCCGATTATGTTGGCGAGAGCAGCTGACTTTTGCCATAGGGATTATAGTTATTAATTTATTTTGCTTTATGCTTATAAAATCGCAGGAAAGTTTAAAAATGTACGCCTGTCTCACTAAACATTGATATAATGTACTGGTGAATTATCACAAGACCTGAAAATTGAGGCTCAAAATGTTTTATGATTGGAAATAAATTGTAAAACATCAGCAGCACACACACAGCTCAGCGCTACCAACCAACAACGACGTGGAGTAGCGATTTTTGGAGCCAACAAAAGTTATAATACTGCTGGCACCAGAAAGAAGAATTTAAACCACCCTACCTTAATCCCAATGACACCTTCAGGACTGCCCTCAACAAATTGCTTGAGGAACAGACGGTTCTTGTCGCGGGTGTACACGCCCTTGCGCCGGCGCACGCGGTCCGACGGCGCTGTGCCGATGGTGCCTGAAGCGGTGGCGTCAGCGTCATTGTACTGCTCGACTTCGTAGCAGTAGGAGGCCGCGGCAGGGATAGCTTTGCTGTAGAGAAGGAAAGAATTTTATAAATTACAAGCTCCGCATTATGTAGAATTCCTCGGGAATGCCCTATGTGTTGAATCTCTAGCCACTTGTTCGTTCATTCAGTTGAGAGTTAAGACATCATAGACCCACACTGCGGTGGCAGCTGTTGCTTTTATCCTTATATCCGACTGAGGCGTCTTTGAGCAAAACAAAAAGCCGACACCCGGTTGCTCGGCCACTCGGTCGCTCGCCCGCGGCGGCACACATGCTTTCCTAGGCCGAGGCACGTCTACATAGACCGAGCGGCCTCCCGCGGCAAATGACTCGCCATGCTGCTCGCTCTGTGTGGACCCGCCTATTAGTACGTGAATGTACTTTTGGAGTTAGATCAGTAGATCCAAAGATTTATCCCCTACGCCCAAACTGCGCAGTGGCTCAGCGAGGCTCAGCTGCGCTGCGTATCGCGAGTTCGATTCCGCAAGCATATTATGTTTTCGGTTGCATACTTTTTAACATGTTTTAAGTCATTCATGTTTTCTCCTTACCATACACATTACATATTTAAGTCGATTTTAATTTTGGAGTTTAGTACAAAATCTTATGTCAATTAAGATTGTTTTAAATAAATACAAATAATTTTGATCTAATTGTCGGGTATTATATCAGAGATCTAGATAAAGACAGTGTTTCTGTGTCTATTGATAACAACGATTTTTTACTTTGATACTGACCAAACATTTTATATTGTTGTAGGTCATTTACCTCAAGTGGAATGAAAAGATAAAAATAAACTAAGAATTGAATGAAGTTTATATATATTTATAGAATTATACTTTCAATTCAGGAACATATTTGACTCTCGGTTCAAGTGCGAGTCGGACTCGCGCACGAAGGATTCCATACTATTATTTATAAAAACTAGCAAAAACTTTTTGTATGAAAATCACTTTTTGTATAATTAGCCTTAAATATTGATTTTATTCTGTTTGTTGTATTTGTTGTTATAGCAACAACAGAAATACATAATCTGTAGAAATTTCAACTTGCTAACTATCACGGTTTATGAGATACAGCCTGGTGACAGACGGAAAGCGAAGTCTCAGTAATAGGCTCCTCTTTGACCTTTTGGGTACGGAACCCTAAAAACTAGTATTTCTTTTCCAAAAATACACATTAAAGTGACAGAGATAGCATGTTTATGATGCCAATGGTGACTAAACTATGACTTGTCTTAGTTAACTAAGCATTGCATGCAAATGTGGACTTAATGTATTTAAAGTTAATGCTCATATTCATATGAAAAAAGTCGGTATACGGGCGAAAGTTTTACGTGACAACGACTTTGAGTGGTAAAATAATTTTAATGTGAATATTCATTCGTATAGTAGGAAGAAGGATGAAATAATAGTAACAATTTAAAACATTTATTTATACAAAGAATTATATTTAAAACATTAATTTATACAAAGAATCTCGCACTGAATTTCATATTAACAAAATTTTATTTTTACCTTTACACATACATACGTATTTATATACAAATATACATATATAGAGGCACGCGTCCCTTCCACTCGGGCATGGTTAGCCCGCCTAAGAGCGAGAGAGACAGACATAAAAAGTGAAAGGCACGCGTGCCTCTCACTCGCTCTCATTGTGAGCGCATAACGTGAGCGGAGCGTAACGCAGTTTCTTGAAGTGTCACCCGGCAAACCAATTTATAAGACGTTGTCACGTCAAAACTTATGCACATCATATTTTTTTTATTTTTTTATTTATCATCTTTGGAAGATGTTATGCATGAGAATAAGGATCACATTGCTCTATGAAAGGCTTACTTAGCAAAACTGAATTTTGTATTTCATATGAAAACTTAAGCTTGAATAATTTTCATATTGTAAATTGAAATTGTTTATTGATATTTCAATAAACAATTTGATTGATTTACAAAAATGTTTATGTTGAGATAGAGAAAAGGCATGTTTTAAATAGTTTTAGATATAGAGAACTAAAAAATTTATTTTTTAGTTTTGAAGGTGAGTGTTTGTGCTTTTAACTTACAGTCAGACTCAAAAGTATTACTTACTTTTGAGTCTGACTGTAAGTTAAAAAAATTGCATTTTACACAAAAATTGTTTAAGTTGAAATAGAAAATAGTTACAGAAATGTATAAATGAAACAGGAGTGTGATTTTTTTTATAGGAATATATTAATTTATTAACTTGTGATGCTGACTCTACAGTTTCCTTGATTCAAATCTTCATACTATTTCTTAAGTTTTTGATAAACAAATCATAGTCACCAACTGGTAAGAGCTTGTTTAGTTTATAAGTACATACTTCCTTTGATATAATGGCTACCACTTATGTAGATATGTTAAATTGTATACTATGTCTTACTGGAAAAAGACATCCCTAATTGCTTGTGCCTAAAAAGTTATACAGAAACGGTTAAATGAGGTGTGTGACACCCTGATCATATAAAATTATAGCAACTTTAGTTCACCAAAATTCAGAATTATAAAGTTCGAAAAATTCAAAAATACCCTCTTAGAACATTTAGAACTTTTTAAATTCAGAATTTGATGTAGAATAATATTAATAGCATAATCAGCGTATAATGTGACGGGGACACAAGCCTTTATGAGAGGTAATGCTTTTAAAATATTCAATATTTGTAAATTCAAAAATTATGTTTTATTGTTTAATGACTTTTGATGGAGGCTGATTTCCGCAACTCCATGTCCAAAGCGCGTATTTTGCGTACAGTTTGATTTTGGTTACATATACATCTGTTATATAAGTTAGCAACAGTATGATTCATACATCATGATATTTTGATTAAATAAGGATATTTTATGTACATTACTTTAATATTCTTGTTAGATCATCTGCTGCCAAAACATATGGCCTTCATAACAATTTAATTGTTGTACTTTTTGCTAAGTTTTTTTAGAAAGGTACATTGTACCTACTATTGATTTTTGTTGGCAGTCTGTTTAGGCAGAGTTCAAGGCCAAATGTGGGTATGTTTAGAGAAAATCAGAATATGAATGGTAGCAATGTAAAGTACCATTAGCAAAACAATCATTTATATTAATTTGGAAGTTTCTGACGTTTTGGCAAATGATTGTAGTTCTGGTAAGAATTTTAATGATTTTTGTTTTGTTTTTATATTTTAAGTAGCAATTTGATCTTTTCAATAAGGCATCTTTTTTTGATGAATTTTGGGATTTTGGAAATAATAACAATAAACTATACTGCTCACCTGTCTGGGTGCTGTTTCTGTGCTGTGACCGATAGTATGTGAGCCTCCCTCCATATCTCTCCCTCCAGGCAGGCCTCCACAGTCTCCCCAACAAAGTAGCGGTCCCTCACAAAGTTAAACACATCCTCAGACATCTCAGCAAAGGAACACCTCTTGGTCCTAATTGCCAAAAACAATATTGGTATACGCAGTTCCATTGGAAAATCTTTCAGAGCCCTCCGTGCTGTCTTCTCGCTGTGCAGAGCCTCTGAGTATGTCAAATTATTCTTTCCAGTCATCTCACATGTCCACACCATTGAATTGACGAGAATAATCCTCTCACAGTATTCCCTGTAAATAAACATTCATCAAACAACATCTAATTATGATAAAAATTATGACGCGAATGACAGAAATAGCAAAATATTGTGTCACGTTCGCGTTATTGCGCGATCCGCCGCGCGCTAACAATGCCAACGGTCCCCGTAAACTGATAACTACAATTTAACATAGAAATTCGCAAAAATTCGGCGGTTTTAATGTTTATAGTTACACTCACTCATAATCTTTGAATATCTCGTCAGTGATCTCGCAGTGGAAGACCTCATCGTCGTCCCGGAGGTACTCCGACGCTTTTGATTTCTCAAATGCTTTCCTTTTTAACAGAGGCATGTTGAGAGTTCGCGGGTCACTACGGTGGGAAAACGATTTTCAGCCCGTTTTAACTTATCACTTGTGTTGAATATCACTTAACTTTGTACGGCGCATCTATTCCTACATTCCAGTGAATAGTACATTAGGAAATTGGTAGGTTTTTTAAAATATTTCGAGCGAAAAATGTTGCGTGGTTTCGGTTGACAAGCCAAAAAACGGCGCGCTGAGGCGCTTCTTTTTACGCCAGAAACATATGAACAGGGTTGGAGTATGACACGAAACCTACCAAATTAGTAGAAAACATTTGGAAATAAATATACCCTAATAAAATTAAGCACAATGTTTTATTTCAGAAATGTCTCTAAAGAAATTATTTGGGAATTTGTAGATTTACTAGGTGTGCGGTACGTCTTACAGTGCAAAAATTCAGTCGAGTCGGCGTGAGTAGATTTAGTAAGTTTTCCTTCCTCGTCAATTTATCTTAATCTAAGCATGTCGATGGCAATCTAAATTGATCCAGCTCAAAAATTGGCGACGAGTTTGGCACATCTTCTTGCACACATTTGTTCTTCGTTTTGAGGGTTATTTTTGTCTATTGCGAGGAATTCTTATCGCAATATTATTTTAAAACTAGTTAAAAAAATATTGCGTAAAAAATGCCTACACAATATTAAGGGGTTACTTACTGCCAATGAGCTGTTTTCTTCGTCTAACTACTCTGCGACAAGTGAATATAAATGTCCAAAAAAAATATATGTTACTTATTAGACCTTAAACTTTAATTTGTACATATGAAATGACTCTATTTATAAAAATAATGTGTGAAAAAAATATACAAAATAGAGCATTTTCTTGTTTGAAATTTTGTAACTACGTCTAAACGGCATGGAGTTTTAGTATTTTTCTTTCACAATAATATTTTAAAAGGTTTTTGTCACAAATTGTACAATTGGCGAGACAAAGCACGTTCTTATTTAGCTACAATTAATTAATCACTGTTTTCTAAATGAAATGAAATGAGCTCGAACTGTCGGACGTGGAGGTTGTGCTGCTCGTTCTCTAAAATTGTATTCTGCCTGATTCGTGCACTAAGTTTGTAAATATTACTACGTAAGTTTTATTTTTCGTGATTTGGACGCTTGTTTAGTCAGTAAGTAGGATAAACTTTTTATTTTAGAAAACTGTAAAAGTGTTGTTTTGTATAGTGCTATCAAAATGCCAAATAAAAGTAATATTAGGAAACAGAGAGCTCTAAAAGCTGATAAAATGCATAAAGTCATTTACCTACCTGTAAACGTTTTTCTAATTATTTACCTTTACTAAAAACATATAAACACAACATAGGTAGTCAATTTTTTTTTATCATTATTTATAGTTTGTTTATATTACTAGAGGTTTAATTATTGTTTTGTTACAAATATGAATAAAAATACAGTGTGCTCTACATAGTTACCTGTCTAGGTAAAGGCGCTATTTCACGACCGTATTTATAAAAATTCTAACTAGGAACCTAAATAGTCAGCTAGTGATCACACTACACTACTAAATAGGATCCTAACTAGGACAGGCTGAGACTAGTTTCGTAGATTTTCAACTTTATGCTCTAGAGCATAAAGTTGAAAATCAAAATGTTTATTAAAGACGAACTGTTTCGGTCTTCGTCGTTGAGACAGTTTTTCTTTAATAGATTTTCAACTTTATGCTAAAGAACGTAAGTTCACAATCGCTCGTCGTAGAGTCTTACAGAGCGGTCGGAACCTTCTTACTTCCTAGTAAGGTCACTAAATCGGATGCAATCTGTTCTAACTGCGATTACACGTTCCTATTTCCTAGTTAGGATTTTAAAAATAGGATCGTGAAATAGCCCCTTTAGGAGAGATTTCGTTTGGCAAGAAAATCAGACTCGGAACTCCGAGTCTGACTCTGACTCCGAGTTTGACGCCGAATCTGACTCTGACTCCATGTCTGTCTACGAGTCTGACTCTGACGCCGAGTCTGACGCCGAGTCTGACTCTGACTCAGTCAGACTCTAACTCCGCGTCTGACTCTTAAACCGATCTCGATGCACACTTGTTGAAATCAATTTAGTGAACTCCTCGAAGGATCTTTATACAGTATTTTAGGTTAAACGAGGTACATATTGAGGGACGGTATTCAGTATTAGATTGTCGTCCCTAATATGTAAAAAACCTATAACCTTAATTTTTGACGTAATTGTCCTATGAACTGCATTATTCATGAACACTGAGAGCGCGCAAGAAGTGAAAGTTCACTTCTTGCGCGCTAAAGTAAAGTAATCACGTGGCAAAACATGTGCCGATCCCGCCGGAAAGAAAGCGCGTACGCAAACCCCTTTCCTTTCCTTTGTGTTGCCACCGATGCACCGACGGGACACACCCCCGCGCTGACCGCAGTCTTTGCGTGTGCGCCGCTACTTCGCTATAGCGCTTCCACGTATTCCATAAACAACCCCGCTTACTTCGCGATAAGTGTGTCCTGTTAACGTGATCTTGAATAATAATCAATAAAAATAACGTCTTATCAATATTCCAATGAAGATTCGTGCCTACATGTTAGCCAAGTGATAGTGTGCGAGGAGCCATTAATTTGTACCGAGAGATGTTTCCCAACTGTAAGATTCCGTCGTACAATCTAATGCTGGGTGTAAACCAACGATTGCGAACATTCGGTAAGTTCACCGTAGTTACCGACGTAGCCCAAGGACGAGGAAGGGAGCCATACCCAGTGTACTTACAAGAAGCCATAGGTATTTGAATACTTCGAGTATCACCCACAGGAAAGTACTCGAAATGCTGCAAGACGGTTCGGTGTATCGCATTGGACTGCTGCATGAAGAAGGAATGCATCCATACCGTTTTAGACCCGTTCATGAACTTGGGGTCAACGACCACGAACCACGGGTGAATTAGTGCGAATCGCAATTCACATTTGCATTGAGGATTTTTTAATGTTTTGTTTAGTACCTAGATATTTTGGACTGTCCTAAGCCAGGTAAGTTTAAAGTATGAAGGGAAAATGGATTATACCTAAGAGTCATTGACCCGCTCACATGTTCTGCGATAGTATTAAATCGCTAGCGCAAGGGTGTACACACGTTGCGAGACATTTGCGAAATTTTTGGTATGTCTGTTATTTATCAGTGCTTTTTTTTGTTTATATTTTTTATTAGTATCATGTTGGCATGTACTATTGTGGGTTTGAATATGTCCCTCGTTTAAACTAACATACTGTATTTCCTCTGGCTACTGTCTTGGCTGGTTCCATTTAAAAGGGTAAGTCAAACTTTTTTGCTAACCATACTTTTCAAAAGACAGTTGACAGAAAGAAGTCATTGATTCCTATTCTTATTTTGAAACGTATTATTCTGTTCCCGGAACGGGATAGTAGATAAACAGTTTCAACAATATGGTATTACTGAAATTGATTGCGTTCAGAAATCACGAACGTGTTTTTTCTTTAACAAATTAAATAAGAAGTTTTTAGTTAAGAACGCGGCAAAAACAAATGTCAAAAATGCTCACTATTTGTTTTTGGAAAAATATTCTTTATTTTTTGATGGAATATTACCTTAGTAATGTAGGATTTATGTTACTTGGTTTTCTATAAACCTATCTCAGATACCAAAGCCCCCGAAGGAACAATATCGTGAGACTTGCTTTGAAAGAAAAATGTAAGGTTATGTGCTCAAATTTTGGAGGAGGCTAGAGTTCGTGGCCAAATAATATCAGCCGCCCGGATCAATGTTCAGCCGCGGTTACCTAGATCGGTGTGCTGATGGGTGACCAGACCACCCGTTACCGAGTTTCCTTCGTGCCTTGGAAATAACGTTATAGGGGGAAGCACTACGGTAGCCCGCGAAATTCAAAATTTTCTTCGGTTTATTTGCAATTTGCAGGACAGTGTCTGGCTGCAACCGAACTGAACTTAAAGGGCAAATGAACTTAAAGGGTTATATGATTTTTTATGGTTAGATAATTGTATGATGGGATAAATAAATAAATCCTGTTAAGCCCCTTAGTTGTTACGATTGCAAATCATATTTAATCAATACCTATACAACCAGACACCTGGGCCTACCCGGCTACCCTGGCACTATACATGTCAATCTACTGAATCTATGTAATTTTTCCAAATAGCCCTTCTGAGTCATGGAATTACTTTCTCATTAAAAAAAAATGTAAATAAATGATTAAATGTATCCTTTAATCAGTTAGTTGCTTATAATAGTGTAGATTCAACAATATCCCCATGATTTAATTTTATTAGAGTGTTCCTTCTTCATAATAACAAATTGTACATAGGTACAAAGATAACAGCAGTGTGGAGAACTAACCAGAAATATAATAATTATGAAAACTGTGGGCAGGGCCTGGTATGAGTGTGTTAGTCACTACAGTAACAGCTGGCTCTGCCCGTCTTTCACATAGGCTACTTCAGGTCCATGATCACCATACTGCCGATCATTAATATAAGGTAAAAAATAATAATAGTGCCACCAGTCTATTGTTGTTCTACTGTAGGTTATTTTATTTATTATGGGACAATAAACAGCTACAATATAATATGTTTGCAAATAATAATATAACAATATATAATATTACAATATTGCAGCCCACTACATTAAACATTATGTTAACAAAATTGTAATTAGGTAAAAAGTGCCACTAGATAAGCATTGCTCAGATATCATATAAAATAATAAATAATTTATTAGTAACAAGTGTAAAATTCTAATTATTAAAAAATATTTAATTTTAGGATAAAATTAAAAATGTGGTTATTGTTCCTAATATTATCACAGATAAAAAGTAAAGTCATAAAAAAAAATAACTCGACAGTACAATACCATTAATTCATACAATAATTAATGTCCAATTCATATATTAATACTTGCAGTGGGAGGTAGAAACAGTAGCAAATAAATCATCATTGAGTAAAGACGTTTGTTATTTTTAATAAAACACCGTTCCATTACCCAAAAGAAAGTGAACCTTAAAGACATAAACATATGGTCGAAATCGAACCGGATTAATTAGTGAATGGAACGGCTTGCGGACTCGCATTCCTTAGATAAGGATTGAAGTTGTTTACAAGTAATTAGTGTATGTGAAGACTATTATAAAAACTTATATAAAAGAAAAGTGGTTAAGACATTGCAACAATATTGAACGTGTTTGTGCGAATTAAACTGCGTGGACTATTTATTTTTATTCTGCAAAATGACGTCACCAACGCCAGAACAGTCAAAATATTTATCTACATTAGAGGATGTGGCTAGTATGTTACGGAAAGCGCAAGTTAACATAAAGAAATGTCCGAAACAGCGATTGACTGCAGGTTATGTGAAAGCGAGAATAAAAACTATTGAGGAGTATTGGGATTCGTTCAAACAAACGCATAGCAGCCTTACGAAGTGTACACCACGAGAACAGCGGGGCGTGTTACCTTATTTTCTTAATGAAGAATATTATACGTACGAAGAAATGTATCTGTGTTTACAAGCGGATTTAACCGATCTTCTAACAAACTTGGAGTCGCAACACAGATTGTTAGAAGCATCCAACATGTCTACGTCATCATCGGATGGTCAGCTACCGTTTGCTAAGCTACCGAGAATACAGCTACCTACCTTCTCGGGCAGATATGAAGAATGGCCTACGTATAAAGATATATTTACAGCACTCGTCCATAATACTTCAATTAGCGATGTGCGTAAGTTGCATTATTTGAAGACTAGTGTTGCCGGTGAGGCAGAAATGTTATTACGACATATTCAAATTACAGAAAGTAATTATGCAACAGCATGGGAACTACTTCAAGGTCGTTTCGGTAGCAAAAAGATGATTGTGTCGTCAGTTTTAAAGAAGTTTTGCTTACAAAAAAAGATAAGCAACCCATCAGCTACACAAATTAAAGCTTTGCTCGATAATACTGTAGAATGCATCAACAGTCTGAATAACATGAACATAAACACGGCCACTTGGGATCCTATCCTGGTGTTTCTAGTGGCGCAGAAATTGGATTCAGAAACGTTAAAGTGTTGGGAAGAGGAAGCTTATAAGGAGAATAGTGATGAGTTGTCAACGTGGGTGGAGCTGAAAAAGTTTCTCGAGTCTAAGTTTCGTACTCTCGAGCTAATCGCTCCCAGCACTACTACTGTTACAAAGGAGAAGACACAAGGTCACAAAGCGTATCATGTCGTAGCAAAGGATACGGACAACGATAAAGGTAACTCTGCACATACCAATAGCAGTTCATCACCTTTTTGTGTATATTGCAAGGGTGACCATTACCTCTTTAGTTGTAAAGAATTTGCAAAACAAACTGTGCAACAACGACGTGAATTTGTGAAGAACAAAAACCTCTGCTTCAATTGCCTAGTACCGAACCACATAGTCTACAAATGTAAACAAAAGAGGAAATGCCGAGTCTGCGGAAGAAAACATCATTCTCTTTTACATGAAGAAAAAGAAACAACACAAGAGAGTGACACACAAGAAAATAACAAACATGAAGAACAACCAGAACAGAAGGTCACAAGCGCACACTTCTCAAAAGAACAACCTGGTCGTCAAGTTTTATTGGCAACAGCACAAGTACATGTTACACCAAGCGACGGCAAATCACATGTACTTCGTGCATTGATTGACCAAGGCTCAGAGGCTTCATTTGTATCTTCAAGAGTGGTAGAACTCTTGAGATTGAAGAGGACAAGCATCAACGGTGTAGTCTCAGGGGTGGGAGAAGGAAACCTGGTTCTTATAAAACATGTAGTTGACCTGTCAGTTACATCGCAATATAATAGAAATGAAGTTATTCAAGTGAAGGCTTATGTTTTGAAATCACTATCTGCTAGATTACCTTCAAAACACATTGCGATGAACTGGCCAGAACTCCAAAAATTACTATTGGCTGACCCTACGTATAACACACCGGGCAAAATTGATATATTACTCGGTGCAGACATCTTTTCTAAAATTATTGAAGTTGGTTTAGTAAGATGTTCTGATGGCATAGTGGCTCAGAAAACACGTTTGGGGTGGATACTTTCAGGTCAAAGGGAAGACAAATCAATTAGCAACGAACACAAAATAACAACACTACATGTGACAAGTATGGTATCGGAAGACAATAATTTATTAAGAAAATTTTGGGAAATCGAAACAGCTTTATACAAGAAAAGAAAACTACTTACAAAAGAAGAAGAGATGTGTGAAGAAATTTACAAGAATACAACTAAACGAATGAACGGAAAATACACAGTGCACTTACCTTTGCGACATGGAATAGAAGAGACACTGAAATTATGCGGAGATACGAAACAACAAGCCGTTTATAGATTCAAACAATTGGAGAAGAAATTACAAAATTCTCAAAGTTTAAAGTCAGATTATTCTAAGGTAATTCATGAGTACATAGAAATGGGTCATTTGAAAAAGTCAGACCCAAACGATGAGTACAAATCAGTCTATCTACCTCACCACGCTGTAATACGCGAAGACAAGGACACAACGAAGGTTCGAGTAGTTTATGACGCGTCTGCGAAGGGTTCTACCGGTCATTCTTTGAACGACACTATGATGGTCGGACCTGTATTACAACCTGATTTACGAAGCTTAATTATCACGTGGCGAACACATAGAATATGTGTGGTAGGAGATATAATTAAGATGTATAGAATGATTGATATGACACCAGAACACACAAATTTACAACGCATAGTCTGGCGAGATAAGCCTGAAGAAAAACTAGAAAGTTTCAACTTGATGACTGTAACTTTTGGTACAGCAGCAGCACCCTATTTAGCTGTACGAACGTTACAACAACTTGCCGACGATGAAGCACTTGAATATCCTAATACTGCACCTGTAATAAAAGATTCATTTTATATGGATGATTTGATGTCGGGTAGTGAAACTGAAGAAAAAACAAAGAAAATGTGTGAGGAAATAAAGCTGATACTAAGTAAAGGAAATTTTAAAATGCAAAAGTGGTCTAGTAATTCGGAAGAAGTATTAAAGTATTTACAAAAGGGAGAGGACACACACAGTACGAAGGATGGAATAGAGATAAAGCTAGATAAGGTTATAAAAATTCTGGGATTGACATGGGATAGGAAGGATGATACATTTAAATTCACAATTAACTTACCTGAAGTTCGATGTCCCGTAACGAAGAGATCTATTCTGTCTGATGTAGCAAAGCTGTTTGATCCATTTGGATGGCTGTCACCGGTGATCATAAATGCTAAAGTATTGATACAAAAACTGTGGCTATGCAACATGGGATGGGATGACGAGCTGCCATCAGAATTGATAGATGAGTGGATGAGATATAGAGAAGATTTAATACACCTGCAAAACATTACAATACCACGCTGGTTGAAAACTACACCAATCAATTATACCAACATTGAATTGCATGGTTTTGCAGATGCATCTACGCACGCATATGCTGCTGTTACTTACCTTAAGATTATTGAAGAGGACATAATATATATCACAATCATCGCATCTCGAACCAAGGTTGCACCTTTGAAGCAAATGTCAATACCTAAATTGGAATTATGCGCCGCAGCATTACTAACAGACTTAATAAATGATTTGGTAGATCTGTTGAAAATACCTAAAAACAAAATCTTTGCTTGGACAGATTCAATGGTTGTGATGTCATGGCTGCAATCTCAACCAAGTCGTTGGCGTACATTTGTTGCAAACCGAGTGGCAGACATAACACGGATACTAGACAATGACCGATGGAGACACGTGCAGTCTACCGATAACCCAGCAGATATCGCCACAAGAGGCGTAAAAGCATGCGACTTAGCTCGTTTAGACTTATGGTGGACTGGGCCTGTATGGTTAAAACATAAAAATCTCGATGTACAAACATATGAAATTCCTCAAACTGAATTAGAATTGAAGGGTTCATCATTTCACACCAATTTAGAAGTCAAACCAATCTGGGAACATTTTTCTTCAATTTCGAGAATGAAAAGGATATTAGCTTACTGTAGAAGATTTACAAAGAGAGAAAGGGAAACAAAGGAAATATATTTAACAGTTAATGAGCTAGAAAAGGTATTAGAACTATGCATAAAGTATTATCAAGACTTAGTTTATCAGAAGGATATTGAAGATTTACAGAAGGATGGAAGCGTGAAGAAAAGAAGTTCTCTTATCACACTCGCCCCCTTTTTAGATAAGAATGGGATAATAAGAGTGGGAGGAAGATTAGAAAATGCCTCCATACCTGAAATTACAAAACACCCGATTGTAATACCACGCAATCAGCATCTATCAAAGTTATTAGTGCAAGAAGCTCATCTTAGAACACTACACGGTGGGATACAAGCAATGATGGCTTTTGTGAGAACAAGATACTGGGTGATAGGTTTGAAGTCTGCCGTAAGAAAATGTATTCACAACTGTAAGACCTGCATTTTAGATAAAGCAAAGGTAAAAACCCAGTTCATGGGTCAGTTGCCTGCCGTTCGGGTTAATCAACATCGGCCATTTATGAATAGCGGGGTTGATTACGCTGGACCGGTATTCATTAGGACATCGAAAGGCCGCGGACATCATGCAACAAAGGGCTATATTTGTTTATTTATATGCATGGCCACTCGCGCGATCCATCTTGAAGCGGTCACAGACCTAACAACACAAGCCTTTATAGCCGCATTTCGGAGATTTGTGGCGCGTCGAGGCCACTGTTCAAACTTATGGAGCGACAATGGCACCAATTTTATTGGCGCTGCCAAAGAGTTGAAGGACATGTTCCAGAAGGGAAAGAATAATATCGCGAAGGAAGCGGCTGAACTTCTAGCTGACGATAGCACAGTATGGCACTTCATACCACCAAGGATGCCTACATGTGGAGGCCTGTGGGAGGCAGGAATTCAGTCTGCTAAAAGACACCTTTACAGGATAAATAAGGACACCAAACTGACCTACGAGGAGATGTCTACACTCTTAGCACAAATCGAGGCGTGTCTAAACTCGCGCCCCCTTTATCAAATGGACGATACTATGATGCCGCTTACTCCTGGGCATTTTTTAGTTGGTGAACCCTTGATTTCAGTTCCTGATAAATGCTACGAATACCAGTCTGTCAGTCTTTTAACTAGGTGGCAAATCATTCAGAAAATGACTCAAGACTTCTGGCATAGATGGCGTACAGAGTATCTTAACACGCTCCAACAAAGATACAAATGGCAAGTGAAGGTTCCAGAGCCTGCTGTTGGAGATGTTGTTATTATTAAGGAAGATAATCTGCCCCCTACGAAATGGTTGTTGGGACGGGTGAAACAAATACATCCTGGAAAGGACAAACTCGTAAGAGTGGTAACAGTCCAGACTATGGGGAACAAGGAGTTAAAAAGGCCCCTATATAAATTGATACCGCTTCCCAAAGAAACAATAAGTGAGTGAGCTATGGTGGGCGGTTTAATGTATGATTATTTGATTATTGAAGTGTTGTTGAAGTTAAATATTAGAATTAAGATATACCTATAGCATAAAGGAAGATAAAAATAGTTACAGTCCATTGTTCGATTTGCATGACAATTAGTAAACAAATAAGTATTGATTAAAAACTAATGTTTTGGTGGGCGGTATGTCCAATTCATATATTAATACTTGCAGTGGGAGGTAGAAACAGTAGCAAATAAATCATCATTGAGTAAAGACGTTTGTTATTTTTAATAAAACACCGTTCCATTACCCAAAAGAAAGTGAACCTTAAAGACATAAACAAGACAGTTGAAATAAATTGCTAGGACACACTATTTCTCAACAATTCAATACATTATTACAAAGAATTAATACAGTAAAATATATTATAAGCGAACTTACTGTTGGTAGTAAGGGTACCCCCACCGATCCTTATAAAAGCGAGCGCTCGATAGTGCGCAGCGCATGCTCTCTGCCCTCCCCGACCCTCGCTCGATCCAGCCCGCGATTCTGTGCGAGTAGTTTTAAATCAGCCCCTAAATAATGATACCATACAGATCCAGCCTGTCCCCATGCAGTCCTCCACCAGCGACGCCCTAAGCCGAGGTTCGTACCCGACAGGGGGTGCCCTTAGCGTGCAGTCGCTTAGTTTGTAAGTTTTTATGCCCTGGCTGGAGGCCTTACTCTAAAGGCACCCACAGGATAGTCCGGTTAAGCAGACGACAACCTCATAGGTTGAACTGCGAGATGCCATTCAAAAAAAAAAAAAATGCGCAGCGCATTCGTTGCTGAGTCGTCGACCTGTAAGGTGGTACCTACCCTACTTTAGAGTAAGTTCACGTAGTAAACTTTACGTTCCGTATTTTTTCTTCAGTGGTTTTTCATTTTGTTTTGTGTTTTATTTTGTGCTATATTTTTTGGTGTTTTATTGTGATTATTAGTTTTGAATATTAATGGCTGTTTGTTTGTGATTGCTTGAAATTATGATGATTTTATTAAATTATTGTTCGATCTAAGTCTATTTACAAATAAATTAGTTTTAGGTTGTTTACGATTGTTTTTTTTTTATTTGATTTTCACTTCTGGTTCCTAAAATCAGAAGTGGGATTGAACTTATTTGCTCACAACTACTGCCTTGGTACGTACACAAACAGCCGTTAATTTCAAATTATGCCACGATTGTCCGGATCACGTGAAAAGCTAGCTGAGACGCCGCCTCGCTCTGGGGATGGCTGTGGTAGCCCACGTAGTGTTCCGCGACAAGACCGTAGGCACGGATCACGATCGCCTCACGATAGAACACGTTCGCGCCGTGATAGAACTCGTTCACGCTCGCGCCGTAATAGAACTCGTTCACGCTCGCGCCGTAATAGAACTCGTTCACGCTCGCGCCGTAATAGAACTCGTTCACGTTCGCCAAAGAGTAAAGTACCGTCGTAATAGAACTCCCTCACGATCACGTCGCAGTTACTCGCGTAGTGGTGACAATCATAGTTTGCGTGAAGGACCTAGGTCACGTACGGTTTATCCTAGTCGTCGTCGTAATAAATCTCGATCCTACCCTCATGATGTTTCCGTGCAAAGTGCGCTGGGCAATATCATGTCGCGACTAAATGCTATTGAGGAAAACCCCGCTTCGCATATTACGCCGTCCGTTCGTGATAGCACACCTCCGCTGGAAAAAAATGTTTCTACAACCCAAGCATTTGTTGATGCGTTAGGGCAATTAACAAGAAGCAAGTCTAGCAACTATTATGTTTCAAATTTTGATCTGGCTATAAATAATTTTGAGGTGTGGTGTAACGAAGTGGACAGGGCCAGGAAGTCAATCATTGGGATGAACTCGAGTGTTTCTCGCGTGTGGCTCATTGTCTGAAAGGTGACGCGAAAACGTGGTTAAACGAGTGGGGTACATTAATGGCCCGTTTTAATATAACACTTGTGCTCAATATCACCTAACTTTGTACGGCGCATCTATTCCTACATTCCAGTGAAAAATGTTGCGTGGTTTTGGGTGACAAGCCAAAAAACAACGCGCCGAGCTGAGGCAGTTATGAATAAAGTATTAAACTCCAAATTCTACTTTGGGCTTGTTATTTTATGTTATTAATTTAAGTTTTGGGCGCTTTTTACGCCAGAACCATAATATGAACAGGGTTAGAGCATGCCACGAAAATTACCAAATTAGTAGAAAACATCAATTATCTTATGCACAAACAAAACCTTCAGTTTGTCCTAAGAGGTAAAATTCGTAAAACGGATTGTAATAGTTCTGAAGTGTTAAATTTTTAATGTAATTTATATTTTCATGTTTCTGTACAATAGCGCAATAAATGAATATTGTATTTTACCACATAAATGATAGTACTTTTATACTGATAATTAAAGCAATTCGTGCAAAATTATTCCCAAAACCATTCCAAAACATCAAAAATGCACAACGTTAGTATTCAATAATTCAAGTTTTCACTTCTGCCGGCACTATTTTTGAAGTGAAACTTCTTATGCGACTTCCAACAAGTTAGTGAGAGAAAAAAAAGATAACGAGAGTGACTGCGTGACATTCGAACGCATGCGTGTAGTATTACGAAGTTTCACTTCTTCCGCGCGGAGGGACTCCACGCACAATTTATTTCTTTTAATCTTTTGTGACGCAATCCTATTTCGTTAAACAAAAAATTAGAACTTTTAATAATTGCATGTTTAAAAAAATCACAATGTATTAAATTAAGTCACGCAGCCAGCACGTAGTAGGTTTATCGACCAAGGGGCTCATTTACGGAGACGCGAGGGTGCGTAGCGTTGTGCGGCGCGGCCCGCAGTAAATTCAAACTTAAGGCGGTTTAAGAGAGCGCTTTCGGAAAAGCGCTTTTACGCTCGTTTGCTTGAAATGCAGCGTTACTAATTAGAAATTGTCAATATCTCAAAATCTAATTGAGTAAACTGGCAAATACTAAAAACCATCCTTAACGCAACTATCTCATCTGCAAAACAGTGTAATCAACGGTGGTAAAATATGCAAACTGATGGATGAGTGAAAGAAGCGGAAAGAACGGGATAGTAGAAAAACCATTTCAACAACATGGTATTACTAAAGTTAGATCGTTCAGAAATTACAAAAGTGTTTTTTGTACTTTTGTAAAACTATAAATTGTGAACACGGCAATAACAAATGTTTTATGTTAGTCTTTGAACAAATGTCAAAAAATGCCTCCTATATGTCCATCGGTTCATGTTTTTGTAAAAAATATTGTGTAATATTTCGTTGGAATATTACAATAAAAACGTAGAATTTATACATAGTAACATAGTTTTCTATAAATCTTTCTAAGATGCCGAAGGAACAATATCGTGAGACTTACGTTGGAAGAAAAATGTAAGGTTATGTTTACAATGTTTTGAACTGTAAAAATCATTACTTTTTACTACAAAAACACACTTTTCACGGCACTGGAATTGTGCTAGAAACTCTGACGTTAGTTTTATGTGTTTGCCTTGGCATTAAAAGTAGTTTGATCATGTTTTCAGATCACATGTCACATTTAATGTGGACAGTGCATCTGCCATCCAGCAGGCAGCCCATATCCAGGTTATCACTAAGAACCTGTACGCTCAAGATGGGCAGAGGGTCCCGGCGACGTATGGTGTACTGGATAGGAGAATGGTATGAGCTCTGACAACAGTGACAACATTTAAACATACTTCACACAAGAAACAACACAACAAATAACATTGCGATTGTTGTAAACATATCAATCTATGACATTTTGATAAATAGCCTCATTGAGACATGAAATGTGTTGACACTGATATGGTTAGTTGTGTAAAATAGTGCATATTCAACATAAACAAATGTTTTAATTTTTCTAGGATTTTTATTATGGCAGAAGCGCCAGGGTGGCTTGCGAAGTTCAAATTTTCTTTGTTTTTTTTTTTGTAATTTGCAAGATATTGTCTGTCAGGCTGTTAATGTGTTAATGTAGTTACAGAATTATAATTATTCAAATCACCAATACAACCCCTTCATTTAATCCCATTGAATGATTATTTCATGAAAGGGATTTAATCAAGTTAGTGGTTGTATTGTTGATTTTGAATTTCATGGGCTACCTTGGCAAATGTGGAGTTTTAAGCATTCCTTTCTTAACTAACAGAAACAGATTGTAGGTACTTACACTTGTACCAATATTTATAATATAGTAGCTGTTGCCCGCGAGTTCATTTGTCTAAAAATTTTGTTGTGTTTTTCAGGGATAAATCTAATACAAATAAATAAAATTGAAGTGTCTGTTTGTTATATTAAATTAACCGCTTTTTACTACATGCATATGAATGTATATACAGTACATGTACCAAAATATATTTTTTTACATTCTATGCAAGTTTTGTCTGTCTGTATCTGTCTCTCTGCCTGTTTATTTGTTCCGGCTAATCTCTGGAACAGCTGAACCGATTTTGACGGGACTTTCACTGGCAGATAGCTGATGTAATAAGGAGTAACTTAGGCTACTTCTTTAAATCCACACGGACGAGTTGCGGGCACAGCTGGTGATACATATAAACCTTCCTCTGGAATCAGTCAGTCTACAGATAAAAACCGCATCAAATTCGTAGTTTACAAGATCTATGCGTTCAGACAGCGGGAAGCGGCTTTGTTTTATACTATGTAAAGAAATATGGATAATATATAATTATGCATCTTGTTTGTAGGGAACTAACCAGAAGGATGCCAACTGTGAAACCTGCGGGCTGGGCCTGGCAGAGTGTGTGGGTCACTTCGGTTACATAGAGCTGGCTCTGCCTGTCTTTCATGTTGGGTACTTCAGGTCTATTATTAGCATACTGCAGACTATTTGTAAGGTAAGGGACAGTCATATTAAAATTTTCTTTCTGACTTAATTTAATTTGACACAGTGGCTCAGCAATTGGCTACTAAGGTTTGTGGGGTTGATTCCCGCATGGAACTCATTTGGTATGGCCTACAGGTAGTTGTTCCAGGTCTGGCTATTTGAGCATGTGAGTTTAAATGTTTGTAAACACACCTATATAAGGAGAAAATCCTAGAGCGAGAATTTTAGAACAAAAAAAAATTAGCAAATGGCAGTGTTTTCGGGTTTTTCTGGGCGGAATTTTTTAGAAGCAGCCTGAAGTGGCGTGTTGCAACATTGTGCCATTAAAAATGTTTTACTAGCACACTATAAACACCTCTGCTAGCTCTTTGTGTCTTTCGTTGGTTTTGTTAGTACACTTCATCATATTGCTGTCCATATCCTAATGTATTTGGGGTCGGCGCAGCATGTCTTCCTCTTCCATACTTATCTATAACTTGTCATCTCATCAGTCACTTACCATAGCCATATCATCCTTCACACATACAAAGCAAACATGTAAACAAAGGGCTCCTCAATTATCTTCTCCTATAATTCATACGACACTACTTTCACAGGAATGCGCAAAAGTGATGTTAGCAGAACCTCTAAAACGGTCCTTCAGAAGAAAATTTATGAACCCAGAACTGTCTTACCTACACAAAAAGAATCTACGCGCTATGGTTCATAAGAAAGCAAAGACTTGCACTAAATGTCCGTACTGCGATGCCTTGAATGGTATGGTGAAGAAGAGTCCCGCTGGCATACTGAAGATTATACATGATAAGTACCGAGCGAAGAAGCCTACAGATCCTATTGTGAAGAGGGTCCTGCGAGACTTTCATGAGGCAAAGGAATCTAATAAGGAACTGGCGACTATTATCAACAGTGGGCTTGTGATTGAGATGAGTCCTTTGGAGGTAAGCTGAGAAAATATTGTTTTGGTGCCGAAGGTTTTAGAACCTAGCAGTATATGTTGACTGTTTTTGTGACTACAAATGGAATGTTTTTCACACAGCCCTTTGAGAAATCGAAGGGAAATTGTAGGGCTTTATCATACTAGTAACAACACAGGCTAAATGAGTAATGGCAAAATATTACTGCCCTTTCTAACCTCCCTTAATCACCGATACCCAGGTTTTGAACCTGTTCCGTCGCATCCCAGACGAGGACATCCCACTGCTAGGCATGAATGCCAAGAAGACGCGCCCAGAGCACCTGATCCTGACTCGTCTGCCCGTGCCGCCGCTCTGCATCCGACCCAGTGTTGTCTCCGAGATCAAGGCGGGCACGTAAGTCCTCAGTCATGGAACAGTTGTTTTCTTTTCCAGTTTACAGAAAGGAACTGGAATAAATGACCATTCCCACTTTTTATTTATTTACTCGAAAGACTACTGCAATGAAAAGGCGTCCCTCAAACATAGTGACAACAGCCAGCTCTGTCCTTCTTCCACCATTAGCCATTGTCCTATGGATTGTCATCGAGTGATGACCTATTATTTTGATATGAAATCTTATTTTAAGTTCTACCGAATGATATTTGATTTAGAAATTGCTTTGACGATCAGAATACTTTTAATCTTAAAGCTAGGACCTAAAACGCAGGCGGCTTGCTTAGTAGCAAAATGAAACGAACGTTCTAGAATGTTCGCAACCAGCCGTAATGATTCTAGAACGTTCATCTCACTTCACTACTCGCAAGGTGACTCGCTAGGTTCTGGGCAAGCTTTAAAGTTAAAATGAGAAGTAGAAGTTTGTGTGAGAAAATCCGAAATCCACTCGGAAAGAGTTGGGGTGAAATCATTTGTTTGAGATTTTTTGTTTTTCTAAATTCTAGAAACGAGGATGATTTAACGATGAAGCAATCAGAGATTCTTCTAATAAACGACGTGATAGCGCGTCACATAGCCAGCGGAGGCAAGAGCGAGCTGGTGCAAGAAGACTGGGACTATCTGCAGCTTCATGCCGCATTGTACATCAACAGCGAGATGTCCGGCATACCGCTTTCCATGCAGGTACATATCGTATAATATAAAGGCATTGTGCTTATCTGTGCCCTTCAAAGTGACTTGTCGGAACCCTTTGACTTCATTGACTGTAGCATACTTATTGGACAATTTGCGATAAGTACTGTTTAAGGTTCAACTAGTCGCGGGCTCGAACTCACTGGTGGCCGTGGCCGAAAAGCACGCTGTCTCACTTGGCATCGTGCCCGACAGAGATAGTATCAGATAGTATCAGTGATGATCAGTTAGACGCTAGTCTGCACGCACATCTAGTTCGTACGCACACACACAGCGTTCCGAAACGTAAGGCGCGCGTAAAAAAAAAACGAAAAGGCCTTTGGAAGATAGTGTTTTATGAAAAAACCACTGCGTGTATCAATTACAAATAAAATGTATTGAATTCTTTGATAATTGTGCTGTGTCGGTACCGAATTTGTTTTGGAAATTTGACACCTCTTTTATTACTAATTTACGACCAAAGTTGCGTTAAAATTTGCAATAAAAACGAATCTTTGATAGCTCGTAACTTTTTAATGGCTTTTTATTTTCCTATTCTGTTTCCGTACAGACAAAATTAATAATGAGACAATACCATATCATGTTTTACTTTGGATGTGCAGTGTCAAACAAAGGAGTAAAACCCCCCCGAAGTTTTTATGGAAAATATGTCGAAAAGTGTCACCTTAAATAACAATGCCAGTAAATGACTTCAAGATTTTTTCATATCGTATTTAGTAACCGGCAAAAAGATAAACACAGCTCGCGGTATATAATAGTGACTCATGGAGTTCCCCAAGGGAATATACTAGGACCTTTACTTACTGTTTTAAAACTACAGCATATTTATTGGATGTCTACAAAGATTTTTAATTGATTTTCCTTACTTTACTCATATACTACACAAAACCAGGGTATCTTATAACTCTTCCATGTTTGTAGCCGAAGAAACCAGGTCGCGGTCTAGTACAGCGACTGAAAGGTAAGCAGGGACGTTTCCGCGGCAACCTCTCGGGCAAGCGAGTGGATTTCTCCAGCAGAACCGTCATCTCGCCAGATCCCAACCTGCAGATCCAGGAGGTGAGAGCATTTGGCTTGGAGTCGTTTATAATGAGTTTGTGTATGAGAACGTCGAACAACGAAAAATCGCGCCTGTGTTACGCGAAGGGGTTCGCAGAGGTTCATAGAATACAGATTACAGATTAGACAATTTGGCTAGTTATGAACATAGCTGGCCCCATTCAATAGGAGGCGTGCCTATTGGCACTGACCGTTCGATGTAACGACGCTTGGGGCAGACCTACATGGTGTTGTTTTGCACCCTCGTCAAATCCAAGGAGGTAACTATGCTAATGATTCTCGACCTGAATCAATAATAAAATGGCTAGGATTTAATTTTTCTTTTTTACGGAAATCGGTAAGTGTGAACCAACCGTGTTTTAAACGCGGCCCGTCTGATCCTCGCCTTATAATCTCGCTTACACACACACAAAAAATCGCAAATGTTTATTTTATAATTTTTTATTCCTTAAACCACGTTAAGGGGGTTATTCTGAAATACTGTCAAATTTAAATAACTAAAAAAGCAGTGTTTTTTAATAATTACCTAGGTACCGTAATTTTAATTGCTTATTTATGTCTTTTGTGACAACATCCTGAATTTTGATGAAGATGCAAAACAACACCTTGTATATCCAGCAGTCGACGTCTTTGCTATCAGATGAAGTGATGTTGATTTTGAGCTGACCAAATTAAGACTGCCGTTGATATGTGCATCGTGCCCACCGCTGAGACAAAGGCCCCTCTCTGAGGGGAAGTGGGCCATGATCTACTTCACGGGCAATGTTGGGCCATAACACGTCTTTGAATGATTGGATTTGAGTGAGGAGTTGCCAGATCCTTACTATTTTTTTCTCTATTTATGGGACCAGGGGTGGTGAAAAAAAAACACAAATGAATTTGTTGATGATGATGAAAAATCGCTATCACCCAGGTAGGAGTACCAGTCTACGTGGCGAAGATCCTGACGTACCCGGAGCGCGTGTTCCCGGCCAACCTGGCGTGGCTGCGCAAGCTGGTGTGCAACGGGCCCGACCTGCACCCTGGCGCCAACTACGTGCAGCAGCGCGGCCTCAAGCACAAGAAGTATCTCAAGTACGGGAACAGGGAGAAGATCGCGCAGGAGCTTAAGGTCAGTTTTCATAGTCTTTTCACTAGTTATGTTGGGACCAGCTTCCAGTCTAACCGGATGCAGCTGAATACCAGTTTTTCACATGAATCGTCTGCCTATCTGACCACTATCACTACCCAGTTTCTGGTTACCAATATACGATACCTTTTGGTCAGAGTTAGATTATGACAGACTGACTCGATATGTATATGACTGAGATCGGTATGTAATGGGTCCATCCAAGGACCAACCTCGGCAAGTACGGCTTAACCTTGAAAGATCGACCCGTAAGCCGTCATTATTTAGCCACGAGTTTCTCCATCTCATGCTAGCGGAGTTTCGCTAGCTAACTTAACGCTGGTACCTGTTGTCCACAGTGCGGCGACATAGTGGAGCGACACCTGGTGGACGGCGACGTGGTGCTGTTCAACCGGCAGCCCTCGCTGCACAAGCTGTCCATCATGTGCCACCGCGCCAGGGTGCAGCCGCAGAGAACCTTCAGGTAAACTAGTCGACGCCGTTCAGAATTGATGTAAGATATAAGTCCTCAAGACCTAATTTCGGCCGTATCGGCACGGGAGATATTATAGCGCACAAGTGTGTGCGCAGACACTGGTGCACTCTCTCTTCCCTCACTGTCATAGTCTTCAAGGACGGCAATATGACACGATCGGAGAGAGATCTGGAGCAGGACCAACGGCTTAACGTTGTCTAGGCACGTGCACTAGTACACAGATACGAAATTAGAACCATTTATTTCAATTAGGCCATTAAACGGCTCTTTTCAACGTCAAGTAAAAAATCGAGTATAAATAAAGTTAAAAAAAAGTAAAAAAATAACCGGCCAAGTGCGAATCGAACTCGCGCACGAAGGGTTCCGTACCATTATTTAAAAATCGAGCAAAAAAAACACTTTTTTAAATTCTGTTTTATTAGTATTTGTTGTTAAAGCATCAACAGAAATACAAAATCTGTAGAATTTTCAACTGGCTACCTATTACGGTTCATGAGACAGCCTGGTGACAGACGGACGGACGGACAGCGAAGTTTCAGTAATAGGGTCCCGTTTGACCCTTCGGGTACGGAACCCTAAAGCTGTATACACACATTGCGAGGCATGCGCCGCGAACAACGCACAGCGAATGCCTCGCAAGGTGTGTACCTTTGTATTCGTGGCGAGGCATGTGCTACGCACGGGCGACGGCGAGCCAAAGTATGGCGGCGGCATTCGTTGTGCGCCGTTCGTGGCGCATGCCTCGCAAAGTCTGTATCCACCTTAAAATATTTTTTAAAAATTTACGCACTTCGTGCAATATATCGAGCGTCCAATAGGAGAGTATATTTATTTGTCTGGTGTGTCCTTAGGTTCAACGAGTGCGTGTGCACTCCGTACAACGCGGACTTCGACGGGGACGAGATGAACATGCACCTGCCGCAGACCGAGGAGGCGCGGGCCGAGGCGCTCATACTCATGGGGGTCAGTGACTCTACTCTATACCAGTTATTCCACAAATCCATGCTTCTAAAATTCACACATATTTTATATTGCTGTAAAGAACGCGTTTCATACGAATTCATATTTATTTACTAGTTGCTGCCCGCAACATCGTTGGCGTGGAAATTTTGATGGGTTTTAGGGGTATGAAAAAAAAGGGTTGGCCGATTCTCAGACCTATCCGATATGCACACAAAATTTCATACAAATCGGTTCAGCCGTTTCGGAGGAGTTTGGTAACTAACATCGCGACACTAGAATTTTATATATTAGATTTAAACTTCATGTAGAATAGTTTGTCATGCACAGGCTTAACACATTCGCTGCTAAGTTCAAATAATTTATTGTTACTTGTATGCTCAAAATTCACAAGTCATCTATATCTACGTATAACGATGTCTCGGGAGGCGGGAACGAACTCCAGTGTCCATAGAATTTCCTGATTCTTTTCAATCAAAATATTATTATAATTTATCACAGATGCTAGTAATGAATTAAATTCAAATTCAAATTCTTTATTGCGAACTAAGGGTAGTCTTGAAGATGTTGATGATGTTAAATTCCATGAAACCGTGACCCATAATATATCTCCATTTACCTCCCCCAGAACAAATCCAACCTAGTAACTCCCCGCAACGGCGAGCTCCTGATCGCAGCGACACAAGACTTCATAACAGGCGGCTACCTCATCACACAGCGCGACACGTTCTTCACGCGCGACGAGGCTCAGCAGCTGGCCACGTGTCTGCTGTCCGGCCCCGACACCAACATGAAGATCGACATGCCCACGCCCGCTATACTCAAGCCTAGGATGCTGTGGACTGGCAAGCAGATCTTTAGGTGAGGTCAATTTTTTTTTTTATAAAATTAATACACTTTAGTTTATTTCGTATTGCCCCTTGCACATTTACTGATTTGCACGGATGCGTCAGCAGCATGTTAAAATATCTGTGATATTGTGAGGATTTATTCCGTTAGATTCGGTCATCATGTGGCCAGAACATGGGTTTCGTGCTATGAAAACACACACTACACACGGTACACTGCTTTTATCGAACTAACAAATTACTTGAAATTATAATCCAACACAATAACACTAGGCACCATCAATCGGGGTACAGTTCCGGGACTTGACTCCGCCGAGCCCGAAATCACGACTCTGTAGAAGCGCGCTGGTCGCGTGATGCTACCTTTGGCGCTTGCCGATTCATTTTTTGTGCGACCGGATCCGACATATCGATATTTGTGATTGCTTTTAAAGTTAGATGTCAGTTTAATAATGTTCATAAACCTTCACGAAATAATTCTCTAACGTCCCAGTAATAATATAGGAGCCATGGCAATATTTGTCCTGCAGACAAGTAACAATAACTCTTAGAATTTGACGAGGTTTCAAAACAACACCTTGTATTTAAGTCCTACAAAACGATGCTAGTTTTTACAATAACTCTTTTTTATTACAGTTTGATAATGAAACCCAATAAGAAATGTGAAGTCAAGGCTAACTTGGAGGTTAAGGGCAAGAACTACACCGGCAACCAAGACATGTGTGTGCAGGACTCGTGTAAGACATAATCACTGCTTTCTTTAATAAGGTCCCATTAAAATAGATGGACAAATTTTAACACAGCGTTCACTACGTCTAACCTAAGATACCCAAACAAAACAAACTGAACAAGTCCGAGTCGGACTCGCCCACTGAGGGTTCCGTACAAATTTGTATTTTGTAAAGACTATATTTTTTATGACGGTTGATGGTTGGTTTTTATAAGTTACTTTATAGTTTTCAGACTGCTCCCTGTACTTGTAGTATAAGACGATATTACTTGTCAAATTTCATAGTTCTCGATAAATTTAGTGATAGTGTCGAAATATACGTTTTTTGCGGCATAAACGATCGTCTCTTTTTTTAACGTTACCATAGAAGTTTGTTTTTTTCACAGCTTCAAGGGTCTGTAAACCTGATTATATGGTTTTAATTTCATCTCGATAGCTCCACGCGTTTCCGAGATAAATGGTCTTAACAGACAGACGGACAACAAAGTGATCCTATAGGGGTTCCGTTTTTTCCTTTTGAGGTACGGAATCCTAGAAACACAGATTCAACTGATTTGGTTAAAAAGATATAGTCTATTTTTATCACTCAGAAGCGCAATTTACTTCAGTGACTGCTCCGTTGGTCTTAAGTATCAATGGTCGCAAGCCCTAGTTGTTCTGCTTACCATAAGTTTGTGTTCGATTCCTAGGTCGGGCAGTGTTATTGGGTTTTCAGGAATTTATTAGTAACTGCTGCGAAGTCTGGATTTACTATTAGGTACCCCTCTGCCTAACCCTCTGGGGTCTAAAGTCGTGATGTTATGATGGTATTTATGTTCTAGGGGTAATAATAAGAAACTCGGAGCTGCTGTGCGGGTCTATGGACAAGAGTACCCTGGGCTCTGGTACCAAGTGCAGCATCTTCTATATCCTACTGCGGGACTGGGGCGAGGAGTATGCAGTCAGAGGCATGTGGAGGTAAGCAGAGGTAGAACTATTTATATTCGAATTTATTCCGGCGAAGTAAAAGTTTCATAAATTACTTGAAGCGCGATTGTGAGTGTGCTCAATTTAAATATCAGCCGGAATAAGGTTTGTAATACAAAAGGTGGAACCTAAAAGTTAACTAAGATATAATTTGCAGTAAAAAAGATGGATCCTAAAAAAATTGTGTCGGCTATAAAACCACCCTTACTGCCACGACATAAAGGCTTTGTCAATGTCAGTAGCACTCGGGATTAAGAAACAACGAATCAAATGACAGTTTTATGACAACGAAAAATGAGCGATAAAGTTATGCAACTGGCATTCAAAATTCCATTCTTATGTCCCGTCGCTTAAGTCGTTTTTTGCCCGTCCTATTTTATTGTGTCCAGGTTAGCGCGGATGGCTTCCTATTACATGATGAACCGCGGCTTCAGCTTCGGGATCATCGACGTGACGCCCGGCAAGAAACTCATCGAAGCCAAGAATAAGCTGCTCGAGTCAGGGTGAGTTTTATGTAGCTGCTTCCTATGAAATTTTGTACGCAAAATATGCGTTTGGAAGTGGAACTGTGGACATCAGCCCTATAATTATGCAATACAGTCTACGACATTTTAAGTAAGAAAGGGAAATTATTTATTTGAGACACACACATTGGATTACAAACAGAATAAAAACATTTTTGCAAATAAAATAACCAACTTCTAGAATAACAAAACACTAAAAAGTGGAAAATTACTTTACTTTCGAAAGTAGGTGACTTTTTTATGTTTCGTTGACTTTTTAAAATTTGTGTGGGACGACCGCGCGAGCTACCTCTCCAAATGAAAAAATAATCATTAAAAATCGGACCGGTAATCAATCGAAGAAATCGGTGTAGAACCTATTGTGAGCCATGATTTGAGAATCTCTTGGACTTATTTATTTATTGGCCTATCTACAATTGTTACACTGTTTATCCTATAATACACGAAATATGATACAAGTTTAGTGCACAATATAATGACTCATGAGACTTACACCCATTATCCAAAACCCTTAGAATTATGAGCTCCTTTTCATTATCAGCACCTCCCAAAAACCAGGCAAATAATACGTAATATCTGGCAGGTACTCCAAGTGTGACGGCTACATCCTGGAGATGGAGAAGGGCACCCTGCAGTGCCAGCCCGGCTGCACCATGGAGGAGACCCTCGAAGCTGTCATGCTCAGCGAGCTCAGCAGCATCAGGTAGTGTTCACAGCAACAAGACCTGCCCTTATCCCAATTTATTTGGGGTCGGCGCAGCACGTCTTTTTCTTCTATACTTCTCTATTACTTGTAACAACATAAGACAACTAGTTGTGCCGCGCAACTTCGTCTGCGTCACATTTTCCCCGTTTTCGCAACATTTTTCATTGCTGCTCCGCTCCTATTGGTCGTAGCGTGATTATATATAGCCTATAGCCTTCCTCGATAAATGGGCTATCTAAAACTGAAAGAATTCTTCAAATCAGACCAGTAGTTCCTGAGATTAGCGCGTTCAAGCAAACAAACAAACAAACTCTTCAGCTTTATAATGGGTGCGCCAAAGTTCACCTAAATTTTCAACTCCTACAATTGGAAATCCGTAAATGTTCTTCCTAACATTTTTCATCCTAACAATTACAATTCCTAACTACTCTGTCTCTAATGTTCTAACTCCGGAGCATTCAACTTCATAATGTCAGTAGCAATAATCATCTATTATACTTTTATTTGTTTTCCTATATTTTCTCAACATAACCATCTTTTACACTATTATTAAAAGTCATATCTTTTTTGTTTAGATTTATTTTTTATTAATTAAAGCGTCTTCTTTAATTTATTTAAAGCGGTGTGTACCCGCAAAGATATCCATAGGTTAGGTTAGGTTAGAACTGTGACCAACTACGCGTGAGCCGAGCGAGCGAAGCGAGCGGTGCCGCGGCAACGGCCGGCGAGCGCTACCTCGAAATTGGTCGCGAAACTTTTCTAAGTATTTTTTTCATGGTGGGGGCACTATAAATATATATATTCTACCCACATATATTATTTATTACGCTTGGTAAATGTTTCTTTCTGAGTATGAGTGAAAATATTTTGGTAATTATGTTTAGGGATAAAATAGGGGGGCGTTATGATAAAAAACAGTAGGAGTTGAAATATATTTACAATAATGATATTATTAATTACAATTTTCGGAAACATGAGTGTTATGAACATCGCCGGTAGCACTACAAATAGTATGAATGAAAACTTTAGGATGAAAAATTTTAGGAAGAGTGATCATTCGGATTACAAATCATTAGGAAGAACAATTTCGAGTAAAGAACTTTAGGTGAGCCAATATGGACCCCTTTATAATATTAGTGTAAATAACGTCAAAAAAGAAAAACTATAATTCAATAAACAGCAATAAAAGAATTTTTAATGTAATAATACACCGTGTAAATCACCTCATCATGAAGCCGTCAACCAAGCATTCTGTACATGAAACTAAGTAACTTTACGCAAAAAATATTGCTGGGAAACGACTTTTTTTTGGGGGGTGTAAAATCATGTTTTGTGGTAGAACTCAATGTAACGCACTCAAAACATTGTGCTGATGGACGGATTGAATAGTACGGGGGTCGTGGAGGTGTTTAAAGTAAAAATCTTACATTAAATACTTGTATTTAAAAAAATACTTGTCAAAAAGTTGGAACTTTGACCCCTAATATCTCCGTAACTAGAAGGTTCCCAGGTATGGTGTAGAACAAAAAAATGATCGCAATGACAGGGAGAAATAGTGCCTTTCGGCTTTGTTAAGAGGTGTTTCACACCCGTTATACATGCAATTAAGGGTTGGGTTAGGTTAGTCACTTTTCGATAGTTATGTTATTCTCATTTAATAGAGGGCGAGTTTATTGCCATCAAACGGGCACAGGGGGTGTACTATGATGCTTAAAACATTATTGTTGCATTCCTATTCCAGAGTGGGAAAGAGATGGAGCTAGATGACCTGTATAGCTCCGTCTCTTTTTCACTCTGGAATGAGAATGGAACAATAATGTTTTAAGACGTCATGTACGCCACCAGTTCCTGATTCTGTGGCTGCTACTGAGAAATCCCTGTTGAAAAACACCCAATAACACTTAGCTTGACCAGGGAATCGGACCCAGGACGTCATGCTCAGCATTCACTCTTGCGACCACTAGACCAACGAAGCAGTCAGGTTTGCATTGTATTCTTAATCTATATATATAAAAATCAATGCCACTTTTCGTTGTAATTTTATAACTCAAGAACGGCTGGGCAGATTTAGCTGATTCTGGTTTTAAAATGTTTGTCGTAGTCCAGGGAAGGTTTAGGGTAGGTTAAGGTAGGGTAGGGTAATGGACTGAACTAATATCAAAGTGGTACCCCAGGGATGGTAAAAGAAGTAAAGGTAGACAAATGAAACGCTGGTCATCTTCTGATCTCAAAAGAGTCGCTGGTCCAGAATGGACCAGAATTGCAAGAGACAGAGATAGGTGGAAGTCTTTGGAGAAGGCCTTTGTCGAAGGACAAGCTGTTGTTTGAAAACCGATAGTCAACAACAAATCTTAATGTAATTATTGTAAAACAGCAATAAAGGCTTATTTTTTTTATGGTATGGTAGTGTAGTGTAGGGTAGGGTATGGTAGTTAAGGTAGGTAGGTAGGGTAGGGTAGGGTAGGTAGGTTATGGTAGGTAGGTAGATAGGGTAGGTAAAAAGTGCATTGCTACGCATGCCGGGGACAGCTAGTAAAAATATAAATAAGACAAGCAAATTTTCCGTCACCTAGTATTCTATCCGGTAAAATATACCACTGATACACACTAAAGTGTTTGCCCAAGTTACCAGTTTGTATGTATTTCAGAGAGTTGGCCGCTAAAGCTTGCTTCCGGGAGCTGCACCCGACAAACGCACCTCTTATAATGGCACAGAGCGGCTCCAAAGGTTTGTCATACTTATTTTATTTCACCCACGTTCATACATCTATGCAATTGATATTCATCATCATCTGCCTAGCCTTATTCCAAATATGTTGGTGTTGTTGGCTTCCAGTCAGAATAAAAAAAAGATATTCTGGACCAAAAATATTGTACATTTTATAAACCCACTAAACTGCATAACAGTTATACGTGTACTCTTTCTCTCTTGACGGCACAGTTGGCGCAGTGCGACTGCTGCGCTGCGTGTCGCGGGTTCGATCCCTGCACGGAGCAAATATTTGTATGGCCTACAGATAGTTGTTTCGGGTCTGGCCGAATTTAAATGTTTGTAAACGCACCCACGATACCGGAAAGAAATTCCTAGAGTGGGGCAACATTAAAAAAAAAAAAAACAAGATACATCAGACCAGATGCAGCTGAATACTAGTATTTTACATGGAGCGACTGCCTATCCGACGCCCACAACCCAGTTAGTACTAGGTTTGGCCACTTGGCAAGACTGGTTGTCAGACTTTCGGGCCTCTGACTACCTGTAACAACCGTCAAAGATCTACGTCGTAATATTCCTGCCCTTGTCCTATCTATTTGGGGTGAGCGTAACACGTTTTGTTCTTCCATTCTTCCCTGTTAGACGTCCTCGCATCATTTAATTTTTTCTCATTCATATTATTCCTCACACCATCCGTCCATCTTTTCTATGATATTCTCCTCCCTTTCCATCGATCAACATTCATATCGATAACTGTATTAGTCACATGTGTGTCATCACTCCTTATTAAGCCGTATACAGACATTGCGAGGCATGCGCCGCGAACAACGCACAGCGAATGCCTCGCAAGGTGTTTACCTTTGTATTCGTGGCGAGGCATGTGCTATGCACGGGCGAGGGCGAGCCAACGTATGGCCGCGGCATTTGTTGTGTTGTGCGCCGTTCGTGGCGCATGCCTCGCAAAGTCTGTATCCACCTTTACATGTCAAAGATATATGTATTATCATATAGCCTATTATCAGCCAGCTTTTATAAGGCCTATTTAATAAATTGTATGTCTCCCCGTCAGGTTCGAACATCAACATCTCGCAGATGATCGCGTGCGTGGGTCAGCAGGCACTGAACGGCAAGCGCGTGCCCAACGGGTTCGAGGACCGCTCGCTTCCGCACTTCGAGAGGCATTGTGAGTAACTACTGGGCTTTTTAGTTTCATTTGCGAAAGTTAATTAAGATAGATACCCACTTTCTATGTCTACTCCCCCTTTTTCTCATTCCACGAAATAAAATACCAAAAAAAGGTATGCGCTTGGTGAACCAAAAAAAAAACTTGCTAAATAAATAACAATGAAGAGAATAATGTGATTGAATGAGTGAAATAATTCGATATGTCATACAAATATAAAATAAATTAATCTTAATGTTTAATAAAATTTGACTCTCAACCGCCTGAATAATTTGAAACAAAATAATTTTTATTTTGTTCTTAAAATACTAGTAACCACGGATATCAACTTTAAGAAAAAGTTTGTTCGGTTACTGTACTTATGTAACTGTATACCTCTCTAGCCAAGATCCCAGCAGCGCGAGGGTTCGTAGAGAACAGCTTCTACTCTGGTCTCACCCCCACGGAGTTCTTCTTCCACACCATGGGCGGGCGAGAGGGGCTGGTAGACACCGCTGTCAAGACTGCGGAGACAGGGTACCTGCAGAGGAGGCTTGTCAAGGTCAGTTCTAGTTAATATTCAAGTTTATGCTTATCAGGGAAGTATCGGGGTCGAAGGTTCGGGGTTAAGACGCTCAGGGTGGGGTTTATTTATTTTATTAAACTTTATTTATCGCAAACACAACTAATATTACAGGGAATTCCTAATACGAACCCCCCGTTGGCTGGTGACAAGACTTCAAATTTCGAATCGACACGTCCTGCAGAAGTTGTTTATATCCCTTCAACAACTAGAAAATAGGTGATGATCTTCAAACGGCTGACCAAATTTTCTCGAAACATAGCTAAGAACACTCTCGATTAAAACTCCTTTCAAACAAAACCAATTTTATCAAAATCGTTCATCCGTTTAGAAGCTACGATGCCACAAACAGACACAGATACACAGATCCACTGATATACACGTCAAACTTACAACACCCTCTTTTATGGTCGGGGTTAAAAATAAAAGTAGCCTTAATTACTCCTTACAACATCAGCTATCTGCCAGTAAAAGTCCCGTCAAAATCGGACCAGCCGTTTAAGAGATTAGTCAGCATGGCATAATAGAGGCTAGTTTGTAATAGAGCGTTTTCTGTGTACTTTTCTAAAATTCGTTTTTCTTTACACGACGACGGGGGTTTTCAGTCCAATGTCACCGACTAGTTAAAACGAATCAACGTATACAAGGTGTTGTTTTGTATCCTCGTCAAAATTCAGGAGGTTGTCGCCCATGACGTTAACAATCAAATAAAATTACGGTACCTGGTTAATTATTAATAAACGCTGAATTTTTTGGGTGTTTATGTTTGTCAGTATTTCAGAATAACCTCCTTAAAGTGGTTTAGGGAATAAGAAATTATATAATATACTAATTAATTATATACGAATAAACGTTTGAGATTGTTTGTATTTGTGGAAGGGCGGTTATAGGGTGAAAATGACACAGACGGCCCGCGTTTAAAACACGGGTGGTTCACACTTACCGATTTCTGTAAATAAGAAAAAAAATGCTTGATATTAACTCCTTATTTTCTCTGTTCACCCAGTCTCTAGAAGACCTGGTGCTCCACTACGACATGACAGTGCGCAATGCTATGGGCGAAGTGGTGGAGTTCCGGTACGGGAGCGACGGCCTGGACCCTAGCTATATGGAGGGCAAGGACCGGCCTGTGGACCTAGCGAGGGTGCTAGCTGATGTGCGCGCCAAGTACCTGTCCAGGTGAGTTGAGTGAAAGAGAGCTCTAGCTGCCAGGTGGCTGGGCTAATAGCCTGGAAGGACCTAGGCTAATGACTGCCTCGTTGGTCTGTTGGTTGCATCCGCGACTGGATGAGAGTGGGCTCCTGGGTTGGATGCCCAGGTCGGCCACAGTGTTATTGGGTTCTTACATCAGGAATTAATTTACGGAGTCTGAATTTATGTTAAATTGATGGCAATAGATAAGATTCCGTAGTAGACGTATTTCGGCCGATATGTAGACATCTTATCTTGCAGAGACGAGGACCCACTTGACGGCGACGGCATAGTGCTAGCGGCAGAGGAGACCCTCGCGTTAGACGACTTCAAGACTTGCACGCAGGAGTTCAAGAACGAGTTGCTGTAAGTTACGTCTCAGGCGACATTTTTAAGTGATCATACATGTTAGATTTTTTTTAACTGATTCGGATTCCCGGGTGTAATTTTCTGTCAAATTTAATTAAGCTTTTGAACGCCATTGTCACATATACGTGACAAGCAAGCGCATATCCCCTGTACACCGCCCACGACACAAATTTGGGACAAAAAATGTGGTGCACTATAAAACAAAATAAACATTTTAAATAATTACTTTTGTGTGTGTTTATTTATATATCTTAAAAATGGGATCTATCTGTCTTAACAAGAAATAAGTTAATAAAAGTTTTGAAGCCCCTTTTTTATTTGTAAGTATTTGCGGTGAATTTGTGGCTTGGCATGGAGGGCACGCGCGTGCGTTTATGCTCTGGCGTTCAAAAGGTTGAATAATACTGGGTAAAAGGGACACCGACCCCCGCCCCCCTACCACGTGGTAAGCGTTTTCGCGTCGGTGTCCTCTCAGTATATCAGCAAATGCTTCCTTCTTCTCCATTTCATATCTCTTGGTCTAGCGCTCACCTGTTCTGAAGTATATCTCCACAAATCGTTGGGTTTCAACCCCAGCGATCTGGCGTTGCATACGCTAATTTCCAACAGTTATAACTAAAAGACTGATGACCTATGTTTTTATATTTGCCTTTTTTTAATATTGTGTTGTGGCATGTGCCAATAAACGTTTATTCTTTCTTTCTATGGGAGAGAATTTATAAATCTTTCTTTTTTCTAGATCGTTCCTCAAAGCGATAGCTACGAAGGTGCGCAACCTCCGGCAGCGCTACTCGCACTGCGGCGACATCGTGAAGCAGCTGCAGCGGCTGACGCTGACGCAGCTGGTGCAGTTCCTGCGCGTCTGCCACCACAAGTACCAGCGCAGCATCATCGAGCCGGGGACTGCAGTCGGAGCCCTGGCTGCACAGGTAGCTAGCAACATCATTATCAGAATGAACATCAACGAATGCCCCTAGTAGGTTTAAAATGTTACATAGAGAAAATTAGAAGGAGAGCAGGAACGCCTTTCCGTGTAGGTTCTTGGAAACCGCCTTTTTAACCCCCGACCAAAAAAAGGGGTGTTATAAGTTAAAATTGGTGTCGTTTGAAAGGTATTTTAATCGAGAGTGTTCTTAGCTATGTTTTGAGAAAATCTGCTCAGCCGTTTGAAGCTCATCGCCTCTTTTCTAATTGATGAAGGGATATAAACAACTTTTACGGGTCTGGTCGATTCGAAATTTGAATTCTTGTCACTTGCCACCAAGGGCATCGCCAGGGAGGGGGGGCTGCAAATTCCCCCTCCTCCCTAAAAGCTCGGGTTGTTTTTTAAATTTATAACTTTCCTTGTTTTCGTTAATTAGAGAGAAGAGACGCAACTCCGAGAAAATTGTAAGGAATGGGAGGAGACCTATGCCCAGGAGTGGGATAGTCAAGGCTAAGAAAAAATAATTTAAGTTTAAAAAGCATGAAATAAAAATTAAATTTAAAATTTAAAAAAACCCCGACAGAAAAATCCTCTAAAATTGGATAGATTAATTTTATTTTTGGTGTTTTAGAGGTTTTTGTCGAGGGTTTTTTTTTAAATTTTTAATTTAATTTTTATTTTTGAATTACCGGTGTAAGTGACATTTCGATTTGGCCATCAGAATGATGTAATATTTGGTAACTGCATTATTTGACATTCAAAAGTCATACTTATCACTTTATCATTATTAAACAGAGTATCGGCGAGCCCGGAACGCAGATGACCCTCAAAACGTTCCACTTCGCGGGCGTAGCCTCCATGAACATCACGCAAGGAGTGCCGCGTGTCAAGGAGATCATCAACGCCTCGCGCAACATCTCCACGCCCATCATCACCGCTGAGCTGATCCATCCTAAGGACCAGGAGTTCGCCAGGAGAGTTAAGGGACGGGTGGAGAAGACTACTCTTGGAGAGGTAGGTTTTCCTTGTCAAGTTGGACGTTCAAAAAACCTTTTCAAGGCCTAATTGAAATTAATGTTTATCTATGACTTTGGTCGTGTAGCACACTTTATCATCTCCCTACCCTTTTCCCAAACTATCTTGGGGTCGGCTTCCAGTCTAACCAGATGCAACTGAGTACCAGTATTTTACATGAAGCGACTGCCTATCTGACCTGCACTACCCAGTAACTAGGTAATACGGTACTCTTTGGTAAGACTGGATGTCAGACTTTTTGGCTTCTGACTACTCGTAACGACTGTCAAAGATCTAAAAATGACAGCCGGGACCAACGGCTTAACGTGCTTTCAGGGGCACGGAGGAAACTCGGTATGTAATTATGGTCACCCATCCACGGACCAATCTCGGCAAGCACGGCTTTACCTTAAAGATCGACCAGGGCGGCTGTTATTATTTAGCCACGAGCTCCTCAACGAGCCAGACTTACGGAGCCAAACGTGCTTTTCGAGTTACGAAAACGATTCCCGTGTGTAATGAATTGTCATATCCCCAAATAAATTGTTAATGATATAGTCTATAGTCCCCGCCATGAGAATCTATAAATTTTGTAAATACATTGAAGGGTTCGCAACCTTTGGATCAAATGACAACTAAATCCGCGTATACAAAACAAACAAACTGAAACGTATTCGAAACTCGAATAGCGGCCTAAATGTTTACGTTCTAGTAAGTGAAACGCGTTCCAGTACTACAAAACATAAGACGACAGCGCTTTATTTCGCTACTACATAACCTGACCAAGTTCGCTACCTAACTTAGTAGAAGTTCTTTATTTACAAATTGTATAGCTTCTTGTGACTATAGGGGATCATGACGGTGATGTTCATTGCCATAAGCATGCACCCAACCAATATTTATGTACAACAGATCACAACATACATAGACGAAGTGTACCTACCGAATGAGTGCTTCTTGCTGATACGTCTGGACGCGGAGAGGATACGGCTGCTGTGTCTCGAGGTCAACGTGGACTCCATCGTTTACTCGTGAGTAACATAGCCTTGAGTCAGAGCAGCAGGATGCTGGTGCAGTTTTTCATTCATCTCCAAGATTTGGATATTTAGTTCGTTATGTTGAACCTAATGTGAAATGCATGGGTCTGTGACCTTCTTGGCAGTATTTTTTTCTATCCGATTTTTTTTTAGCGGACAAAATTCAATAATGTTTCGTGCTCGTTTGCAACGAAGTGAACGGAATTATGTATTGTAATGAATTTATCTTACATATTTATCCCACATATTATTATACAAGGTGTTGTTTTGCTTCTTCGTCAAAATTCAGGAGGTAGTCACAAAAGTCATAACTAATTAATTATAATTATGGTACCTAGTTAATTATTAATAAACGCTGATTTTTTTGGTTGTTTAAGTTTATTAGTATTTCAGAATAAACCCCTTAACGTGGGTTAGGCAATAAGAAATTATCGTATAAACGTTTGAGATTGTTTGTATGTATGGAATCGCGGTTATAGGGCGAGAATCAGATGGGCCACGTTTAAAACACGGGTGGTTCACACTTAACGATTTCCGTAAATAAGAAACAAAAATTAAAATTACCTACCCATTTTATGACTGATTCGGGTTGAGAATCTTTAGCATAGTCACCTCCTTGACTTTGACGAGGATGCAAAACGACAGCTTGTATATCTCACTCACTGCTACTCTTCTGTTCTCACCAGGATATGCACGTCAAAACTGAAGATAAAGCCGGCAAACATCCACATAGTATCAGACTGGGCCATCAAGGTGTCAGCAGAACCCAGCAAGCACGGCGGCTGGCTCAACATGTCGCTGCAGCAGCTCGCGCGCCAGCTGCCGCCCGTCGTGGTGAAGGGACTGCCGCAGGTGTCCCGTGCCGTCATAGCGTGCGACGACACCGACAGTGTAGTCAGGTACTGTCGCTACATTACACTAGCATGGCGGCTAGCTAAACATGTCTGTCTGATCCTTCTGGAAATATAAGGGTGTGAATATCAGGTTTTAAGCTTATTTGTTTTATTACAGTTACAAGCTTTGCGTGGAGGGCGATGGTCTACGTGACGTTATCGCAACTTTCGGAGTAGACGGCACCAAGACTACGTCCAACAACATTTTAGAGGTACTGACTTCTTGCCACCAAACAATATGCCTGTCGCAGTCCACCCCTGGACGTAGGACTCTCCCAAGCGTCCGCACAACGTCCCCTTCCATATTTAGTCTGGTCCAACCAACTTTCTGAGTACTATATTACATGAATAGCTGTGCCCGCGACTTCGTCCGCGTGGTATTTAATAAGTAGCCTAAGTTAATCCTTATTACATTAGCTGTCTATCAGTGTAAGTCCCGTCAAAATCGGCCCAGCCGTTCCAGCCGGAACAAACAGACAGACAGACAAAAAAAAAATGTACCGTATATACATTCATATGCATGCATGTACAAATAAAGCGGTTATTTTAATATTAAATACAGACACTTCAATTTTTTTATTTATTTGTATAGATGTTCCGAAGAAACATTGAAGGTCTATTTATACGTAAACAAAGATTCCACAAAGAAAATGTGTCATCCCCAGGTATACCACACTCTAGGCATCGAGGCAGCCAAGTCCACCATCATCAGCGAGATCCAAGCGGTCATGGAAGGTCACGGCATGAGCGTGGACAGGCGCCACGTGGAGCTGCTCGCCGGGCAGATGACGGCCAGGGGCGAAGTCCTGGGCATCACCCGCTACGGCCTCGCCAGGATGAAGGAGTCCGTGCTTAACTTGGCCAGTGTGAGATATTTTATTTATAAGGAACTTGCTTTTGCTTCCGGCTTAACTACCGTTATGTATAGAAATTAACCCATTGGAACGTTTTAAATGTAGCCTAAGACATTCGGGAATAATGTAGCTTCCCGTTAATGAAAGAATTTTCGGAATCGGATTGTAGCGACCTACAAAAAGTAGCTTACTACAAAAAGTACTACAGCGCCATCTATGATACGACGGAAAAACTAACACCAATTTCCTACATCTCGCAAGCATCGTTTACACCGACTTAAGACTATATAGAGAAACCTGACAACAACTATCGGGTAGTTGCCCGCCAGACATAATAACTGTCTGGTCGGAGGATCCCCCCTTTTCTGTGGAGTATCGAGGAACTTTACACCCTGTTCCTCATACCCTAAAGGATCAATAGTTCCGAAGTTTACCCCCTACATACAAAATTTACCTCTTTATAATATTAGTATAGACTAGCTTATGCCCGCGGCTTCGACTTGTATGAAAACGCTTGCTGTAAGAGTGTATTGCAGCTACAGGGGGTGAAAGAAGTCATGCAAATTAACAACTTTTAGTTAAGTAGACAGTAGATGTATTACTAGCGATTATATTGACTACTGAGCACGAGGTACTGAGTTCAATTCCCAGGTCGGGCAAAAGGGTTATCATCAGGAATAACCTAGTAGCATCCACGGATTATAGATTTGTGACCGGCTGATGGCATTAAGCTCGTCTCTTATTATATCGGACTTAAACATAACTAGGTTAGGAGAGCAGCGGTTGCCCGGTGGTGGCAGCCCCGACTTACGAGCCGTAAGCCGCGGGTTCAAACCCAGGCAGGCGCATTACTTTGTGTAATTTATTTTATCACTGCTGCTCTCAAAAACGGTGAAGGAAAACATCGTGAGGAAATCGGCATCTTCTAGAACTAAAAATTCGAAGACATGTGACATCTACCAACCCTCACTGGGCCTGCGTGGTGGATTACAGCCCACTCCCTCTCATAGAGAGGAGGCCTGTGTCCCAGCAGTGGGAACATTATAGTCTGATGATGATGATGATGAACATAACTGGCGAAATGTGAATGTACTATTAGGTACATCTCTACCTAACCCTTTGGGGCTTACAAGCGTGACGTTATGTATAGTGAATTAACTATGAAATTTCTCCGCCAGTTCGAAAAAACAGCCGACCACCTCTTCGACGCCGCATACTACGGGCAAACAGACTGCATCGAAGGAGTCTCCGAGTCCATCATCCTGGGCGTCCCCGCGGCTATCGGCACCGGAGTGCTGCAGCTGATGCACGCGCATCCTCGGACGGAGCCCCTGCAGGAGAGGCAGTTGCTCTTCGACCGGCCGGAGTACCACACCTCCATATGGGAATAACCCTTGGCTTCTGGTCGACAACGAGGTCCGACCAGAGCTTCTAGGAAGTGAATTGTGAACTGATGAAAGATAACGGTTGAGGGCGATAGGCTCGCCATGTAGGGGACTTAAACATAACTGGCGAAATTTGGGTGTACAGTCACGTATAATAATATGTATACACGCAGCAACTTTTAAAAGTGATGTTTTCCTATTTAGTTGATTAAGGTTTTACGTTTTCACGAACATGGAACTTTGGAAGCCATACTATTACGAAATAGGTCTTATCTCAACGTAGAAACCGTAATTTCACGAGCAAATCACTTTTCAGTTTTGCTAAGTGTATACATATTATTGTTCGTGACTGTACTTGTTAGTTACACAAGGCGACGCATCAAGTTATACATTTTCTTTATAACATGTTTTGTATAAATTTTTCGTACGATGGGAGATTCGTACAAACTGGTTTTGTATAGCTAGTTCGTCGTGCATACACCTTTGCCCAACTTTTTGGGGATAACCAGGCGTGATGTTATGTTATTTTATGTGAAAGACAACTTAGACATTTTCTAAATACAATGACAATTTAGAAATTTTCTAAATACAATGACAATTTAGAAATTTTCTAAATACAATGACAATTTAGAATTTTCTAAATTGTCATTGTAAATGTGAAAAACATACTGTTACTTGTCGTTCGGACAACAAGCCAGAATCCTACTAATATTATAAACGCGAAATTTTGTAAGTATGGATGGATGGATGTTTGTTACTCTTTCATGTAAAAACTACTGAATGGATTTGGATGAAATTTGGCACAGGGATAAATAATTCTGTGGAATAGCACATAGGATACTTTTTATCCCGGTGGTGTGATCCCGCGGGACAGATACCAAAAAAATCGCGGGCGAAGCCGTGGGCAGAAGCTAGTATTTAATATTCTGGCTTGTTGTCCGATTGCCAAGTAACAGTATGGTTTTTCGCGAGGAGAAATTTTGGGTATTTCAGTCTCTTTATAATCTGTTGTCAGGCATTTTATAAATGGCCTGAAGGTCTGGCTGTTTAGACTGTTATCTGATATAGGTTTTGTTAAGATAATAACGTTTTATAAATAAATAGATTTTAAGAATAAAATGCTTTTGATTTATACCTCTTTGTATAACTTAGAAAAGGGGTGTTCTTGACAGCTCTGCGTAATGCTTCGGGTAAATCAAGTGATAATGCTATTAAAACAGCGGAAATGTTATAATTCTACATTTTATTAACAATAAAACTAATTACTAAATAACATTATAAATGCAAACACACTCATCATTCACTCAAAATGCAACTTTAACTCAAGGAAACTTATCTTTGACTGTGCAATAAATATTGTAAAACTGAATCTGGCAACACTGTGTGGTCATTGGTAGTAAATTGGGTCAGCAACAAACAAACAAGTTGCAATTGATTACTTATTACAAGGCTTTAGAAATAAGCCGGTTTCCCAGTCTGTTTCGAGGTCTTAAAGTCCACAATATTAAATTAAGCTATTCGAGCTATTAGCGCTCAATCACGCGGCTGTAGCTTCTGCGATGGCAGCCTTATGTTCGTCCAACTTGGTCCACTTTTCGCTGACTTTCCACAGCCAGTTCGCGAGCTCGTAGTCCTGGGCTTTTGTCGATGGCGCCTTTTTCTTCATGTCACTGAGGAGACATAATAGATGACTGGTATTAGGATTTAAGTGCCTGGTTGGTAATAAGCGCCCCTATTACATAGTAGGTACTTAAAAACATGAGGTTAACTTAAAAAAAAACCGGCCAAGTGCGCGTCGGACTCGCGTACCAAGGGTTCCGTACCATTATTTATAAAAAAACGAGCCTTAAATATTTATTTTATTCTGTTTTTAGTATTTGTTGTTATAGCATCAACAGAAATACATAAACTGTTGAAACAACTGGCTAACTATCACGGTTCAAGAGATACAGCCTGGTGACAGACGGACGGACAGCGAAGTCTCAGTAATAGGGTCCCGTTTGACCTTTGGGTACGGAACCCTAAAAACTAATTCCAAATTATTCAGAGCGGCGACTTTCATTCCTACAATATTTGGCAGAGGTCAGTTTCAAGATAAAAAGTCGTCCTTTAATCTATAGTCCAATTTCTCAGGAGTTCTTTTACAAAGGGTAGATGAAAATCAATAAGAAATTCTTGATGACGAACCCCAATAACACCTGGGAATCGAACCCAAGCCCTCATACAGCAGTCATCACTTGTTAGAACAAAAAAGCGGTCAAAAAAACTTACACATAATAGTCACCTGAAGCCCCTTCAATGGCAGGATCTAGTCCAGCATGAACGATGACCTGTCCCCCGATCTTGGGGGACTTCATGAAGGGCCAGAAGATCGGGTAGACGAACCAGCGCGAGACGCTCTTCATCATGGACATGTGACGAGTTATGTTGGTGTCCGTCAGGCTTGGGTCTACCGCTACCACTGATACTCCGGTACCTGGAGAATAGGGGTGAAGACTGGGTAAAGAAAACGAAATTCTATTTTGTCCGTCAGACAGGTAATACAAAAATATTAGACACGTATTTTTTGTTTTATCAAAATATCAAAAAATTACTTAGTTAAAACTTATTAAAGTTGGAGAGTGGAGGCTCACTACGTCACAAGTAGGTATAAAAATTACCTACACGTGACGTCATGCGCCATTTCAACTCAAAATATCTCCGTAATTTTATGACCACGTAAAAAAAGAAAAAATACGTGTCCAATACTTTTCAATAATCTACCCGACAGACAAATAAAAAAAAATAGTGATCATCCCCTATTATCGAGTTGTTACATTAGTTGTGACGTGGCAATGCTGCCAGTCTTTTGGGCACGATTCCGGATGACAGCGATGTGGAGAAGAACTTGAAGGCGGAAACATACGTGTCGTGGCGTGTCGTGACGCGCCAGAAGCAAATCGGTTTCATACATTTAATATGGTTAGGCATTTGCATGGCGTGTCGTGTCGCAACGATGTATGAAACCGAATGCTTCTGGCGCGTCACGACACGCCACGACACGTAAGTGTGTTACCGCCTTAAGGCGCCTAAGCGTCCTTTTGTTTTGTAACCGACTTCTAAAAAAGGAGGAGGTTCTCAATTCAGATGTTTGTATTTTTTTTTTTACTTTGTGTTTGGACACAGGCCTCCTTCGACCGGTTTTTTGCGGGCGGAAGGACTTTTCTTAATCCTGAATTGTGCATGACAAGCATACAAGGTGTAAAAGGACAATTTACGAAGCCGTCAGCAAACATTTTGTACATCAAACTAAGTAACCCGAAGGAAAAATTATTGCTGGGAAACGACTTTTTTTTTTGGAGTGAAAAATCATGTTTTACGGTAAAACTCAATATATGGCACTCAGAACATTGTGCTGAAGGACGCATTGAATAGTTTACAGGTCATGGAGGTATTTAAAGTAAAGTTATAAAATCCAGTATTTATACAAATTATCTCAATGATGGGGACAACAAGTACTTTTCTGTTTCGTTAAGGGTTTCAACACTCTATCACAATTTCAATATAAGTTAGGATTAGCACCACGCTTACCCAGTGTCTTCCTCCCGAGCTCCCTAACAAACAGCATGTTGGCGAGCTTGCTCTGTGCATACGCGGCCGGCGCGTCGTACTTGCGGCTGAAGTTCAGGTCCTCCTTGTTGATGTCGCCGCGGTAGTGCGCGCTGCCTGCTACCACCACCACGCGGCTGGGGGCGGAGGCCTGGAAACCAGCTGTGTTAGATTGTAACAAGATGGAGAGAAGCTAATAATGAAAGTAGCAGGATGAACTCAAGCAGCCTAAATCTATAGCTACGTATAACGACGAGCGCAGCGGTGGCCCAGTGGTGCCAGCCCCGACTTGCGAGCAGTAAGCCGGTGTCCGTTTCAACCGCGCGGCCATGACGTTTTTTTTTTAAAAAAAAACTATATCAAGATTTTGTAATAATTTGTAAAAGTTGATTCCCAAAACCATAAATTTGTCAAAGTTATGGTTAAAAAGTTATAAAGGTTTGAACGTGGCCGCGCCATTGAAACGCGGAGAACCGCGCGGCCACGGAGATCTTTAAAACTACGCGTTGCAGAGACCTGAAATTCAGGTAAACAACAGATTGAATTTATAAAAAAATTGTAAAAATATAGAAAAAATACCTAGGTTTATATTTTAGGAGCTGTAAGACTAAAACCCCATGGCCGCGCCATCGAAACGGTGAAAAACACGTTATCGCCGATATCTCGCTGAAAAAGCATCGCAGAGGTCAATTTTTTTTGTAAAACCTAGATTTGAATTTGTCAAACAATGTAAAAATACACAAAAAAATCCTAGGTTTATATATTAGATGCTGTAGAAATTATATGATTCGCGTAGAAATTAGTCCTACTTATCCGACTTTGGAAACAAATATCTCATTAACATGAACTTAAGAAAAAAAGTATATAATTTTTTAAGAGCCAGAGGTTGCTACCCCACACAGTTACATACGTAGTTTTTTCAACCCTCTGTTACATGTATAATTATTTCACATCATATTTGTGTAGTGGTTCATAGAAAGTATCTGCTCTCCAAACAACTGTGTGTGTGTGATACTGGAATTACGAATGTTGTGCAAAGTTATTTGTTATGGTACTCAGAACCACAGTATTTTCAGGGAGCTGAAAATACTGTGGTAACTAAATAAGAAAACTCGAGACTTTTCTGTAAACCCTAAGCCATGGTCACCCTATCGAAACTTTCAAAACGTATTAAAGGTTTGATATTCTGAAAAAAAAAATGTTTTTATGGCTATGGTAGTTCTACATATAAATAGGCGTTGTTTACAAAAAAAAACACTCGCTATTACTTACTTTCTTCGATAGATAATCAGGACTAATTTCTACGCGAATCCGTACTACAGCATCTAAAATATAAACCTAGGATTTTTTTGTGTATTTTTACATTGTTTGACAAATTCAAATCTAGGTTTTACAAAAAAAATTAGACCTCTGCGATGCTTTCTCAGCGACATATCGGCGATAACGTGTTTTTCACCGTTTCGATGGCGCGGCCATGGGGTTTTAGTCTTATAGCTCCTAAAATATAAACCTAGGATTTTTCATTGTATTTTTACAAATTCTGACAAATTCAAATCTGGCTTCTACAAAAAACTTCAGACGTCGGCGATGCTTTTTCAGCGAGATATCGGCGATAATGTGTTTGTCACCGTTTCGATGGCGCGGCCATGGGGTTTTAGTCTTACAGCTCCTAAAATATAAACCTAGGTATTTTTTCTATATTTTTACAAATTCAATCTGTTGTTTACCTGAATTTCAGGTCTCTGCAACGCGTAGTTTTAAAGATCTCCGTGGCCGCGCGGTTCTCCGCGTTTCAATGGCGCGGCCACGTTCAAACCTTTATAACTTTTTAACCATAACTTTGACAAATTTATGGTTTTGGGAATCAACTTTTACAAATTATTACAAAATCTTGATATAGTTTTTTTAAAAAAAAAAACCTCATGGCCGCGCGGTCGAAACGGACACGTAAGCCGAGGGTTCGAACTCAGGCCGAAGCATTACTTTGTGTAATTTATTTCATCACCGCTGCTCACAAAAACGGTGAAGGAAAACATCGTGAAGAAACCGGCATGTTCAGAACTAAAAATTCTAAGATATGTGACATCTACCAACCCGCACTGGCACCGCGTGGTGGTTTGCAGCCCACTCCCTCTCATAGAGAGGAGGCCTATGTCCCAGCAGTGGGAACATTATAGGCTGATGATGATGTATAACGACGACTCGGTAGGCGGGTTGTGCGCACACAAACGAATTATTGTTCTACCCCTATGCTGGGTGCTTAGCACGCGAAAAGGACCCAATCCATAACATGGCCAAAAATGACTTAAGTTTACCAAACTGTTGCTAAAATAGATAGTATCAGCCAGTAAAAAAGATCCAAGCAAAAAATAAAAGATTTATAATTTTTTTCAACGTAAGAACCAACCCACATTTATGTACATAATATATATGTGGCGATATCATCAGATTGGTGCACTTAAGTCATTTTTAGCCATGTTGTAGATTGGATCCTTTAACTTAAAATCGTAGGGAGAGCTAATACGTTCACTGCGCTGAAGTGGCACTAAGATCGGTCGACAGGTTCGAGTCATACGTCGAGCAATGGCGGCGCGAAGCAAACAAGATGGGCGCCATAGATTTAGCTTGGGAATCCGCAAAAGGCACCTGAAAAACGTGTTTCAGCTAGCCAGGGCCACTCATAAGTCAGGTGTCAGTGAATACGGGATTACCGGACGTATCACCTACAAAAAGTCGCCGTGGGTGAAGGTTCCAGAACTCACCTGGAGTGTGTCCAGCAACAGATTGGTGAGTAGGAAGTGCCCCAGGTGGTTGACGCCTAACTGCGTCTCGAAGCCGTCTCTCGTGACGCTAGCAGGCGGCTCCATCACTCCTGCATTGTTCACCAGGATGTGAACTTTAGGCTCTTCGGACTTAAATCTGTGAAGATGGTTCTGGTTATTTACTTTTTAGGTACACATTTTGATGAAAAGAATTTCCAAACATACTACGAAAGGCAAATCAACCTTTTTTTCACTAGCGTTTGGCCTCATTTTAGCCTGATGTGAAGAGATGATGCGGCCTAAGGTGGAGCAGCTTACCTAGAAGAAACCGATTTACTCGAACTTTGAAGAGATCCAGATTATTAACGACTAGCTTTTGCCCGAGGCTCTACAATACGCGGGATACAAATTACATATCGAGTTTATTCCGTGCCTCGGAAATCACGTCAAGCCGTGGTTCCGGCTGTCATCTTTGTCAGTCGTTTCAGGTAATCAGTGGCCCGAAAGTCTGACGTCATACCAAGGGCATGGAGTATCGTATTACCTACTTGAAGCTTTAATAAGAAGTTCCTACCTCTCAACAAACTTCCTGATAGACTCTGTGCTGGCCAGGTCACAAGGGCGGCAGTACACGTACTTATTGTTCGACTCCAGCACGATGTTGCGACGCTCAGTCTCGCACTTCTCCATGTTACGACATGCCATGAACACCTGTACGAATACACACAACTTTATTAACACTGTAGGCAAGGCCGCCCAGAGTCTGTAAGAAGCGAAGCAGAAGTTACTAATGGAAAAAGCAATAACAGAATGCTCGATCTGGGAACCGTACCCAGAAAGATTTTAGACTTCGGAGATTTAATACTTGTTTGTTACTGATTCTCATCGGGGTTGAAACGATAAAACTTTGTGAATTCTTGATTTCTAAATTACAGAATCAACAGTTGTAGGAGTAAGTACAGACGCCAGCAAGTCAAGGCTACCCGAAACTATCAAATTTTCCAAATCAACCGTTTTTTTTTTCTAGGATGATGATTTTTTCTAGTCATAAAATGACTCCTCCCGTTTTGGGCGGAGCGGAAGGGAGGGAAGTGTCAGACTTGTACTGACTAAAACCCATCCGTTCCTTCTTAGCCCTTTGTGTTCCAGGGCCACGGTATCTTTTTCAAACAGTCCCGCAGCCCTGGCAGGCATCGGCTACCCGGACCACATCCGGTTTGCTGACATCTCCTTGAGGCGCGCGTGGAACACGAACGCGCCGTCGACACGGCCTGTCGTCATGAGACGGACGGACGGTGAGCTAGCCCATTACTCGCCGTCTACAGGCCCGCGCCTACGGTGGCTGGGGGCCAGTGGGTGGCCTTCGACGCCCGGGCGTCTCCTGCGGCGGCTGGGACGTGAGGTTCTCTCCCTCTCACGTTCCGCTACCTCCTTCGCTAGCATGACTGCTTCGCAGAAGGAGGCGACGGCTTCCCATTCCCTCTCACTCTGGACCAGGGTATGTATGTCCCTGCATTAAAGTATAAAGCTCTGCAGTAACTTCTAGCTGTTCTAAGAATTAAGATTCTAGACACGTACTTTAGCGCCTCTCTTAGCGAAGTCCCAAGCGGCCTCTCTGCCGATGCCGCTGTTGGCGCCCGTGATGATGACGACTTTGTCATCAGCTCTGACTTCTTTGTTGTAAGGCGGGCCACCGTAGAAGTCTCTGGAAGGTCACCATCACCACCAGGTATTAGGTAAGTGGTACGTAGAGCCATTAATGTGAGACCTTTGTAAAAAACTGCTGATTTTGGATAAGAGTCTACCAACAAGAGGAAACTGGGCAATTTAGGCAATTTCGTTCCCCTTTCTTTTATTAACCTTTTTCATATGCGTTGGTAGCATCTGAGTTTTTCTTTTGACTACGTAAAACAAGTTACCTATTTAATAATCTAGCCTTTGAATTAATAATTCTGATATAAAATAGAGGAACAGATTGACAATATCTGTTCCTCTGTGCTTTTAAGATATTTTTTTTTTTATAAAAATCTGGGCTATTCCGAGGTTTAGGTACAAAGGACGTCACTATTGCGATTGATTGTGATGGAGTGTGAATTTTTTCGCGGTTGATGGGAGTTAGGTTCGCCCCCTATGGGGTTTCCCATGTAAGTAATATGGGAAACATCAACGAAATGTGGTTGTAGTATTAGGTGATGTTATATTTATGCAGTAAAGTGAAACTTACTTGAATAGACACACGCCGCCTGCAGTGGCCGCCACTGCTGATATCATCACCACTGGCATATTGGGCACCCACATGGCTGATGATCTAGAAAGTAATTGTGCTAAGTATGTTAATATTAACTCTAAAGGGTGTAAAACACCTCTTAACGAAGCCGAAAGGCACTGGTTCTCCCTGTCATTGCGATCATTTTTTTGTTCTACACCATACCTGGGAACCTTCTAGTTACGGAGATATTAGAGGTCAAAGTTCCAACTTTTTGACAAGTATTTTTTTAAATACAAGTTTTTAATGTAAGATTTTTACTTTAAACACCTCCACGACCCCCGTACTATTCAATCCGTCCATCAGCACAATGTTTTGAGTGCGTTACATTGAGTTCTACCACAAAACATGATTTTACAACCCCCAAAAAAAAATCGTTTCCCAGCAATAATTTTTGCGTAAAGTTACTTACTTTCATGTACAGAATGCTTGGTTGACGGCTTCGTGATGAGGTGATTTACACCGTGTATAATTTATTATTAACATTTATTTATTATTAATAGTTACTGCTGTGCCCTAACAGGATCCATAATATCGTTCTTAGCTGTAAGCATTTTCTAACACCTTTTTAACATTATGGAACGCAAATTAATCGAATATAAAAAGAAAAACATAAAAGAAGGTACAGTTTAGCAACAAGAATGCCGTTTACAGCAACACTAGGTCATGCCTAAATGCAGTCCTAAATAAGGCTGCGTTGTAGGATTTTCGAGTTTCGGCGCTGGACCGAGCGTTGATAATAACAAGGGCAATAATTATACGAGTGACAGATACCATATTATACAGTACAAAGTTGAAGTTTTCTTCAATTCGATGTGTCGTGAGGTACAGTCACAACCACTAATAATTATGTCTACAATCAACTCATCCCTACTAATATTATAAATGTGAATGTAAGTAGGTATGTTTGTTACGCTTTCACGCGAAAACTACTCAACCGAGCATCATGAAACTTTGTACACACATTCTTGGAGGTATTAGAAGTAACAAAGGCTATATATCATCACGCTACGACCAATAGGAGCGGAGCAGCAATGAAAAATGTTGCGAAAACGGGGAAAATGTGATGCAGACGAAATTGCGCGGGACAGCTAGTATCAAATAACTTGGAGATGAAACCTATTTCATAATAATATGGCTTCTGGAATACCTACTATTTTCATGAAAGACGTAAAACATTAATTAATACATTGTCTCATTGGTCGAATGGTTTCAAGAGCGATTGCGGAGCTTGAGCACGCGCAGTGTTATTGGGTTATTCCATCAGGAATTTCAAAGTAGCCACGGAGTCTAGACTTGTGCCCGGTTGATGGCAATAGGCTCTCCTCCAAATTCATGGGATGGGACTTAAACATAACTGGCGGAATGTGGGTGTACTATTAGGTACACGTCTGCCAACTCCTCAGGGATTACAGGCGTGATGTTATGTTAATCAATACAGTAACAGAAAATCACTTATAAAAATTGCTGCGTGAGTACCTATATTTATTATTAGTGCTCGTTAGTGTATACTGTACAGTTACTTACATACCTAGGTACGTAGATTTTATGTTTCGCCAGACCTAGTCGTGATTCCTATACTTAAATCATAAATACGTGTACCTATAGTCAGTTACTGTACTGTCGTATAGTGGGATCAAGATTTTATTCGCACTTAGGGTTGTCTGAAGTCCAGTTTTAGCCGCCCACTAAAAGTCAGTCATTCTTTCTGTATGAAAACATTGTTCTATCCACCGCTGGACTGCTGAAGGCCCCAGAAGATAATGATATGTATATAATCAACTGCTGCTGAATATAGAAAAACTAAATGCAGAATAATATAAAGGGTGTAAAACACCTCTTAACGAAGCCGAAAGGCACTGGTTCTCCCTGACATTGCGATCATTTTTTTGTTTTACACCATACCTGGGAACCTTCTAGTTACGGAGATATCAGGGGTCAAAGTTCCAACTTTTTGACAAGTATTTTTTTAGATACAAGTTTTTAATGTAAGACTTTTACTTTAAACACCTCCACGACCCCCGTACTATTCAATCCGTCCATCAGCACAATGTTTTGGGTGCGTTACATTGAGTTCTAAAACAAAACATGATTTTACACCCCCCAAAAAAAAGTCGTTTCCCAGCAATAATTTTTGCATACAGTTACTTAGTTTCATTTACAGAATGCTTGGTTGACGGCTTCGTGATGAGGTGATTTACACGGTGTATACTTCTTGAGGATATATATAAGAAGTTCTAAACATTCGAATCGAGCAGCAAAATTCGCCACAGAATCAAAGACCAATCGATCATCATATGACTAGATTTCTCTTAACTTTGTGGTCGGCTCCCAGTCTAATCGGATGCAGCTGAATACCAATGGAGAATCAAAGACCAATACCTACGCTCTCATTTTTTTTCATAAACTCAAAGCTTTTTGTGTTTTGGCAACCCTACTTACTTCGCGTCCTCTATTTCATACGAGTATAACGTAAAAGGTTTACGATGCCGTTCCAGTTTTTATTTCAATTGTCCCCTACATACAGATACACGCGGACGGCTTATTTCTAAATTATTCTAAAGAAAAACGTATTTTTGTGTTTCTTTTCCTGTCATTTTCAGGTGTCAGTAGACACACTTTTTTTTTTTTTTCATTTTCCATGTAAAATACTTTGTAGTCAGCTGCATCCGGTTAGACGGGAAGCCTATAATTTGAAAGATTTAGGCAGATGTGCTTTTCTTCAGTATGACTTGTAGTAAGTAAATTCAAACCAAATAGCAGTACAGTTACGCTGTTTGGTTGTAGATGTAGCCATTAAATATTTCAGCAAACCAGTATAGCAAGGGCTCAGCGCAGAACAATGCTAGCAAGTGCGTCATTTTTTACAGCTGTGAGAATAAAGTTTATTATCCAATATCATCATCGTCTGTCTGTGCTACGCTGAGCTTTAGGAAGTAAAACAAACAAAAGTATATGTTTCTTATTTATATATTTATATCCTCTTTACATTACATCTGAGTGTAAGGCTAAGTGTGAGTCGTTTATAATACAAGTGCCGTAACTAAACTATTTAGTTTATTTATTATGTAGTTACATTGCTAGCAATATGTGATGATGCTTCTTTGGAGGGTAGATGAACGCAGAAAGCGTGTTCTCTATTTACTTTATACTTTACTTTACATAAAATAAAGTCGCTTTTCGAGTGTCTTTGTACGCGTTGTTCTTATTTGTAACAAATTTGAATGCGGTTATCACCATAATTTAGTTTTTTTTCTGGTTTATGTGTCGTAAATTCGTAATACAATAGTATTAAACTTCCACTAAAATCTCGATGTTCTGTAAAGACAAGTATAAAAAAAGCAATGTCCAAAGCCCATGTATGCAATTCAGGGGCTCTAATGCCGTCATAAAAAATCTTCAAGTTATTTTTATTAAGTTCACGGATTTTTTATATTTATTCATAGGTCTATTATAAATCCTATTCAGGAAGTGCTTAATATAATTATTCCTACAGAAATAAACATGAAATCTGTACTCGACAAAACATTTTAATGTAGTGGAGTCACGCAATCCCGCCCTTACACTGAGTGGCAAAATAAATGACCACGCATCCAAATATTATTATCACATATTCCTAGGTTTGGTAAATTAGACATTTTAATACTATTTCAGTCTGGCTGAACGGAAGATTCGTGGCGATGTACATAATTGTTACCGTTCTTGAAAACTGCACGCATCAAAGTTAAAAGCAGGTAGTGATTTTGACACATGTTGCATATACATGGTAAGGTCCCAAAAGTTTACGGCTTAAACATTAAAATTAGATTTATATACAAACAAAAATGTATTTAAAATAAACCGAGACTAAAGTGAACAAAAATATTACTTTTATTTTTTTACTGTGGTTAACTAGAAAAAAAAACCAGTAATTTTGTGACTTTTGTATCTCTGATAAATCTAATATCTGTGGGCCGGAAACTTGGACCTTATTGATAGAACAATTGGAGTATTTGCACTTGTTGATGCTATTTCTCTCTTTATCTCCTCTTAGGTGACATTATTTAAATTTCAGAACGTTTTTCAGTGACTTCAGGATTTTTCCTGTTATTTAAATTCCCTTTGCGTACAGTCTTTCTTAGTTATTATTTATTTACGCTCGGCTATTGAGTTTTATCTTAATACAAAAATATTACTTTTTACTAACTTTGACAACATTACAATAGCTGCAACTTTAGGTGTTGGTGGAAAAAATATAAAATTACATTACTTACTTGTATAGTTTTTGTGCACCGCATTGTAATGCCGTGAAAGTTTATTACAGCAAGTGTATGATTATTTATACATAGGTAAACTTACATTTATATTTTAAATAAATCTATTTTACATCACTGACTGGTTGGGGGTAGGCCTAAGACTTACGAAGCTACGATAAACGGGTCAATGCGAATAAAAACATAGGTAATCAACTTGCAAGAGTCAACTGGCCATTGCTCTTCTAGTTTAACGTGTCAAAATTGCCATTTTACTCAGAAACATGGGATCACAGTTTATCTCTGACCTTTCTTCTGAAAACATTTTTGTAGAAGGCAATAGGCCTTCTGGTATCGTAAGATTAATCAACTACATTGTAGGATAAATTACTATCATTTTATATTTATACTAACTTGTAGTTTTTCAAGGCTATCGGATTACGTTTCCGACATTATTTATACAATATTACTTCATAGCAGTATTGATTTGATTGATAAATAATTTAGAGATCACTGGGAAAATCCGTCAGATTTAAGGAGGATATTGTGATGATATGATATACCTAAAAATGTAATAAATCCCACAAAAACACCTGCCAGGGCTGCGGGACTGTTTGAAAGAGATAGGTACCGTTGCCCTGGAACACAAAGGGCTAAGAAGGAACATGGATTTTAGTCAGTACAAGTCTGACACTCCCTTCCGCCCCTCCCAGAGTGGGAGGAGTAATTTGATGATTTCCCATCCGTAAAAAAGGCCCACAAACACAAGCTCGAATCTTACTCAATATCTTCTACTATACAATATATAAAATCCAAACAATCCTACATAAGAAACAGCTCACTTCACGTTAAAACCAAGCGTTATTTCTGACCGTGATTACATTGTTTCATTTTAAAAGTGTGTGTGTGTTGTGTTAATCTATGATATTGGCCGGGTTTACGAGTAAAGTATGGGAACTAGTTACTTTTTACAATAGTTCTGTCACGCACGTCTTTGCACGTCAAGTCGGTATGAAGGCGGAAACATACTTATGTGTCGTGGCGTGTCGTGACGCGCCAGAAGCATATCGGTTTCATACATCGTTGCGACACGACACGCCATGCAAATATGTCCCTAACCATATTAAATGTATGAAACCGATTTGCTTCTGGCGCATCACGACACGCCACGACACGTTAGGATGTTTCCGCTTTGATACGCGTGCTATGCTGTACAGTCAGAGACAGTTTTAAGTGACGTTTATTGTTTTTGAGTACTTAGATTAATAGTTATAAAAATGTAGAAAGCTTGTCAAGCTCGGACCTGAGCATGTTATTTGCTTCACAAAGAAAAGAGATTAAAGCTCCATTATGTTGAAGAGTTTAATAAAAAACATTAAAAATAAAATTGATGATCTTCGATTCTGAACGGATACAATATTTTTTTTTTACACAAGATGCGATGAACGCGTCACCTTACAAAAATCAATACGAAATCTTTATTAATAGTATCAATAGATCGGTAATCGAAATGCGAAATAGTTTCAGAAAACACTCCGCGAAGACCAAACTTCGTCGGCATTGAACGTGCTCTTAAAATAGCCACAGCCGGTTTTAATAAATCAAAATAGAAAATTGCTGAATGGAATATAATGCGGTCTTTCACGATCACGATAGCGTTTGTTAATAGCCTTTTCACCTAATTTAGAATTCGAATTCAGATGCAAAACTAATTCTGGTTATTATACCGTTAATTTGATTTGTTATGGTTTAGGCAATATCAGAAACTACGAAGCAAATGGCTAGCAAATAGTATTTATTTCGTGTTTAAAACACAATATTGGAGAAGTACGATTAAATGATTGGTAATTGTGTAAAAGCTTAGTGTACGTCACTATAGCTAATGAATTTCCTGATGGCTAACGAAATGTTTGTTTGCAATCGCGTAAAACCATCCCAAAATAAATTGTATTACCGCCTATCACTGACTGGTCTCGACAGACTGACCTATAATAATTATGTTTTAGGCTTATTAATGGTAAAATAAAAACAATGCTATTCATAGACAAGAATAGATAAATCATTCAAACAGTATAATCGTCTGACACGCGACGCCTTATTTCTATTAATAAAGCAGTGAGTAGAGCAAATTGTATACTGTATACAACAACATAACCACCACGTTTTTTGAAGTCGGTTAAATAGACAGATCAGTGTGTAAAATAATATTATGTTAAAAAGAGATCAGTAGGCGAGTTGTTAAAATAAATGCAAGTTAATATTGAAATTAGTTCAGAGATGAAAACAGACTCATTTTAAAGGTCATTCCTTGCATTTGAGTAGTAGTGGCAAACGGGTATTAAGGCCCACTTTCACCATACATTTAAAACATTGTTGTTTCTATCAATTGTTTAATGACAATAGCGACTGATATTTTAAGTATGTTTAGCCCTAACCGCATTAAGCGATTTGTGGTACAAACTACAAGTAGACTTTTAAGAAGTTGGTTAATTAGGAATTATCTTTCTCTTAGTTCTAAATCTTTGTTCAATGCAAAGTTTCAGTGTAGTCCGTCTTCATCACAATAATATGGAGTCATTAACTAACCTAAGTTTAACAGTCATATCACATGTGCCCGCCTAGTATTAGTGCGATGATATACAAACATACAAAAATGCTTACTGGTATTGTATCTAAAGACATACTATTTCAAATATACTAAGTTCTTTTTTGCAAAGAAAGAAAAAGATAAACTTTCTGTAGGAGATTTAAAACAAATGCTTGTTTTTGTTTTTTCAGTTAAACTAGTTTTTTTAAATATTTATTTTGTATATGTCCTTAGGTACTTGCAAACTATACACAATACAACATAATAATACATTTTACAAAAAATATAAAAAGGCAAGAACTCAATTCACAATCAAATCCTTATTGTTTAGGTATAAATATGTATATTTATTTTTAATTTATGTTAATACTAACCAATGCAGGTGTTGTGAGATTCGAATATTCGTATTTACATTAAATTTTACTTTATATAATTGCTCCCTTATGTAGATATCTACAAGATACGTGATATTACAATCTAGAGTAAAAAAAGATTGTCCAATACAGGGAACATTTTGTGTAAAATTATCATAGGTTACTTTGATTTGCTTGAATTCTTGTAAAACATGGTTTTATTTTAATAAATAAACCAAACTTATTCTTCTGGTAAGAGATTCAGCATACACTACAATAATATGCAGTTAAAATCTTGGTTTAAAAAATAACCATATATTTTGGATACTGACTGTACTTCAGGGGTTTCTTATTTTTTTTAATAACCCTATTGTTCTCTTACTTGAATTCAAGCGAATCAAAACGCGTACATAACTTTTAAAATGTGCATTTAAAATGACATGTGTGTGTCTTACATAATACTATTTATCTAGTAAAGCGTTAATTATTATTGTATCATACGAGTTTTGAGCTCTGCCGTGCGATCTCTGTGTAACTTATGTCTACTGACTTCTTAACAATCCTTGGAAGGAATCTGACATATTCATTACAACATTACAAAATAAAAAAATGGTAATGCTAAAATATTTCTGTTATGAAAATTTCAGGTTTTAAAGCTTCTCAAGCTATGAGAGCTCATTAAAACTACTACAGCATCATCTAATATGCCAGATTCCTTCCAGCTGTCACCAAACTCCGCGATATGTAGACCCTAAAGCATACAGATATGACTCAACTTGACTAGTACAGTTGTCAAACACATTTGACGATTAACTTGGTTTTGTGTTCAGAGTTGTGGTACTTTTCGACTTAGGATCTGGCGGAGGAAGAGGCCGGGCTAATCCAACCTTCACATTCCCTCTTGGAGAACCCTTCAAAGCTTGCACAGCTTGGTCCAGGGTTGCATTCTTAATACTGACTCCGTTCACTGACATCACTCGGTCTCCCGGTGCAATCCCTCCATGCTTCTCGGCTACACCTCCAGGCACTAAACTACGTACAACTATGACTGTGCCCTGAGGATCTACTGGGTCCTGGTAGTCTAAAATGGAGAAACCCAATCCTTGATCACCCTTAAACAGTTCCACTATATCTTCTTTGCTCTGCCACATGGCTAAGCCGGAGACACACTCTAAAGACCGAGATTTCTTTGAATTTGAATGACCTGAATGATTTGTTAATGTAGCCGTGCTAGAGGTATTGATTGATGTGTCAGACTGCGCTTTGACTAGAGTTGTCAAATTATTTAAACTGCCAGATATTATCTTCCTTGCCTCAAAACCTTCTCTATCTGGTGCCAAGTTGATTAGTGGACGAGGGCCGCTGTCTATGCTACTCCGTGCACACACTAACCTGACTCTGTTTGGAAGTTTCTTTAGGATATTCACTACTTCTGTATGAGTTAAGCCGTGGAGGCGATACTCGTTAACTTCTAACAGTTCGTCTCCAGCAGAAAGGCTCCCTTCCTGACCAACGGGCCCCTCAGGAAGCACAGATCTAATATAATGATGAGGCCTTACTTCCAGACCGCCTTCAACGTCTACTGTGCCCTCGAGACTGATGCCCAGACCTTCAAGCTTCCTCACTTCAGCCACTAGAATTTCTTTGCTAGGCCCAACTTCTTCTCCCCACTTTTTCTTTATTTCTTCTTTATCAACTAGTAATATTTCATCAAATTTTCTGTCTAACTCTTCTTGTGTTGGTTCTTGTGTATCAACAATTTCTAGAACATTAGAGTCTATAGTTGTGTTAGACTCAGGCTCACGTTCAATTTCTACTGTACTATTTTCAGCTTGGGAAGGCACTGGGAACCAGGATAAGGTTGTTGTAGACGGTGATGGGGACGTAGGACGCTCCTCGTTAAATATAGCTAGCTGTAGATGCTCATACTTTGGACCTCTCAGATATCTCTCTAACACTAGGTGCACAGATATGCCTGTGTTTCTTAAAATCTCAACGGCCTGTGGGTTTGTCTTATCAGCTAATGATTTTCCATCAACTTCTATTATTCTATCATTAATTCTAATTTTACCACTTTGTTCAGCACTGCTGCCTTCAATAATACTCTTCACAAATATTCCTGAGAGTTCCTCCTTCTCACACACATATCCCGCTACAGTGATACCCAGTCCATACACATTCTTATTTAAATCCACAGGAACAAGCTCTACCTCCGGCTGGTTGGGGATCTCTACAGGTACAGTGATGGTGATGGTGGGCGAGATGGCTTCAGAGATGATGGGGTGGTCAGGAATCTGTTGAGGATTGTCACCAATAACACTGACAGCTGCTGCCACTAAGCTGGATCCGGTCACGCCATTCTGAGCATTAATGTAGTCAGTGAAGCACTGAGACAGGTCATACACAGCTCCATACCCAGTCTCTATGAGGTGTCGGTCGAGGAGCTCCGGATCACCGAGTATTTTAGTTGGTACGAGAGCTGTGCCGGGGAGCGGAGCGCGGAGAGCGGCGGCGGGGTCGGCGGGGCGCGCCACCAGCAGGCGAACGGCGGGCCCGGCCTGGCGCAGCACGGCCGCCACCTGCTCCGACGTGAAGCCGCGCAGGTTCACGGATCCCACCTGCAGGACGTGGTCTCCGCTCTGCAGGCGACCGTCCTTGTCCGCGACGCCGCCAGGCAGCACGTACTTGATCACGACTCCTGTGCTACGTCCGCCTACTAGATTAAACCCCAGGCCGTTTCCGTCATTCGTGAGATCGACGACTTCAACCTGCGCCCACTCGGTACTCAGCACCATCGCGTCTTGTCTCACCATCGGGCACTCCCGTCGTTACGTGATGCAGCGAGTGCGCGCCGCGCGGAGGTTATGAGCCCCCAGCGCCGACATCACTACGTTTGCGTCACGGAAACCGACACAAAACACACGGACGATCGTAAAAAACTCAACGCGGCTCGTTGTTAGCGTAAAAACTTGTAAAATATAATACTATGACATTTACATACTTGCTGAAATCGGAGACAGCAGAATGTGGCCAGCTGCGCGCAGGGGTGTCCGACGAATAAATTCAATTTCTACTATTTTGTTCTAAATGTCAGTGGAAATTATTATGTCCAGTTATTTTAAGAAACTCTTTTTATTTACTCAAAATTATACGTCAGGAATGAAATTCCACAATAACTTCCATTTCGTATTTTTGTTTATTTTTATTTCATTCATAAAATGCAGGAAAGAACGAACGAATACAGATAAACAATAAACTTGACAGATCTTAATTCAATCTTCACTCGGTAAAAAGACAGCATGGTTTCCTCAGATTGGCCAATAGAGGGGATTACGTATCAGTTACTGTAGCGACATCTGTTGCCGGATGGTTGCTACAACTAAACACTGCATCACCGGGCAATTCACACATGTCAAAATTCTACTTCGCACTAGACGGCAGCACTAGAGGCATAGGGATGGCGAAAAGCGACCCTATTGATCACTGCATGGCCACTTGTATATGTTAAGTTTTGTTCCTTTACATTTTATGTGAGATAGATATTTACCTTTTTAGCGATAATGAGTGAGTTAACAGTTAGCTCTCTACGCAAAAGAGACCAGAAGCGTGAGGGTCATGAGTGGGTACACCGGGTATACGACACATTTATCAACTTCGTTTGATGGCTTGTCGATACAAAAATACCACAAATTAGAGCATGGCACTTTCAATGTGAAAAGATGCGTACGGCGCTGGCGGCGCTGGCGGCGGCGGCGCCGGCGTCCCATAAATCCTGCTCTTTTATCCGACTTCAAAAATAAGGAGGTGGTCCTATATTTGACTATAGGTATATATATTTTTTATGTATGTTTGACGATTTCTCCGCCAATTGTACACCGATTTCCAAAATTCTTTTTTTGTTTGGAAGCTTATACTCCTGAGGTGGTCCCATTATCACCTAGTCAGAATCAGATCCCATCAGCACCAGTAAAATAAAAACGTTTTTTACAAAAAAAATAACTGACTTTATGGGAAGTCGGTTATTTTTACTGAATTCCAAAAAAAAAAAAAAAAGTATAAAAAGTGGAAAGAAACTTCGCTTTCGGAAGTCGGTGGCAAAAAGTAAATGAAACAAACAAAAATCACAGACTTTCCACTTTTTTGTGTTTTTCATGGAAGTCGGTTTTTTTTTTTTTGCAAAATTGTTTTACATTGCCAAACCGTCGAATGTTGTCGATTCCTAATGAAGTAATCACTGGGTCGTTGTGACATCGTTTCTTAGTGGTGAACTGGTGTTAGGTAATTGATATAATTAACGCATCAGTTGGAGAAGATACTAAATAACTAGTAACTACTTAGTATATACACCTACAGAAGTAGGTAAATATTATGTACAGTCACGAACAATAATATGTATACACTTGGCAAAACTGAAAAGTGATTTGCTCGTGAAATTACGGATTCTACGTTGAGATAAGACCTATTTCGTAATAGTATGGCTTCCTAAATTTCATGTCCGTGAAAACGTAAAACCTTAATCAATACAGTAGGAGAAAATCACTTTTAAAAGTTGCTGCGTATATACATATTATTATACGTTACTGTACCTACTTAAACCGAACCCCAAGTAATAAAACTCAACTGAAACACTTTTATGCTTTCAAGGTTTATACACTTACACTGTCGCATACGCGATATCATCCATGAATGTGAGCTGCAGATATTTCGACGCTGTTGCAAGCGCCATGATCGCGGGATGTTTTGTTTTTACATTAATTGATAATCATGGATGATACCTACCTATCCCGTAAATGAAATTATGAGTGTTTGTATTTGGAACTTACCTAATCTTTGTTTAAGACATCCCGTCCGCAAAGAAACGCAATAGTTTTTAATTATTTGCTGTTATAACAGCTATAAGTAGGTAATGAACACTATGGTCGTTTCAAGCGTAGTTATAGATAGTGGAGCTTTTATGATGGGGTCCCGTCGCGTTGGGTGCAAACCCTGAATGTGAAGCATATTGCAGCCTTTTTTTTTTACGGATGGGAAATCATCAAATGACTTCTCCCGGTCTCCCGGTCTGGGCGGAGCGGGAGGGAGTGTCAGACTTGTACTGACTAAAACCTATCCATGTTCCTTCTTCGCCCTTTGTGTTTCAGGGCTACGGTATCTCTTTCGAACAGTCCCGCAACCCTGGCAGGCATCAGCCCTCTCGGACATCTCCTTGAGGCGCGCGTCGAACACGTACGCGCCGTCGACACAGCCTGTCGTCATGAGACGGACGGACGGTAAGCTAGCCCATTACTCACCGTCAGCATATTGCAGCCTGAGTTCCACTACAAAGCTGAGACTAGGGGGGTACGGAGAAAAAATGCTAAAGACCAATAACACTGCTTGAAAACGAAAACAAACAACTTTCCCCATGAACAATTTTTTTATACTCATTCACTTTTATCACAAGCTGATAGGCCACAAGCGCGCGCGTGCGAATTTCATACGGCTGTTGTATTATTGTAGTGTAGTGAATGAGTCTAAAAAATGTTTCTTAGGGAAAGCTGTTTGTTATCATGATTATAATCCCGGGTCACTTATTGCCAGGCACCCTATAATATAATGGCGGCTTTAAGTGCCAGACTCAACTGTAGCGTTGTCGAGACGAGATGTGTTCTAATTAACCAATAGAATTTCGTTATTTACACTTCTCGTCTCTTAGGTTTAATGAAACGGTTAACAAGAGAGGAAAGGAGATGCCTCGTAATTGTTTAGGCCAACGGACACTAGAAGATACGTGAGCGGTGCTGCGGTGTGCTGTGAGCAGCGTGTGGTGAGCGGCGTGCAGTGAGCGGCGGCGTGCCGCCTTGCATATAGATCTCCTCATTCTCCACTCCTCATCATTTCGCACATCTCCGTTCGTGTCCGCTTTGGTGCAGGACGCGACGGGTACGTAATAGTACGTATCGTCTGTGTGTTACTTATATCTACTTAGTTGTGTTTATTGAGACCTGTCGGTTACGAAATTGAAGTTAAGAAAAGTTTAATGGTTTAGAGTTTGACACTTTTTCAACTTCAAATTAAAAGTCTCAAAACCAGAAACCAACAAAGTTACTTTCATACCTAAACTTACAAGCCTTATGAACGCCTGGTTATTGTACTACTTTACCTGGGTACCCCCAACAATGGGTCAGAAAGGCAGTACCTCCATGAAAAATACTGCATGTGCATGCAGCCGACTGAGGCGGACTGGAACCCCACCCTAGCATAGTTGGGAAAATCTGGAAGATGACGATGATGGTACACCACGTATTCAGTTGGTAGGTTACAAGATACTACATCATTCCAAAACTTTTATGTGGGATTCGGAATGATGTGTCGTACCTATTACCCATCTATGGCGGACACATAGAAGTTATGCATCGGTAATTTAAAACAAAACATCTTTTCCATACATTTTGAGCATGTCGATGTCGTATTGCACTTTTGTATGAAACAGCAGTTTTTTTTTATTAACGATGAAAATTTGCGATTTGGTAACCGTTTGTGCGTCAATGTCCCGTTCACCCTGTGTACCTATACTACAATGTATGGCATACATAATCATTTTGTAAATATCTAAAAAGTGTCAAAAATAAAACAAAAAAGATTTTGTTCAATGATAATTTATTGCTTGTTTATCCATACTAATATTATAAATGCGAATGTCACTCTGTTTGTTTGTTCGTTTGTTTGTTTGTTTGTTTGTTACCTTTTCACATCTAAACGGCTGATCGGATCTTAATGAAATTTGGCAAGAAGATAGATTTCAACCTGGAGAAGGCCATAGGCTATATATCATCACGCTACGACCAATAGGAGCGGAGCAGCATTGAAAAATTTGACGCAGACGAAGTTGCGCGGGACAGCTAGTAATGTTATATTTGATGCTAGATGCTAGACCAGTAATTTTATTAAACAAGACCAATTTCTTAGAAAATATTTTAAATTTGAAATTCGTAATCTTTACTTCGAAACTTCTTTTCGACAACGATAAGATGATATGATGATGATGAGGATAAACGACATACAGGTTCAAATGTGTTACACAATAATCTTCCCGCTGGTTGTACAGCAGTAGAGCTGTAAAAGCGTGTGTTACCTATGCTCGTCGTTCTTTCTGTATATGAGAGATCTCTTGACCTGCGTGAATGTGATAGAGTACCTTGGAGTTTCTGACAAGATATTATAGCAACCATGCTAGACGTTGTTAGCGTCACAGTAATTTAAATCAATCAATACTTAGTTCAACTAGACTGTTGACTTTTACCTCCATCATCATCATCAGCCTGTATTCATCCACTGCTGGACATCGGCCTCTCCCATGACACGTCACTGAGCACGATCCTCGGCCACTCTCATTCAGCTCTTGCCAGCCGCCATGCGAAGATCATCGCTCCACCGAGTCTGAGGACGTCCTACGCTACGTTTACCGATCCGTGGTCTCCACTCAAGAACTCGTCTACCCCAACGGTTATCGGTTCTTCGGGTTATATGGCCGGCCCATTCCCACTTCAGCGTGCTTATGCGGTGGGCTATGTCGATAACCTTAGTTCTCTGTCGGATCACCTCGTTACGAACTCGATCTTTCAGAGAAACCCCGAGCATAGCCCTTTCCATAGCACCTACCTATAGTCACCCAGATATTCCTACTTACGAATTGAAAACAAGCATGGTCAAACACAGACAGTACATCTTAGTAAGACTAACTAAATATGTACATAAACCTCAGATATCCACAATAATTATCCTATACGTAAATCATTGTAGGCAAGTACCTATATTTCCTTTAAATGCCACGAAGCTCTGATATTTCCATAAAATACATAATTATATTTAAGGAAGGCTAGGCCATAACTACAATTTCATGGTTTGACCTAAACATGCAATTATAAAAAAAAAAAAACAGAATGGAAAACCGATTAGGAATTCAACACAACTTAATAGTTAGGTACCTAACCTGCTACCTATTATGGACATAATTATAGGTATAACTATTACACAGAATACTTATGTATAAGAAGCAAAACAATGCAGCATGTTGCTTTAGAAAATTGTTGATGAATTTAAATTTAACGTACGTCAAGACGTCAACAACGAAAAAAAATTTTCCATAGAATTTTCTACATAATTAATATTTTTATCTTCATTACCTCATATTTCTCTGTATTATATCTAAATTAATTGTGTAAATAAATAAAAAATGAATTCCCAAAACCAAAATTCTACAAGACAAAGTGAAACTTCGTCAAATACCGTGCAGTGTCCTCATTGTCCTAGAATATTTAAACTAAATGGATTACAACGACATATACGCGCTGCCCATACTGAGAATCCACCTCCAGCAATTACCCAGACCATACCCACAACATGTCTAGAAGATTCTTTTGGATCCCCGTTTTTTAATGGAATTGGATCAAAGACAGACATATGGCAAAAACGATGGGAAAAAGTGTGCACCCTTCACGGGAAACTTTATGACCTTCCCTCCAACACTGTAAGTAGAAGATTTATTCACAAATTAGCTGAAGAAATAGAACATCTTGTTAAATCAGACTATCCTTCTGAACGCATTTTGATTTACGTTGCCGTCATGTTACAAAGAGAAAAGAATATTAAACATGCAAAAGATATAACAAGATTACTCGACCGACGCCAAAATCTATGGGCTGAAGAAAATTTCGACATATTAATAACCGAGGCTATGAAAGCAGACCACTCTCTCCGTAACTCCTACAACAAAAAAAAATATAATGATAATAATGACTACGTCACAAAAAATTTCACGCGTCTCATATTGCGAGGAAAAACACGCGAAGCCCTAAATTGGCTTTTGACAAAAGATATAAGCAAAGTTTTTAAACCTGAAGACGAAATTGACGTAACAGGAAAAACGGTCATGGATGTATTGCATGAAAAGCACCCCTCCGGATTCAATCTTGATTCAAGTCTATTCACATTACCTGACGGCCTCCCCGAATTGACTCCATTACTAGAAGTGGACATAACTAGCGAACATGTGGAATCAGTTGCGAGAAAATTGCACGGCGGTGGAGGCCCAACAGGCACCACATCTGAAAACTGGAAAGATTACTTGTTACGATTTGGAGAAGCAAGCCTGCACTTGAGGACTGCTGTAGCACATTTAACAATGCATTTAAATAATAACTTTGTACCATGGAGCCAAATACAAGCCCTTATGTCAAGTCGACTCATAGCCCTAGACAAATGCCCAGGTGTGAGACCGATTGGTATTGGCGAATGCCTACGCAGGATCCTATCCAAATGTATGATTTTAGTTACCGGATCTGAGGTCACCGAAGCCTGTGCTCAATCGCAACTCTGCAGTGGACTAAGCAGCGGTATCGAAGGCGCTATACATGCAATGAATGACCTTTTCGATAAAGAATGCCAACCAGGCTCTAACTGGGGAATGCTACTCGTTGATGCAGATAATGCCTTTAATTCTATGAACAGACAGTTAGCTCTCTGGCAAGCAAGAATATATTGGCCACATTGCGCTCGTTTCTTATATAACACATACAATGGTCACGCAGAACTTGTAATACGTGATTCCAATATGAGATTATATAGCAAAGAAGGAGTAACCCAAGGTGATCCACTTGCCATGCCATTGTATGCCCTTGCAACACTACCCATAATCAACATACTAAAAAAAGAACAAACGATTACCCAATGCTGGTATGCAGATGACTCTTCTGCCCAAGGTAAGTTCAAAAACCTACGTCAATGGTGGGATAAAATGAGCAAATTAGGCCCAGAATATGGTTATTTTCCTCAAGACAAAAAATCATACCTAATCATTTCCGAGAACGACAAGCAAACAGCTCAACAGATTTTCAAGGGGACCAACATAACCATCGTAACTGGATCACGCTTCCTTGGTAGCTATATTGGCGAAGGAAAAGAACATTTTGTAAACAAGAAAATTAAAAACTGGCAATCCACAATAGAAAAACTTTCACTTATCTGTAAAGACTCACCTCAAGCTGCTTACACTGCCCTCACTAAAGCAGTTCAATTCCAATGGTCATTTCTTTTAAGAGTCTTAGATGACGTAAACCAATTCTTTGACCCACTAACAAACACACTGCGTACCAATTTCATACCTACTCTACTAGGATGTGATATCTCACCCTTGGAAGCTGACTTATTCTCTCTACCCGTTCATAAAGGCGGTCTAGCAATATCCGCTCTATCAAAAATGACAAATATAAACTATGTATGTTCAAAAAAAGGCTGTGCTGTCCTCTCAAAAGCTTTGAACGAAAATACACATATGGACCTCTCTCAACATCATAAATCCCTCAAAGTTGCACATACAGAAAGCCGCATAGAGAAAGACTCTCTCAATGATGAACTCTTGAATACTGTCTTGGTCAATCTCTCTCCTGTCAAGAGAAGAACGATTGAACGATCAATTTCGACAAAAATGAAAACTAAATCCTCCAACTGGCTATCTGTCATACCGACTAAGAAAGACCATTTCGATCTATCCCCATTAGAGTTCAGAGACGCACTTGCATTACGTTACCACAGATTACCAGTCTCTATGCCAAAATCATGTGATGGCTGTGGCTGCGATGAATTCAATGTTGATCATGCTCTTTGTTGTAAAAAGGGTGGTCTAATAACACGTCGTCACAATGAAATTAGAGATTTGTTCTGTGACTTATGTCAACATGCATGGGGAAACGTAGTCAAAGAACCCATCATCTCCGAAGGAGACTGCGGACTACGTGGAGACCTTTCTTGCCGTGGCGTTTGGGATGCTCAGAGGGAGGCGTTATTTGATATCCGTGTCGTAGACACTGACGCTCCTTCTTATATTTCACGCACTGTTGCCTCTGTACTAAAATCCGCCGAAGACGAAAAAATTAGAAAATACTCAAACGCTTGTGAATTACGACATGCAACATTCACACCTCTTGTTACATCCGTTGACGGAGTCTTCGCTCCACAAATGTCTACCTTCGTAAAACATCTTGGAGCCGCAATCGCTGACCGTTGGAATAGGTCCTTTAGCGTAGTGATGGGTTGGCTAAGATCAAGAATCATCATCTCAATAATTCGTGCCACCAGCATGTGCATTCGAGGCACAAGACATAAATTTAAACCAATAGCCAAGTTATTCGGCTTTGATGATGGAGCAGCCCTACCTAGACAAGAATGATGTGGACGCGGCGTACGAATAATTTTTATTGCTTATCTTCATTGTATTTATTAGATGAATAAATGAATTATTGTCCTAAAAAAAAGTACAACGAAGTAATTATAGAGAGAGAGTTTTTAGATATTGCCTCGAAAACGGATTTTAAATTAAACTCCCATAACTATTACTTTCTTCAACTATCATCAACAATTTGATTTGAAATTGTTGACGATAATATAGATGGTTATTATTGTAGATAAACAAAAGAGGTACACAGATCACAAAAATGCATAATTCTGTTACAAAGTAAATAAAACAAAACAATCATTAATAATGATCAGACACCACGAGCACTTTGTATTCTTACTCTAATTATTATTTCTATGTAGGATATGTTACAAATTATAAAATAATATGACGCCAATTATCTTTGAAAGATTAGGCAGAGGTGTATACCTAACCAACGTTCCACGGGATCCACCCACATTTTACCGGAAAAGCAAATGTCCTAATCGGTGTCACCTTGTTTCGCAGACAGAAATTTGACAGAATTTCGTTTCCCAGAAAATGTTTCACATAATATTTAGTCCCCGTATTTTTATTTTGAATATTTTTGTTTCGACTACTACTTACTTGAATGAAAAATATTTTACAGAAACACAATTCAAAGAATTTTACAATCACATTTTATTATTGTCTTTAAAAGTCAATATGTTGTACTACAAAAGTTAGTGACACAAACGAATGGCTGCAAAACAGACTCCACGTAGTCTTGCTTGCTCTACCCCTAGAGAGTAATTTAAGCCCGCGTAGGCGCGGAGGGATGAGGCGGCCCGCGAGTTGAGGAGCAGGTGGTTTCTAAAGATCGCCGCCGCGGCTGAGGCTGGCCGGCTTGCCGGCCAGCAAGCCGAAGCTGTGGTGGTGAGCGTTAATACCATCTGCGACAATAAACTTGCGTGGGGCCGCCGGAGCCCCGCAGCGCCGGAGCCGTGACAGAAACCTTGCCTGTTGCATGTTACATGCTTGCATGCATGCTGCAAGTTGCATGGTTGCTTGCATGCATGCTGCGAGTTGCATGGTTGCTTGCATGCATGCTGCAAGTTGCATGCTTGCTGCATGCTGCATGCAACAGGCATGGACACTATTAGTGAGAATAACAAGATTGTTTTCCTGCTTGACAATAATTTACCCGCATTATTTTTGTGAACCCGGTCTTGTAATTTTGTAGGAGGGTATGTATTTTTCAAAGGTTTGAATTTTAGAAACTGTCAGTCGATTAAAATGTTATTCTTCGTAATAAGTTTTATGTGAAACAAACAATATGTGGATAAATAATATTTGATTTGTTATTCTATGATATGAATATTCTAACATTAAATTTTATTTGAAACAAAAATCGATGATTTAAATTTCTTCAAAGTAAGTATTCTGCGTATTGATTATTCTATGAAATGATAATATGAGAAACAATTTATGTGAAACAAAATTCGATTAAACAATTAGCGATGAAACAACGCACAACCGTCCTAATCGAATAAAAAGATTATCATCAAAAATTGCTAAGAGGCATCGCGAACAAACCATCCTCAAATATAACTAAACTGCACTGAAATTGCACCATAAATGTTTGATAACTACTTAGCTACAGACAAAACGGCTTAAAACTTATTACATCCCATTTGGACGGCAGAGTTCAATTAATAAAATAAATAGATAGGTATACGCGACGATTTGAAAACCTTCTCGTATTTGTAATCAATAGACTTTAGTTAGTTAGTTGAAACACTATCGTGATCACGTTCGTGGTCATTGGTTCAATTACCTAGACGGGCAAATTGTTATTGGTTTTACGATTTGTGCCCAGTTGATGGCAATAGGCTCGCCTCCTATTAGATGGGACTTAAACATAACTGGCGAAATGTGGGCGTACTATTAGGTACCTAACTACACCTCTACCTAAAACTTCGGGATTACAGGCGTGATGTTATGTAAAATCACTATTTACGGCTAAATACTTCATAAATCGCAGGAACCACTTGACGGTCGGTACACTATTCCTAGAAATCGTAGCAGGGTTTCGTAGCCGCCTACGCGACGCTACGAATTCTAGCGTAGCGTAGTCTACGATGCAGTGTCTACGAGCGTAGTCTTGCTACGTTTAAGCTTTTGCCCGCGGCTCCCGAAACTATAGAAAATTATCCCACAGGAATATATGAAACACGCCTTTGACATTCGGGGTGAATGGAGCTTCCCGTTAGTGAAAGAATTTTCTGAATCGTAAAGAAGTTCCGAAGACTACTCCTTAATATCCAATCTTATACACTTTACCTACTTCTTTATAAGTACTACTTATAAAGAAGTAAAGTGTATAAGATTGGATTAGGTATAGTTTTATAAATATGCCCAATTTCTAGCCGAGACGTGTTTTTGCTGAAATGATGATGATGATGACTTGGTATGTACACAGTAGGCCATGAATTAACTTAAGTAAGATAACGCACACGTGTAAAGACTGCACGGGATCCACATCGCCTTGATTCGGGCCGTTCACCATTCTTTGGATGGAATTCCATATTGTAACTTATACCTTAGAAGTGACGACGAGTTCTCGATCCGGTGCAGTGCGTGTAACACTATGCTAGCTAAGTAGCTTTAAGATGTAAAAGAGAAGAAAGAAAATGCAGATTGTCAATAGCGAAAGTAGCTGTTTCACTATTGACAATCTGCATTTTCTTTCTTGACCTAAATTAATCGATGAACTTAACGATAAATCAGTTTCCTGCTGCTGAAACCTTAATCCTAGGTAAGTTGGCAAATAGAAATTGTACAGGTATGTATAGTACTTACAAACATTATTGGTCATCATCATCTGCTTAGCCTTTTCCCAAACTATCTTGGGGTCGGCTTCCAGTCTAACCGGATGCAGCTGAGTACCAGTATTTTACATGAAGCGACTGCCTATCTGACCTCCACAACCCAGTAACTGGGTAATACGATACCCCTTGGTAAGACTGGATGTCAGACTTTTTGGCTTCTGACTACTCGTAACGACTGTCAAAGATCTACAAATGACAGTCGGCACCAACGGCTTAACGTGCTTTCCGAGGCACGAAGGAAACTCGGAATGTAATTATGGTCACCCATCCACGGACCAACCTCGGCAAGCACGGCTTAACCTTCCAGATCGACCCGTGCGGCTGTCTTTATTTAGCCACGAGCTCCTCCTACAAACATTATTGGTAACACATGTTATCTTGGAATATAATTAAATGAGTATTAAACGGTATTCAACACTGTAGATGATGAAAACTATGTCGTGGCAGGGAACTACTGGACAAGTACTCACTCACATGAAAGTCCCTTCCCTTATGTCGTTTAATACAAACGAAAAGACATTCTTAATTATAAACACAGTAGACATGATAATGACGCATAGCAATGATTTACAAAGTTAGACAAGCCATCTTACTGCCAAAGATAATGAACACGATCAGCACATCTAAACTGCATTCAACAGAATTCATGTCATGTCATCAGTCATCACTGCCATGTTATATTGAACGCAGTTTAGTAAAGCTTATCGCAGTCTTAGTTTCAATGGTTATGTTCGCCCTTAGAGTCCGTACACTTCGTCGTAACCATTCAATCGCACTAATTTCACAATTATCGTCTCATTAACAATTAACATTACTGTTCTTAAAGAGTTACTCATTAATTCATTATTCATACGTGAGTTAATAACTAAGGTGTTCATATTTGTCGAGACGCACAAAGGGACACATACAAATTCCTAACAGACAACAAACATAAACAATATGGATACATAAGTTGATTGTGACATGTAACCGTGCGGCGCGGCGGCGGTGCGCGCCCCCCCCTCGTGGCGACTGGGCCGCCGCGCGACGCAGACTGGCCCGGCCCGGCCCAGACCCACACCCGGCCGGGCGCCGCGCCAAGCGCCAATCCGAGCCCCCGGCCCGCGCCATAGGAGCGCGCGCCGACCGCGGGGCGGGGCCGCTCGAGGGCCGTAACCCGCGCCGGGGGCTCCGGCCGCCACTCTCGCCCCGAGAGCCACTAGAGGCTGAGCCGTCGAGTGGCGTCGAGTGTCGGCCGGTCGGATGTCCGCGGAGGGCGGCGACTACTCGCCGTGTCCGGCGGAGGCGCTGCCGGAACTGAGCGCTGCCGAGCTGGCGATGAGCCTGTCGCCCAAGTCGGCGCTGCTGCAGCAGAACCTGTCCCAGCTGCAGCTCCAGCACTCCACTCCGTTCTCCGTCACGGATATCCTGTCGCCCATAGAGGAGTACCGCAAGCTGGAGTTGGCGAACAATCCGCCGTCGCCGTACAGGTGCGTGGATCGATCGCCGGGAGGGGGGGGCGCCCTCCACCCGCTGATTTTTCGAGTGGCGAAGGTCCCGACGAGAGTGCTTGAGCGTCGTTCGTAGTCGAAGGATATAGTTCTGTGACGTTTGTTTGTGCAGGTATGTTGTGATTAGCGGTCAAGTGGTGTGTGTGCGGTCAACGATGTGCTGTAGGCGCGCGAGCTCGGTCCTCTCGGTCCTACTCGACTCTTGATCGATGTTACTCTACTCGGTTCTCCAAAAATAACGTCTTCATTCATGAATGCTAGTGGACTTAATGTAGCACCCTGAGGGACGCCATCGTTCAGCTCTACGGTTTACAGTCATGCTGGTGGAAGACTACCATTATATGTAGGTATACATTAATAGTGTGTCCGCGGTAATTAGACTCTAGTGTTTGTCAAATATCATCAAGAGAAGCTCTCAGTTCTACTCGTTGACTTAGTCAAAAGATTTCCGAAAAAGTATTTATTTTTATTTTAGGTGGTGATCTTTTTTTCTTGCTTTAAAATTTAAATCAATTTTACTTCAAACCAACAATCAAATAACAGTAACAAATTACTTTCATTGGACATTCAATATGATGATTTTTCATTTAGGCCTACAATAAAAGAAGCCATTATTAAAGTTAGTGACATTGTCATAAAAATTCCAACATTGAAAATTATCCAAAATTAATTTAAAATTAATAGTTTTCTCTGGCATTTATACGGTTACTTTTTGTAAAATAAAAGATAGATATTTTAAAATCTAGTTCATACCGATGGTAATTAAAAATATAACATATCGTTTGATAGTTAAACTAAAAATATTTAGAAGAGTGAAATTCTTTTGTAATACTATTAAATTTACTTTTACGAACACAAACACACATTCACGATGTATCGGAACAAAATATTAACAAAAAATATGGCTTACCTAGATCCGCAAAGTAGTAGACACATAAAATCGTCAGTCTTTCGGTTGAAATGATGATAAATTTGTTAATTTACAATAAAATATCAAACAACAAAACATTACAATAAAATATCATTATTTATAATTTTAATAAACTGTGCAGCGTTATTTGTTTCGTCTTCTATAATTTTTTAAAAGTGTTTGCTTGGGCCTCATCTTGTCTATCAGACATAGTATAGGTGCCAACAATGCATATACATAATTTGTATAATATTGATTTTGTTCTCATCAAAGAAACACATTAAGTATGGAACTTTTTGATAAAGTGTTGTTTTTCATTAATAAAATATTTTTTGGAAATCTAATGAGTTTGGGGACTATCTCCAACATCCAGACTTACAAACTTAACCTCCGTAGAAAACTTAGTAATTACTTCTCCTGATCATCATCAGCTTACACAGTAATTAAGTTAGGCTTTAGTGCTCGTTTCCCTTACATATTTTCACAAACTCCAATACTGTTCCAGAAAAGCCTAATTTTTGCTAAAACCCATGACTAGGAAGAAAAAGTTTTCAGCGACGGAAAGCACAAACGTTGGAAGTAATCGGAAAATATTTGGCAACAAAGTGTCACCAATATTGACTATCATTCATCCGAAATTCCGAACGCACCAAGAAGTGGTTTTAGCAATGGTTCCAAGCAAAAGGGATGATCATTGTTTTCAGTAACTGCCGTTTATTCATTTTTCTTACTTACTTTTAATTAAATATTCCAAAAAAAAAAACATTTAAAAATATAAAATTGTAGCCCACCTCGATATCGGTGTCTTCGACAGAGTCCTAGCTGCCGGCGGTTAAGGCTCCAAAGAGAGGAACCTTCTAACAATACGAGCCGTGTCCAGGAGTACCGTTTTTTTAATCAAGCTCTTGATCCACCTGCCTAACGAGAGCTTCCTCAGTAACTTCTTTGTTGGTCTAAGCATTGGTTTCCATAACCTAAATGACAAAACATCATTTAATATTTCATTAAACTGTGCAATTAGTTCACTGGTTATGTAGGTTAGTACATTTAGCAATGTGGTTTGATATTCTTTCTAATAGATCCCGAAAGAGTTTTCACGAATTGTCCAGGTATAGCAGAAAAAAACAAATATTTTCTATGAAATAAGACATTTAATAGATTTCCGAGAGTCGGGATAGGCGGAAGAAGGGGAAACAATAATTGCCATTTGCTTGCAAGAGGCCATTGCTCGCTCGTCTAGTTCTTAACGTGTCAAAATTGGAAATAACATAATTTTCTTTTTCTATATTTTGTTATTGTTTGTTAAATATTTTGTTTTTGTTTTAACTACAAAACTTCTTACTCTGAAATTAAGTATGATCTACTATTAAAGATTATATCGTTCTGACTGTATCGAATTTAAATCTACCGTAACTGTAAATTATTGACGATAATTTCAAACCATTGCTTATTCACGTGCAAATCAACTTCCTTGTTTAGTCTTTGACATCATGACTGACGTAATTCTATCTAAACATAGAGTATAAAATGTAAGTTTTTTAAAATTTACTTAGTTCAAAGTCTGTTGAATCAATTTTATCTTGCGGTTTGAATAAAAAAAACGTGAAATATCAGTGTCTGGGCGGCTGTAGTGATTATTTAACTACTAAGAAATAATTTGTTTGAATTCGATTAGAGCATTGATACCTAATCTTAATAAGTTAGAGTCGTATTGATCAGTAATGGTATTTTATTTTAAATGTGTATAAAAAGACGTTCTGGAACTTATTCTTTCCCGCGCAGTACTATCTACTTACAAGCATTGCCTGCTAAGATCTACTGCTTATTGAAACATCTTCTGGATGAAGATTTTTCAGTTCAATTTCTTCTTGGGTTGCCTTTATTCTTGGCAACACTTATTAGTATCGGTCATTTCTTTCTTCAGTTTTGCTGGGAAGTTATGGTTTCTTATTTCTTAATTCTTCCCGATAGCAATTTGACCAACCTATCCTTAGGTTGTTAGTGTTACGTCATTTCAATTCTTGATTGGCAACTTTATCCAAAGTCATTATCAACGTTCTCTTACCTTATCCCAATTCATTTGGGTCGGCGCAGCATGTCGTTCTCTTCCATACTTCTCTATTTCTCGTCATCTCCTTAGACACCTCCTTTCTTATATCATCCTTCACATAGTCCATCTATCGTTTCTTTGATCTACCTCTACTCTTCCATCCACATTCATACTGAACTTTATCCGGAGTATGGAAATAATTTAAAATTGAGCAAGAATTGCTAAAATATAAAAGTATAAATATGTAATAGTTAAAATTAATTTGATTAGAGCACCCCATTTTGGGCCTAGACAAGAGGAAATCGCTATTTTTTTTTAATTTTTGGTAGCTTAAGTCATTTTGTCTAGGCGTATGCTATCTTATATGAACTTAGTTATTTACAAGACGATGTCTATAAACAATTTGTTTACTGCAATATCAATACAATTGGCCAATTTTGTGTCCTCGTCTACCACACAAACGAGCTGATTGGTTTGCTTCGATCTAACTAACCGATGATCCTCCGTCGGGAAACCAGATACGTTTTTTTGTCAATTGATCCACATTTTTCCAAATGCAAAAGCAACTGACTGGATGTCCGTCTGCTACCTTTTCATACCTGGATGGATTTGACCATGTCTTGAATATTCTTATATATAATTCTTCATTTAGAATACTTTTCATCCCAGATAGAACTAGAAGAGTTTTAATTGCCCAGAAATTATCCCACGGAATTGCACTGCCGTGGAATAATTTCCGGGCAATTAATACTCTTGTAGTTCTATCCAAGTGGTGTCAGCTTGAAAGTCGATACCAAAATCATAACTATCAATACTTTTAGTAACTCTTTGGTTAAATATTGACGAAGAAACGATCTCTCATAAGGTTATAAGAGAGATTTATTTTAATTTGAAACAAAGCAAGCTTATGAATCGGTGTCTTTATATTTCAACCGTTAATAATTAAAACCGCGTAATTAAAACCGTTTTCCACGTCTGTCTGTGTTTCCGTGTGGTTTTTTCAATTACGCAACGAATCTTAGTGCGGTTTTCACCATCATTTAGAGACTTTATTCCGGAAGGTTAATGCCAGTCTAGTAATATGATATTTGTATGTATAATATTCAATAGAGAGGGTGCAAATTGTGTTAGTTTGTATGGGTGGCTCCGGATCCACGTCACCTCATCTTCATCATTCTCTTGCCCTATCCCAATTAATTTGGGGGATGCGCAGCATGTGTTCTTCTGTCATACTTCTCAATTACCTACTCATCGTCATCTCAGCAGTAACCTAATATAAATCATCGTTCATGCCATCTACGTATTTTAAAAAATACGAAAAAAATACCATTTGAAAGTTAAATTATTCCGGATAGACACAGGCTATTTTTATCAGGGCCCACACGAGCAAACCATGCAAAGAAGAAAGAAATCTTCGTGTTATTTTATTTCGTAATATCAGTACGAAGTGAGGGCCTGTCACTAGTTAATTGAAAGTACATTTTCATCACACTTGCACGTAAACAGTGTCATTACATACAGGTTAACTTGGCTGTAATACCCCATATAAAACCCTAGGGCGGTAAGTATTTTTTTTTTAATTTACAGCACAGCATGACAGCACACAGGTCATGCAAGTTCAAGCAAGGAGTTTACACGCAATTGAAAAATTGTCTTAAAATGTTATCTAAACAGGAATTTCATTCAATCTCGCTACATGTTATTTAGTTACTCAACTAATGTTCTAAAATCTAAATAATCGATAGTTTTTTGTATCAAAATGCGGTTTTTTTTTTTTACTCTTCGTCATGGCTGTATACCTAGGTAAGTATTTGCCTTTAACGTTTCTGAACAAAACATTTGTATAATCTGTGGTGTGGGCAAACAGCCCGCCATCCGCAAATCAGTTCACGTATTTCGTAATAATATGTGCTGACTTGTGTATATTCATAATTATTAACTCGCAAACGTGATGAAAACCATTGTATGTTTCACGGGCGGTACGGGAATTACGAACCTCGACTCAGAAAGCCCTCAGTCTTCGACTTCGGGCTTCTACTAGAGCCTCGATCGTAATTCCTTACTTACCGCCCTTAATACACAATATACTATTTCATCACACTTGCACGTAAACAGTGTCATAACATACAGGTTAACTTGGCTGTAATGCCCCATATAAAACCCTAGGGCGGTAAGTATTTTTTTTTTTAATTTTCATCACACTTGCTCGTAAACAGTGTCATAACATACAGGTGAACTTGGCTGTAATGCCCCATATAAAACCCTAGGGCGGTAAGTAATATTTTTTTAATTTACAGCACCGCTTGACAGCACACAGGTCATGCAAGTTCATCAAGCAAGGAGTTTACACGCAATTGAAAAATTGTCTTAAAATGTTATCTAAACAGGAATTTCATTCAATCTCGCTACATGTTATTTAACTACTCAACTGATGTTCTAAAATCTAAATAATCGATAGTTTTTTGTATCCAAACGTCGAAATTTTTATTTTTTTACACTCCGTCATGGCTGTATATACCTAGGTAAGTATTTTGCCTTTAAAGTTTCTGAACAAAACATTTGTATAATCTGTGGTGTGGGCAAACAGCCCGCCATCCGCAAATCAGTTCACGTATTTCGTAATAATATGTGTGCTGACTTGTGTATATTCATAATTATTAACTCGCAAGTGTGATGAAAAACATTGTATGTTTCACGGGCGGTACGGGAATTACGAACCTCGACTCAGAAAGCCCTCAGTCTTCGACTTCGGGCTTCTACTAGAGCCTCGATCGTAATTCCTTACTTACCGCCCTTAATACACAATATACTATTACAGTTTCAAAATCAACTGTGACAGTTACGCAAGACAAGCTTGACACAGCAGAACGCGCTGCAAACCAACTGCTTTTGTTCCATTTCCAAGAGTACGTACCATGCGCACTAAACATACCAAAAAATGAAAAGTAGGTGACTATACAATTTGACAGCCAGTTGACGATGAGACAACCATTGGATTTAGCCTTTTTATAAACTAAACATTGCATGAGCAAGTGTTTGTTTTGTCTATGGAGTGGTTCACACATTCACACCTACAGATTTTTCCGCTACTGATGAATAAACACTGCTTTACATGACAAATATACGGCCATTATGTTATTTTATGCCGTGGTAAAGTTTGGGAAGTGGGAAAGTGATAGTGATTATAAACTTCAACATTGGACGTGCTGTGACTTGTGAAGCGATTTTAGAACTGCATTTGAGTAAGAATTTTTGGAAGTCATCTTTGTTGTGAGGTGATTAATCAGAGTTCGCAAATGCTGAGGTTTATGAAAAGTATAATACAAAACGTAGAAATGTTTTAGTGTTAGATAGGTAAACTCAATACAAATACATAGGACCGTTGATCCGCTGTTAATGATGAAGAAGAATGTCGTGTGTTTAAAATATAGGTTTATAATGCGATTTAGGTATCATCTTCAGTGCCTACATTCTATGATCATCTAGCCAAATGAGAACAGGAACGATTTCAGTTACAATGAATCCATTTTGACTTTATACTAAAATTGACTTTGATACCTTTTGACTTCTAAAGTTCTCAATATTGTGTAGGTACAAATGTTGTGGATTTAACTTCAAAGTTTATTTCTGCCCTCCCAATTTCACAGGTAGGTCCAAAGTACTAATCAAATTACCGCGAAACCAATTAAAACTTACATAACACGCTAAATTGAAAGATAACAATCTTAAAATCAAATTTAAATTAACTCCAATTACGGTAGCAACCAACTAAAACGTTTCGCGCCATAATTTCCCGCCCTGTCAAAACTCAATTTGTCAAACCAAACATCGTAATGGCGGCTCTGGGGGTGTACCATAGACAAGGATATATTTACCAATTAGAATGATCGATTTAATCGTTATTTTGTGAAAGTTAAGGTTTAAAATTGCTTGTAAATTGTTTATCTTGACGCAGGGATGGTTCGATAGGGAGATTAAATTGTGTAAATAGGGATTAGGCAGATAAGCTCGGTATTGTTTGAGAGTGACGCGTTGGCGCCTCGTCGGGTAACGGTTAAGAGATCTGCGTGTGGCAGATTTGGGTCAAATCTGTTTTGTTTGAATTTAATCTTTTAGATAATTCTTAGAAAAAAAAAAGTAGGAAGTTCCTAATGCCGGAAGAAAGGGTTGTTCGGAATATTGTTTTGTTTTTCTGGTTTTGTGTTTTAGCGCAGACATTTCTTGTCGTTTTACTGAAGCAGCAAGAACGAGAATATCTTTTCTTTTTTTTCCCACATGCTTTTTAAAGATTTGATTTGTTTTGTTTGGTTAACTAACTTACTCCTTTGCATTTTTGATCCTCGTACGTAATTAAATTTGAATTTTGGGAACAAGTCCATTCAAGCAGTAGCCCATGAGTGTGATGTAAGGAAGAAGCAAAGTAAAGTAGAGCATACTATGTTCCTAAGATATAATATAAGTATAAGGTGTTCCTCTTCGTCATACAACTTAAGTAATTTTTGTCATCTTACTTTATTCTTCCTGGAAATCACACGGACTGCGTTGCAGACTATCTATCATTCAGGAAAATTGATTTGCTTAGCAGATTGAAACACAACGAAATAGAATGACAGTTTTCGTAAGAATTTACGTAAAAATAAGCAACTCTAACGAAAGAGACGTGGAAGAAGCAGATAACGATAAGACCTTTGCAATGCAGCAGTAAAACACGGACTCATAGACGAAGTTGTTCCATTTGCTAAGCAATTATAATTTCCCCTGACATTACTCGTCTTTTCCTCGGTTTAACGTCTCTCTTCCTTTCAGATCGAACTCATCAGGCAGCAGCATTAACTCCCCGCTGGGGCCTTCTTGCGGCATGGCGGCCAACCCGTACGGAGTGCCGCTGTATGGCGGCGCCCCGGTCCAGGGGTATGGCTGTGCCCCATCGGACCTGCCCCACTATGGAGACATGAGAGGCGCTGGCTGGTACCCCGCGTCTAACGACCCCAGGTTTGCCAGTGAGTCGGCGATATTATTTACAGCAACGTTTTATTTAAATGTGTGTTAATTTTTATGAAGAATTTGACCTCCCGTTGCTTCTTTGCTAATTAACCAAGAATCTTTTCAAACCTTCATTTGAACAGTCAAAACCGTGATCAAATTCGAAGTAGCAAGCAATTTTTTTTCAATATTTAAGCATGAAATCTTGACATGTTAACTTCACGGGACCACTCAAATTACTGCGTGACATACTTTTATTTTTAGTTTTTCTGATCTAGAAAGGAATATTTCCTATTCTGCAGAAGTATTTTGCACAGTAAATAGCCTACGTAAATAGATTGAGTTTGTTGCACGACAGAATACGTAAGCCGTGCGACGGGAATAGGGAAGGAGGCGCGGAGCCGACTCAAACGTGAACATGAAACAATATTTAATTTTCCTCCTAGATAGTTATTCGATTAAATAGGTAGGACTTTACTCTCTTTATACTTAATGAATTCTTAGTAAGTAACCTAGAGCAAAGTGAAAAACGTTATATTATAGAACTGGAACTCGCAAATGTCACATAAGTAGCTGCTGAAAGCACAAATACCCGTTTTTGTTAGAAAACTTTGAAGCTATAGATCGAGATTACCCTCCGAAACTAAAGTATCACCGACATCATTGTGTTCTCTGCCAATTTCGTTTTGGAATTAAATCCGAGGTTACAACTATATCGTCGATATACTCAAAAATCTTAAAAAAACCACAGCCTTACAACTTCACCAAGGCTCAAGTAAATCATACTATTAACGCATTACAACAAATTGACGAGTAGTACCTAATTCAAGATGGCGGATGGGTTGGCGCATGCGCGTAGCGAGCTCCGCCGCGCCGCGCCGGCACGTGAGCGCGTCGGGTAACAAACGCCAATTTGATGTAACCTGATGCGTTTAACTAATTCGGTATTTATCGGAGAACTGATATGGATGGTGTTTCACTGTTCAAGTAGGATGGGGCTGCTTAGGAATATGATATTGTGATTCGCTGGGCAGTGGTATAGGTAGAAAGGCGGCTTTAGAAGAATTTTTAGGCCAATTCTTTGGCCAAAAAAGAGCAAACCATGACACAAGACCACAAGATGGTGTTTATTATACTTACTTTTCTTTTCCGAAATGATTAACTTGTAGGTAAGCTTATTTGATTCATTTAATATATTTTTAAGAAATACATTGTTTCCAAGATTTCATCATCTACATTTTTGAATTCTGCATATTTTTTAATTATAAATCTTCTTTATCATTAAAGGAACATTTTGGTTTCACATTCAAACTTCAGCTATCAACTACTTAATTTAGATCTCGAATTTGTTTATGTGCGATATCATCAAGCCCTCTTCTCCAATAGGTAAACCATAAATTTCGAACCCGTTAGCTTCTTGATTACCAAAATAAAACTGTCTCAGATTGCGAGTTGGCAGAGTAAACACCATTAACGGTCGGTGACAAAAAAACCGAGCTACGTGCTCAGCTACCAAGCCTCCATCTTACTCCTAGATCAAACGTCATTTGTGACAGAGGCGTCAATGCATTCAAACATCGGTTTACTTTACCGGGCCGTGCGTTATATTATATTAGGCTGGTTCTTCGACTGACTCATTTAAAACGCAGCCTAGCATACATTTAGTCTAGGTTCTGTTGTAAATTTTGCAACAATATAGTATTCTTTTTCGTTCCTTTGCAGTAATGTTTTTCGAAGTACCTATGGTTTTCGCGTTTTCAGTCGTAGGTACTCTATTGTGTGAAAGTTTAAATGAGAATGGTAATTATTTTGCGAGTTGATTTAATGAATGGAGAGTTAATACTGGGTGGTATTATACTAAAAAGCCATTTTGTAATACACAATAATTACCATATAGTTATTAATGTAGTATTCCGCACTCTTCACTGTTACTAGAACGGGTAACAAATGTAAGTTGGTCAGCCAATTAAGAATTTCAAGTCGTGTCGTGAGATATGATAATCTCAACCTTGTTTTTAGTCGTGCACTGGCTCCTTTATCAGAACGGATAATCCCATCTCCTCTATAATCTATGGCTCAAAGGTAATTCGATATAGCAACGGGAGCGCTTACCATGGCGCAGGTGCATAGAGTATCCCCTGATGAAATACACAGACTAGTATTTATATTACTACCATTTGTTTACTACCTCATCTTCAGAATCTCCCTTTTTCTCGGGATCGTGGCCCGTGGCTTATTTGTTAACGGTTATGTAGATTACAAGCCGTATTTTATTTATTTTAATGTTTTTCCAAGAATGAGGTACTTGGTTAAAATTTGTTTTATCATAAGAAGTGTCTTGCGTAAGTGGTGCTGGGGATTATTTTCGTGCTACTGCGTTTAGGACGTGTCTCTTTTGAAAATCCATGTGAGCCGACAAAAAATCAATTGAGCTTCGTTCATATGAAAATGAAATGGTCAGGAAAGTTAATTTATATGAAACTAGCTTCTGCCCACAGCTTCGCCGGCGTTTTTTCGGTAATTGTCCCGCGGGATCACACTACCGGGATAAAAAGTATCCTATGTGCTATTCCAGACTATAATTATATTATTCTATTATTATAGATCTATCCCTGTGCCAACTTTTATCCAGATCCATTCAGTAGTTTTTACGTGAAAGAGTAACAAACATCCATCCATCCATCCATCCAAACTTACAAACTTTCGCGTTTATAATATTAGTAGGATTGACACACAATGTCTATTTTCAGTGATAGATCATAATAACGGGCAAAGTATACCTACAGTTGTGATTTCAACACGCAACCGTTACGTCGGTTCCGAGGAGTTTTACAATTGAATAATTATCTTAAGTATTTAAATGAGTTTTGTCTAAGTCTTCATTTTCTTAGTCTAAGATAATGAAGATTGACTGAAGTAAAATATTGTCATTGACAATGAATTTATTATTTAATAAATAAATCAATGCTAACGTTGACACAATCATGACGATACTTATTAAACTAACACAATCCCTCTATGTACTCATACATAGGGTACGTATTGCAAAATTGCAAGGTTATTTTATTGAAATGGATTAAATATTTATATATTCAACAGTTGCATTAATTCAGAACCTAAAACTTGATGAAAAATTGAGTATGCACGAGGCTCTTCTAATCTTTGCTTGTCAATGTAGATGGACTTGATTTGTTATTGGCATTCGGTCACCAATTCACGATTTCTACGATAACTGAAAGTTCGGGTGATACTACTCATCATCTGCCTAGCCTTTTTTTAACCTTTTTCCCAAACTATGTTGGGGTCGGCTTCCAGTCTAACCGAATGCAGCTGAGTACTAGTATTTTACATGAAGCGACTGCCTATCTGACCTCCACAACCCAGTAACTGGGTAATACGATACCCCTTGGTAAGACTGGATATCAGACTTTTGGCTTCTGACTACTCGTAATGACTGTCAAATATCTACAAATATATAAATATATCGGGTGATACTACTGCTACTGGGAAAAAAAATAAAAATCTATGTAAATCCATCCATGAATACATCCAAATATCTAAGTATACTTAGTTTTTTGATGGATTTAGACTGGTTTTAGACTGTGAAGGTTTTTAAAATAAGAGAATAAGGTCTTTGAGCTTTCCTATAAACTACTTCTAAAACTAACATTAGTCAGTCTCAGTTGACAGTGATCGCAACAAGACACCACTTGAAGTGTGGAACGGTAGACAAAGCAGAGCATAGACAATCGGTAATTTAATCTAAACTCTGTAGAAAAGCCAGTAGTTGACGACAGAAAGTGTAAATAGCACAGCTTTACCGTTCGTTGAAGAGTAACTTGGAGATAGGGAAGGGAAAGTATGGGGAGCATATGATTTGTCAAAAATAAAGACAAATGCTACACGAATAATATAATTTTGATTATTAGAATAATCGTTCGTCTAGCATTTGTTTGGCTGGTCCAATTCCAGTCGCCGAAAAAGACAAAAAAGCAATGATAAACTAATTCAAGAAAAACTAAATAATCAAACGAGTTTTAAAGGTTAATATTGTGCTTCGTATACTTAAACACCAAAGTAGAAGCATGAGAGTTAATTTATGAATAAAAAATTGAGATTATAATTTGATAAAACTCGAAATGATTAGATAAAAAATAATTTCAAATAATATTACTAGCTAATATGCAAAAGCTACTTAAGAATATATCGCTAACAGAAAATAAAACGAGCAAAAGATTTCAAATGTCTTCTCAATGTATTCACTGAAATAATTGAGCGTGGGTCGTAATGGTCGTAAATTGTGCCGATCTAGTTGTTATAGGTGGGATTTTAGCCGTTCAATAATCTATTCAAGTATTGTTCACCCATAAAAAATACCTAAATTATTCGGCTGTTACTTCACTGTTTGTTTTTACATCTAACTTATGTCAAATAAAATGGTTATAGCTGTGCAATTTTATCCCCTGACAAAGAATTTCAAAGAGTTGCACCAAATCTCATAAGTGCGGCTTTCAACCGTAGATTATATAGCCCCGAATACAATAAAATTAATCGCTCACAATAACAATAAAAAAACAATACCAACGAAACAAAACCAACAACTCGTTGAACAAAATTTACAAATAATTTAACACAATAATACATCACGCTTCCGCACATACGAGTATCTTTGAACAGAGATTAAAACGGTAAACTGTCGAGTGATGTCCAGCGGACAAAAAACATCAAGAATACCCACCGAATTATTGTAAAAAAAAAAGATTAAAGATGGTCCGAGGAACGAGCCCTGAGGCACGCCTGTCGTCCGCCGTACCTGTTGTACTAGGGAGCTGTGTAGACAGACAAAATAAGCAATTCCATTTGATCGGGCCCATATTTGCCCACCACTAGAGTCTTGACTGAGTAAACACTAGGCCTCACGACCGCAAATAGCGTGATGTCGGTGCATTCGAAGGCTCCAGCAGAGTCAGGAGAAATTATTTTAGTTTATGGTAATGAATATGGTAATTGGTGTTCGATACTTGTGTTCTTGCTTAGTGTGAAAGGTAGTTTGTAAATGTCGGATAAATACAGTAACTTGCGTGTTTACATAATGCTGAGGACGTCAAATACTTGTACAAAAAATATTTATTTAACGTGAAGAGTAGATGTGAAAAGCAAGTAGACACCTATTTTACTTTGTTCTCATTCTATCTCTCTCTTCTCTCCAAGCAGCAGTATTTATAGGTACTTGAAATAAAAATTCGGCACTCCGTTATAGGTCATGGAGTCAATGGATTTTTTTGCACTACGAACTAAAAAAAAAATCTCGTGCACCCTATCAAATGCTAGAGTTAAAGTGGATGAAAAAATCTCCACACAGTTTTCAACCACCCGATCCACAGCATTTTTCAAGTGTTGCGACACATCAAACGTACCCAGTACCCACGGTCAGCGGTAAATTAAAATTGCCGCGGGGAAAAAATAAGTGTGTGACACACTTAGTTTCCATGCAGGCGCGCCTAATGCGGGCCGAGTGGCCGCGTCACCGCCAGCCGGCCGCAGTTTATCTTCCTTAGTGTGGCAACACTGAGGGAAATAGCCGCGGAAATGTTTGCTATTTCATTTCCCTCCATCTTTGTTGGTTTGTTTACCTTTAGAAATGGTTCCGTTTCTGCTGGACAGGAGATGAGATGGTAATATTGTTGGGTCAGTCTGTGAATTCACTTGGGGAATTCGTTAGTTTTTACAAAAGACTACTTTTCCTTGGTTGCCGACCTATGTATTTCATATTTTGTTACTTTTGTGAGGAACAAACAAGTAGGTAAACTTGGAAACAGCTGTCCATTCCATAAAGATATATAGGCTTTCGTAAGGTTTTCACGTAAGTTAGAAAAAACATGAACTCGTGCCCAAAATCTCTGTATAAACATACTTCAATAATTAACCACAATAATTAGCGACCGATTGTCTCAGCCTACTCTGCCTAATTGGGCGTAACGATGCGCAAACATGAAACCGGATCACTAAACGTCCAAACTGATTAATCAATCTACCAAACTACCAAGTTTTACTTCAAAAATTAAACGCAACTAAAAAGTATGTAATACCAATCCACCTCATTTTCCGATCGGCCGCCTACGATAAGATCCTCTCTATTTTGACAGCACACCCGGTTGGGGTTGCAACAATGGTCCTATTATTGTCAATGTTTATCCACGCACAATTTGCTCGCGTTTATATAGCGTTGGCAACGTTTTCTGTAAGGGGGCCATCAGATGCATATGTATGTCGAATTTTAATGCGATTATTATGAACTGTTGCAGATAGTTCATGGGGATTATGAGCGTTTTAATGATGGATTATTTTTGGTCTATCTGGATGATTTTGTTATGCTTAATTCTCAAATTCAAACAAAAAATCATGATGCGCAAATTCCCGGCCGAGCCATTTGATGCTTCTTTCCAGTTATTTTTATATCATGATATTGGGTATTGTTTGACTTGCTTTTAAAGTTCACTCAAAGTTCATTGTGGGTCACGTTACGTTACAGGTAAAAGATTATTTAATTGAATAAGAATTATTTATCTAAACGATTCCTAGAATCAACCAAAAACAAATCCAACCTATAACACAGATCTCACAATTTTACTTTCAAATTCAAACACACGACCCCTCGCTCGCAAAATCCATTAGTTGTTAGCAAATATTGACCCGACCGTGACGCGGGCGCACGGGCCGAGCATTGTCGACGGTAGCCGAAGTGGCCCGAACACGTCCGAGCTCAATATGTATGCACCATACCTTTACGCTGATTTGAATTCTTAGTGCTTCAGCAAACATCATGATTATTGTGATTCTTCTTATCAAAATTGAGATTCCTTGTTTTTAACTTTAATTTACATATTTATGTTTAGTTATGTCAGGTTTCAATGGTTGTTAAAAGCATGGAGGATCCTTAGTTTTTTAAACAGTGATTGTTTCTTTTAAGACTAGCCTAGTAGTAAAACTAGTTGTAGGTATTAGTATATTTAATAGTATCGGTTTCATCGTCTTATTCAATTTTGCAAAAAAGGCCAATATTATTACTGATCTGAACTACATGCACGAAATGTCCAGTTCTATCAGACAACGCGAAATATATTTCTTCCCCATTCTCTTCCCAATAATTTATTCAATTAGTCATTTGCCGAACGAGTGTGGCAAACAAAATTCTGTACCTTGTCACACTAACCGTTTTACTTACATAACGCACAAGTGTTATATTCTCAAGTTTGAAGGTAGCTTGAAGACAAACATTCAAGATACACAAATAAAAATATCTTATTATGTACCAATAAGAAGGTGTTACATAATGTATCCGAAGACGAAAAGGTCAATTTGTCACGGCTGGTAGAAATGCAAACGGTTTGTGGTGTTTATGTAATTCATGCTTCACGTAGAACGGATGTGGAATCAAAGATACCTACTGATGTAGTACTTGCAAGTGTTACAATTTGCTATATGTCTAGTTGTCTTCACAACTCTCTTACTGGACTTACTGGGTAACAAGATACTTAGAATGCGGCAAGGCAATTAAGTGGACAGATGATCTTATTAAAACGGCGGTAAAAAACTGAATAGCCACGATACCAAACTGCCAAAACTTGAGAGATTTGAAAGAGACCTACACCCAACATTGCGAGGTCAAAGAATGAAGAAGATATAGAGAGAGAAATCATTAAACAAACAAACAAACTAAGAACAGGCAACAACACATTCAGTGATTGACCAAATTCACCTCCAAAATAATCAGGAACTCAAAAGCAATAATAACTTCACATAAAGCGAACCCGCTTTACTTCGTCCATTAAAACTTTACTGAATTTTCAACTAGGATTGTTTAGTTGGTAATTACTTGTGGTCAGTTGCCGTCAGACGCACGCCCGCTGCCCCCTCGAGTCGCCCCCAGCTTCTAGTTGGGGCCAATTTCACGCCAATCGTGTCATCAAATGCACGCGTTAAAGCCAAGTGTCCGTTTCGTGCAACTATTTATTTTTCTTCTGACTTTGCGGGTAGAATGATAATTGGGGGAAATGGAAGCGAAATGGTTTGGCTTGGTGCCTTATGTGCTGTTTGATCTTGTGGATATAACTACGTATGTACAGTGTAATTTTGTTTAATTTTTCCGGTAGGGTTATATATAGTAACACAATAGCATTGCGAAAGCTATTGTGTTAACATTCATTGCGTTTTCATGATGCCCACCGTACAAACTTTTTGAAAACATTCAAGTATAAAACCATTTATTACGAATTTCCTTCGAAATCTTTTGGAATACGATAGTGTAGAGTGTTACGGTATGTTGCGGGTTTCTCAAGAACACGGATGACGGTAGACTGGAAAAAAACAGAAGTACTAGCTAAAATAAAGCTTTAGAAATTAGACAACTGGGTTTTCTGAATGTTTCCTGACAATTGAACTCAGTCTACTTCGACATTCTGCTACCTATTCAAATACCTACAGCAGTTCCAGCGCTTAATTTTGACACACATTTTCTACCATTCAAAAATAATAATTTAAAAAGCAACACTGGCCCGACGCTACTCGGCCGTAAAAATAGTTTCGTTTACGACGACATATTTTGACGCCCCAGCGTCCCTCGTCGTGGCCAGCCCCTGGTTCAATTACCGACGTATTTGTTGTCAAAATATATGCACATCTCTGTCCGACCTCTGTCACATCCGGGGACATGGGTGTGAATGTATTTTTAGGAAATTTTAAGGTCTTCTTTGCACCGAGGTGGTGCGCTGCCCGATGAAATTTGGCAGAATAGGTACCTTGTTTACACATGCAATTGGCAGAACTTTGTGAAGTAGACTGTAGGAGAAGTAACTTTGTCGTGTGTATTTGCCGTGTCTATCTTGCTGTTGTTGCTTTTACAACTTCTTTAAATAAAGGTATAGATAAAACACAGAGTAAATTCGAACAATACTCATTTTTAAGACTTTATTTCATTCTCTCACTCATTGTTCTTGTTGCAAAAATTTAAAAAAAATCGTTAGGATTTTTGTATTTGAGTTTTAATATACGTTACGTCAAAGTCGCGTGTTCGTTTTAGGGCCGCTGAGCCTTGTCAGTTGTGTGTGTACAAAAAGAATAATATTAAAAACCTAAATTTTCTTATTACAACAGAAGCGCTGACCACTACCAAACAGCCCTACAAAATCGATCAATTAAAATAAAATCAAGATCACATTGAACTATCTTCGAAAGCTATTCAGACATGTTTGTAAACATCCCTTTACGTGTCATTAAACGATTCAATTGGGATCTAAAAAAGCGCCTATTCTTCCGCCATGGAAATAGCACTACGTTTCGATTAAACCAAAGATCGACAGATAACTAAAATGTCCGGTGGTCTATTGAAAACACAAAGGAGGTTTGAAACGAGCGGGTACTAGCAGTTTTTTGGGGTATCGTATGAAAAAACAGTGTTTTTTTTAATACCGATGCCTTTGCTCTACTAGCACAAATCATAAGTCATTTATTTTATAAACTAGGCTGAAGATCAGCACTTTTTGATCCCCTACAACGTACACCCTTCGCCACTTCTTAGTGTTTTAGCTGGGACGAAGTGCCGGAACAAACCGAGCAAAATCTCATAATTCTCTATAAGAGGCCTCTTAAATTTCGGCATTACGCTAATTTTACTATTTACTTAAAATGCATGTAACTAAACTACAAAAGGACCAGTTAAACTGTTAGGGATGAATTGCTGAACAACTGTTTATACCGGACACTGAAAGATTGCAAAGTATTGTCTCTGGCAGTGTCCAAAATTCGGGAGCTGCATCTGCAATTTTCCCCGCACCAGTTTGAATGAGCCTTTTTAATAGGTTCGTCTTCCTTATTACTTTATTAAATCAGGCACAGAACCCACAAACTCACAGCTTGCACCAATTTCATCGATGAGGCAAAGATATCGCACAATACAGCCACACACGCACAATGGAGTAAGACAGAATGGGGAGCAATATTTTATTGAAAGACCCTTTTCGTCGAGTGTTGTGTAAATACGCGGCGGATTCGGCGTGTAATGTGCGGGGTATTGCCGCCGAAATGCTGATGTGCCGAGTTGCCGACCTTAGCGAATGTCTGTCAGCCTTTGTTGGTGGAAGAATTGTAATTATATTTTGTACCTTGGGACATTGGGATAGGTATAGAAAAAGTTTAGCTTTCGATCAGCGTTTTTTTGAACTTGTCTGGCCCTTTTTTTTTAAAGTCCATTTATCTGATGCTCCTCACAATAACTTGACTAAGATTACTTCTGTAATTTAAAAGAGACTATTTTGGTGAGACTGTCTCGGTACATAGTGTTTTTGAAAACTACAGAAATAAATATTAATCTTTTATAACTTTGGAAGAGTCGTATCAGCCTGTCAGTCAAACCTGTATGATGTTCTTTTTCTAGAAGTCTAAATTCACATGGAAAATTCTAGCTACGACGAGTATGTAGAAGTAGTGACTAGAATTTTCTGTCCCAACGTCGCGACAGTTTTTAACTATTTCAGTGTCATTATTTTATTGAACACAGTTCCGTGTTTTAAGGGTCGTCGAACGCGAGTTGGTAGCCAATTGTCAAGATGGCGGATGGTCGCAATCATTTGTTTTGGTCACTGTCCCTTGTAGTTACATTGTTTGTTTAGACTAGAATGGTAGGGTGCGCAAATGCCTACTGGTTTTTATAATTATAATACATTTATTTGTCAGAATATTGTTACAAAGTTGTTACTTGTTTATAAAAGTTCATAATATTCTGCCGTTTCCGGCGTAAAAATACATTTTCAGGGTTTTCGTTAGTTTTAAGAGTACATTGATTTAAATAAATTTGGATAACATTCAAATTAAATAAATATTGGTCAAATAGGTATGAAATGTCAAAAAGGTTATATTAGAAATGTCAAAGTGAATGTAATTATTTCATAATATTTAGGTCAACTTTTCATTCATAAAATCATTAGACGAGTAGTAGCATTTATTTAAGAGATAATCGAATAATTTACATTTAAATGTCCTAAAGTTAAGAGTTTTAAAACAATCTGGTAGTTTATTATAAATTTTGGTCGCCATACAAAATACATTATTATTATACGGACGACGAAGCTACAGTATTATGTAAATGTACACGACGTAAATGTTTTGTAAAATATATAAGTTGAGGTTTAAATACATTATTAGAAAATAGTTTATTATTTTGTCTAGGTACACGAAGCATGTGAACTTTGCGGCTAGGTCGGGATACAAGGTCATTACACATTTTACATAGTTGCGTCCGGTTAGACTAGAAGCCAACTCCAACACATTTGGGAAAAGGTTAAGCAGATAATGACGTTGTAGTTGTGTGTTCAAGTAAACGGAGAATCATGTGGCGATCCGAAAGTAAAAATCTGTGGAAGTATATTACGCTGGTAAATATTTCTATTATATTTTGGTTACGAGCGTAAACCTCTCGTAAGCGTAAGCTCTCATGTAGTTTAAGAAATAAGGAAGGCCAAGAGACGTCGTGACATCTACACAATATTCTTAGTAATGTTGTGCCAGAAAACAAAGCTCACAAAGTTATGGTGTGTATCTGATCTTGAGCGTAGAGAACTATATTACTTATATTATTCGTAAAGACATTAAGACATTTGTTTCTTAGTAACATCACCACTTCGCCAGCTTTTTGCACTGTAAAATTTTGCAATACTGAGATGGATTTACGTTTTTCTCGAAATAAAATAAGTACTAAAATAAAACCTTGTAATAAATGATAAAAACATTTAAACATAATTGTATGTTCTCAAAGTGACTAAAATACGTTGCAAAGCTAGTAGCGCGGGAAACCACGTCTAGTGTCATTAGGAAAATGGCGGGCGCCAGCTTAAATGTTGCCAGCACTAAGAGATTAATTTCTACCGCGAGAAAGTATTAATTTTTATTTTTACGCTACTCCCCTTTTATAATTTGCAAGGATGGTTAAAATGTTATTAAAATGATGCAGTTGTTTCGTTTTTAAGTATTATGAACATGATTTAAATTATAAGCTTTATGAATTTTACGTATGGAACACTAGGTATACTTAAATAAAATTAATTTAACCCTACTTACCTGAGGTAGGGCTAAATTCCAGTGTGACCTATTAAATAAACTCTTAGGTTTGTTTTTAATTTGGTTACAATTATGGCTAAATGAATGCCTTAATAAAAGCGGGTCGTTTTTATTTTCAGTGCTCGGCAAAGTGCCTATGAATATCTAACAGCGCACTTTTATATAGGTGTCTTCGAGTGATATACTTACAGTATATATTGTAGTAAGTAGTTTTTATATAATGTTTCTAGCTGTTGGGTGCGACCCAACAACTAGGAACATTATGATAAAAACTACAAAAAATGCATAAAATAAGCTATGTATTTCCGATTTTATTAAAACTTTACGTTTCGGTTCAGACTTAGGTAATTAATATTCCAAATAATTTAAGCACAAAAATTATAGTCCAAATAGTAAACGAAATAATAAAACTTTTCAATCTAACCTCAGCAAAGTTATTCAAGTAATTAATTAATACAAAAGTTTGCCAAAGACAAACGCTTTCAGTTCTAAAAGACCTTCATTATGAAAAGCTGAAAATTCTATGCTAACTTAACTTAGCTTTAAAGGGTGAGAACCTAATTAATTCTTGTTAATTGCTCGCGAATCTTATAAAGGGATTAGCAATTGGGCATTTTATGATTAAACCATACTCTCATACTAAGTTACAAATACTAAAAATTGTTGTTGAGTATCAACCGACACACAAACGGACTACGTTTGCGTGTCGGTTGGTACTGACAGTACTCACCTTAACGGGTGAACGGAATAACCAATATGACCATGCCAATATTTCAATTAGGCCATCAACAGGCCATCATCATTTACATTACCAATTTGGTAAGCGTCATCATTAGGAGTCCACAGCCGAGAACAATAGTAATTGAACTTCGAATTTTAGTAGATCTTAATCCTAATAAATCTGAGATACTGTTCAATTTTCGTCTATAATACAGCATAATACATCCCCAAAATATCTACTCCATGCTTTAGCTCCATTAATTTGGTAGCCTCTACACACTAAGCCAGCGTACGCCTTCAGTAGACATGCTGCCGAAATGCTTGCTCGCCAGAACGGTGGCTTTGGTGTGTAGAGTCCATTACAAAATACCTAACTTAAAGTTTCTCTATAATTTAGCTTAGTAGATCCAAGTGTGCGTATCTGAGCGGCTGCTTTAGTTTCCAGGCTTATGACGTCGACGTCTGGCGGGATGGGCCACGTCAACAACATGGGTGGCCTGGCCGCGTGCGCCGGCCCTGACTCCAAGCCTATGCAGTTCCCTCTCGCACAGAGGAGGAAGAGAAGAGTGCTGTTCACTCAGGCGCAGGTGAGTCCAACGAGCGTTTATTATTAAGTACTTATGTTACTGTGGTACACTTTTGCCCTAGATCGAAATAATTGGAAGTCAAAGGGAGTGAGGCTTTTGCCTAGCAGGCTAACAGTATCAATATATTACTGTCCCATCAGGAACATCTACTTCAAATTCGTAGACCCTAGTATATTGTGCCACAGATAGGCGGCGCGCCAATGTCGCGCGGGTTTCGTGGCACGCTGGGCAGCAGGCACTGCCAGCTTGCCAACCAGCCGCTGGTGATGCCTGTGTTTTCATTAATTCTGACTGGTTTCGTTAGTTTTGTGGTTTCAAGCGCGACTGCTGTACAAGAGGCCTTACGTTCGATTCCCGGGTCAGGCAAAGAGTTATTGGTTTCGATCTGTGCCCGTTTGGTGGCAATAGAATCGTCTTCAATGGACTTTTATAAGACATTTGCTCGTAAAGGGTCTCTTATTGCACCAAGTTCAGTATCGTAATGTATCACATTACGCACTAGTGCGGTAATGTAAAGTAAACCGCACGGCTTTATTATCATAATGCTCCGTCTAAAACGAACGGTACTTTTTTAAATCTTAACAAAGAGTTTTTATGTCAGAAAAGTGGTCAACATTTTATGAATAAAATTAACTTGGGAGATAAAATATAATAAATAAACATTTAATTCTTTAATTTAATCAATTTTGACCATAAATTACAACCATTTATCTTTAAAAAAACACAAAAATATTAATTTACTTTATTAGTAATACTGGCTGTTTCTGTGACCTTGCCTTAAAAAAAAAGCGCTAATGTGCGCGCATCGCTAATTTCATAATTTGTGAACAAGTAAAAATTATTCCGCGCGCTTTTTCTTTTCGCTGTTTTGTTTTTATTTGAAAATGTCGTCCGTGTTTTATTTATTTCCTCGCAAATATGTTATAAAACGTCGTATGACATACGTGCGCTTTGATAATTACAGCCTCTGCTTTCTTGTTAGCAATATCGCCTCGGCTGTAATTTTCAACTTACCGCACTTATATCATAATGTACTATAACATAACTGGCAAAATGTGGGTGTATACACGTCTGCCTAGTTCTTTGGTGATTACATGCGTGATTTTGTGTCATGTAATTACTTTTCATCCCGGCAGTTCGTGTCCGTGGATTTATTTCTGACCTCAACTTGGGTGAAGCCAAGGGCAAAAGGTAGCTCGCCAGCTATAAGTAAACCCAAGTGAACAGAATTGCTTAAGTCAAATTTTCAGCAATTTCTTTCATTTTCGGCAATATTATTACTTACCAAAAATAGGGACCTTATAGTATCTGCCTACTACAGACACTCTATACTCACACTTATCATCCATATTCATACTTTTATTGGTTTTACATTAGCATATTACCAATCATTTCGTTTTTATAAATATTTTCTTTATATCCTTTGTTGTGACATGTTTACTTCAAATTTGTCAGATGTCATTTACTTTTATTTTTGATTCTTACCAGCCAAACTCTCTATGAAGGTTTCATTTAGATTATATATTACTAAAAATTATTATCATCAATTCGTTAGTTCAATTGTTGTATTTTATAATTAATTGCGAATATTTGCTGTGTAAAGATATTCTGAGTTATATTTATAAAAATATTATGCGCAAGGTTTTTGACCAATTGCTACTGGCTGCTTTGAATACTGGCAGGTTGCGTCTTACTAGAGCGCAGCAGTTTTGAATCTGAAAAAGAAAATTGGAAGAAAAGAAACGGAAGATCAGGGTATAAAAGGGATTTCTGACGGATGCCCTGGTTCTAGTCTGGAGTTAAGAGTCGGTTCAGTCTGGACACGAGAAATCAGTATAGTCTAAAATCAAGAAAACAGCTAAGTCTAGTTTGGAGTCAAGATCTGTCATATCTTGAGTTTTGAGCACAGCCTGGTGGAGTCAAAGAGCGGCCTTCGTTTAGTGCTGCCGTGGCTGTTGCTAACTGTCTGCTGGAAGCTGCTTTGCGAACTGACGAGCCTGGCACTGGGGCTCATTACCTGTCTGCTGGAAGCTGCTCTTCGAGCTGACGAGCCTGGCATTGGGCGGTACGTGTCTGCTGGTGGGTCCTACCAAATCGCCCTGCATCAAGTTCGTCGTGGTCAAGCTCATCTTAATCAAGCCAGCTTTCTACGACTGCAAGTTTGTCTTCAGTTACTATCACGCTCAGAGATTTGCGGAGATATTTAAAACGTTCTCGGTTAACCTGCCCTTCACTTTTGTACTAATTTATTGTATTTTTCATTTCATCATTTATTAAATTCATTTTCCCCTAATTACTTTTTTAATGTATAAATCTGTTTACTCCTTTCATCAAGGAATAAGCAAGTTTGTTACATTTTGGCGCCTAACGCAAAATCAAGTCTTGATCTTAAACATATTCTCTAAATTCTAAAACAACTTCCACAAGAGATTATATTTGGTAACTATTTTTATCATATTACATCTCTTAATCTACTTATACTCTTAAGCACTTAAATCATATATTTATCTATATCATCTACGAATCTCATCAAAATAGGTTTAGTGTCGTGGGCTCGAACTATTATCGGCGCTGGTTCAGCGCAAAAGTATAGACTACCACACATGACAGTCCTTCAACGCTCTTGAATATTTCAAGTAGGCTATTTTAGAATCTTTCTTAATAATAACTCAGACTGTCTTGACTCTCTCTCTCTCCCTTTTAATTTTAGACACTTTATTTTTAACTTTTTTATCTTATACTTACTCATGACTCATCTCTATCCTCTTCCCTTCTTCTAACTGTAGAGTTTTATTCGGTCTATTTAAACTCTATAGTTTTTATTTTCTATGTTCTTTCATTGGTTCTTAAACCATTAAAAGATTATTTTTAATCTTCTTCTATATCTGATCTTATCAGATAACTCTTTGAAGTGCTTTTAGGTACAAGTTACCTAACCTTCTATTATACTATTTTCTTATCAACTCTAAAAGTTGACTGAAGCGGGTTGCGACTTCCTTTAAATAAGCCTTCGCTAATCTTCAACTCTAAAGGTTGATTGAAGCGGGTTGCGACTTCCTTAAAATAAGCCTTCGCTAATCTTCAACTCTAAAAGTTGACTGAAGCGGGTTGCGACTTCCTTAAAATAAGCCTTCGCTAATCTTCAACTCTAAAAGTTGACTGAAGCGGGTTGCGACTTCCTTAAAATAAGCCTTGGCTAATCTTCAACTCTAAAGGTTGATTGGGGTGGATCCCTTATTAAAAGTCTTTATATTTCATCTTATTATGGGTTTTAGACGCGAGCGGATTACAACTCCAAAAATAAGCCTACTGTTATTGATTTATCAGGTGGAGTAGTGATCATTGAATGTGAATCCTACCTGGCCTAACTTCGTAAGATGTCGGTGTGTTTGAATGAGTTATGAAAGTTTTGTGAATGTTGTAATACTTTAACCTTACCAAAATTTTTGTTCTAGGCCAAAAATTTTCTCGGGGTCGTTGGGGAAATATAGTATCTGCCTACTACAGACACTCTATACTCACACTTATCATCCATATTCATACTTTTATTGGTTTTACATTAGCATATTACCAATCATTTCGTTTTTATAAATATTTTCTTTATATCCTTTGTTGTGACATGTTTACTTCAAATTTGTCAGATGTCATTTACTTTTATTTTTGATTCTTACCAGCCAAACTCTCTATGAAGGTTTCATTTAGATTATATATTACTAAAAATTATTATCATCAATTCGTTAGTTCAATTGTTGTATTTTATAATTAATTGCGAATATTTGCTGTGTAAAGATATTCTGAGTTATATTTATAAAAATATTATGCGCAAGGTTTTTGACCAATTGCTACTGGCTGCTTTGAATACTGGCAGGTTGCGTCTTACTAGAGCGCAGCAGTTTTGAATCTGAAAAAGAAAATTGGAAGAAAAGAAACGGAAGATCAGGGTATAAAAGGGATTTCTGACGGATGCCCTGGTTCTAGTCTGGAGTTAAGAGTCGGTTCAGTCTGGACACGAGAAATCAGTATAGTCTAAAATCAAGAAAACAGCTAAGTCTAGTTTGGAGTCAAGATCTGTCATATCTTGAGTTTTGAGCACAGCCTGGTGGAGTCAAAGAGCGGCCTTCGTTTAGTGCTGCCGTGGCTGTTGCTAACTGTCTGCTGGAAGCTGCTTTGCGAACTGACGAGCCTGGCACTGGGGCTCATTACCTGTCTGCTGGAAGCTGCTCTTCGAGCTGACGAGCCTGGCATTGGGCGGTACGTGTCTGCTGGTGGGTCCTACCAAATCGCCCTGCATCAAGTTCGTCGTGGTCAAGCTCATCTTAATCAAGCCAGCTTTCTACGACTGCAAGTTTGTCTTCAGTTACTATCACGCTCAGAGATTTGCGGAGATATTTAAAACGTTCTCGGTTAACCTGCCCTTCACTTTTGTACTAATTTATTGTATTTTTCATTTCATCATTTATTAAATTCATTTTCCCCTAATTACTTTTTTAATGTATAAATCTGTTTACTCCTTTCATCAAGGAATAAGCAAGTTTGTTACAACCTCAACTACCATTACTAAAGTACCTTCAGTTGTTCTCCAAAGCCTCCGTATTTCATTTGGATCGTCGACCCTCGCAGGAGTCGCAAGGGGAGCTTTATTTGCCGATCATTTTACAAATAAATACGAACTGGGGGACCTTACCTGCCTTCATTCGCGATTTAAGGAAGGATATTCACGGTGCGATTAGAATTCGTGGTTATGCTGAGTTGGAATTAAAATTTTGATTTAAAGTTACCGAAAGTTAAGTACTAAAGGTATTAAAATTTAAACCCTTATGCTTGAATTTGAAATCATGACTCTGTTTTAGACTCACGTCAGTTATAATTCCTATTAAATTAAAGTTAATCGCAAGCCCAAAACAGTCCTACTCGTAACTGCCAACACAAATTCAAGGTGTTGTTTTGAATCCTCGTCAAAATTCAGGAGGTTGTCACAAAAGAAAAACTTAAATAATCTTTTTAAAATTTTAAAAATTTCCTTTTTTTTTTTGTTGTTCAGATTTGTCAGTATTTCACACTTAAGAAATTAGCGAATAAATGTTGTGCGATTGTTTATGATGAACCATGAACCATGATAGTTAGCCAGTTGAAATTCCTACAGTTTATGTATTTTTGATGCCACTATAACAACAAATACTAAAAACAGAATAAAATAATTATTTAAGGGGGCTTCAAAAAAGTGTTTTTTTTTTCTCGTTTTTATAAATAATGGTAAGGAACACTTCGTGCGCGAGTCCGACTCGCACTTGGCTGGTTTTTTTTAAATCTTGCAATCAGTACTTAGACTATAAGCAGATGAATTGAAGTAAGGATACAGTATGACTAACTATGGGTTTGGGGTGGGGTTGTAGTAAGGTTTGTACTAGCAAAGTGGGACAGGAATTAAAACCGAATCGCACGCACGGTGAATAGGGTGCTTTACGAGGGTGAATTGTAGCGTGAAGCATGACCGGTCTCATAGCGGGGCGGTGCCATGGTGACCGCGACTGTGTCGGGTCAACTGTCGACGTCAAGTCGTGCTCGCAAGGATAAGTAACAATAGAATCGTGGCCTTTTCAAATCGAGCTGTAGTTTGCAACGCCGTGAGCTAGTCTTGCATAATTATGAGAGGTGGTAAGGTTGGAACAATATAGTGGCAATACCTAAAGATTGAGAGCTCGTGGCTAAATAATACCAGCCGCACGGGTCAGTCTTTAAGGTTAAGGCGTTGTTAATATAATAAATTGCAACAATATTATTTGGGCAGACTGTAGATAGACTCAACTTGACATCGATGTTGACGAATTTTTTGACGCCCTGTAATTTTGATACTTGTATACAAGCTGTTGTTTTGCAACCTCGTCAAAATTCAGGAGGTTGTCAGAAAAGACATTAAATAATCAATATAAATGACGGTCCCTAGCTAATTATTAATAAACGTTGATTTTTTTGGTTGTTTATTAAGTTTGTCAGTATTTCAGAATAACCCCCTTAATATGGTTTAGGGAATAAAAATTATCGAAAAAACGTTTGATATTGTTTGTATGTATAGAAGCGCGGTTATAGGGCGAGAATCAGACTGCTTGCGGTTAAAACACGGGTGGTTCACACTTACCGAATTTCGTAAAAAAGAGAAAGAGTAAAAATTACCTACCCATTTTATTATTGATTCGGGACGAGAATCATTAGCATAGTTACCTCCTTGAATTTGACGAGGATGCAAAACAACACCTTGTATATTTTATATCTATTTGTAGTTTGTAAATTATGTACATTTGTAATATAATAAATAAATACTTGCTAAAATGACACTTGCAACACAATGCTCATTCGTCAATATTTCCGAACAATTATACAAGGTGGAATCCCGACACCAACGCTAAAACGGTAACCACTACAACGGTATTCACATCATTCTGAGCCCCCCATTTTTCATCGGAAATTTCTAATGATCAGTTGTCATTTTGACCATGTAGATATCGCAGTTTTGTCGAAACAGGTGTTTTTTAAGGTTCCGTACCCTATTACTGAGATTTCGCTGTCCATCCGTCCGTCCGTCCGTCCGTCCGTCACCAGGCTGTATCTCATGAACCGTGATAGGTAGCCAGTTGAAATTTCTACAGATTATATATTTCTGTTGATGCTGTAACAACAAATACTAAAAATAGAATAAAATAAATAAGGGGCTCCCATACAAAAATTTTTTGCTCGTTTTTATAAATAATGGTCGGAACCCTTCGTGCGCGAGTCGGACTCGCACCTGGCCGATTGTTTTAGCGTCGGTACCGATTCCACATTGTATAAAGCAATTATAGTAATATATATTTATAGAACGCAATAAATATGAAAATCCCACACTGCTGCATTAATCTGCAAAACATTTAAATTAAATGTAACATATTCCACCTTCAATCATATTAAACCAAACGAGCAACGCGACATTCAAAAGCTAACTAAAGTCTAAAGCCAAAATTGCGTTAGCGTGCGAGGGCGGCGCCCATCCCGCCCACGCGGCCGCCCGCCCGCCCGCCCCGCCCTCGTAACATGCCACCAGCTATCAACCATGTAATTAATTCTATTTCCACGGAATTTTCCGCTTGCAGTTTGATTCCAATGTTGCTGTGTGTGTGTGTGTGTACGGGCCATAGGGGTGTATTAGTGTCTATATGTTTGTGTATAGGGTGTGTGTGTGAAGAGGGGGAGTAGGGGGTAGGTTTAGCTAAAAGTCGGTTTGATGAGGTTAGAAGGATTCTCAATGTGTGGTCATTTGAGATAGTTTGGGACTAATTTCTAACTGGTTACTGTGGCCGCAATTGTCATTTAATTGTTTCAACCATTTGAACGGACTTTCGTGGTTGCCCGACGGCGCATATTAAGTGCTTTATAACATTGTTCTACATTATCCTTAAAGATACAAAGCTAGGGTGATAGCTAAGTTATTTTATCGTAACCTTTAATAATCGTAATGTGATAGTTTAATATAGTAGGATTGTCAAAGCCTTGATGTAACATAACATGACGCCTGGAATCCTCGTTAGGCAGAGGTGCACAAATTTTGCCATATTTTGCCAGTTATTTTTAAGTCCCATGTAGCAGGAGGCGGCCCTTTTGCCATCAACCGCGCTCAGTTCCAGGCTCCCTGGCTGCTATTGAGAAATTCCTGTTGGAAAAATCCAATAACAATAGGCCCGACTCGGGAATCGAACCACTAGGCCAACCAGGCAGTCAAAATTAGATAACATTTTAGTAAATAATAGTTACATGATATTTTTGCCAAAATTAAGACTGGATTAGAATGCCAACATTCTTAAAAATAGAAAGAAAGAATTAACGTTTATTGGTACATGCCACAAGTACACACAATATAAAAAAGGAAATATATAATAAAAACAAAAAATAAAACTTAAAACTAAACAATATTGTGTGACTCACGGCTGCACCAAATAGGCACAGTTCAGCAAAATGCCGGACAACTAGTGCCCGACGCTGGTTTTCAACTGAACCTACATGGTGAGTGTACGGATGTCAGTTGGTTACAGTAATTATATAAATATTGTGTACGATATGATAAATTTATGAAGTGTGTCTTATAAAAATAAAGTAAGGTATCGGCGGGACAACAACTGTTCTACATTAGCGGGAGAACAACAACTACAAATACGAGATTTCAGATTTGCCCCTATGAGTAAAGTTATCCAATCTTACCAACGAGAGGACTTCTTCTGGCGTTTTATCTATCTTGATGGTAAAACAGCGCACTGAAGAAAACTAACCTAATATAATTTGTGCAGGTATACGAATTGGAGAGGCGGTTCAAGCAGCAGAAGTATCTGTCAGCGCCGGAGAGGGAACACCTGGCTTCGCTCATACACCTCACACCAACACAGGTAAGTCAAATATCCGCCATAAGCAGGGCTACTCACTGCTGGTGCTTGGCACTCTGGGCACGAGCCAAGAGGGGCCCAAGTTCCTATTACTGTAAAAGCTAGAGGCTGTCAAAAGAAATTTAACTTATCCCGAATGACTGCAGGATAAAAAAATTTTCGACAGATTTAGTACTTCATTCAAATCCCGATTTTGACAGTTTTATTTAATAATTCAGTTTCAGGTAATGACTGATCATCACTTTTTCAGTCGATCCAGTAAAGCTGACTAAGTAGGTACCCTACGATAATGTTTTGCTGGCATAAGTACGTCAGCACTAACTGTTTTACTATTGTGGTTTTACCGTGACAGTAGATCTCGTTTCGATTCTTGCTTTCTTGTGTAGTCATTGTGACTCAGGTATTACATTGAAACTCGTGGGTACCTATATCTTTCTTTGAAAGTTCATCCTCCAAGAACGATAAAAATAGAAACAGAGTTCCTGCAAGATTCGAAAAGAGATAATTTCCAAGATTATTATTTCGCCTTCAGAGTTGAAGCATCGTTTTTGATAGGATACTAAAATATGAAAAGAGTAAACAGCAAAAATGTAGAAATTCGTCCCCTGCCGGTACAGTACCTACCACATACTTACTACCCCTAATTCAAAGACGGCACTTAAAATGTAACAAACAAGGAAAAATTCGTACCCTGCCACTTGAGAATCAAAGCATTTCAAGCACTAGTGCGGTCGCCTGTGACGTCACGACGTAACGAGCTGTCTTAGGTTGCCAGATAAAAAAAAGAAATGCGTGTGGTAGAATTTTCACAGCTTGAAAAGAAAATATAATTTTTTGTTTGAACTAGGGAGTTACATGGTTTAAATTCTTTAAGTTTTATTTTAGTATCATAGTCAGTTAAAAGCAATAGGTAGGTAAGTAGGTATTTAAGGACTAACTGCTTACGTATAGTTTTAATAAACAAGGAAATCTGACACCATTCAAAAACGATTTAGGTACATTTAGACTTTTGTCTGACTGATACTGAGTTCATTTGGAACGGAATGGTTATTTTAATCAAATAGATTTACTGCTCACACTTGACGAATATCAACGTTTTAAATAAAATATCCCTACACCCTTTATCACAATCGTCTTCATACCTAAAAAGATTAAACAAGAAGATAAATACATAACCAGTTTTCCCAACCCTTCAACTGCTCCACAAAACGCTACTATACTGATATTGAATTTTTCACTACGCAAACCCTAAAAAAATCCCGCCCGGAATGTCATAATTTCCCGTGACCATAGACATAACTTACAAGTTACACGTATCAATAGCGTTCTGCATGGGCGTCACACTGTGCCAGCCACAAGCGATCGTAAATCACTGGCTATAACCGTTTAGAAACGCCTCCGGTCATCACCGCACCGGCGGAGTCAATTACAGAAAACGCCTACGAAACGCGTGTTGGCCCGCGGCTGGTATCCGTTTGAGGGTTAACTAGCGATTGAGCACTGGTTTAGGGGCTTTAGTGATCAATTGAGGCTGATTGTGTTACGGCATGGGTGTTTTGTGGCGCTAATTTTGTGTTTGAGGCTTGTAAAAGGGTTTGAACGAAGCTTTGTAATTTGGAACAGCGTTTGTTGACAGATGTCTTTTGTAGTGGGATTGTGGCTCATAAGTTGGGCTCACGATGTCTATTTGGTCTTGATTGTGGCTTTCAGGAGATTAGCTTAGACTTTCCTAAAAAATAACGCCTCTGAGTAGGTACCTAGCTACGTCTGTTTTAAATTCCCAAATCATATATTCATGAGTTTTCTTTTTTAACCCATATGATTCCATATCACTTTGTCTATCAGGCCGCCATTTTATCTAGAAGAAAAAAATAACAACATTAAACAAAAATTAATAAATAAAATACTTAATTCTAAATATAAAAAAAAAAACGGGATAATAATTGTACAGCGTATCTAAGCAAAACAAAAAGGATAATTATAGTGTGTCTCACGGCTGCGCCAAATAGGGCCAGTTCAGCAAAATAAACTAGGCTGTTAGACGTTGGTTTTCAACTACACAATCTACGGCTTTAGTCATTGTTGTGACGGCCTGCAGGAACTCTCAATGCTCCCACAATAATTCAAATTCACGCACAATCGTGCAAGGAGCTGCAATCAATAACGTAATTAACCTGCACGCCGTAACAATGCGAACTACACGGCCCAATTATAATAACAACGCATTATCTTCGGCTTAACGCGCACCGCCATTGTGTCCCGTTGACGTTTGTTTTGGCGCCAAACGACTGCTGCTGACACCGCCAAAATGGAGATTATTCATGGACCTAAACCATTGTCGGGGGTCGCGTAGAGTTTATGAAATTTATATCGACACGGCCCGGATTATCGACGCATTGTTGTAAAGGATTTGAATTTTGTAAACGAATGTGGGAAATAGGGCGCGTGCCGTTGACAGTTATATTAATAATGGCGATGACGCTTTTTTGTGTAAATATTTGGTGAAATATTTCACGGATTATTAGTGTGTTATGTTGTGTAACGATCATTTCTAGTCGGAACTGACCGAGAGGTCTAATTTACGTTTTAGTATTTGTTCTGATTATTAATGGTGAACCGATATGCTGTGAAATCTAGAAGACCGGAAGGCTTCCATCCCAATTATTGTGATCAGTTCAAAACATAGGTGTATAAAGAGGGAGAATCAGCAATAACGGAGACACCACTCAAAAAGCACCTATCCTTTTTATAAAGCAATACATCCGATTTGGTACATTCTGTTGCCTTTCTCTTTATTTTCTCAAGGTTTTCTTTATAATTAAATCTTATACTGTGCGGTGCATTGTGCCTGTAATATCTCTGGCAACTTCTGTCTACTTTCCAAGTAAAGTAAAGGCTTCAAATATTATTTCTCCTCTCGTCCAATATTTGTTATTACTTTTGAAATACCAAGGATTTACCATTTTCTTTTTCAATTTTAAATTACTCACCGAACTCTATGGTAATTTTCAGCCTCCTTTCGTACTTTTTTTAAAACATTGCCTTACTAGTAAAAATTTGCCCTACACCGCTAATAGATTTTTCAGTTGATTTCTTTAGTTAATTTTAAGTGTATTTAACTTGGATTTAAATCCTCTGCTACCGGCCTACTGGTCCGGTCAGCCGAGCCACCCCCGACGGCTGTCAGACGCACGCTCGGCGCGTGCATCTCACGCTAAGCGCTGTATTATCTGTATTGAGTTACTACAATTCTCTGATAATCTTTATGGACTTAAATTGTTTCGCGGAGTAAGTGTTTTAGCAGATTTTTGTTGGTTAGAGGCATAGAAATTTTCGTTTCATTCATGTTTGCTATGGTCAATTTGTGGGAATTGGTCCCTATGTCTATCTGGCGGGACTGAAATCGCTAGTGAATGTAAACTGTAGTGTATTGAGTAATACTCTTAGATGAACAGATTCCACCTACACCTAACAATATCATCAAACCTGCAATGCCGGAAGGTTTTCGCAGAGGTTGTACCTATAGCGTGGAGAGCATCCATATTTCGCCATTTATGTCTAAGACTCATGTAAAAGGAAACATCTAACTAGTAGGTAGGTATTAAATAGCATTTAACTGTGTCCGGATCTAGAAAGCACTAAGAATTATTCTGAGAGAGGAAAGTAAGTCCAAGCATTGAAATCAAAGCCCACTCATTCAAAATCTGACTCAACAAAGCCATCAGCTATAGAAACCAAAACGCTAAAACCGTGCATATTCATGCCATTTAAATAGCCCAGCAATAAAGACAGAGTCGCCCACAATATCCCGTCTGTTTGACGTTCGGAGCAAACAGAGGGCGCATTCGTTCAACTTAAGTAAATTTCGATGTTCGCGCGCACAGCCACCGCCGCGCTTCTCTCAAATAAACTTTGATTTAATAATGCTAATGGCTATTTTAATGACTGCTGTAGGTATATTTTGTGTATTTTTCGCAATTACTGTTGGTTTGATTCTTGTTTTAGCATCGGCTCACTCACTGGCATTTTATTTACCATATTTACAGTTCTATCAAATGCACTTAGGAGGTAGGTCCTATTTGTATCTTAGCATCGTGATTTTGTTCCTAGTTGTTCATAGATTTTCCAGAATACCATATAAAAATAACGCTAATATGATTTAACTCATCTAATCTTTTTCTAATACGTACAACGCATCTAATAACTTTGTTACACAAATAAGAATCTTATAACAAAAAATGTCTTAATTTCAACACCACCATCAAAACCGTGAGAGCTGCCAAAAAAGGTTGAAAACAAAAGCTTCAGCTCATTGTCTATGGTCACGAACTCTATGGTCTTGTCTCCGGCGGATGCGCGCATGCGGGCGCCCGACACGTTTAATGAGAAGAATGAGTTAATGGTGCTTCATGAAACAATAGCCTGTCAGCGATGTTCGTTCACTGGTCGATGTCAAGTAGCCTCTGGAAAAATTATAATGTTTGTGTCAGACAACTGTTGATGGGTCCAGAGAAGTTTTTTTAATGTTTTTGTACCACTTGTTTAGTTATAAATATTATGATAGACACTCCCTTTTCCAAAATTGATAATATTATGACATTATCTTGGTATATAAGGTGGTCACCGAAAAAAGGGCTAACCTTTACTGTTATGGTGATGTTTTGCTACTGGATAGGGAATATAAACCGTTAGCAACTCAAAAAAGTTGGTTGCGGTTCTGGTTAATAGCATAAGTTACCATTGGAAATTTTTTCAGTGTTTTATGAGAAAATCTTTCGAGAAATCTATTGCTTTTAATACAACACGCTAAGGTTTTTCCACTGCGCCATCGGACCCAGCCCTTATCCCATGTTACTTTGGGTTAGCACAACACATTTTTTTCTTCCATTCTCCTCTGTCAACATTAACCTAAGTATTTACTCCTTTTTCTTTTATATCACTCCTCACATAATCCATCCATCGTATCCTGGGTCCTCCTCTTCTTCTCCATCATCAACATTTATACCTATTCCTCACTCTTTTAACGCATCGGGTCCGCCTATTGTAGTAATAATAATAATAAATAATAAAAGTTTATTTGGAACAACTTAAGTTTACAGATTACACAGGAAAAACGAAGATAGCTACAAAAGTAAAGTACTGTGGCGTAGCTATCAACGCCCAATTCTAAATAAATACAATCATAGACATTGTTCCAGATTAACCTAAAAGAAGTAAAATTATAAATTAAGAATTATAAAAAGAAATGAAAAAAGTACAATCAAAATAAATAGTACACTAAGTGGTTATTATGTTGTATGATGTGAGGATGAGGTGTGTATTTACGTGTGTATGTAAGTGTGTGTATGTGTGTGTGTGTGTGTGTATATGTGTGTGTGTCTACCGCGTTTATGACACCATAAGTTGCTCAGTCTCATCGTAGGTCAAGCTCTTAAGCCAGTTGGTCACATTTCTCTTTAATACATTCTTAGTCATAGGGTATATTTTAATTCTTGTATTTATGGCATTATAAAGTTTAGAGCTGGTGTGAGTGAAGTGGCGACTGACCATCGCTAACCTGCAGTGTTCAGTCTTACAGACTCTGTCGGCACGACGCTTTTTTGGAAGGGACTGAGGTTCGTATGGGAGAAGTAGGTGCTTCCTAATAACTGTTTGTAGCACGAACAGCTGTCTCACTGAGAGTACCTCACAAAGTGAATAAAGCTCAGAAGTCGGAAATCTAATAGGTTTCTTTGTGAGTACTTTTAAAACTGCTCTCTGAGCCCTCTCTAACCGCAGCATGGTAGTCTTGTGCGCTCCCCCCCACGTGGTTATGCAGTAACCGAGAATTGATTGAACGAGTGCAAAGTAGACCATTCTAAGGCATTGGATATCAGCAGCCGCTCGAAGTTTTTTAAATAGGTATATTAATCTTCTGACTCGAGCCACAACTGAGTTAATCTGTTTCTTCCATGTCAAAAGATTGTCTAATATTACTCCAAGGTATTTTATGCTATCAGAACGTTCTATTTTGGCACAGTTACAGGTATTGGCGACTGGGTTAGTACAGACATGGGTCCTTATCTCAAACGACAAAGGCGGTTGGCTAAGAATACTCGGGGTGAAGGGGATAAACTTAGTCTTGGAGATGTTGAGTGTGAGCACGTTAGAGGTTAACCACCTCATAACCGTGCTCATTGCCAATTCTGCCTTTTCACGAACCTCAGACCAGTCCTTGCCATGGATTATAAGAGCTGTGTCATCCGCATACGTTATAATTTTTGTGTTTGGAAGAGATAACTGACACAACTCATTGACATATATGAGGAAGAGGGTTGGTCCTAGGACACTGCCCTGAGGGACCCCATAGAACAAATTTTCTTCATCACTCATAAATGGTCCAACCTTCACAACCTGTTTACGCCCCGATACGTAGCTACGAAAGATTTCGAGGGCAATTCCACGTATGCCAATCCGTTCCAGCTTGTCAATCAATTTGGAAACAGAGACGGTGTCGAACGCCTTCGAGAGGTCTAGGAAGACACCAAGAGACTTCTGGTTATTATTAATGTGAGCAACTATTGTACTTGTGAGCTCCAAGGTAGCGTCCTCTGTTGATTTCCCCGCTCTGAAACCATATTGATTTTCGGCCAGGATACTAAATTTAGCTAAATATTTCACAAGCCTCGCGTTGATAACTTTCTCAAAGATTTTTGAGATGGTTGAAAGGACGGATATAGGCCTGTAATTGGAAACAAGATCCTTGTCTCCTCCCTTGTAAATAGGGTGGACTATGGCAGTTTTGAAAACATCCGGGAAAATACCAGAGGATAGAGAGAGATTAAATATGTGGACAAGGAGAGGGATGATTGTATCTTTTGTGGCCTTGATAATTGTGGATGGTATTCTATCATAACCGACAGCACATTCATCTTTCTTTTTAAGTACCTACCTACCTAAAAAGTAACAAAAACCCATATTCCAGATTGCGGTTACACCAAATGATTTTTTCCCCAAACCTCTGAAGTACCTTTCAATGAAATAATATTTACATTCGCATCATAATTATTCGACGCAACCTGATTGAAATCCGTCGGCGTTTTTTTTTAATCCATAATAGGCGTGGGATTTCAATAAGCTTCCTGACAAGGGCTTCGAATCATCTGCCTTATTCGGTTATTAAAAATTTATCTGGTTAAATGCAATGGTTTTCAGCTTTAAGATTCCGTACATAATTGAATATGAATGTGATACCTAACTAATTATGATAAGGTGTTGCTGTAATCACGGATAAGTGGATTTGTGCCAGTGTAAGTAGGTAGGTAGGTACTTTTGTTTGTTTCAGGCTGGAATATCAACATTGTTCAATCGTTTTTCCGATGCATAGTTATGATATCTATTTAATATTACTCGAGTTGAATTGTTGTGAAAACAGGCTGATACTTCTGAAATTATGGCCTTAAAATAAATCCCTCAGTTTTCTTCACATTGCTTTGTATTATAATAAATATTGTTGTGTTTGTTACAACTGGCACCGGCCGCTGTATTTCTTATACCTTAGAAATTTTTCTTCCTCTATTGTATTCAAGGAACTCTAAGATCATTTATCATCATTATCATCGCTATCATTATACCAAAAGAGCCTACCGCGGCCTCAATGCGGCCAACATGTCAAAACAAATTTGAAAATAAAGTTTTGATTCGTTTCCCGCGGTTAATAACCGCGAAAATTATTGCCTGGCTTTTCGCTCGGCTTGCCAGCACAAAGCAATATATTTGAGATTAAATTTTATGAATGGCAACGTTTTTGCAAGGCATTGTGAAGGATTAATAGTATCTTAAGCGGATGATACACCTGACACAGCCCTTTGTGGCACAGGTAAGGGGCATTATTTGAATTGTAATGTCCCATTGTTAATATTGCGGTGTTTGCGTAGGATCTTAGGGATTTTTTGTGCGATTATTTCGCAAATTACAGATACCGATTCGGACAGTAGCATTTTTTTGGTAGATTCGGCAGATTTTTGCTGGCTTGAGTTTTGTGTGATGTAGGAATAGAAATCATTTTCGGAATTTATAAGTTGGTCAATTTAAGGTCGTTCTATAGATTTATTTGATTGCTACCACAGTTCTTCTAACCTCAAAATAAACATAAATATGTAGATACGAAATAATTATTAAATCTCAACATCAAAGCATATTTGTCTAAACGAACAGTCGTCAAAACTCGACAAGTAACATTTTAAACCAACTTTAATAAGCATACTACTTACAAATATTAATTTGGTGGATTGTTGTTTAAATATTAGCGGAACGAGTCACGGTCGACGGGTAGGGGCCGGAGTTGCATTAAACGATACTTAAAGCTTATGTAGTTCGTGTAATTGCTTAGATTCGAGGTTTTATTTACTCTAGTAAATAAAACCTCGAATCGACGAATCTAAATAAATGTGGTGGGGGATTAGCCAAAATTAGGATTCGGTCAGTAAATAAAGGTCGGATGAAATTATCCTATGAATCGTAAGAATAAATCTTAGGAGGTCTATCAATAAAATAATCCAAGAAATTTAAAAAAAAAAAATCTTCTGGCGATTAGAAAAGATTAGTAGGTACTACACAATACACGAAGAAATCAAAAGATTTACTATCACCTGAAAAAACACCGTCCACAAGAATTGATTTGTAACCAACATTCACTCACGTACTATCCGCCATCTTTATTTTGCATCTGTCAAATCAGTTTTTACCGTTGTATTTGAAATTCATCTAGCGAATAAGATTGAAAATCGTTTGTCAAATAGTTTTGTGGTTGCACGTAGAAGTTTTTTTGCTCAATATTTTTATAAGTTACTAAATAAATGAAGCTCATTGATGCTCTGTCATGGCGCGGAGCGATGTTTACTCAGCGCGCCGTCGGATGCAGAGGTTTCTGATACAATAATGTGCGACAATCAGACATTGTGAAAGCTGCGGGGACTGACAAATCAGTGACACGCCGTACGTTTCTAAATGAATCGACGATGGGGCCGTTTATTTAATCATTCTAACGGTATTTTTAGTTGTCATATTTATTATTGTTGTCGTTTTTATGTGACGCATATTTCTTTACACAACCCGGTCTGATTCAGCTATAAATTCTAAATCCATAAACCTTGTCAATTTAAAAGCGTTAATATCCTCCAAAAACCCACTTGGCTACTTTAAAACTAAACAGGTCAAAATATTTGGGGTACTGCTCCTTGTAAAATCCTAAGAATTGATTTACCAACACTCCTAATGCACACTCAAGCACGCAACTGGCTCGTATTTGGAGCCATTGTTAGCAAACGTTTCAAATATTAAAACGTCAAACTCATCGCTGGAAAAAATGCAGCAAATGAAGAGCTAAACAAACACGAGTGCAGCTTTATTTATAATAATTGTCGCTCGATATTCCGAGTCATGGTTCACAGAAACGGAACACCTACGCGGGATCCATATACCATACTATTTCTAATGCTGTAATACGCCATTTCCAACCTTATAACTTGAGGGTTAGGTTTTAAATCGGACACCCACGCATTTCTGACGAAGGAAAGGCATCGGCGCCAAAATTTACTTGTATTGTAACGATGACAGCTGACTGGGTGGCCGGTTTTTTCGTTTTAATGAACGTAATTTTTTTTAATGCCTACGTAATCAAAATTAAGCGTTCAAAAAATCCGTGGGAATGTCCCATGTAATTACCGAATAAATAAATAATTAAGAAAATACCGCAACGGAATCCAGAAGCCGGTCCATAGTTAGCATAGCATAATAGAAAAACATCACGCTTGGCAGCTGAGTGGGTGTAAACTCAAGCACGAAAGCCCTCGGACACACCCGAAATGTCTCATCACTCGACGAGTAACAACAGTCGTTTAGATGTAAAACAAATAAGTGAATGGCGCACTCGGGCGTAGAGTGCGTGCGAGCCAACACCGAGCATTATGCACAAGGAGATTGAAAGAAAGTACTCCACACGAGAGCGTCCAAGCCTCGGCGGAGTGCAATAAGCGACGCCCGCCAACGGGGCCCGTTCATTAACTCTCACCTCCTCCATAAATAACCTAGCGAGCATCATTCCTGAACGCAGAACAAAAGCGCGCGTCACTGCTGCCAACGTTTCCACAACGAAGCACCATAGAGTAAACAGAAAAAAAACGACCAATAAACTGTCTAGTGGCCAGTATTTAGTAACTAGTAACGATTTTGTTTTTATAACGGTTGTATCAACAATAAGTTGGCGCGCAGAACTGAATGTTTGGTATCGTAACGGGAGGAGATCTTGGTACAGGGGAGCACACATCCATTTCAAAGAATAAACACGAGGAAACGCTCTCCATGTATAAATAATAAATAAAGTGTATATTTCGCTGCGTCGGGAGCGTGCGTAGACAAAGGCTGGCCGCTCGGTGAAGCAAACAGCGCATGTTTATTCTTTCGTCATTAAGGTGGAGTGTTGACCGGGCTCGGCCTAGCGCTAATTTCAGGGAGGCACTGACTTTGCCTGTTGACTCGTCACGCGTTTGGAATGAGATTAGCGCGGTAATTGCTATCGTTCTCTCAATCATTGCAACGTTTGAACGATTTAAAAAGCTGAAAGTCACTGGGACTGCTGCTGCTCTCAATCAACGAGTCGAAATTTCATATGATATCGTTAAATTCTTTATAATGTCTCGAATTTTTAACAATTTATCAGTAACTCCGCTATTTTTCATGCAATTGACGTTGTGCAACTGTACTATAGGTACTATGAAAGTTTCAATATTGGGGTGCTACATAATTTGCTAGTCTTATATCTTCATTAGGGTAGGCAGAACTCGTATCGGAAGGTTCATCTAACGATTAGCCATTTCTGGAATGGCAGTGTCAGTGGTAATTATAGAGTTCTCCCTGAACGAGAATAAATACTAACAATTTCTGCATTAAATGGCAAGATAGTATGGTATATATATTGCCATTTAATGCAGAAATCGAATCCAAACAAATAATACACATGGTAATTCCCGTTGGAAGTGTTTTAATAATGCAGAAATTGTTAGTATTTATTTTCGTTTCATACGCTGTCAGTTTTTTGCCTTTATATTGGTACAGTTCCAATCGATAGAAATTTAATTAAAAAAAGTTCAAAATGGTAGAATCTCCACGGAAACAAAAAAAAACATCAGAAATGATACCAAATAACTTAACACCAAAAAACCGTTTTATTGAGCAATATTGTTTGTTTCAGGTCAAAATATGGTTTCAAAATCATCGCTACAAATGTAAGAGACAAGCGAAGGAGAAGGCGATGGCGGAACAGAACCAACACAATCAGGTGAGTCCAGTCAAAATGAGTTTGATAAACTTGTGTTTAAAAAATTGTTTTCAGTTTTATGAAAGCTTATAAAGAAGATGAATCAGCATTTAAATTGTAACAAACTTTTGTATCATAAACAGAAGGATTTTGATGTAAAGCTCAACAATGTCAACGACGTCGTAAAAACACAATGAATACCTATTGTTGAATAGGTGATCACTATTTTTTCTTTGTCTGTCGGGTAGATTATGAAAAGTATTGGACACGGAGGTATTTTTTCTTTTTTCACGTGGTCATAAAATTACGGACATATATTGAGTTGAAATGCATGACGCCACATGTAGGTAATTTTTATACCTACTTGTGACGTAGTGAGCCTCCACTCCAACTTTAATGAGTTTTAACTAAATAATTTTTTGATATTTTGATAAAACAAAAAATATATGTCTAATATTTTTGTATTACCAGTCTGACGGACAAAATAGAATTTCGTTCTCTTTACCCAGTCTTCACCCCTATTGAGAATATGATTAGCGTTGGTATTATAAGCATGTAGGTAAGCATGTTAAGCAATAAGCACCCTGGTACCTAAGTTAGGAATAAGTGACGTTCAAGACTTTTTGTTAAACAAAAGAAGTAAATCCTAAAAGCATTGCTATTTGATTTATTAATAGTCGTCTTAGCTGAATTTTGGTCATGGCGGCCAATCTCAGCCGAGACTAGTCATCGATGCGAAAGATGTTATAGTACTACAAGTGTGTGCGCAGACACATTGCACTCTCTCTTCCATTTTTTTTTTTTTTTGCAATTTAAGAAGTTTAGCGACCCGTTAACATTTTTTATCTGAAAAAAAAAAAACTGATCGGCGACGTGACATTATTAATTCATAAAACTTTACACAATGCTAATGAATAATGAATATTAACGTGTAAGCGATAATAATCGTCGCTGACGTCGCTCCGTGGTGCCTGGGGGCCAGCCCCTGTTTGCGAAGGCGATAGACTTTGCCCACTCGATAGCATCTCCCGCTGCGCTCCTCAATGGGAAACAAAATACGGGACCCGCACTTTCCAAATCTGGCAACCCTCGTGACAATTAGAATTATATTTCGCGGGAAATAGGGCTGCCGTGCGAATACGGTAGCCTTGAGAGATGGTATCTTGTGCAATTTTTAACGATTGAAGAAACAATTGTGATTGGTAAACGTGATTGCGAGATTTTGATTGATTGAAAAGAGTTACAACAAACCACTTCTGTACGTAAAGTAGTATGTTGGGCGTGTGACAGCGTTGTTGTGCAACTACGCAACGCATTTTGATGAGGTTGAAAGCATTATCTAGGCCAAAATGTAAGTACAGATACATTGATATTTAACTTGCGATTAGAAAAAGAAATCTAGATGTCATTATTTTCGTTCAATGTCGTTATCAAGTCATTAAAACCGTGCGTAACACAATGGGTCGCTAGTTCCTAAAAAAAAACTTAAAAGTCAAACAAATACTTAATGCACAAAGTGATATGCGACATTTCTTCTGTTATTAAACCTCTCGACTATAGGCTCTGCGACAAAGCGCAACCTCGTTGCTGTCATCTTGGTTCGGATTCCCCTTTTATTTTTGCATGTCAGTACGTCTGCAGTTCTTTAAGATTAGTGGTATGAAATTAGTCTAACATTATTGAACATACTATTTTTGAACTAAGTAATTGATGAAAAGCCATTTTACGTTTAAGTAAAATAAAAACATAGAAACTACCTACCTACTTGGTTGAGACTCGCGCAGACCTGGCTTGAATGTCACAAAAGGGGAGAGCTATCCCCAGCAGTGCTGTCAGTGCTGATGACGACACACCAACGTTTATAGCTAAAATTTAAATAACTTTGTTACTCTCGAATCTTACTACTATTAGACGAAAGTTTGTTAGGATAAATGGGATGTTTGTTACTCTTTCGCGCAGAAGTACAAAAACTACAAAACGTGTTTTGATGCAATTAGGCTCACAGATAGTTTATGAACCTAGGCTTTTTACTAAACGACATGCTTTTTTATTCAGGTACTAAGTTACCTTGTGATAATTACCAACTTCCAAGCAGGCAAAGCCAAGGGCAAAAGCTACTTTTACTATAAAACTAACTACGCTAAGCCGCAGCACAGTGGTGCAGTAACCCTGTCGTGTGTAGAACATTGGCTCAATTTGCGTGGGGGCGGGCGGGCGTACCGTCAACCTTCTGATTGTTCGCTGGGCGCCGCCCGCCCTACTAATGACTTGCTCTTTTCCATGGGAGTTTCTTTATTGTAAGTTGTATTAATTAATTCTGATTAATTTTTGAAATATTATTAATATTCTTTAAAGTCATAATGACAGACAACGCGATTACTAGGTTTTGCAGATAGAAGTGTGCCTAGTTTTGAAAAGATTGACATGGAAACGAAAATATCTCTGATCCGTCGCATTTAAAAGACAATTTGGATTATTTTATTGTAAAATTTGTTTAAAATCTTACATTTTCAAAACGATTCCGTATCTGCCACAAAGCCTACACTACTGAAGATAGTTACTCGAATGAGCTTCGAAAGGTCCAAAGGTACTAACAAGAGATGTTTAGAAACTTCGGCCCGGAGAATTGTATCGTGTAAATGAACGCATAGGTCTGTACGACGCGCAAACAATAGTTCGTGCAAAATATGTAGATGTCTCACGTGATTCTAAAAGAGCGTCCGTGTAGTTTCTTCCCGTTCCTCTCTATAGTTAACTAAGTACGTTTTAAAACCAGCCACTAGATTCAGCCTTCTGGGGGCCTAAAATGTCCGCTTTGGCTGAATCATAATTGGATAACAAAGCCATTTTTGGCCCTCTGATCCACTGGCCGACTCCTCAAACAATTAAAATCAATGCTCAAAGCATTTGCAAAGTGTTTTCTGTTACTAACGCAATCTCCTTCAACAGTCATCGTCATCACCGCGACGAGTGGCAGTTCCCGTCCTGGTGAAGGACGGGAAACCCTGTGGCTCGGGGGAGTCGTCGTCCCCCGCGCACAGCCACTGCGCCACCCCCACGTCCGGGTACTCCGCCCCGCAGCCCTCACAGGCCGCTTGCAGCAACCCGCTCGTGTCCTCGTATCGCCAGCCCACGGCCTACCAACAGCAGTGCTCAGGATACCTGCCGCTGCAGGGCCGCGCCTGGTAGAAGTTCCCACAGCTTTACCACGAGACAATGTTTAAAGAAGAGATGTATTTTGATTAAAATCAATTGGAACCTAACTAAAAAACTAAGACTATGATTAGTTTTTGTTTTTTAGGTAGGCTGAATGATTTTTTCTGACCTTGCCGCAATTTTATTTTTGGTTAGGCTGTTTGAATATTTCAGCTACTATTCATTGGTTTTGTAGTTTAAAAATATTTTCCCTGAATTTGGGGTAACGTTAGAGTATAACGTTTGTCATTTTGTCTTGTATTTTTTTTAGGTTGTTTATCATTTTAATCAACTTAAAAATTAATTAAAAAGTAGTTTTGTATTAAATAAATAATTTTCCTTGTTTTTTTCCGGTTTCTATGTATTGATGTTAGTTTGTATTTGTGTTAAAAGTCTTGAAACCACAAGTTTCTTCTAAGAATACTGTCTCGGGTGAAGCGTCGCTGGCTGCAGCTTCCAAAATGAACAATGATTAGAAAAATAGTGAAATTTCAAAAGTGTTGATGTGTAATGTGGACAAAGTCGGTAAAAACCGCAAAACGGGAGGAGGGTAATGTGTAAATAATTAGTTTTAGCTTTAGTTAAGCACACGTGAGGATTTGAATTGATTCTTTGTGATATTTTTTTTACTGACATACGAACCTGAAGATAAAAATATTTTTTTCCGTTTGTTTTAGTACCATTGTAGTGATAATTTTGCGTGTCTTGCAAGTTATGGTAAAATGTTTTTCCTTAGTAGATGTCACAGATTTTTAATAGGTAAGTGTAGGTTTAAATATTTTTCTGTTCAGGTTTCAAATAAGAGTGCCAAACATACATTTTCATGGTTAATATCTCCGTTTTATGCGATAAAAGCACAATTGTTTTGCTTATTATACGAAATGACTTTTATAGAGTGTTTCACCATCTGAACTGATTGTAATATCGTGGCTATTGGTATTTTCTTTATGAAATTACCTTCTTTTATTTAATAAAGTAGGATGTTGAAGATGAAACTAATTGTGGAAAAATAATGATAATATTCTAAAAATAGAACTGTTATTGCAATAATTACCGTAACATACACCTAAGTTTTTGTATTATTATTTGAAAGTCGGTGGTGAAAATCTCTACGTCAGCTGTAGGTACATTACTGTAAATAACTGATAAAAGAGTAGCTAATTGTTGTGTGAATAGAAAATAATTTAAAAAGAGTCAGTGTTTGCGTGTGTAGATACATCTAATGTAAATAGTTGTGATCGCTCGTAGAATTCATGAGCGAGTACGGGAGACATCCCTTGTGCAATCTGTTTTAACTTGGTTGAATTCTATTTTTACATAAAAATAGTTTCGATGCCGTAAAGGACAACAAAGTAAGATATCTCTCAGTATCCAAAAAATCCAAGGTTTATTTAAAATTATAAAAAAAAATATAATGTCTTAGATTTTAGGTAAAGTGAAAGTCAACCAAGTTAAACATTTTATAACAATGTTTCAAGTGGTTTTTTTGGTTTTATTACAAGAGTAAAACTATCAAACAACGAATTTATAATAATAAACAGGATTTTTCATTCCATTTTACTATATTTCTACTTTTATTACTTGTCTGCATTCCAGTTTCTTCTTTTAAGTCTTTTCAATAATTTAATTTAAGTAGCAGCAATTCCGTTTATAACTTAAACTTTTCATTCAGTGTTTTCGATCACTTCTTATAATCTTATTGTGTACTTAAGTCAATTTTTATTTTTTTACGAACTAAAACCTGCGCATTGCTGCAATGTAAATATTAATTAAAATTAGATTTTTTTATTGAAAAAGTCGGCGACATCGCGCTAAAATGGCGGATTTTTCTGCGCAATCCGACAAGGAAATAATAGCAATAAGAATTTAATAAAAATTAGAGTAATTCGTCAGTTGTAACAAAATGGAGTTGTAATTAACTTTATTCAACTTAATTTATATGTTCTGAGAAATTAGGTCGATGTATAATTTGTAGGTTTAGGGGGAGTTAATAATTATTATTATAATTATAAATAATAGTATTAATGAGAAGGAATTTGTAACTATAATGAAGAAGAAAGGTGTAATGAATTTCGATTTATAAAATTAATAAAATTAATGAGTTTTATTCGGTCTTTCATTTGAGAACTTTCTTGAGCCCCTTTGATCCTGAAGTGGACCTCAAAATGATGGGGTCAAGTCTTACGGGAATAGATATAATATATAGCTAGGTAGAACACTCGTAACTCAAGTACTCGCTTCAAAGAGAAAATGCTTACATCGAGTTTGAAAAATTTGCATACAAACGGATAGTCATTTCTGTCTCATTCCATCTTAAAAATGGGAAAATTTTCGAAGAAAAATACCTGGGAGGGATCAATTTGTCGTTATTGGGTAAAGGTGGACTTGTTCATAGGTTTAGGAAAAAAGAAGTTAATATTTCTTTTAAATCAAGAAAGAAATTCAGTGACATTAATTAAGGTTAACATTTAACTAATGCAGTGCACTACAACGTGTAAACGGGGCCTTCACAAAGCATTCAACCAAGCATTCTGTACATCAAAATAAGTAACACTACGCAAAAATTATTGCTGGGAAATGACTTTTTTTTTGGGTGAAAAATGAAAAAAATCAATGTAACACACTCAAAAGATTGTGCTGATAGATGCATTGAATAGTAAACGGGTCATGGAGGTATTTTACGTAAATTTACAACCTTCAAAACTAGTATTTTTTTAAATTAAAAGTTGTGAAAAGTTGGAATTTCGACCTCCAAAATCTCCATAACTGGAAGGTTCCCAGGTATAATCCAGAACAAAAAAAAAAATGATCGCGATGATGGAGAGAATAAGTGCCTTTCGGCTTCGTTGAGGGTTTATTTACATCATTTTATAATACACAACATCGCGTTCAAAACTTGAAAGTGTAAAGCTTTATGCATTTATAATTATCTTCATGTTACTTAGGTAGGTACCTAAATAAAATATGTAAATGATCAAGAGAGGTAAATAATAGAGGAGCTCGTGGCTAAATAATAACAGCCGCCCGGGTCGATCTTTAAGGTTAAGCCGTGCTTGCCGAAGTTGGTCCGTGGATGGGTGAACATAATTACATACCGAGTTTCCTCCATGCCTCGGAAAGCACGTTAAGCCGTTGGTCCCGGCTGTCATTTGTAGATCTTTGACAGTCGTTACGAGTAGTCAGAAGCCAAAAAGTCTGACATCCAGTCTTACCAAGGGGTATCGTATTACCTAGTTACTGGGTTGTGGAGGTCAGATAGGCAGTCGCTTCATGTAAAATACTGGTACTCAGCTGCGTCCGGTTAGACTGGAAGCCGACCCTAAGATAGTTTGAGAAAAGGCTAGGCAGATGATGATCAAGAGAGGTAAATGTCTTCAACATTGAAAATAATACAACATGTGTGTTTATTCGGAACTAAATTGAGACAAGCTTAAATGGAAAAATAAATTAAATGATAAATCAAAAGTCGCAAAAAATATAAAATGAATTGTCACTATGTAAGATGTCTAGATCTAATTAGGGACTAAAAATATTTAAGGGTTGCCTTAAAAACTCTTAATTCTAACATTCAACAACACATAAACATCGCGATGTCAGTTAATCACGCCCCCTCAAACAATAAAAGTAACAAACGCTTACATCACCCCTATTCTAAACGTAGCTCATTCTTATTGTCTTCAATATTCCCAGATTACGCCATAATCTTTCATAACTCGCATTACAGTTTATTCCGCATGGCAACACCGACTTTGAACGTCAGTCACGGCCCGCCAAACGAAATAATAACATGGCCGTTCGCGCCATTGATAAAGCTCACACGGAATTTCGTTTCTCTGAAATTTACACCCTCGCTTTGTTTAAATATGGTTGATTTTCGCATGACTTTGGAAGGAGTTATATTGCTTGTATGTCGAGCAGTAATTTTGATAGAACAAAGGCAGGGTAGGGTACACGTGCGAGTCGTTACGGGTCTCGCTAATAAAACGATGGATTAAGTGAAACACACAGGTGAGCCGGTGAGGGGTCGAAATTGAAAACTATTGGCCTCTCGAACAGATTATTATACGAGTATATTGCTAGGATTTGTGTCTCAGGTGACGGATGGGATGAACATTCTTGTAGAATTCACAAGGGTCTTATAAGTCGGGATTTCGGGAGTATGTTTTTGTTTCCAAAACAAAATCTCTTTGATTTTTCGCTTTGACTCTGTTCGACACAGAATTTTATGGCTTTCACTGCATAAAATGCTGGATAGATAATGCAGCTTGCCGCCGTGATTGGGGTTCACTATGAAGGCACCAGAAAATGTAAAACTAAAATGTCCTAGCGCACCCTAGACCTAGGGTCCTGACTACCCTGCCAACTGAATATTACCACGTACGTAGGTCCTCTAACCTGAGAGAAGAGAAAATCTGAGCCAAGACCAACCGACACCAGACGAGTGACGATGCGTAATTCATGATCATGATCATCACTAGCCCAGCTTGTTGAAGGAATACATCGTGAGGAAACCAAACTATGTCTGAGAGATATTTCTATACGGCATATAAAGCCAAGTCAAAGGCCCAAGGACGACATAAAAACGCTGACACGAGGTAAGGCACTAACTAACCACACGAGAAAGAACCTGCTGTTCCCTAACTACGTTGGGGATGGCCTCAAATATAACAGGATGCAGCCTCCACAATCTACTTACAAGGAAGCACGATAATCTTTGGTAATAAAGGCTAGTAGGTAATAAAAGCACCTAAATAAATAAAGAAAATAAAGCCTCGTTGGTCCAGTGCTAGCAAGCGCGACTAGTGACCATGAAATCTTGGGTTCCATTCCCAGGTCGTTCAAAGGGCTAACCCTTGGAGGTGGAGGATTACAAGAGTAATAAAGAAATTACACCCAACAGCATATATGTGTTGCTCGCCAGGTCTTGTCGACGAATTTGTTTCCGTGTCCTTATAGAACAGGCGATAATAAAAGATGGCGGGAGCAGCGATTGCGCGCTCCATCGATCGACAGATACGGCACGTGTGCTCGCGGGCTATTGTCCAAACTGCGGGAAAGGGTAGATTTAGATAAATATTGGTAGTTTTTTAGATTCGGAAGCTGCTGGTGTGAAATTATGAGGTGTTTTGATTTAGAGGTGTCTCGTACGAAGTTTTATTTCACCAAATGATCAGATTATCTGACGATATCGTTACAGTTCGTTAATCCAAGCGTCGTTGCGTCGCGGCTCCGCTTTGTTTTCGCCCTGGATGGCTATGCCAAAAAACATAACATATGGCTCAGTTTTCCTTTGACTGACGTCGAGTTGGGGGTTGATATTTTTTTTACAGAAAGGTTACATTATTATTAGCACACACGCAAAGTTTCAATATGCGGAAACGCGCAGTTTTTGAGAAAAAAAATATTGAAAATTATTTTTTTTTGCAATATTTAGGTCAATCCCTATCACAGATTATATAGAATTCTGGCCATTGAATGTATTTATGTAGAACATACCAAATTTGGTTGCAAGAGCGAGCGAAGCGAGCTCTGGACTTGGGGCACCCCGACTCGGACAGGTTAGGTTCGAAGGGGATGGCGGGGTCTAGTGAGCGAGCGGAGCGAGCGAACTAAGACCCCGACATCCCCTTCGTGTTAGGTTACTTTAAACCCTGCAGGCAGAAATAGGAGCCCCGCGTAGCGGGGCTCCGTCGACTACGCTTTTTAGGCGAATACAATATGTTTTGAGGTTAGGTTACATTAATTGGTTTATCTCAAGAACGTTGCATTACCTTTTCACGGGAGTGGTGCCAGAGGGGAAGTGGCACACCCCTCCACACCCTCCCGCCCCCTCCGCCTGCCAAACGATACTAGATTATTACCCAAACATTTCCTCAGAATTAAAAATTTTAAAAATCTCGAAAAGGGGGGCGCGTCGCAACTTTTCCTTTTAAGGGGTGGTTGTACCCCTCCCCCCCTCTCCTCCCACTCCCCTCCCTCCCCTCAATTCGACGTCAGTCAAAGGAAAGTCGTACCTAACATATCTATCTGTGTCCGTCTGTAGCATCATAGCTCTTAAACAGATGAACCGATTTTGATAAATTTGGTTTAGTTAGAATCATGTCTTAATCGAGAGTGTATGAGCTATGCTTAAAGAATATCTGCTCAGCAGTTTGGAGATCATCACCTGTTTTCTAGCTGATGAAGGAATATAAACCACTTCCATAGCAAAGGTCTGGTCGATTTCAAATTTAAAATCTTGTCACTTGTCACCATGGGCATCGCGCCAGGGGGGTGCACCCCGCTCCCCCGTAAAAGCTTGTTTTTTTTTTTAAATTTATAAGTTTCCTTGTGTTCGAAAAAATAATATACATAACTTTAAAAATGAACAAAGCGGGCCCTCGACGCTACGACGACCCTTGGATTAAGTTATTTTTGGTTTATTAGAGGTTTTTTGTGTCGGGGGTTTTATTTTACGTTTTAGAAGCTGAAACCAAATAATGAAATCGTTAGATGTGCCTTCACCGTTGGTCTGGCGAAAAACTGCACATCGCATATGGAACAAAACAGACGTGATATTTTCATGATAGGAATCATCTTTTGACGCGGTAGGTCTTATCCAACGATGTAAAAAAATTGCTGTAACTGATTTCATTGTTATGTAGCAGAATGCACGAGGTTAATGTCAGGTGAAAGTTCTCTTCGTAACCATAGATACCAGGATATCATAGAATATCAGGATTGGTAATTCGTATGTTAGTCATCATCATCTCTTCTTCTTCTTCCATAGTTCTTCTATTACTAATCATCTCATCAGACACCTCCTTGCTTGCCATACATTTTTTTTTTTATGGATGGGAAATCATCAAATGATCCCCCCCACTCTGGGCGTAGCGGGAGGGAGTGTCAGACTTGACTGACTAAAACCCATCCATGTTCCTTCTTAGCCATTTGTGTTCCAGGGCCACGGTATCTCTTTCGAACAACTCGCAGCCCTGGCAGGCATCGGCCCTCTCGGACCCCTTCCGATTTGCTGACATCTCCTTGAGGCGCGCGTGGAACACAAACGCGCCGTCGGCACGGCCTGTCGTCATAAGACGGACGGACGGTGAGCTAACCCATTACTCACCGTCCACAGGCCCGCGCCTACAGTGGCCGGGGGCATTGCTTGCCATACCTCTATGTAAGTAATTGAGAAAAAGTAAAGCTGTCGTTAACTCACAGAAAAGCTGCCACCCAAGTAACATAATATGGTACTATAAAAGTCCTGAGAACGTTTCAGGACATGCTAAATAGTGTTCATGATTAGTACTTTAATGGTGTTGTAAACGTTTACAGAACCCCAAAAAGGCCCTAATTTTTTAACTTATTTATTCTATAATCATTACATAAAGGCTCTTAAGATGATAAATCGATTTGTGCCTCGGTCGTCCCACAGAGTCTCGTCCCACATAAAAAATTCCCCACTTGTCCCAATTTGTATGCCTCGCTCGTCCCAAAACTTAATTTTCAATATTTTATTCCCCGCTCGTCCCAATTCGTATGCCTGGCTCGTCCCACATTTTTTTCATATGAGTTTAATTTGATTTAATTGTACAGTCAGCCTAAAAACCTGACTGACCAGAAAGATAAATAACCTCATGTTGCGGAAAATTTGATGAACTAATTCAATCCGAGACTCCACTATAATATAAATTATAAAATTACAAGTTACGCCACCATTACAGTTTTTTTCTGATCAAACTTTAGGTTTAGATTGAAGGCATTAATAAAGTACACATAGCCGACCCTAAGTACAAACCCTGTGCACCCCACTGCTTAGACCACTACTATTATTATTGTCCTAGAACAAGTTTTTGAATGTTTATAGCTTCGGTATTTTTGTGCGACCGGATTAGAGCTTGCTCTCTCGCTCTGCTTTCTTTGTATTAATCAATTGACCAATGGCGTGGCTTTGCGTTATCAGCGCAATCGGAGCAAATGCGGTTACAAAGTGCATCTGCTAATTTTAAATATGAGGTGTTTACATTAAGCGTGGTGTATTCATAGAGTGAGGGTGATATTTGTAAAGTTTTAAAGGGTAAGTAATAATTATAATTATGTCGATTTTTTCATATTTTGTGAAGTCATGATTTGACTTATATCACTATTGTGGTAATTATTTACTTTTATATTAGTTGCTGTCTAAGGATTATGGTCTTTTATTATATGCATACTTAACTCTGTGCCTCCTGTGAAAAAGAGTACATCGCTACTTTTTAGGAGACGCAAATAAAAATTTGAAAAATATTTTTTTTCCTGTTTCCTAGGTCCTGTCATGGAGTTCTTTATCTATGGCCCTGTTTCACGAAATCGTCTAGTATTTTTTTTTTAAATGAGTAACCCTTTTTCACATTAACTAGAAATTTGAACAAATAATAATTTGATTTGAGCCCTAATTCACATTAATTTTGTTTACCCATTTTAACAAACTTCAAAAAAAGAGGATGTTCTCGGTTATACTGTATTTTTTAGGTTAACCAATTTTGATAAATCTTCTTTTATGTAAAAGCTGGTGCTTCCCATATGGTCGCATTTTAATTTAGTTAACCTCCTTCATAAAATGAGGATGTTCTCAACTACAAAGTGTTTTCTGGGTGAATCAGTTTTGATGACTCTTTTGATTCGAAAGCTGGTGCTTCCCGTGTAGTCTCATTTCAATTTGGCTCAGTTCTGACAATAGCATGCATGATAAAACCATATTCAACACGTTGAAGTCGGTTACAGCTATGATTTTTAATCATTACAGCTATTCACGATTCGTATCTACGAAACGAAACTATTGTACATAGTTTCGTTCGGAATACCTTTCTTAGACAGATGAAAGCTAATTTTTTGCTCTATTACATTCATTTAAAAACGAAAAAGGTATATTTTGGACTTGGTACCCCTTTTTACAGGAGGCACAGAACTAATTCACGTTGTATTTGCAGGTGATCAGATATAGAGCCGTGGCTTCTTCATCCTGTCACATGGAGCCAGTGGCTTCATCATCCCGAGCTGATCTTCAGACTGGCTGCAGTCTGGCTTCTACATCCCAAGAGATAACCTTTATTGAATCACAAAGAGGTGTGCCTATTATTTTACATGCCGGTTACGAATATACGAAAAAGCGAGAGAACAAAAATAGCTCAATCGTCTGGAGATGTGTGAACAGAAGGTGTCATGGAGGAATGGTGACTTCAAATAATAATGTGACGAAAATTCTTCGTCATGACATTTGTACGCCCAGCATAGCAAGAAATGACATCAAAGAAGAAATACATCGCTGCAAGCAAGAAGCAAAATCTTCTGAAGGAAAATCGATTCCTTCTGTTTTCAATTCAAGCATAAAAAAATTATTGGACAAAGGTACTGACAAGATAGAAAAATTACCTGAATTATCGAATGTTAAGAACAGCTTGTATAGTGCTCGAAACAAAGCCCAGCAAATAAAGAAAGCTACATTTAAAACGCCGTTTGAAGTAAAAATTCCAGTAAGTTACATGAGTTTTGTTTTATTTGATTATGGGTACAGAAAAACAAGGATATTAGCTTTCGCTGATGTAAATAGTAAAGGACTTCATCAACACGTGAAACATTACCTTGCAGATGGTACATTTAAGTGTGTAGTGAAACCATTCAGACAATTATATGTGATTTACGGTGACCTTGGCAGCACAAGTGAGAAAATTCACGTCGTGCCCTTAATATACATCTTATTAATGGACAAAAAAGAGTCCACATATGAAACTGCGTTTGCTCTTATCAAATCGCAAATTCCAGAATGGCATCCGATTTCATTCAGAACTGATTATGAGAAAGCAGCCATGAACGCAATCCGTAACATCTTTCCGGATGTAATATGCAAAGGCTGTTACTTCCATTTTAGTCAAGCACTTTGGAAGAGAGCAAAGGCCTTAAAGTTAAATAAAAAGAGAATGTTCAAAAAGCATATAGCTCTATGCACAGCGTTAGCTTTGCTACCACCTGAACTTAAATGCGATGGATGGCTATATAATATATAATGGAGGATTGTCCGAAAACTCTCAATATTGAGAAATTCAATGACTATTTTATATCGGCATGGCTTGACAACGAATATTATCGAGGCAAATGGGATTTTTGGGGGGATATCTACAGAACAAATAACCCAGTGGAAGGCAGTAACGCTAAATTAAACAGAACATATTCGGGAAAGCTGAACATCATTAGCTTTTTGAATGTGATCAAAAACGACGCTGTTCTTTCTTTAGCTCGCCAAGGTAAACCTCGGCGTGCTGATGATATAGCTCATGACAAATATTTATTTGATTCTGTAACGGCAATGTTGAATGGCACTATATCACTGGGCCATTGCCTGGAAAAAATCAGCCCTTTTGTTTATTAATGATATTAATGTGTCTATATTAATGATAAGTTTAAAAATGTTGATTTTTTGGAGATTTAATTGTTAAAATACTACTTTCTCATAAATAGTAGGTTGATTAAAATACTGTGATTGTAATTTGATTGTGATATTAGTTACGTAATAAAGATTTTTAAATATAAATATTTCAATTTATGTTGAAATACCACATTAACATAAATAACATAACGTGGTACTTCTATAAGGTACATATAGGTAAATACAAATGTGTATACGGTCTATAATTATTTGACTGTTACTTATATACAAATGTTGATTTTTTGGAAATTTAATTGTTAAAATACCACTTTTTCATAAATAGGAGGTTAATTAAAATACTGTGATTGTGATTTGATTGTGATATTAGTCACGTAATAAAGGTTTTTTTAAATAAGTAGTTCTAATTATGTTGAAGTATCTCAGATAAATATTACATGTGTAATACATATATATTTATCTTAACGTGGTACTTCTATAAGATAAATACAAATGTGTATATTGATAGGTGTAATTAATACTACTGTGATTTGGATTTGATTGTGATACTAAATAATAAAGATTTTCCTAAATTGCAATAGATCTTTTAATTATTAAAATTAAAAACATGCATCGCGGATGCATACCTAGAACTGGAAGTATTTAATATCTTTATGTTATTAGAAATAACTATTATTTCAATTTATTGGAAGATATAGTACAATATTTTTTGTCAACTGTACTTTGAATTTGCCAGGAATGTGGGACGAGTGGTGACTTTAAAACTCAAGTGGGACGAACGAGGAATTCTTTGGAATGTGGGACAAGATAGTGGGACGACAGAGGCACAAATCGATAAATCAGCTCTATAGTTGAAATGTTGCAACGTTTATGTCACACATTTGCACTATAAAAGTAACCAAAACATGTGTATAGTGCTATTTTGCAACGTAAATGATTCCAGTGATCTTTTTATCACATATGTTTGCCAGTTCCCCAAGAAAAAAAAAATCAATATAAGTTATGCTTTATGACATTCGCCATTGTTACTTAACGTAACATGTTAAAAATAATGACATACTACAAAACACTTAAGGACCGTAACTCCGCCATAACTTGCGCTTGCGATAAAAATTGCATCGGTTGAATCAGTATGCTGATTTCAAATTCGACAGTGCGCCCTCATTATTTTAGATTTTTAATTAAATTTAAATAAATAAAATAAGTTTTTGTCTCGATTATGGCTGCTATAGTACACATTGGCTCCAGCCGTGCTGCTTATGTTACATCAGCAGCAGAAAACGGCAGCCATATTTTCACCAAAAACGCTTTAGTCTGGTAACAGTAACAGAAACTCACTTATAGAGCTATTTAGAATTTTAATTATTTAGCAACTGCGCCAGGAGTCGCTATGGTACTATTTAGTACTATAGATGAGTTTTCATGACTTTTTCAGAACTAGCCCCATTGCGATGTTGAGGGAGCTTTTAAGAAGCTAAAAGGTTACTTAACGGTTGTGCAAGGTACTTTTATAGTGCAGATTGATTATGTGATAGTGTTTTCGATACTGCTACAATACTAGTACTGTAAAAGTTTTTTTGACACATTATTAGTGCAAAATAGATACATAAAAGTGTCAGTAAGGTCGCCTATAGTACTAAATAGAACCAAAATCGCTTTTTTAATATCTATTACAGTGCAGCACTTTAAATATTCTTTTGTATGGTCCTATAAACGTTCTTAGAACTAATTTATAGAACTTAAATGCTCTTTAATTTTATAGAACCAAAACACTCTGTTAAAAACTTTTATAGTACAAGCAGTCACAGTGGTTACCATTATAGGCCTACTATTTCACTGTTTGGTGATAAAACGCCTTGGTTAAAGAACCTTTTGCTACTTGGGCAGATTTTTCCAACATTTATCCCTACAACCATCGTCTACGATTCATCAAAATCGCTTAAAAAAAGTAGATTCATGCAAAAAGTCCCCAATGAAAACAAGCCAAGGTTTTCCCCCGTTCCCCCTCGCGGAAATACCGCGTATTGTGCGTGGGTACGCGATCTGTAAACAAATTTGCGAATATTATTCGTATTTATGGTACGCCATGAATACGAAGGGGGTGAGACACCATTACGCCTTAAGATTCCCCATTCATGGGGTTAAGGAGGCCGTCTTACTTTAAATGCATGGGGACTAGCGGAGGGTCCTGTAATTGCTGTAATTATTTTGTTCAGGTATTTTATTGAGGTTGTTCTGTGTTTTTGAATGAAGGGAAAATACACAGATGTAATATACCTATACTTACAGCCTGAAAGTCTGACAACTAGCCAAGCCAAGGGGTATCGTACCAAGATACCAAAATACCTATTGAATCCAAAAAGACTTGAAGCTAATCCCGACGTACCTAGTTGGGAAAATACGCAGCAGGTGATGTTGAATGCGGCCTATCAAAACTTCTCTTGACAAACACACTGCCAGTCATTGCGAGTAGCACACCGGCGCGGCGGATGAAAGAAACATGTCCAACTATCCAACGACCACCAACTACTTAGGTGTCTTTGCGAATAAACTGCTGCAATTAGGAGATGACAGTCTGGAATCGGACGCAGATGGGAAAATTATATTTTACGAAGAATTTTCCCATCCAGTGGCTACAAAGGATGAACTTATCAAGCACATTTTTCCGAATTTTTGAGGTTAAAATAAATAATGAAGAGTAATTGCAGAACGAGTGGGTCAAAAACATAAATAAAACAAAATTTTAGACATGATTGTCGGAGATTCAAAAGTATACACAATTACACATCCATAGACACTGTGATGGCTAATGACGGTAGTACTATATACCCCGTAGTTTTATCCTCTCCCTGGAGTCAACGGGCGTGCCGTTCCCATAAGCTGGAGCTTAAAGTTGGCGTTTTAGTTCTGCTGATGCGAAACCTTGATGCATCCATACTGGGCAACGGCCAGGCTTAGTATATATAACCAGGCTTAGTATCACAGAACTGGGCAGTAATATTATAAAAGTCACCATTATTACAAGAGCTGCTAAAGGAGAGCGTTTTAATTCACCGCATGCCCATTATTCCAAATAACTTCCCATTTCAATTTAAAAGGTAGCTTTCCCCTTGGAATAAGATTTTGCTATGACTATCAACAAATCCTATGGCCAAAACTTTAAAATTGGCAGGCATTCATTTGGGCACTCTATGCTTCTCTGTCAGTCAATCATGTTGGTTGTTTGTTGTTGTCGTTATTGTTTGTTGTATACAAAACGGTTTTGGAATAAATGTCCGAAAATGCTTCTTATTGTTCACTTTGGAAAAAGATGCTCCGGTATTATGTTAAAGTATCGCTTCAACGCCATTCATTTTGTTTCGGACTTTCGGACCTCTGCCGCCCAGAATAGGGATGATGACTAGGTAAAGAAAACGAAATTCTATTTAGTCCGTCAATCGGGTAATACAAAAATATTAGATATACGTATTTTTTGTTTTATCAAGTTAACAAAAAAATACTTAGTTAAAACGCATTAAAGTTGGAAAGTGGGGGCTCACTACGTCACAACTAGGTATAAAATGTACTGAGCCGTGACGTCATGCGCCATTTCAACTCAAAATATCTCCGTAATTTTACGATTATGCGAAAAAAGAAAAAATACGTGTCAAATACTTTTTAATAATCTACCCGATAGACAAATAAAAAAAAATAGTCACCATCCCTATTACAGTGCCTAAAAGGATGCCTTTTGTAGTCATCACCGACATAATCACATTTAGATCAGACGTCAGTTCTCACACATATCATAACATAAAATCACGGCTGTAATTCTCGAAGGGTTACACACAGTCGTATCCCACATTTCGCCAGTTACGATAAAGTTATAAGTAATAGGGGGCGAGCCTATTGCCATCAACCGGCCCCGACATTAAATCCAGACTCCGACATTGCCCGACCCGAGAATCGAACCCAAACCCTCATGCTCAGTAGTCGCGCTTGCGACCACTCGGCCTACGAGGCACTGTCACATATACACCATAAAATTCCAAAAACCTCTGCGCGAATGAAGTAGCGTGCAACAGCTAGTATATAATATTGTTGTATGTCCTACCCTGACACTCATTGAAGAGCACCGGTTTTGTATTATTGTTAAGAATAGGCTAGGATGAAACATTCTTAAAATTTATCAGTTATACATTTCTTATATTATTGATATTAATGGAATCCTTAGAAATTAAACCCAAATAGATAAAAAACTCGTGTAAAGTCAGCCCATCTTGCATAATAGTAAGATTTAAGTATATATACATTTTGCTAGATTGGTAATAATTTTCCGAATCTCAATGAAGCGACGAAGGCACGTGAACTTTTTGTAATATCTTCACAAAACATAGGCGACGCGAGCGACAGTTCCGTCGGTGGCAGCCGCGGCAGGAGCGCAGCGGAGGTCGAGAGCGGGCCTGACTAATTAGAACAAAAAACGCGGGAAAACACAAGTACGCTTGACAGTGAGTCAGAGACAAAGAGAGCGCAGTTTTCCTACAAAAAGGTTTTATACCCCCCTTGAACATTGTGCAAATAGAAACTCTTTGGGTGAGAACGTAAAGTTGAATTTGGGGATAAGGTCTTAACATTGACCGGAACATTTATTTTTCGGATACTTTGAATTTAGAACGCCCTATCTCGTTTCTCTCACGAACGAAACCAAACCCTACCCCAACGATTTTAAAATCAAATTTAGTCTAGCACAAGACAGTTTCTATGTCGTGTATAGCTGTCTATGGCTGCGTAGAGAAGCGCCATCGCGTCGATTGTCTCTGGCACGTTCGTGCAAAGAGGCCACAATCGATAGAGCACGGGCGTGCGTCGTAATGAATTTATTAGAGAAGGAGAACCAACCTAGTATTTAGACGAGTTGTTTTATTTTTAAACGACTGCCGAACTAGGAGACGTCGAGGGCTTTGGTTCCTTCAGGACCGGGTTTATGAGTTGTTGCCTCTAACAAGAATTCAGGATGCTTGAGGTTCTATAAATATATTTGATTGCAGTGGCTGACTATACCTAAATATAGTCTCAGTAGTTCTACTTTTCATAGAACCGCTATTTTCTGCTTTGTGTACATAGGTAGGTATGTATATTGATTAAGTAGATATAGGTAGAATAAGTATATTGAGTTCAGATTGTGTAACGGAGTGATGCAGGATAATAACTTAGGGATGAAAAACTTACTGATACATTTTAAAATGCATTTAAGTACCTATATGGATTGTAGATGTTGAGTCCTCGGTTCTGTAACATATTGAAGACATACTTACATAAATTGAGATAGGTAAAGATAATATTACCAAGGGTTCAGAAAATTATGAGGCCTTCAGGTTAGGAGGGTGAGGGGCGTTTTCGGTGGCTGATAGCAGCTGGATGAGAGTTGCCGAAAGTCATGTTAAATGACATGCAATTATAGAGATCATGTCTACGTAGCAGTAGACTGCTGGAGTCTTTAAGCTGATGATACAAGTATTTAGCTTCACCCAAACTATGTTTGTAATAAAATCTTAGAAGTTAAATGTGACCCACTTCCCGGTTTTCGATAGAGTTAAAATTTTCCATACATGTTTAGTTTGAATGACAATGCAATGCATGGTTAGCTAAGTGACGTCATTTTACATGTAGGTAATATGGCGGACACCTAAAGACGGCGAGCTAGTTTTTTTTTATGCATGATATCATATGGGTATCAAATGACTTTGGTGAGAAGAATACGAGAAATAAAATAACGTCACTGTAATAAAAATTTGTTATTGTTGAATTGTTGTTTATCTATCTGGACACTAATCACAAATTAAATTCGCATCACGAGTCTACCTTAACGCGTGATTCTTCTAAGCTAAGTATAAAACGCAATCGATTTTGATGCAGTTTTCACCATTACTTTGATTCAAACTTACACTAATAAAAAAATCTAAATGTTTATTTACAAGCGTAAAAAAGGTACGAAGCAGGGACGATTCGCAAATTATCCAACAAAGAATTAACGGAAGTGTAACTATAAGCGTGAAAGACTAATTTCGCCAATATGGAACCTAACATCCCGGAAGACGCAGGTCCCTTCACAAGCCAGTACATGCATAATCAACAGCATATAATATAGTCAGTCAGTGTGAACTGTTCACACATTGACGAACCGAGGCTGGTGTGCCGTGTGCCTCCGCTCCGTGGCGAGTACCTCGTTAGCTCACGCCTGTCTGTCACGACCACCGCTGCGATCTCACTTGCGTGATGGTTCCGCAGGGTTATAGGAAATTGAACAGCATTGTGATTGTGACAGGAATAGGTGTGGTGTAGTTATTACCATATCTTATAATTATGTTTTTACCGCCATAGGTAGTTCTATTTCCTTTTCTTACAAGGTTCATGATTTGAGACATTGTAATGGTGGTGCTATTAGGCTGATTTGGTTGTTTTCAGCCACAAACATTGGAAATGGTATATTTTGTTTGATTTTGATGTAAGTACCTAGTTATACTAAGTATGTAAAGTTATTGCATTCTCCTCATTGCAAAAAAAGAGACAGGCAGGTAAGTTATAACTATAAGCCATGTAAAATGCTGGTCGATATAAATAATTGCCAAAAGTTTTCCTAACAGCTCCACGCATCTCCACATCGCTGTCGATCGCACAGCGATGACTCGGCAAATTGTTCGAATGTTCAATAATTCTTCTTTTATTTTAGTCCATTCTGTATCGAACGTTATTTTGACAACCCTCCAACCGATGACAGGTGGCGTGGATATATTGATAAAGGTATATTCATATTTGTTTGAAATAATTAGGAGACTGTTTGAGAAGATTTGGGTAGAGTAGACAATCATGAACTGCAATGAAGCTGAATGCTGATACTGCCAAAAAGATTTACTGGAAGAAAGCAGAAATCTGTAGCTTAGCAGACATGTAAAAAGTTGATATTTTATTTATTGACATTTATTATTGTCTTCTAATATATACAAGGTGTAAGCACCGATGCGAAAACGCGTATGACGTACACAGCACGTCATTCTGCAATAGTCGCCCCCACATAGAAATTTTTCTTCGTTTATTTAAAAAAAAACACGGTCAAAATGTATGCGACAGGCATTTTTTTTTTTAAATTTACGATGAAAAATTCCTATGTTATTTCTCTCACAGTGTTTGTAATCGAACTCCTCCGAAACAGCTTGACCGATTTTTATGATTTTTTTTTGTGTCCGTGATCATTGGCTATTTTTTTCTCACACATCCACTTCATAATTTCCACGCGTACGAAGTCGCGGGCAACAAGATAGTCGTTATATAGATTCCAAATAATTCTACATCGTTTTTTAGCAAGAAAAGCTAGTTTATCATATGTAAGGAAAACCATTATGATGAAAATATTTCAAACCTAAACGGACGTTTCAAAACAAATCGGATACGCCTAGATAAACTGAAATACTATCAGGGATTAGGTACCTATGAGAGAGTCGAACGACATAACGATACCTACTAGACACAGTGAAATTGTCTATCAGTCAATGTTTATTGAAAGAAACCATTTTTGACTGACTGACTTTATGTGAATTGACATAAACTGAGAAAAAGATTATGTCACTACCTACTGCCACTTGTCTATACCGTCCTACCTAGCTTTGATCTAAGATGTTGCACAATAGTACATTATGATATAAGTGCGGTAAGTTGAAAATTATAGCCGAGGCGTTATTGCTAGCCCGAGCCAGGCGAGGGCTAACAAGAAAGCAGAGGCTGTAATTATCAAAGCGCACGTATGTCATACGACGTTTTATAACATATTTGCGAGGAAATAAATAAAAGTCGGACGACATTTTCAAATAAAAACAAAACAGCAAAAAGAAAAAGCGCTCGGAATAATTTTTACTTGTTCACAAATTATGAAATTAGCGCTTTTTTTTAAGGCAAGGGACCAGAAACAGCCAGTATTACTAATAAAGAAAATTAATATTTTTGTGTTTTGTTACAGATAAATGGTTGTAATTTATGGTCAAAATTGATTAAATTAAAGAATTAAATGTTTATTTATTACTTATATTTTATCTCCCGAGTTAATTTTATTCATAAAATGTTGACCACTTTTCTGTCATAAAAACTCTTTGCTAAGATTTAAAAAAGTACCGTTCGTTTTAGACGGAGCATTTTGATAAGCCGTGCGTTTTACATTACATTCAAAGTCGAAGTCAAAGTCAAAGCATTTATTTCAATTAGACCATTACAGGCACTTTTGAAAGTCAAAAAAAAAACAAAATAAAACGCGAAGCTTCAGTCCCAGTCACAAGGCATAATAACTTGTGAAAGTACTGTAGTTGTCCATTCCGTAGCGTAGATCTCTATGGAGAAGAACGGGCAAGAAACTCCATGGACACTCTTTTAAATCAAAATATGTTACAAAATCTTGGTTACATCATTCATGTTAAGAATTACAAATATGTGAGAACAATGTAGAAATACGGGCAAGTTAAGAGCGTCCAGAGTAAAAGATTAAATCAGTAATTAAAAAATAAAGTAATTAAAATAAACCGTGGCAGCTAAGAGATGACCAGTCACAACTGACAGCGCCCGTTCACGAACATGACGCATGTATCAGCCATCATTCAACTCAACCATTTTGAAGGGAACTAAACGACCCGACACACCCGCATTACCGTACTAGTGCGTAATGTGATACATTACGATACTGAACTTGGTGCAATAAGAGACCCTTTACGAGCAAATGTGTTATAAAGATATTAACAGTGATAAATAGCGGCCATTGGGAGTATTGTCATACAAAAAATTTGTTCTCGAACGTCAATACGCGACATGTTTTATTTTGACACTCGAACGCGACAAGCGGGCATATCACACTAGACGTTCCTTGCACTAAACTTACGGTCTAATGAATTGTTACAAAGCAGTCTGTGACAAGTAGTAGATTACCTACGTCTATTTAAATGTCTGATTTTGCAGCAACTAATATGAACAGACCCTAACGTTTTTTACAGCGCTCATTATAGCAATTCATATCATTATGTTCTAATGAATCTAATAACAAAATCAAATTGATGTTTGTTTTGATTTCATTTCGAGAACTTTGTCTATGGCCTATAGTTCTATGGTGTCTGTCTGTCATTTTTTATTTAAGTCTATTGTTAATGCGGCCTACAAAATTATTTCGCAAGAAGTTTGAATTAAAGGTCAATATATTGTGGCTTCTCTTTTGTTTTGCAGCTAAAATGTAGTCTACCGTGGGAGTTGTCAGTTTTATAACCATAACTACCTTTTGCCCGCGGCTTTACTCGCGTAGAGTGTGGAAATTATCCCACGGAGAGTGGAGACGTATAACTTCCGGAATGAAAAGTATTCTATGAAGAAGAAGACATGCTGTGCCGACCCCAAATAAATTGGGACAAGGGCAAGAGAAAGATGATGGTGACAAATGAAAAGTATTCTGTGTCCTAATTTCATCGAAATCCATTCAGCTGACAAACAAACTCACTCTCGTATTAAAATATTAGTTAGGACTAGCTTCTGCCCACGGCTTCGCCCGCGTTTTTTCGGTAATTGTCCCGCGGGATCACACTACCGGAATAAAAAGTATCCTATGTGCTATTCCAGACTATTGTCTATCCCTGTGCCAAATTTCATCCAGAAGTATTCAGTAGTTTTTACGTGAAAGAGTAACAAACATCCATACTTACAAACTTTCGCGTTTATAATATTAGTAGGATAAGGAATACGGCTATAACCTAAAATTGCGGATCAGTTTAGGTGGTATTTTGATTGCGGGTTGTCTGCGAATAAGTTGTGTTTAAAGTAGTCAGGCAAGCTTTTCAGCAAGAATAAGAAATTGGTTTAAGAATACCATTGTTCAATCAGGTTCTATCTATTTGTTCGACAGTGAAACAAAGGTGTATAACAACAATGTAAAATCTATGATAATAGATTTAACATGCAGTTTTAGCACTTAAAGCAGGTAGGTAGGTACGTAATTTTCTTATACCGTAACCTATTTAGGTACAAAGTTCTTAAAAAATGTGTAGCCTCCTCAACGCTAGTATTTTACGTACGGCTCTTGATACCTACTCCAGTTAAACACAAAGAGAACGGACATAAAGGATTACTTTTAAAGGCAAAGGCATGACTCTCATCCTCTCGAGGGAAAATGGCGCGCGATCTGACAGCTGAGAGGTTTTGGCGCGCTTTCATTTGTACGATTGTTGCCTGCTAATGGCGCGTTCCGAAACAATGGGGAAACATCGCGATCTTTGCACACAAAGGACATTTACGTTTGATGTCGAATGCCATTGTAGTTGAATGTATGAATCGGGTTAGCGGTCGCCATTGGTGCTTTATTCTTTATTGCGAAAGCTTTTCCGAGAAGTGAATGATTGTCAAAGCCGGTTACTGCTTATTTCTGTAGGCAACTTTTAACTAGGCAATGAAGGGCCGAATCTCAAACCTGTGAGGTTCATTTTTGTCCGGAAATCTAAAAGCCATTTTGAGTGAGTAACCCACCAAAAGTAATAATTCCTAATATGTTTACAATAAACCATAAAAACTGATTGAATTCCTGTTTGGTTTGGTCTTGACGTTTCAAGCGCGACTACTAAGGGAAGGTGTTTCTTCGTTTGGGGATTCAGCCCAGTATGTAATACTGGGCTGAATCCCCAAACGAAGAAACATTTTGCCCAAGGCTGTTTCTCCGTTTAGGAATTCTCAGTAGCAGCTCAGGAGTTTGTAAACGAAATACTTTTATAAAGTAGATATATTGGGAGTATACCTTATTTCGCGTTCCTATTGATATTATTTATTAACCACCTTATTACCCTGGCAGTTTTATACATACTGAAATTCCAAAGCTTTTTCTTAAAACATTTTTTCAAAATCTACACAAAGTCCAAAACTCATAGCTACTGTAGAATAACTCAACGATGTTCATAGTAGCTCTGTAGCTCATTACATAAGTACTACTTGCATTGGCACCTCAGCTACATACCATTATTATTGTAGGCCTGCAACAGCCGGCCGAATGTGTAATAAGACGGCTACATAGGCTAGCCCCTGGTTAGATTGACACGAAAAGAAGAAGAAGAAACTTAAGATTACGACTCGTAAGTCTGAGCTGTGCTACCGGTCCACCATTTCTTAAGAAACATATTATTGAGATAAATAAAATCTGATAAGCCAATTTTGATCTTTCGGCCTTTACTACTGTCCTAACAATTTTATACATAAGTACTATATACACACTGAATTTCCAACCGTTTTTTTTTAACACAATGTAACTCCACTCACACATAGCCACTATAGAAAAACGCAACGATGTTCATTGTAGCTCATTACACAAGTATATGCGTTGGCACCTCAGCACATGCCATAATTGTGGGCCTGCAACAGCCGGCTGAATGGGCACTCGAGACGAGGACGGGGGGAGATTACGAAACAATGGATTTTTCCAAAATACATAATAATTCACAGCGTCAAATCAGGCAGCTTTTTGTTGAGCTTAGGGATCCTTGATTGGTGTGTGGGGTAAAAAACGTTTTATTTTTAGGTGTCGCAGTTTTCATGATTACGACGAGTTTTTTTTTAGTAAACGGGAAACTCTTTCGGTACCAACTACCAACCTAGATACAAGAAAATGCAGCTTATTTGGGCCAGAATGTTAAGTATTGCATAGTTTACCTGATATATAAACTTTTATAAGAGCAATAAACAGTGCCCATCAAACTGCATGAAGATCAACTTAAAACTTTACATATATACTTTTATCATAACCTGCAGTCTTTTACCAAAATAGGTATTTACTATAAATATACATTTACTTTTATTGATGCAGATGAATTATGAGTATTTTACGCGGAGTGACTGCCTATGTGACCTTTACAACACAGTTACTGTGTCACAAAATACCCTATTACGTATTCAACACAATTTATTCAAATACAATTATTATTATTGACACAACGATATAGGTGTACGGAACCTCAATCAATAAAGTCAAAACTACAGCAACACATGGGTGGATTTTTGAGATTTTTTGGGTCCGTGCTCGAGTGGGGTGCTTGAGGCTCGACCGCTGCGCCGCGCGAATTATTAAAAAGTAAAAAAATAAAAATATATGGCCCTTGAGAGTGAGGTCGCCTGTGAAATATAACAGGCGCTTACTCGCGGACAAATGATTAGGAATTATGTCGATAATCATGAATAATAATTGGGGACGAAATTTTATCAGTCAACACTCCTGCCCATTCTCACTTACACTAGGTGCAACCAAATCATCATCTGCCTAGCCTTTTCCAACTATGTTCAGGTCAGGTTCCAGTCTAACCGAAAACTGAATACTAGTATTTTACATGGAGCGACTGCTTATTAACCCAGTTAGTACCTACTGGTAAATACGATACCCTATGGTAAGACTGGTTGTCAGACTTTTAGGCCACTGACTACCTGTAACGACTATCAAAGAGCTACAAATGACAGCCGAGACCAACGGTTTAACGTGCTATTCGGGGCACGGAGAAAACTCGGTATGTAATGGGTGGTCTCCCATCCATGGCCCAACCTAGGTAAGCACGACTTTACCTAAAGATCGGTACGAGCGGCTGTGTGTGCGGAAATAAAATTAAAGTGTTGTTTGTTCGTGTTGTTGAAAGATATTTGACACAAAGCTGACGAAGCTTTGTTTCGGAAACTTATTTCGCACCTATGAAATCAGTCTCAGAAAGAATAGCAAAATTCCAGTTATGTTATTATGTGAAATGAGTTTAAGTAAGTAACCGAACAATCTGCTATCCTAGATACTTCTTCCATAAGTTCTATATCTTCCTCATCAACCAGACTATCAACTTAATATGCACAAACCTTTAATGTAAACAATTTGTTTAATGACTGCAATGTCATTAATAAAATATTGTGGGTGCACTTTACGTAAGTATTTTACACCTTTGCCTAACCCTTCGGGCATTACGGGAGTGATGTTATATTATGTTATGTCATCTTATTATGAATTTGGAACTCCTAATGAAGCTTAAATATTTTCTGAAGAACCCTTTACTGAAATCAAAACACCCAAACAGACCAAAAAAAACATACCTATCAGATCATTAATCATGATATCTTTTACTAAAACAACTTTTTAAAAACCGGTAGTCACCAACAAAAGCTTAAAATGAGTTATCTCTCCCCTCCATGTCTAACCAACCGCGCAACAAATGAATTAGGCGAAATAATACGAAAAAAAGTTGTACAATAGCTTTTACAAACCGGTTGTGGGCGAATTTGTTACTAAAATGTAGCAACATCTGTCTAGAGGGGAGAATATGACATCCTTGATTACAAATCTGTTTATCCTATGCCAAACAAAATACAGCTTAAACCTCTCTGGTCAAGATTCAAAATCAAAAAACAAAATGCACCATTTACGTCATTTTTGACAGACAAGGTTCGAGTTAACGCCATTACTGTCAAATTTTGAGCCAATCACCGCCGAATAGCTCCGTCCAATCAGAGCGACGCACAGCGCGTGTTCCGAATGTAAAATTTGGGGAGAAACGACGCCGTTATCGTTAGTAAGTTTTTGTGTTGACTCGACGAGAATTAATTTGTTTTTGGGTGAATGAATATGGGTTAGATGTTAAATACCACATCTGTTTGTTATTTTATCTATTTACAGTATTGAATATCGTTACATACCGATTGAGGTTTTTTACCATTAATTTTGCTCAGGAATTCAGGATGGGTTGTTTTTATTGGTAAGGAGGTAGCATCCTGTTTTCCGAATTTGAGAAAATTTAGGTCCGAAGAATTAGAGTAGGTATTTAAGATAAGGCCTTGGAAGTAATATATTTTCTAATTCATGGTTTACTTATGTAAATAGAAAGAGTCACAGAAAGTCCTCAGGTGCAGTTTACCGTTTGTATCTTCAAAATTAATTAAACTATTTCATAGCTAGAGTTCGTACATCCATCTCGAACAACAGGATTACTTGTGTTTAAATAAATAATAATAAGTTTTTTTTTACTTTCCCCAGACTAGGAGTTTTTGCGATTATTACCGCTGTCCACCCCCTGCTTGTCCACTAGCCGTGGAACTATGTCACGACTTTTAAAAATAATTTCCACTATCCCCGGGGGGGTGGCCAGCGAGAATCATAATTATGTGTGTTAACAAACATTTAAACTCACACTAACTGCCAGACTCAGAACAACTACCTGTAGGCCATACAAATATTTATTCCGAGCAGGAATCGAACCGCGACACGCAGCGCACTTCAAATCACTCAGCCACTGCGCCAAACGTGCCGTCAACACGTCACAGGTGACTAACATAGTTCAGTTTCTTTTACTTCACTAACCTTTCTAGGCTTGTTTGATATAATAGTACATTGTTACCCTAGGGATGAAAGTAACTTATTCAGTCCTGAGACGGGGTTTGGCCAATAGTTCGAGGGACTAAATAAGTTTTTAACCCGAGGTAAACACTGTGCTTTTCATTACGAATACAAGGAAAGTAAAATTAAAAATATGAATTAGCTAAAGCAAAAATGAGTAAATTTTATTTTACATAAATCAACAACTTTTCCCGCCTACTTTGTTTTTTTTTTTCTATGGCCAGCCAGCTATTCAGCCATTATTTATCATTTTCATCATTGAGAAAATGGTAAATATTTTGCCCAAATCAATGTTATTTGAAAGAAGTTGTTTAAACGAAATTATAATAAAGTAATTAAAAAAATATAGCTTCTTTAATCAATACTTAACTTTAAGTTATTTCAATTTTACATCGTGGCTGCATAGAAAGTTGGAACATGGTTCAATAAAAATGTGAAAATAGAACTAGTTTTTTTTTTTATAATTTGGCATCTGTCAGTTGAAAGCGATTCTCCCTAGGGAAGAAAAGTATTACTTTCAACCCGCTCCTCAGGCAACTTCAGACCTACTTTCAGAGCATGAGTAATGAAAACGTTATTTTATGACCCACACATCCATAAGTATACTCTACTAACATAAACTCACGCCTTTTTACAAGCTTTTTTTACCATGCCTACTCCAGGCAGAAACCACAAAACACCACCTACTATGGTCCTTACATAGTCCTTTTGCCTCATCCACGGTCATACATGTGGTCATACACGCACGCCGGTTGCGAGTAGCTAATACGCACCTGACCTGTCTGAAGAACCTCACCAATAAGGTATGTCCTTCTAGGGCGTCCCCTCCCGGCGTTGCACATAACATCTGCCTTGTAACTGTAACAAATTTAAAAATGTGCAGTGCTGGATATGGCAGTATTTTAAGTTTTTTAAATAGTAGAACACAACTGTCCAGTGGGTGCGCTCCACAAATTGAGCGCAAGCATATTTTTTGAGCTCGAAACACTCTTTCAATTTAAACCGAATTAACCCATATTATAATACCATAGCTCAAAATGGATGATACATAGCCATGCTATGCACAGTATGCACATCGTGCCGCATTAACAATAACCACGCGTGTTAGTCCATATAAAACGTAAACAAATGTATCTATCTTCTTACATAGATCATCAATATGAGATTTCCAGTTACAATTTTTGTCAATTATTTATCCTCAAGAATATTGCATAATCGACCTGTTCTATTCTATTTCCATACTGTATTTTAAGCCGTTGACGCGTACTGTTATATGTCTGGAATTGTATCATTTTCGTTTTGTTAATATTAATATGAAGATTATTGTGTTCAAGCCATGTAATAATTATATTAAATGTCATGTTTATTTCATTTTGGTAGTCAACAATGTCGTCATTTTCGTTTATAAAACTTGAGAGGTGTCAAGGGACACCCGGATGGAACGAAGTTCCTTTCACGTACATAATATCAATACATTTTAGATTTAAGTTAGTGTGCGAAAAATAAAATATTTAATTTAAGGAAGATTAATCCTTAATTCGAAGCAATACGCCTTACTTAACTGCACAACCGAATTTGTACTTTGTAGTTCTGTCACTCAAAATAATAATCATATCTATCCTTACTCACACCCCAATTGTACGTAATTTAAGGAAATTTCAACTTTATTTTAAAGAAATAAAGCTTACAATAGCTTACTATAGCAAAAAGTGTCGTGACAACTTTTCGTAAGAAATTTTTCCGTCTAGCCCCCTTTCACAACGCGCGTTAAGGAACTTCGTTCCAATACTGAGGGTCGTATCGTCAGCGTATAGTATGCAATTGTGGATAATTACATTGGGCAAGTCATTAACATAGAGCAGGAAGGTTGTAGGTGGCCCTAGTATGGTCCCTTGGGGAACGTCGCAGTTATTTTCACGATACTGAGACCTATACGTGAGCTTTGATTTCCTGTGTCCCGAAATCTCAACACATTGCTGTCGATGTGTAAGGTAACTTTCAAACCATTTCAACGCGTTACCCCTTATGCCAAATCGGTCTAATTTAAAAATTAACAATGTATGGTTCACGAAATCAAAAGCCTTGGGCATATCTAGAAAAATGGAGACAATTGGTAGTTTATCATTAAGGCTTTTCGATATTTATTAAGAGCAAAACAAGCTGTTGTGGTTGATTTATTTTTTCTGAAACCAAATTGATCTTCACTAAGAATTTTGTATTTGGATACAAACCGGAGAGTTTTACATGCATGGCCTTTTCAAAGATTTTTTATAGTATTGATATGAGTGTTATTATAAGGCGGTAATACCATGGGAAGAATGGGTAAGAAACTCCATGGACTTTCTTTTAAATCAAAATAATGTTACAAAATCTTGGTTACATCTATCAAGTTGAGAATTACAAATATGTGAGCGACCAGAGTAAAAGATTAAATCAATAATTCAAAAATAAGTTTTTGAAATAAACCGTGGCAGCTAAGAGATGACCCAGTCACAACTGGCAGCACTCGTTCACGAACATGACGCATGTATCAGCCATCATTCAATTCAACCATATTGAAGGGAACTAAATGACCCGACACACCCGCCACCATCAGCGTGACATTTGAGTGAGCATGACATTCAATCAACCGCCAGGGTAAATTCCCGTCAATGAAAGATGTAGGTACTCAGTAAATGGTGGCTTTAGAGTATATAGTACTCACACATGTGCTTTGCAACTATATAATACTAAGAGATTGAATCTATACAATGCAAAAACATTTTTACAATACCCTGCAGCTTTCACAATAACTTCACATGGTAATTTGATTGCTCCTATGGTTGTGGAGCAGGACCAGCATTTAGCCAAGCATTTTAAACATCAATGTAATCGCCCAACATACAATATGCTTGCCTACATAGGGTGCGTTTTATGCAAGATTTTAATTTCGTCTCTTTCAAATACCTACATTTTATTGTAAAATGTTGAACAGTACCTCATGAAAGATAAGTCTACGTTAGCTAGCCTGAAACCTGGCTGAACTAGTTGATCCCTATTTCTAGTTTTATAGTAGCCTGGTCATCTCTTTTATCTATATATATAAAAGAAAGTCGTGTTAGTTACTTCACTTATAACTCAAGAACGGCTGAACCGATTTAGCTGAAAATTGGCAGGGAGGTAGTTTAGAGCCAGGAGAAGGACATAGGATACGGTAGGGTAGGGTAGGGTAGGGTAGGTAGGTAGGATAGGGTAGGTAGGTAGGGTAGGGTAGGTAGGTAGGGTAGGTTAGGTAGGGTAGGTAGGTAGGGTAGGGTAGGTAGGTAGGGTAGGGTAGGTAGGTAGGTAGGGTAGGTAGGTAGGGTAGGGTAGGTAGGTGGGTAGGGTAGGTAGGTAGGGTAGGGTAGGTAGGTAGGGTAGGGTAGGTAGGTAGGGTAGGGTAGGGTAGGTAGGTAGGGTAGGGTAGGTAGGTAGGGTAGGTAGGTAGGGTAGGTAGGTAGGGTAGGTAGGTAGTAAGGGTAGGGTAGGGTAGGGTAGAGTAGGTAGGTAGGGTAGGGTAGAGTAGGTAGGTAGGTAGCGTCGGGTAGGGTAGGTAGGATAGGGTAGGTAGGTCGGATAGGGTAGGTGGGTAGTAAAAAGTGCATTGCAACGCATGCTGGGTACAGCTAGTTTTAAATAAAATGCAGATTTTTCCTAACGTACATGATGTTTTCATAGATGTATTGACAAGGTACCGTTATGATGTTAATTTCCTTAAACAGTTCTAACAGTTCAGTACAGAATGGCTCCTACGTAGCATGGCTCTGATGGCTGTTTTCTGCAGAATAAATATGGACTCTATGTCTGCTAATATGAATTGACAAAAATGAAGAGCAAATTTTTTTTTGTGTTTTTTTTTAATTGACACTGACCGCAAATTGCAAAAAACGTACGAAAATTTAAATTTCGCGGGCCACATTGTCGCTTCCACCTTGACTGCTAAATGTCAAACAAATACAAAAAGGGTAATAAATCCTTACAGTGAAAACCCTAGGGCCTAGACAGAAAAGTATTGGCTTTTGACACCATACAATTAATCATGGCTACTATTTCTCAGAAGGGACTTCGCTAATTACCTAGACTAGGAGTAAGTGAACCATATAAGTACCATATAATATATGCTTACCCATTGCATGTGTATACATGGTGGTTGGTCGAGGTACCATTTGGTACCTAGGTACTAAGTGTTTTGATTATGCTACCGTTTTCCTATTCTGTTAAGCAAATATTTTGCGTTAGATGTTTCCTAATCGTACTGAGAAACTGAGGTCGATAGATTCTCGCACAGATCTATTTTCAGTATGAGAGAGCGAGACAATACCTTGTTCCTCAAGTGTCAACTAAATAGAAACGTGCTAGACGTGCTCATACGTTGACACGTTATGGCAAATGTAACGATTTAAATCTTTCATTTTAACACAATATTAATCGTAAAGGGACATGCATCTGACTGACTTATTTAAAATAACCAATTTAACTATTCCAGTTCGCATGCCATTCTATATCCCCAACCATCGGAATGTAACACATCAGCCGACAGACCGCCCAATTGTCCACATTCTCACACACATCACATCTGAACCGGAAACCTTATAACTTGCTCATTTCCCATAAAGGTACCAAGATCTAGAATGTGCACTTTACCATGAATTAATGTGTCAAAGGTTTGTCTATTGTCATTTCGATGTACTAATGACGCGGGGGGACGCAAGGCCAGCGTGGCGCCACCATTCCCGCGGCGCTCGCGTGACTCTGAAACGCGTCACGCGGCGCAGACGCAGCGTGCTACCGAATTCTAAATTCAAATTCCGTTTGACAGATGACTTTGACTTTTGATTTCCGAGTCTTGAGAATTTGAGTGGCGTTTCTAAGTCGGTGGAGTGTGAATGAGCAATTCCCGTTTTGATGGGAATTTGACGGATCAGTCATTGTGATGTGAGAAGGTCAAGTGGCCGCGATTCGCTTGACTTTGGCTGATTGTTCGGCGGTTGTGTGAACGTTGTTCTTTGAGCAGATCCTGTCAAAAACCATTAGTGTTTACAGTTCGATAGTTTTTGGTTTCTTGTGGCATGGGAGTTTTGCTTTCATTTTCACACACCACCTAAAGCAAATGTATGTTTATTAAATTCAAAATAGGTCGGTTAGGTATTAGATGTGGGACATAACTATCGTGGTATGGTTTAGTATATATAAAGGCAAAGAATGTCAAGTGGCATTAGGACCACCCATCTTTCACTGCTATACATTGTAACAAATTTACTTCTTCCTCGAGATGAAAAGGAAGTAAGTAGAATTGTACATTAAAAAAGGTTATAAGGGGAACATGAATACCTATATTATAAAATGACATAAAAAATACAATAAATTATTAAAAAAGTAGAAGAGGGCAGGTAAGCCGGGAACGTTTTGAATGCCTCCGCAAACCACAGAGCGTGATAGTAACTGAAGACAAACATCCAGATGTAGAAAGCTGGCTTGATCAAGATGAGCTTGACCACGAGAAACTTGATGCAGGGCGGCTTGGCAGGACCCATCAGCAGACACGTACCGCCCCAGTGCCAGGCTCGGTACGTGTCTGCTGGAAGCTGGTCCCTGTTCGGGTGCCAATTTGTAGCGTAAAAAAATAAAATAAATAGTTGTCACTACATGTGTCACGTTTAATTTTTCCATTAAAAAGATATAACGAATACAAACATTTTTAATATAAAAAAATACCCAAAGGAAAAGGATTGGCGACGTAAACTACTGCAGCTATACCAATATAAAAAATACGGTGTATAGCTGAAACTATACGGAATCTATATATGCTAAAACTATATCCAACAACTCGAGAGAATTACTTAGAAAAAAATGTAAACTTGAGAATATGTGTTTAGGTATTTTGGTTGGTAAAAACTTAGTAAGAACAAATATTTTACTGATATCATCAAGTTCGTCGTGGTCAAGCTCATCTTGATCAAGCCAGCTTTTTACAACTGGATGTTTGTCTTCAGTTACTATCACGCTCAGAGATTTGCGGAGACATTCAAATCATTCCCGGTTAACCTGCCCTTCACTTTTTTATTAATTTATTGTATTTTTCATATCAACATTTATTAAATTCATTTTCCCCTAATTACTTTTTTAATGTACAAATCTGTTTACTTCTTTTTATCACGAGGAGCAAGCACGTTTGTTACAACATAAAGTTACAGTTATAGAAATATTCATAATCGTAATGATAAATCTTTATTTATCTCCACATCTAGAATTAAGGGCGCTGGTTCACATATGTACAATCTTGTATAGAGAAAGGTGTCTGAAATAGGAAGATCCTGAGGTATAGATCACCTCTCGGGCTTAGAAATAAACATATTTTGTTTTTAATATCATGTTTTTTTTAAAGATAAAATTAAGATATAACTAATTGTTGCCCGCGACTTCGATCGCGCTGAAATTTTAAAGTGCATGTCAGACTCACACATAGTCTCGTTAGTCGAGTGGTCGCAAACGCGACTACTGAGCATGAGGTCCTGTGTTCGATTCTCGGGTCGAGCAAAGTGTAATTGGGTTATTCCATCAGGAATTTCTCAGTAGTAGCCATGGAGTCTGGATTTAATGTCGGCGCCGGTTGATGGCAATAGGCTCGCCCCCAATAGGGGGCGATAAAGTAAGTAAGTTACGATAAAGTTCTATGTAATAACATAGAACTTTATCGTAACTGGCGAAATGTGGAATACGACTGTGTGTAACCCTTCGTGAGTTACAGGCGTTATGTTATGATGTTGTTATGTGTGAGAACTGACTGTCTGATCTAAATGTGATTATGTGGGTGAGGATGTGGCAGAGATCCGACCTTAAATTTTAGAAATTAAACTGCGTTGAAGCGATACTATGACTTTAATACCGGAGCATCTTTTTTTTTCAAAGTTTACCATCAGACGCATTGTTGGGCGCTATTTATTTATTTATTCCAATACCGTTTTGTATACAATAAACAATAACGTGAACAACCAACATGATTGACTGTCAGAGAAGCATGGAGTGCCCAAATAAATGACTGCCACTTCTAAGGTTCGGTCCTAGGATTTGTACATCGTGCTCGCTTATTCTAAGAAATGGCTACCGTTTAAATTGAAATGGGAAGTTATTTAGAATAATGGGCATGCAATGAATTAAAACGCTCTCTCCTTATAATGATTGGTGGTTTTATAATATTAGGTGCTATCCAGCAGTCATAACCAGCCTGGTGCCGTTGCACAGTCTGGATGCATCAAGGTTTCGCATCAGCAGAACTAAAACGCCAACTTTAAGCTCCAGCTTATGGGAACGGCACGGCTGTTAACTCCAGGGACTTGAGAAACTCAACGGGGTATACAGTACCTACTACCTCCATTAGCCATCACAGTGTCTATGGATGTGTAATAGTGTTTACTTTTGGATCTCCGACGATCGTGTCTAAAATTTTGTATTATTTACGTCTTTGAGCTACTCGTTCTGTAACCACTCATCATTATTTATATTAACCTCTAAGTTGGGAATAACGTGCATTTGTTCATCCTCTGTTCATGACTGGATAGGAAAATTCTTTGGAAAATATAATTTTCCCATCTGCGTCCGATTCGAGACGACCCTCTCCCAATTGTAGCATTTTTTTTTGTAAAGATACCCAATTCTCGGTCGTTGTACAGTTGGACATGTTTATTTTATCCTCCAGTGTGCCCCTCTCAATGACTGGCAGTGTGCCTGTCTAAATTCACCTGCGAGCAAAACGAGAACCTGGTTTCCACGGATGTCTTGCAAGCTGCGATTTAACAACAATAACAACAAATCATTTGTTTCGGCTAGCAAAGACCCATATCACATATACCTTACAGACTATCTGCATAATAAAACCCACGAAAATATTTTAAATATACTTTTGCACACGAAGTGACGGCGTCGTGTTGCGCTATGTGGTGTCACGTAGCTTTACGCGGAATCGCCGATACATGACACCCTTTGGCCAAAACTCCTCCTTGAGGAAGTTCTCGATATGATGAGTTGGAACACGCACCACGAACGACTTGAAATTCGTGTTGTGGCGCGACTCCAACTTCTCGATCCTCAAGGACAAGCTGATTTTCAATCGTAAGTACATACTCCACGACAGGGCCGCGCCGCCCCTGTGTGCGAAGTGTGCGGCGCACACAGGCGCCAAGACAATAGGGGCGCCCGCGCCATCGAAATTATTTTTGTAACACTACACTAAATATTCTTTTTAGTGGAGTATCAATAAGTGAGTAGGTACAAACTACAATAGGCGCAACATATGCCTTGTAAATAACAAAACTTATATTGCGCTTATTGTACAAGTCTCGCAAGATAATATTTACGTTTGTGGTTTCATTTTACGCTTTGGGTTTTAGTTTACATTAGTTACGAGCTCAGTTGATCGAAGGAGCTCAGCGTTAAAATCAAAAGAAACGCCGCGCCCACCGTGAGTTTGTTTCAATGTGTTTATGAACGCAACCCGATGCGATGCCTGCGACGCAAGCGGGGTAGGGTCACGGTGATTCCCCGACTTTGAGTGAGAGCCAAAACAATTAAACAATCATTCAATCGAAAGTGTGTGCAAGGTGCGCATTGATTTTTTATATTATGAATAAGTTCTAACGCTAAAAACAATTATATAGTTTGGGTCCTTTGGGTGTTAATGATTGTTTTAACGTGTTTTCACGATGAGTTGATGAGCTGGTTACCAGAATTTAATAAGGAAAAATATGTGTGATAAAAATACAACTGGAATATATAAATATTTTACGATGAAGGTGTTATAAAATCTGATTAATAAAACCCTTCATATAGTGGTATGTCCTTTTTATTTAATTTTCTAGCAAGTAACTGTCATCGTTTGCAGGAAAAACTTTCAGCAAATGCATTCATTGGATATTAACGCCGATGATTTGTGTGAAGTAATTATGTCATGTCAGTCTTTTTTCAAAAAATTAAATAATCATGTGGTGAAAATTCTCGAATTTGTATTATTAAACAATTTGACAGCTGTATGCCCTAACATCACTATGCCTTTTACCGTAGCAAGCGCGGAAAGGTCCTTTTCTTAATTAAACTAGTAAAAAATTATCTGCGCTGCACAATGAGCCAGGAAAGATTATAGCAACAATATCCATAGAGGAGCCCATATAACCATAGTAGACTATATGTATAGACACACACGAAACTATTAAGGATTTCGCAAACTGAAAAGCGAGAACAGTGGAAATAATATAAATTAAGTACATACCTATGTTTACATTCTTACACACGTGTTTTTTTTTTTAATAGCATACGTAATAGTTAAATTAGTATTATTAGAAAAAAAAACAGCGATTTTGTTATTAATATCTAATTATAAAATTGGAATAACATCATAATTGAAGTATGTAAAAATTTAATTCGTGTTTTATTTTTCGCAGTAATTGGCAAGGGTAAGCGAACTGGTTTTACCTATTTAGAAAATATTATCTAAGTATATAAAACCGGAGAACATTTATTTAGATCAAAATTAACAAATAATAATAAAAAATAAGTTGAAACATGACGATTCGTGGAAAAAAAGAGGCGCTTCATAGGTTTCGCACACAGGCGCTTAGGGGGGTCGGCGCGGCCCTGCTCCACGATGTCCTCAACCGTCGTGGTGTGATGTAGCCGGGACACAGAGCTGCGTCGTTGGTATTGCCGGACGCAGCATCATATTGGGACCTACCAGCGCGGTCCCGCACTGGTTCCGACTAGGAGGCTTCTTCCTCTCTACCTTCACGATCGCCATCTCTGTCACACGTACCTGAAGCTGGGCCTAGCTGTTTCGAACCCCTATTGGCATGTACACAGCAGCTTTTCTCATCCCCCATAAAATTATAATACACACGTAAACCAACGTCTTTTTCTCATGGGGGTAAACAGAAACCATAGAACCCCACCTGCTACGATTCATATATACCTACTCCTTTTGCCTGGTCCACGTTCATACATCTAGTTAAATATACATGCACGCCGGTTGCGAATAGGTTACTATGCACCTTAAGTAACCTTTCTGAAGAACCTCATCAATAATGTCAGAGTATGTCCTAGGGCGTCCCCTCCCTGCGTTGCTACTCACATCTGCCTGAAGTAAAATTAGTCCGAAAAAAAAATTACTAACTCCAAACATAATAAAACCAGCATTAGCGAACTAAACGCAATGAATTATTTACAGTCCATTACACGCTACCTGGACTAAAAAATCTTAAAAAATCACCGTTAACTTCATTCATACTTCAAGAGGCTCCTTTCATTGCCTACCTTCGATTGTGAAAGAATTAAAAAAAAAAACTATTGATCGAGCACAAACGCGCCACTTGAAAATCTTTTGTCCGCCATATTGGAAAACGTTTTGACATGTGCACTAACGTGTTTTAATTTATTTTAAGCGTTTATGTTCTACGCTTAAATTGACTTCAATGGTCATACCATTATTCCTGTGTATTTGTGTTTAAGCCTAAAATTGTTGTTTTCTTATGTTTTTAGGAATGTCTGTATCTTTTAAACTTTTACTGCTTACCTAAAGCCCAAAGTTATTTAAAAATAATCAAGTCTCTTGAAAATCTGTAGATTAAACTTCGTCTGTGGTTAAGAGAACTATTATCCGAAACAAAAGTTCCTTGTTACCGATAAAGCCCCAAGAGGAATGGTTCCGTGAGTTAGGTTTTAATTTATTAGCTTATTTAGTTACTGGATTTTCTTTTCCTTAACTATACATAAAAAACTTACTCGTACTCGTGCATGTTTATAGGTACTTCAATGGGTTTAAGGTAAAAGTAGGTCAGATAAAAAAAAAAAACTAAATAGAGGAGTTGATGTTTTATTTATTTTTGATATTTGCGCCGAAATCATTTGCTTTTATATAAAATTAATCTTAATTATTACTTCATCGCACTATTGCGGCAATCGTGATAAGGGGAATATTAGACATTAATGATTAACTTACATAAAGTCACGCCCTGTAATCCCTGAAAGGATTGGGCAGACGTGTAGGTAATAGAACATTTCGCCAATTAGGTTTATGTAATAGGGGGCGAGCCTATTTCCATCAAACAGGCTGTATCATAAATTCATAATTAATCCTTACAATACAATATTTGCACACAGAAATTATTATTATTACATACAATAAATATAAACGCACGGCAGTGCTCCGCCAAGTCCGAACATCATTTTAAATTGTAGCAATACCACTATCATATAAAAGTTTTTTTTTTAAGTATTACTACTAATTGCTCATGTCCTATATTAGTAAGAAATATTTTGATATTTCTTTAAGTCATACACTTGAAGGTAGGCATAGTTGACCTCGTAATTGCTTTATCACCCTAAAGTTGACCTACACGTCACAAAACGGAAAATGCTTGCACGGACTAGACACAGACAGGTCCACTCAAATCTTTATGGTTCTTTTTTCAAAAGACCATCTCAGACTAGAATCTGGATGGTCCTCATATGTCCAATGTCAGGACTTTATGAGACACAGTGACCCGAACTCTGAGTTTGTGTTGGCTGAGTAGTCGAAGTACAAAACACCGACCCCATTCCATGATGTGACGTGTAAGTGTTTTTTAAAAACCAATTTTCAGTAATAATTATGATTTATTTACACAAAAGTGCTTATGTTTCAATTTATAGGGAACTTTTTTATTGCCGCAGCTTCGCCTGCGTCGAGTTCGGTTATTGTCCCACGGGAACATACAACCGGGATAAAAACATCCTATGTGTTAATTCAGGTTATAGACTATCTGTGTGCCGATACAAATAGTCAGAACATTGTCATAAAAACGTTTTTTAGGAATTACAAGGTCAACATTACAAATTTATAAAAAAAAAAAAAAAAACATTGTAAACCACAAGTTACAATACAATATTCTTGAATGTAATAGCAGTCTTAGTGTTAGAGTGAAGTGTTTACAAATGTATTTATTTATTAAACTATGCACTACATAGGCCGAAAGGCGGATTTAAGGTACAATTCCCAAGGCTTCCATTAAGGGTCCGTTAAGTACCGCAGACCGCAGCGTAGTACCGCGGACCGCAGGTGGCACTAGCGGCTGATTTCTTTGTAATTCTATGCAAACGGTAACAGGCGGCTGCCTGTATTGCGCCCTACGGAATCGTTTTCATAAAGTAACATAAGAACGTCGCAGAAGGAAAACATCGTGAAGGAACCGGCATGGCCTAGAACCAAACATTTTAAGACATGTGCCAAACCCGCCCTGGGCCCGCGTGGGGCATTACAGGCTACCCCTTCGCTCAGAAGGAACATCAGCGGACTGTGTCCCTTTACTGAAAACATTATAACCTAAGTATGCAGTCGCGTTGCTGCGGTGACATTGTGATTCGGTTTCCGCGGGTAAGGTCACCTTCGGAATTTTGTACCTTGAATACCTTTGGCTTTACAATTTGAATTCCCTATTAGAATTCCGTAGTTATAACTATTACAGCTGTAAAACTAAGTCCTATTGTAATCCAATTAAACAACCAGTTGTGAATCAAGTTTTGAATTCCTACTTAACTTATTTATAATTTAAAACATTTATTGATATTTGAATATTGAAAGTAAATTTGGTCTAATGCTAATTTTTAGGTAGATACTTATTAAAGAAAAATGATCTCTTTAGGATTCAAAAGTATTTTCCTATAAAAGGATAACACAGGAACTCTTAATTAAATTCAGTTTTTCGGACAAAAAATAATAATACGTCATTGTCTCCAAAATATACAACATAATATACAAACAATCACTTTTGAAGTAAAATAATCTAAAAATGTATTTCATACAATTTAGAAAATTATTTATAATATCGTTGAGAACTTCCAATATTACAATTTTTATTACGTGAAATGCTTATAAATTACACGTGAATGTATTATCCGCACATTTCATAATTTTTTTCACTGTCACCGAGACAGCTATCCTTTACCGATAAAAATAAGAAATTTTTCTGTCATTCATTTTTACTACAAAAAATATGTCTTATCTTACTGCCACGATCCACTTCCTCCACCCTGACTCGATCCTTGATACCTTTTATTTGAGCCTGACTGTGATTGGTCACCACTTTGTTTATTCCTCGAATCCCTTGATCCTGAATTGTACCCTTGGCTTTGGGATCCGTACTTGGAACCTGCTGAGGAGTAACCCTGACTGCTTTGGTGGCCGCCATATTTATTCTGTTGACTACCTTGTGATTCGTAGCCGTGACTGTGACTCCTGTTTTGGTTGTACCCTCCGCCGGATCCACTTGATCCGCCAGATCCACCTGAGTTTCCATACCTGTTGTTCTGGTTACCTTGGCCATACCATGACCGGCTTCCTTGACTGGATTGGTTGTAGCCTTGGTTCTGGTTGTAACCGCGACCGCCATAGTCTTGATTGCCTTGGCTGTAGCCGCGGGAGCCCTGGCTATGGTCCCTGTTGTATCCCCGGCCTTGTTCCTGTCCACCTGAGCTGTAGCTGCGACCATGCTCTTGGCTGTTCTGGTGTGGAACATACCCACCAGGCCGCGGGCCGTATGATTGTGAGCGATCTGCAACAAGGAATTAGGTGTTACAAAGGTTATTTTGGATGTTTAATTTCTTGCGCGTATTTTGGCTAAGTGCATGAGGATGTATAAGTGGTACTTCGCGTATATTTGGGATGAATTGACATTATTCAGCGAAAGTAATTGCCGAACATGTGTACCAATAGGCTCAAGCTAAATGAAAGCTGAGTCAACAGAATTTACCAAAATAAGGATACAATAAAGAACTCGAGGGCACACCCAGTAGGCTTTAATACGCCATGCAAATGAGGCTTTAATTCCAAATCACCTACAACAGAACTGTTCTTTATTTTAGAGCTTTAGTGCGGGAATCAAACGCCATCTTTCATCCGACACTTGCGTGAATATAAACGTTCCCTTTGAGCACAAAACTCGCGTATTGCGACACTCCGCTAAAAGTCGCAGCGACGCGCCCCGCGCGAATCGCACCTCGAGTGTTTAATCGCTCGCTTTGTCAAGATGTAATGCCGACTGTGATTATATAGGACTGGAAGAGAACCAGCATAGGAAGACTCTACTGTACAACGAAAACTCATGCTAAACTTTGTTTGAATTTCTTTTCAAAATTAAAAATAGTCGCTAGGCATTATTGTGTTTGCTGTCTTTCCATAAGTTATTTTAGTTCGAACTTTGGGTCTTTTATTTCGGGAACAAATTAATTAAACACGGTGGTGTGTCAGGATCTGTCATATCTTCACGTTATGAGATCTTGCCCAGTGGATAGATAAAGCGTTCAGGCCAATTACTTAGGCTTAATCGACTTAAATAATTATAAGTATTATCGCCACAATGAAAAAGTGCGAAACAAATGTTCAGAGAGAGTTTAACATTTTGAATTGCTGACGCTTTAAATGGATGCAAAGAACAAAATAAAATGCATTATTTCATTTCTCTTTTGCTAGCCACATCCAGCACTCCAGCTTCTTCACAAACTACACGGCCATAATCCTTGCAGGTCTAAGTAACTGTGAGCTGTCTCGTACATCAAAAAAATTTGGCGCGTAAAGCGATTGCGAGGCGCAAGAGTGGCTCAGAGCGGCCTCCAGTGGCTTAGTCTCTTCGCAAATAGATACGAATATTTACATTTTGTATTCAAAGTAATGCCTTTGATTCGAGGTATTTGGGCACGTTTTTTTGTGGCGTGAAGTGGATTTTCCATGAAGTGAAAAAGTGTTGATAGTCTTTGTTCAATAGTGCGCAGGAAAAACGTTGTGTATGTTGACACTGGTTAAAATTCTCATAAATCTGTCTCTGCCTACTTATAAGTTTTTTATTAGCAGTTTTTTCGTAGCTTTCTAACCTAACTTCTTGACTTTATACTTTGATCGTGATATGTAATCAAAACATTTTTTTAACTGCTGAGAGTGAGACTGTCCCTCAACGGCGGATCCAGGGGGGGGGTCATGGGGGTCATGACCCCCCCCTGAGCTGGTTCCAGGACTTAGGTGGACCACTAATTGAACATAATGATTTTATTTATATATTTTGTCACCATACAGATTTTACGTAACTATACACGGTGTAAATCACCTCATCACGAAGCCGTCAACCAAGCATTCTGTACATGAAACTAAGTAACTTTACGCAAAAATTATTGCTGGGAAACGACTTTTTTTTGAGGGGTGTTAAATTATGTTTTGTGGTAGAACTCAATGTAACGCACTCAAAACATTGTGCTGATGGACGGGTTGAATAGTACGGGGGTCGTGGAGGTGTTTAAAGAAAAAATCTTACATTAAAAACTTGTATTTAAAAAAATACTTGTCAAAAAGTTGGAACTTTGACCCCTAATATCTCCGTAACTAGAAGGTTCCCAGGTATGGTGTAGAACAAAAAAATGATCGTAATGACAGGGAGAACCAGTGCCTTTCGGCTTCGTTAAGAGGTGTTTTACACCCTTTATAGCTTGTGTTGAATGTTGTATTTATTGTCTCTCTCTCTGTCATTGGGTTAGGGTAGCACCTTAAGCTTACTGACCTAACCTAAAATCTTAGATAAATTCACACGATGAAATCAAGTGTATCGTCGGGACCTCACAATTTTTTATGTATTATGGCTACACTACCTGTCAGTGTAGCGACAGCAGAAAGGTCTTTCTCTACGTTGCGCAGAATTAAATCGTGGCTAAGATCTTCAATGGTTGAAGATCGCCTAACCGGACTGGCACTTCTCCACATTCATAAAAACGTACCCATTGACGTAAATGACGTAATAACACGTTTCGGGAGAAGACGTAAAAGAAAAATAGATTTTGTTATTTAAATACTTATATGTATTTTGTCTGTTTCTATTTTGTTTGTTGGAAACCCTAATCGTACCACCTCTTCACTTTTGCGGAGTTTTGCGTCATACCCCTCGACATACCTCTAGCATGTTATGACAAGTCACTCCTCAAAGAGGGGAGTTATCGCCACCATTGTGGCGTGCCCTGCACGTGGTTGCGACAGTCGCTGTCTCCATGTCGCCATGAGATCGCGCCGGAGGTCTGTCCGCTGAGCAACAATTTGCCGTGGCAGCGGAGTTTCCCCCCGGCGTAGTGCCTCCGCGCGCCATTCGTGCAGGCGCGCGAGTACTATCGCCTCCAGATCCCATGGCGGCAATCCGGCCAAGCGGCTCGCCGCCTCGCCGGAGATCGTGCGGTACACCCGGACCAGCCTTACGGCTACCACCTTCTGGGGTGCGTTCAGGTAATGGGCGGCTCGCCGCCTCAAAGAACGCGCCCACACCGGGGCCCCGTAAAGGGCCATGGACCGCACGACCCCCGCGTAGAGCCTCCGGCAGGAGGCGTTTGGTTCCCCCAAGTTGGGCAAGAGCCGCTTGAACGCAGTCCCTGCCCGTTCCAGTTTGGGACCCAAACGTCGGAAGTGCTCCACGAAGTTCCACCGGCTGTCGAGGACAAGCCCTAGGTACTTCAGCGTCGACTCGACGCCGATGGAAACTCCTCCTACCGTCAGTATGGATCCCGACGGTGGCGCATTCCGAGGCCCATGAAAGCACATGGCCTCGGACTTGTGCAATGCCACCTCGAGACCCAATTGCCGGATTCTCTCCACGACTATCGCAACCCCACGTGTCATTAGTTCGGCCGCCGCCTCGTGCGATCTCCTTTGTGCCAGCACCAGCGTGTCGTCAGCGTAGCAAACTACGCTGACACCGCTAGGGAGGTCGGCGCGCAGCACCCAGTCGTAGCCGATGTTCCACAAGGGTGGCCCCAGAACCGATCCCTGTGGAACACCGCAAAACATCTCTCGCCGGTTCCACTCTCCGTTGCGACCAGGGTAGATGACGGCCCTGTCCGTCAGGTAGTCCCCGACTACACGACGAAGGTAGGTCGGCACCCGGTGATACAGGAGTGCCTACCTAATGCAGGTCCTGGGCATGGTGTTGAAGGCGTTGGTGATGTCAAGAGACACCGCCACGACGACCCCACCCCGGGACACCGCATCCCCCGTCGTGAGAGCCCTCTCGCGCATGATGGCGTCCACCGTCGAGCGCCCTCTGCGGAAACCAAACTGGTGTTCCGCAAGATCCGGCCCCATCCCCACATGGTGCCCGGCGAGGCCGTTAGCAATGACTCTTTCAAAGAGCTTGCCCACCTCGTTGAGGAACACAATGGGCCGGTATTGGACGGAGAGTCCGCAGGGCGCCCCGGCTTCCGGATGAGGACCAGTTTCGCCGTCTTCCAACGAAGTGGGAACTGGCCTCTCTCAAAGCATGCGCTTAAGAGCCCCTCCAGTAGTGGCCCGAGAGCCTCCGAGGCCAGGACCCAGGCTTTGCCAGGCAAGTACAGTATTTACGTACATTAATAAAATACCTACTTTTTACTTGTATCTATTGTATTCAAAATTAAATTATAAGTTCTTGACTTGATCACGACTATGTGACCCCCTCCTGGGGCCAAAGCTGGATCCGCCCTTGCTGTCCCTTGCCCACTAGTTCAAAATGTGTTTGTCATTTTTTGTTTTATGTTGAGTAGGTACCATAAAGTGTTGAAATAAAAAAAGTTATAACTGACACTCTTATAATCTGTGAATCTTTCTGAAAATTCAACCACAACGTAACCTAACCACATAGCATTTGAAAACATCCGCATACAACCGTAATTTGCCAGAGAATAGTATATCCGTACCTGTCACACGTAGCAGCGAAGGCATTAATAATGGCGGCAAGTCGAGTGCGTAACGACGCGTCGCCATTAGCATCCATTGTTGGGACCCGTTGGCGCCCAACTTGGGGCACGTACAACGCGCTATTCAGACCGAGTTTATGATTGTGGGACATTGTGGGTGTACTACATGTGTAGCGCTTGTAGCGGGTAGAATTAGCGATAGGTGTTGTTTAGGCATTATTAGGGAGCAAGAAAACTCGCAACATTTGGATTTTCAGTGAAAAAAAATGCAGTTACAAGATTTTTAAACTTGGGCCATCAAAAACAACGAGAGCCTAGTAGAAACGGCAGCGACTTTCTGTAGCCTACAAAATATGCTATGTTGAAGGGATTTCCTAAAATTTCACAACCGGATTTTAGTAGCTACATACATAAATTTCGACCCAAAAAACACCACTGCTCTCAAAATGGTAAAAGAAAACATCGCGAGGAAATCGGCATGTCCTCGGACAAAGATATCGTAGACATGAGCCAGCTAACAACTTGCACTGGAACCGCTTGGTCTATGAAAGCCCACTCTCTCTCTCAAAGAGAGGACGCCAGAGTCCCAGCAGTGAGAACGTTATAGTCTGAACATGTAGCGAACGGAAGGGAGCAATAAACAAACAAAACATGTTGCTTTACCAAAAACGAATACCACAAGCCACAAGAAGAATTTATAAATTAAGCCCACTTCCAAAAACTGCATATCCGAAGTCTCGTGAAGATGTAAGTATGGTGCTTATTTGGAAAATTCTATATTTTAATTAAAAGACGTACAAAACCTTCTGCTGAAATCTCAGCTGTCTTGAAAGAAGTTAACACGCTGTAGGCGGTGCGAGTGTCAAAAAATCCTCTTTCAGGACCTCTTTCGAGATCTTTTCATGCAAACTCGAAACTTCGCGTCAAGGTATTACTTCACTACGTCTTAACAAACTTGGGAGCAAGGAGCTTTTGCTATTTTGATCAGGACTCGGATTTTGACTTGGTATTGTGAAATAATAATGTAATATTCAGCTGATCCATTTGGATTCTATAGTTTGATGTCTCACTGATGGAAGTTTGTCCTCTATTGTAATTATGACTGCACGCTGGATAAATGAAGTCGTATTTTTTGCATTATTACACTGAAGCTTGATGACCGTACACAAATGTTCAAAAAGGGGTAATTATTTAAGCTCTCGGACAAACGTGAGAAGGTGTGTAGGTGTAGAGCTGTGTCGCAAACTATGCTCCACCTCCTAACCTGCCTTCTTAGCCCAAAAACATGCAGCCAACTTTTGCGCTGCCACTGACGATGCGGTGGAAACGGCGAAGTTCTGGGCCAACAAGATATAAGAATTATCGTGCCAGCGACGCGAAGAAGAAGATTTAAGCTCTCAAGTTGTAATTGCAAGTATTAAAACTTAAAACGATTCTCATATCTAGCTGAACATTGAAACATTTCCTGCAAATGTTACACGGTGGTAGGACACAACCTTTACCAAGAGCAGTGGTAAAAACTAAAAAATATAAAAACTCGGAGGCAGGCAGACATAATAGGAACCTAATGGTCTCACGGCGACACATTCAGGTGAAAGCAGCGAGCGACGCCAGGCACCCAAATTATAGCACGTCGTTCGTTGACTATCTGTAGTGGGTAGCTATTTTGAGAATATGACGAAGGTTTGTTGAAAGATTTTACAGTAGTTTTGTATGCAGATATGGGTATAAAGAATATGAATAAAAAAACAACAGATTTTTTTGGTAAAGTCTGATCAATGGGTAATAGAAAGCTTGATGGATAACTGTTTCCAACGCTGTGTATTTCTGGCAACGATTATTTTCATATAAGAACCTAGCTTAGACCTAGTTAAACTAGTTATAGTTAGCTATTTCAATCTCAAACATATTATTCTGTGAAATCATCCTACTTAAAAATAAAAATGCAAAAGATTGTGAGGATGGATGGATGAATACATGGATGGATGATTGTTACTCTTTCACGCAAAAACTACTGAATGAATCCGGATTTTTGGCACAGGGATAGATGTGTGGAATAGCACTTCTTTTTGTTGTGTTCGTGATTGTGAAAACAAGGTTTGTATGAACGAAGAGAAAATTTAATTATATATTGTATATTTTTTTATAATTATATATTTTTTAAGAATCCGCAAAGCCGCGGCGTGTTCCTGGTAAGAAAGTAACTTATAAGTAACGTATAACTTATAAAACGAGAAGTAGTAACTTATAAAACGAAAAAAAACAATTGGCGGAATTTAGAATCTTTTGATATTGGAATTGGAAAACGAGATCAGAGACGGCTATCAACGCTTTATCGAGTGGATGTGATAACGTCCTATGGTGCTCAAAACACAACAAAATTCATTTAACCAAACATTTTTTTTAGAAACATCTTGTGTATTTTTTCTTTATTTTGAACAAGCATGAAGATTGCCACCGGCTGCGAATGTCTTTGAGGCAAGAACTCGAATGTCAAGCAGTTGTGGCTGGGTTACGCACCGCAAAGACACCCCCGGAAACATCAAGTGGGGTTGAATGAATACGAATTCCGTATACAGTATTTCTGTAGTATAATAAAAAAAAAACCGGACAAGTGCGAGTCGGACTCGCCCACCGAGGCAAATTCGCTTTTTTTGTGCGCATTAGTTAAATTAAAAAAATATATGATTAAATTACAAATTAATAGTTTTCTGATTTTTGCCTCTACTTGTAGTAGTAGGATATTACTTGCCAAATTTCATAGTTCTAAGCCAACTGGAAGTACCCTATACATTTTGATTCCCATATTTTAATTTATTCCCATAAATTAAGGCAAACATGACGACCAATCAAGCTATACAAAACCATTCTATGCGGTTCTCTCATTGTATAGGAAATTTATACAAAACGAGGCCATGTTTGATGCGTCAACGTGTATACCTACAGCGGAATCATTTTGTTTTACTGCGCTAATTGCAAGTAGCGAAACAAAACATTTTACATTTAAAACTTTCTGGCGTTGTTGAGCATAAATCCGACAATTGTCAACCCAACTTTATAATGATAGTGACAAGAAAACAACAAAAAAATGTTATTACAGAAATAGCAAACGGCTAGGAGCGAGTCGCCTTTCATTTATAGGGATCCGTAGAATTCGTTTGTGTTTTCTGAAATGACAGTTAATTGGATAGTTGGATTGGTTAAAATTAATAGTTACTAACGATTTCTTAATTGTTGTACTTGAAAGACAGTAAAAAAAAGAGTGTTAGGAAAACTGTTTTTACACTTTATTTAGGTCACCATATTGATAAAAAATGTTGTCAATCCTAATTCCGAATTTGAAAATTAAAACATCCACCTGGCGCGAAGCAGCAAATTTTTTCATGGCAACAAAGCACCAATATAGTTTTATGTTGACTCAAGTAAATAAAGCCAATTTGATTGCCTCATTGGTCCATAGTAATTGCAAGCAACTGCTGCTGCGGGTGACCTCAGACCCCAGTCGTCAAAACATAATATAATACTTGCTCAAACATGTTTTTACCTACATACAATAATAAAAGTGCATGTAAGATAACATAACATAAAAAAATGGTTCAGACATGTTTACCACATGCTATGACATGCAAATGTTTTAAATAATAAAAAAATGAGATTTTTAATTAAAATAAAGAGGTTTCCCGTTCCTTAAGATTTTTTCAGCGTGACCAGAGCCTGGACTAAAGGCGGAAACATACTTACGAGTCGTGGCGTGTCGTGACGCGCCAGAAGCAAATCGGTTTCATACATTTAATATGGTTAGGGATATATTTGCATGGCGTGTCGTGTCGCAACGATGTATGAAACCGAATGCTTCTGGCGCGTCACGACACGCCACGACACGTAAGTGTGTTTCCGCCTTTATATGGCTATACTTATATATATTTATACTTGTTGTTATTTTTATTTATATATTTATACTTGCCCCCCATTACATTGATTTTCATGGCTAAATGTGAGTGTAATATTCTACATCAGTGTGATGTTATTTCTTTTACTTCTTATTATTTGCGTGTTAATAGTTTGAGCCATCGTGGTGTCAGGATTAGCCAGCTAGACTCTGCGTTACCGAGGGCTTGCTGTGCATAGAATTTCGTCATTTTTGCAAATGGCATGGGTTGTTATAAAATAAAACGCAAATCCGAAAGCCTGTGGAACTCCGTTGGGTGTACGGGCGCGTCTCGCAGGTCCCACTCGAGCACGCGCGGGCGATGGCGGGCGCTGCCTCTAATTACCGTCCGGCGACAATGTGGAGTGGCGCCGACTCCTCTTTCTATCTACCCCCCGATATTGTTGAGGGCTTCGTTATGCGTGACTCGTGGGATGTTATTGCGGACGAAGACATTTTTTTGGGATTTCTGAGACGGTGGCATCAAATGATGCTGAGGTGCAGCTAAACAATACATTTGTGCTCTTCTGCCAATTTTATGAAGGTGTCTTTTTGAAGATATTTATGTGTGTTGTTTTCATCAAATTTGTACACTAAGCCTCTGTTGACAGCGGTCTAAATAGGCAATTTTGAGAATTTTCTAAAGTTTCTAGTGCCTATAAAGATAACATATCATATTTACTGTGCATTTAATATTAATTCATTAATTAGGAGGATGACTGAAAGATGATTTTTTTTTGTTGTTGTAATTTTAAGTATATACTTTATTTTAAATGTTTTATCATAGGTTATTCTAAATAAGTTTCTTTTCACTGTACAATTACTTGGATTTTCTGTTATATTGTACATGTCTTTTCAAATAAATAAATAAATAAATCAAAAAGGAAAACATGTGAACATAGAAGAGATTCGATATTTTTTTTTACTGTAAAAAAAACAGTGCTCAAGTCAAAACCAGCACGCGCAGCATGACCGGCGTTGAAACGGGCTATGTCGACGGAAGAATCGACAAAATGACACGTTGTCATTGTCTTTCTGTCGATTCTGCCGTAGACTCGTAACTCGTTTCTACAGTACTCATGCTAAGCGTGCAAAAGAAAACAGGCGAGAGCGCTTGTATGGAGAAAAGACCTCCCGCATTTCCTCTTAAGCAGACCATGTTTCACATAATCCTACAAGGTCATTCTTAACCGCCAGAAAGAAGATAGGTGCACGGTTCAAATTGATAGTTTCCTATGAAGAAGAATCGGCACGAAACTTGGTCACTCTTTTACCTCACCATCAAGTTGTAGATTAAGAAGGATAAGTTCTAGTGTGAACATTAGTTGCTGCCGTGGATTTTTGTTCAATTCTATTTTCGCATAGAATTGGCAGGTAACCGGAAAAGTTATTCCTCACTTTGTGAATACTGGTGCGAGCGATTTTGCGTTTATTCCTTTTTAGGGTTCCGAACCCAAAGGGTCAAACGGGACCCTATTACTGAGACTGTCCGTCCGTCCGTCTGTCGCCAGGCTGTATCTCATGAACCGTGATAGTTATAGCCAGTTGAAATTTCTACAGATTATGTATTTCTGTTGATGCTATAACAACAACTACTTAAAACAGAGTAAAATAAATATTCAAGGGGGTTCCCATACAAAAAAGTGTTTTTTTGGTCTTTTTTGTACGGAACCTTTCGTGCGCGAGTCCGACTCGTACTTGGCCGGTTTTTTTAGTTTTTTAATAAACACCGGAACTTTATAGGAAGCTTATACTTCTGCCTACCCTACAACAACATCATGACAACACATACACTATTTATAAACACGTCAATCTTAAAATAAAATAAGCGTGTTCAATTAAATCCTTCCCTAGCTTGAGGGTAGAAACTCATAATTGGGCCGCGTGGCCCACCCTTGTTTCAACCACTGTAATCATGCGAAAACCACCCTTACACGATTGTAATACGAATTACAATTACTGGCTTTTTTCTTGTAAATTAATTGAATTATAATTGGAAGTCTTTTACGAGTGACTTTTGATGGGTTGTCAGCGTTTGAACTGGGAATTCATTACTTTATTGATGTTTGAATGTATTCGATGTAGGAGGGCAGAGTAACTCTGAAGTAGGGCTTCAAATGAATTTTCTGGTCGTGTTTGTGGGATGTCATTTTGTGTTACTTGTGATGAAGGTTTTTTAAAAGGCTTTACCGAATAAGCAACATCAAGACTTGATATGCACACGGCACTCATTGCATTGCCATTTGTATTTGATCTCGTAGTAAAACCTAGATGACAAATAAATACCAAAAAAAAAACCGCACGGATGGATGGATTTTAACTTTTTGAACGCCATTGTCACATATACGTGACAAGCAAGCGCGTGCCCTGTACGCCAACGACACAAATATGAGACAAAAAATGTGGTTCACTATAACACGAAATAAGCAATTTAAAACATTACTTTTGTGTGTTTTTTTTTATTTATATATTTTTAAATGTGAACTACATATCTTAAATATTAAATATCTTATCAAGAAATAAGTTAACAATACTTTTGAAATCCCATTTTTTTATTTGTAAGTATTTGCGGTGAATTTGTGGCTTGTCGTGGACGGCACGCGCGTGCTTTTATGCTCTGGCGTTCAAAAGGTAAAACAATCAGGTGACGTACCATGACGTCTTAAAACATTATTGTTCCATTCTTATTTCAGAGTGAAAAAGAGGCGGAGCTATACAGGTCGTCTAGCTCCATCTCTTTCCCACTCTGGAATAGGAATGTAACAATAATGTTTTAAGCGTCATAGTAACCCCCCAATCGGCGCCTAGAGTTAAAATTCTAACATTGCAATAATAGGATGACGTTAACGGTCTCCATCACTTTTTCTTCCAAAAACGTATAACGCGTGCATCATTATATGCTTAGCCTTTTTCCAACTATGTTGCGGTCGATCCACGTACCTCCTGCAAGCTTTGCTTAACCTGAAAATCGAACCGATCCGCCGCTATTATTTAGCCACGAACTCCTAACGCATCACGTATAAAGTATGTATATCAAACAAAAATTATCATACTTTTTTTTTCGGATGGGAAATCATCAAATGACTCCTCCCGCTCTGGGCGAAGCGGAAGGGAGTGTCAGACTTGTACTGACTAAAACCGATCCATTTCCTTCTTAGCCCTTTGTGTTCCAGGGCCAAGGTATCTCTTTCGAACAGTCCCGCAGCCCTGGCAGGAACTAACATACATACTTAATTCAACAATTGTTCTACAAAATGCTACTATCTACAATTTCTTAATACCGAATTAAACGAATGCCACCAACGCAGTAACTAGCAGGCCCGAAGGCTCCTAAGAAGCCGATTCCTGCCGGCTTCCCTTTGGGAACAAGGCACTATACGTAGTGTCTAGTGTCTACTGTAGTCAAATAGTAAATTATGTACACATCTGAGGTTATCACATCACAGTACAGACATTAAATACATCATAGGATTGAAAACATTACATAAATGCCAGCATTTTTCATGTCAACAAAGAAAGCAACATGTGGCGCCAGTAAGCCGACGCTCGGGTGTCAGAATTCAGAACTAAATTCGTATGAACGCGGACACGTGACTTCGCAGCTATCAGCAGCGTTTTGTAAGGACTAGGTAAGCCGAAGATTTTCGGGGTTACGACAGGGAACTTTCAATGTTTGTATGTATAGCAAGCTAAATTAGAACCACTTCCCGATGCCCGATTGAGCTGAAATTTAGCGCACACCTTTGGTTTTAAGAACAATACATTTTTATGACAGACATAACTTAATCCTGCAGCCAGGATCGTCTCCTCACGAGGGAACTTCTCAACGTTTAATAGCACAGACACGAAACTTTGCATACGAGTTTATATTTGATGGATACACATGAATTCTATCATGATCTCATCCTGCAGCCAGGATTGTCTTCTCACGAGGGAACTCCTCAACGGTAAATAGCACGGACACGAAAATTTGTATGCACATTCATATTTGATGGATAAACACGAATTCTATCATGATCTTATCCTCCAGCCAGGATCGTCTTCTCACGAGGGAACTCCTCAACGTTTAATAGGACAGACACGAAACTTTGCATACGAGTTCATATTTGATGGATACACATGAATTCTATCATGATCTCATCCTGCAGCCAGGATTGTCTTCTCACGAGGGAACTCCTCAACGGTAAATAGCACGGACACGAAAATTTGTATACACATTCATATTTCATGGATAAACACAAATTCTATCATGATCTTATCCTCCAGCCAGGATCGTCTCCTCACGAGGGAACTCCTCAACGTTTAATAGCACAGACAAGAAACTTTGCATACGAGTTCATATTTGATGGATACACATGAATTCTATCATGATCTCATCCTGCAGCCAGGATTGTCTTCTCACGAGGGAACTCCTCAACGGTAAATAGCACGGACACGAAAATTTGTATGCACGTTCATATTTGATGGATAAACACGAATTCTATCATGATCTCATCCTGCAGCCAGGATCGTCTTATCACGAAGGAACTCCTCAACGTTTAATAGCACAGACACGAAACTTTGCATACGAGTTCATATTTGATGGATACACATGAATTCTATCATGATCTCATCCTGCAGCCAGGATTGTCTTCTCACGAGGGAACTCCTCAACGGTAAATAGCACGGACACGAAAATTTGTATGCACGTTCATATTTGATGGATAAACACGAATTCTATCATGATCTCATCCTGCAGCCAGGATCGTCTTCTCACGAAGGAACTCCTCAACGTTTAATAGCACAGACACGAAACTTTGCATACGAGTTCATATTTGATGGATACACATGAATTCTATCATGATCTCATCCTGCAGCCAGGATCGTCTTCTCACGAAGGAACTCCTCAACGTTTAATAGCACAGACACGAAACTTTGCATACGAGTTCATATTTGATGGATACACATGAATTCTATCATGATCTCATCCTGCAGCCAGGATTGTCTTCTCACGAGGGAACTCCTCAACGGTATATAGCACGGACACGAAAATTTGTATGCACGTTCATATTTGATGGATAAACACGAATTCTATCATGATCTCATCCTGCAGCCAGGATCGTCTTCTCACGAAGGAACTCCTCAACGTTTAATAGCACAGACACGAAACTTTGCATGCGAGTTCATATTTGATGGATACACATGAATTCTATCATGATCTCATCCTACCGCCAGGGTCCTCTTCTCATGAGGGAACTCCTCAACAGTTAATAGCATAGACATGAAACATTGTATTTATACGCGTTCACTTTTATGAATAAACATATTTTCTATAGTTCCTGTGCATTTAATCGTTACAATACATCAGTTATGATAAAAAGATCAAGTTGGGTCCTTCGAAAATTTTTGTGTATACTGATCATGGGTGACATTTTCGTGGTTTTCGGGGTCGCTGACAATCAAAATGAAATTTAAAAATGTGATGACGAATAAAAGGATTGTGTGGTTTTATGAAACCACGGTAAAAGTGAAACTTTTTTTCACACTATATCGCGGAGTAGACCGCGGGAAATGAAAGGCGCTCGTCAGAGCGCCTTTCACTTTATCCCTGCTCCACGACCGATCGTCACGCGACATGCAACACACAGACGAAAAAGTTTGAGACGATGTAATAAAAGTTTCACTTTAAAAACAAAATTAATTATCTCATTTTTTTCGTCGGCTTCCCCTTAAAAAATTTTGACCCTTCGCCACTGGTAACTAGCCTTATTTTGTAAATGATACGTTAGCAATAAGTGGGCGGGCGTATTTGTATTGATACTGAAACCCGATATTATGACATCGAAACCGCCTGTGGTAGTGCGAACTTGATCAGGTTGCGGGGGAGCCCAATGAGCTCTTTTCGGTTATTTTGGATGGTTTAAAAATGGGCTTTTCACTTTTACACATAGTCTTTTAACTAGACGAGGCCGGTGTTTCGTACCTGACTACTCTGTGAAGAAACAGCTAAAACAATCTCAGAGTTTAGTCTCTTTGAAGGTCCAGACAAACTCCAGCCCTCGTATTCACAAACGCTCGGTTTCGATTTCGATTCGGAAAGTCGTATGTCTATCTTGTTTTGGCATTACGAAAGCGAGCGAGATAGACATACGACTACGGGGAACTACGGGGGCTGGTCGGCTCTCATATTATGTATCATGTCTGCATACCATAGCAGTACCGACTATTACATAATGTGCCATATAAACAAGTTTACAATGAAGCCGATACGATTTATTTTTGCAGATCAGTAAAAACACTTATCCCCCACAACAACGAATTTTTTAGACAAAATACGAATGTAATATCTATCAAAAACTGATTTTTCAATAAAGTATTGAGCACCCACTCTTAAAATACACAAAAAAGATGAAAGCCTAACACTTAACACTGCAAAATAACCCACATTTAAAGATCACAAGGTATCTTCTTATCCGATTATTTAAAAAAACCTAAACCCGGTATTAAAACACCTGGTTAAAGGTTACAAAAAGAAAAAGAGTAGAAAAAACCGACATTGTATCGGTAATCCTCTATAGGAAGCACTTGAGCTTCGATATTTAAAAAAAAACCGGTGCCTATTGTTGGCAACCCTCTATAATTATTATTTTCGTAGCTGGCGACACCGGGGCTTACAATGGCGTCCCTACGCACTTCCTGTTTGCCCTCGCGCGCTATTTAACGTGAATGCGAGCTATTGGCCAATTTGAATTTGGAATGTCGTATAATGGAATACATTTGGCGGCTATTGGTGTGTAATTTAGGTCTTTTTGTTAGTGATGGGTAGTTATTAACTGTTTAGTGGACTGGGCGTCTTGTTGTAGTCTTTGTTATTTTGTATAGGTTTGGTAATTGAGGAAGTAAACATGCTTTTTGTGTATTTTCTGTGTTGTAGTAAACAAAATTATCTGAAAAACGCATGGAGCAAAAGAAGATATATCAAAGGTACCTCGACAGTTTTATTCTACATAAACGCAGGCTTCGCGCTTTTAGAAAAATCTCGTAACTACTTTACCACGATAACTCAATCAATTTCAAACGCAACCGCAGTAGATCGAATTCAATCGAGTTCTTACGAGATATGCTTTCGCATGCCGTAATCGTAGACATCATGTGTAAAAATTATGTTATCTTGTCTGACGAACCTTTGTACCAGACTACGGCGAAGCAAAAAGGAGGGTTATGATTTTGACCAGTGAACATCACTATGAATATTTATTAAATACACTAGCTGTCCGCGCAACTTCGTCTGCGTCACATTTTTCTCGTTTTCGTTACACTTTTCATTGCTGCTCCGCTCCTATTGGTCGTAGCGTGATGATATATAGCTATAGCCTTCCTCGATAAATGGGCTATCGAACACTAAAAGATTTTTTCAAATCGGACCTAGTTCCTGAGATTAGCGCGTTCAAGCAAACAAACAAACAAACCCTTCAACATTATAATATTAGTATAGATTAAAATATATAACATGTAAGTTGTTTTTATATATAATAGACGATACATATTGAATTGTTTGTAGATAAATAAGATTTCCAGATAAAAATATTTTCTTGTTTCATACTTTTTAGTTGGAGCGTGATTTTTCAGTAGTCGTGTTTTTGTTTTTTGAAGTTAATTTCTATCCCTCCTATTTTAGGGCTTATAGTCAAACCACATGCAGTTGAATACCAGTATTTTACCTACTCGGTACGACTGTGTCTATGTAGAACCTACATAGATCTACACTGTAGATCTACATCCGAATAAAAAGTAATAAAAATACTCTAAAATGTTTTTCCCAACATCCCCTTCCTACACAATAAAACAGCTGACAGGGTCATGTAAGACAAACGGTAGCAACAACAACAACGGCCAACAACGGTCCAACAACATCATCCCTACGGCAATAGGGGGCGTCCAATTAGAGACGACGATTGTCGGCGATCATGTTGGCTTTGCACGACAACACTAGCCTGAGGCTGTAGTACTGCTTACACCTTGTTAGGGGCGTGAAGCGCGATGTTTCGTTTTGTGAGGGAATTATATGATAATAATTTGAGTTGAGTTTGAATGAGTGATTTATGTCGCTGCATTTTAAAATAAATCGAGGAAAAATCACAGCTTTTGGAATTGCAGTGTAGATTATCGTATGGGTAATTTTATTTGGGAACTAAATAAACAGGCAAACGAGAAATATCTTTCAGGCATGCTGGTTTGGTTTCCTCGCAATGTTTTACTTCACCGAATCAAGTGTTATAATTAGACAACTAGCTGTGCCCGCGATTTCAACCGCGTGGAATTTCAGAAGTAGCCTAAATTACTCCTTATTACATCAGCTATCTGCCAGTGAAAGTCCCGTCAAAATCGGTCCAGCCGTTCCAGAGATTAGCCGGAACAAACAGACAGACAGACAAAAATTGTAAAAAATGGTATTTTGGTATATGTACCGTATACATTCAACCATATGCATGTAGTTTAAAGCGGTTATTTTAATATTACAAACAGACACTTACATTTTATATATTTGTATGTATAGATACGCACAAGAATCCGAAAAATCATGGTTTCGAGATCGAGACCTATGACTTAAGGCGGAAACACACTAACGTGTAGTGGCGTGTCGTGACGCGCCAGAAGCATATCGTTTTCATACATCGTTGCCACACGACACGATATGCAATTATGTCCCTAAGCATATTAAATGTATGAAACTGATTTGCTTCTGGCGCGTCATGACACGCCACGACACGTAAGTATGTTTCCGCCTTTAGCAGTCCGACGGTCACGCCACTAGACTATCACTGCTAATATTGGTATGGAATTATAAATAAGTGATGAATGAATCAAACATGACTTCTCTTTTCAAACTCTAAAATATTAAATCAGCCCCTTTTCTCAATAATAAATCATCAAACTCAAATAAATATAACCCGTCAATCACCATCGCATTAACCTCCTGTAGATCACGTGCGTGCGTTCCCTCTGCCAGCCAATTAGCGAATGACTAGGTATGCATGCACAAGAGGGAGGGAGGGGTGCGTAGTGAGCGCTGAGGGGGGAAGTACGGAGGGGGGGTTAGGCACGTGACGCAATTAAATCGCACGGCCGCGCTATTGTCGACGGAAGTGACGTGCGGCCGAATTAATTTTTAATAAACTACCGTGTTTGTTATGTTAAGTTGTGTCGACGGTTATTAGTTTGTGTTTAGGATTATTATTTGATATTTTATTTGAATGCAAATGTTGTATTTTTATTTTATGACTGTGACTTTGGTAACACAATATTTTTAATCGACTTCTAAAAAAGGAGGAGGTTCTCAATTTGGATGTTTGTATTTTTTTTAACATTTGCCGAGTCGCCTAGCTAGTAACTAAGTGAAACGAACGTTTTATGATTTTGGGGAACACACAGCCTAAGGAATTCCATCTTGCACGTTATCTTTAACACTTTCCGTGATACGTACCCAGTTTATGGGTCGAATAGCCCATATTGTGTGAGTACTATAAAGGGTGTAAAACACCTCTTAACGAAGCCGAAAGGCACTGGTTCTCCCTGTCATTGCGATCATTTCATTTCTACACCATACCTGGGAACCTTCTAGTTACCGAGATATTAGGGGTCAAAGTTCCAACTTTTTGACAAGTATTTTTATAAGTACAAGTTTTTAATGTAAGATTGTTACTTTTAACACCTCCACGACCCCCGTACTATTCAATCCGTCCTTCAGCACAATGTTAAGAGTGCGTTACATTGAGTTCTACCACAAAACATGATTTTACACCCCCCAAAAAAATCGTTTCCCAGCAATAATTTTTGCGTAAAGTTACTTAGTTTCATGTACAGAATGCTTGGTTGACGGCTTCGTGATGAGGTGATTTACACGGTGTATACTAGCTATCATTTACTGGAAACCTAACTCTTTTATTGACTTGAATGTGCTCTGGCGGTTGAGAGTATGTCATGCTCACTCAAATGTCACGCTGATGGTGGCGAGTGTGTCGGGTCATTTAGTTCCCTTCAACTTGGTTGTGTTGAATGATGGCTGATCCATGCATCATGTTCGTGAACGGGCGCTGTCAGTTGAGCCTGGTCATCTCTTAGTTGCCACGGCTTATTTCGAACATTTTTTTGTATTTTTTGTTTTTACTATTGATACTTTTAACGTTTACGTCTTGCTACATAGTTGTCACATAATGTACCATCTCAACTTATTTATTGCCTAAAACTGCTTCTGCATGTCGCTAATTTGGTTCATAATATTAACATGAATTTAAGTCCATGAACCGAAAGCAGTTAGAAGTAGACCGCTGCAAATCGAATTAGGTCAAATGAGTTATAGAGCTCCACACGGTGGATGGTTTGGGATGGGCCCATTGGCCCATCCCAAACTCAGTGAGTGTGGAGCTCTGGCACAAAATATGCCGCATCTTGTATTCTCCAGGTCTTCAATAAGGCCAACATCAAAGCTGTCCAGGTAGCTACATGGTCATCATCATCATTTCAGCCGAAAGACGTCCACTGCTGGATATAGGCCTCCCCCAAGTGTCGCCAAATTGACCAATCCCGTGCGACTCGTATCCAGCGGATCCCCGCAACCTTCAGAAGGTCATCGGTCCTTCCTAGTGGCAGGCCTTCCAACGCAACGTCTTGCGGCTCGCAGTCGCCACTCCAGAAGTTTTCGGCCCCATCGACCATCCGTTATGCGAGCAATATGCCCTGCCCACTGCTACTTAAGTTTGGCAATTCTTCGGTACGCCGGTAAGCTGCCTAGCTAGATAGTGGTCGGAAACAATTCAAGCCATACAAGAATATCAGGAGAAGGGTACTCACTGTGCTGGCCATGCTGCTGTGGCGGTGGAACTGAGCCGTATTGGCTCTGTCGCGGCAGGTGGTGTCCCAACATGCGGCGACCTGCTGCCTCCATCGTCGCTATCGTGTTTGAGCGCACCATGCCTGAGAGGGTGAACGAAAACGTAACATTATAAAAGATAGTTCGCAGGCACCAACAAAGATAAAGGATATTGCTAAGCTAAGTAAAAGTTTATTTTTATATTTTTACTCTATTTATGAAATAAACATTAAAATTTGATAACAAAAATTAATTCGCTCAATATTACAGTTCTGTTTCAACTATGTGCGGATTTCCCTAGCTACCGAGCTGTTCAATCCCGCGAGCGATACTCGCCGATACCGTTCTTATTAGAAAAAGATTACGCAATTCTTGAGACTACTGTCTTTTCGTTCTTATAATTTAATAAATCGATTCATGACAACTGTTCGTCATCCAGTCGGGATATTTACTACAGCAATTTGTTTAACCTAGAAATATCCTATTGAATCCAAAAAAGTTATCAGTTTGGCCAAGCAAAACTGTGCAGCGTGGTGTTTTAGCTAAATAAATTTGAAGTGTCTGTTTGTGATTGCATAATAACAGGTTTTTTTACTGAATGAATTTACGAAAGTATACAGGGTGTTTTTTTCAAGTGGGCAATCCGAAACTATGAGGAATATCGAAAAACACTCAAAGGAGTCTCGAGCCCGATTAGAGAGACAGTCCCCCAAAACGCCCGCCCTTCGCTATTCAGTAATAAACCTATTATTTTGAAATCACAGACGCTTTATTTGTATAGACTGTACTCCTTCCTGTACAGCCACGATATAACAACAAAAGCAAGTCACCAATCTGCGGCCTCCAGTTCCTGTTGTCCTCGTGGCTGAGGTTGCCGGGCTTCAGCACCCGCTCGGGCTGCACGGCGCCGTCCAGCCGACGCGCCGGGAACTCCTTGTCGTACGACGGGTCCAGGAAGCGCACGCACACCACGTGGTTGCCCAGCACCGGCGCCAGCCCTATCACGGGGGACGGGAGCTGTCTGTGCGGGGAGATGTAGATTTGTAATAGGTACATCGGGAATTATTACTTTATTGTTGGTATCTCAGAAACTCGTGGCTAAATAATAACAGCCGCTCGGTCGATATTCAGGTTAAAGGACCGTACAAGTATTACGTAAGCACTATAGAGGGGCGGGGGGGGGGGGTCTTTGATTTGCTTATTTTTGATGACATGGGATCTAGATGGTGATTACGTCAGCAGTAATTATTTACTTTTTTTACACATATGGCAACCCACACATTGTCTATGCTTGAAATAGAAATGCATTTTCGGGGATTCCTACAAATAATGAATACGTTTAGGTACTCGCTTAGAACTTAGTAGGGGAATTACCGCGCGCTATTCACTTGTCTGTCAGTTCTGTCACTCATGAATCAATCAATTGTACCAATGTTTACATAAGCATGGGGAGGGAGGGGTAAGAGCTTTGCTTAATTTGCTGACGAGAGGGAGGGGTGGGTTAATAATTGCAAAAAAACTGCTTACGTAATACTTGAACGGCCCCTAAGCCGTGTGTGCTTAGGTTGGTCCGTAGGTGACCACCTATTACATACCAAGCTATAGCCATATCTCCGCGCCTCGGAGAGCACGGTGAGCCGTAGGTCCCGGCTATCATTTGTAGATCTTTGACAGTCGTTACAGGTAGTCAGTGGCCCGAAAGTCTGACAAGCAGTCATACCAAGGAGTATTGCATTACCCAGTACTAAATGGTGGAGGTCAGATAGACAATCGCTCAATGTAAAATACAGTTATTTAGCTGCATTAGACTGGAAGCCGACCCCAAATAAGTAGACGATGATCTTAACCATAAAATTATACAAACAAAGACAATAAAACTCACCCCCCAATAACAACACAGTCTTTACTGAGCATCACTTCGCCGGTCACGCCCTCGCTCATGTAGGGGTACTTCTGCTGCTTCTCAATGAGGACCCGCAGCTTGCCACCTGCCTCCGTGTACAGCCCCAGCAGGTACTCGTAGCTCTTGTTGCCGGTGCCCACGTACAGGCGGTCGTGGCCGCGGAGGTTGCGTAGTTCTGGGTGGAGAAAAATTTGATGAAAAGAAGTTGCTGGTAAGCCTGATTTTTGCTATTATCTTGTCTATCAGGATACCAGCGCTGCGATATCTATTTGTCAATGAAGACCCACCAATAAGCAATAGGGGATAATCCTATTTTTTTGTTTCTTTGTCCGTCTTGTAGTTTATTGAAAAGTATTGGACACTTATTTTTTCTTTTTTCACGTGGTCATAAAATTACGGAGATATATTGAGTTGAAATGGCGCATGACGTCACATGTAGGTAAGTTTTATACCTACTTGTGACGTAGTAAGCCCCCACTCTCCAACTTTAATGAGTTCTAACTAAGTAATTTTTTGATATTTTTATAAAACAAAAAATACGTGTCTAATATTTTTGTATTACCTGTCTGACGGACAAAATAGAATGTCGTTTTCTTTACCCAGTCCGATCCCCTATTGTCAACCATGAACTCCAGGCAGCTGAATGAAAGTAACATACTTCACACGTCATTTACGAGGGTTTTTAACTGTCAGTTTTCCCTCATCCCACTGATAAATCCTTCCAGTACGTGCCAATTCCCACGTAATATGCGGTTATTTGAATAAAACTATGTCAGTTTGTAGTAAAAATGTATTTTAACTTACTCTCAGCCTCAGTGAGGTCGTCGTAGTAGGGCTCCAGCGCCTTGAAGAGCCTCTCCTCGTCCACGAAGGGCAACAGCGCGACGCCCTGCCACGCGAACTTCTTGCCGTTCAAGTCGATCTTGAAGTCCGTCGGGTAGAAGTCGATTATTGGCGAGAACTGGAGGGGGAAAGACGAGAGTAATGTTACGAAAATATGGTTCAGATTTGATTGTGTCATATTCATACAAAAAAAAAGATATCCATCTCAAGTCAATGCAATGTAAAATTCATCTATAAAGATGAATATGCCGCTGATTTTGGTGGATAACTCTGACAAACTTTGTTTTTGTGAAGAGTCCACGAAACTAAGGAGCTGGAACTGGGCTGTGCTGCTTTTGGCAAGATGGATGTTTTAGGATCAGAAGATCTCATATCAGATTCGTGAAAAAAAAAAAGAAGTTCTAATACAACGGTTTCTGTTATGCTCCGCACGCAAAATACGCGCCTTAGACGTGGAGTTGCGGAAACCAGCCCGTTATACAATACAACGGTTTCTTGAACTATTTCGATGCATGTATGAAAGGTTTTTTTTTTAACGAATCGGAGATTAGTTTAGTGTCAAATCAAATAAAATAAAAAATCACATAGGCCTACATAGGCACTTGTAAGACGTCGACAAAAAGGTGCACGGTTCGGGTTGGTCGTTTCCTATGGAGAAGAACCGGCAAGAAACTCCATTGTTACTCTTTTAAAATAATATTTTTATGTTACAGCATTAGTATATACTTAAGTATGGGAGGACATCCGTGTCACGGGTAGAATCACACCCTTGATATATGCAGGTGACTTAATCACTACCCTATATTTTCTGTTTCAGTGAATATGACCTATCGTTTTGTTTTATCAACTTCATGGTATTCAACGAGTTAACAATTAAGACGGTACTTACGGGATCGCCCATGAGCTGAGCCCAGGGTTTGGGCACGTGAGACGAACTGGCGGCCGGGAACACGCCCATCAGCTGCTCCAGCGGACGGAACTGTGGGGAAATGTACCTTATTGTTAATTAATAAGGTCTGATATTGCACGCGAGAGTGTAAGCATATCATAATGTAATGTACTCGTTGGTCTAGTGGTCGCAAGCGTGACATGCTGCGCATGATGTCTTGGGTTCAATAGGGGATCGGACTGAGTAAAGAAAACGACATTCTATTTTGTCCGTCAGACAGGTAATACAAAAATATTAGACATGTATTTTTTGTTTTATCAAAATATCAAAAAATTACTTAGTTAGAACTCATTAAAGTTGGAGAGTGGGGGCTTACTACGTCACAAGTAGGTATAAAACTTACCTACATGTGACGTCATGCGCCATTTCAACTCAATATATCTCCGTAATTTTATGACCACGTGAAAAAGAAAAAATACGTGTCCAATATTTTTCAATAAACTACCCGACGGACAAAAAAATAGGATTATCCCCTATTCCGAGGGCATGCAAAGTATTATAGGATATTCCATCTAGAATTTCTCGGTAACAGCCACGGAGTCTTGATCTGTGCCCAATAACATATTGATGGCAATTGGCTTGCCCCTATTACACAGGACTTAAACATAACTGGCGAACCCTTCGTGTTTTACAGGTGTGATTTTATGTTGATTCTGTGATCACTGAGCTACTAGCCATGAGGACTAGTTTGTGATGTCCGGTTAGACTGGAAGCCTACACAATAGAAGGTAGGAATCCCTTCTACCACACGGTTACCACAAATTGAGTAAATCATTCTGAACGCCACCCTCCCCCCCCCCCACATAGAACTTTATCATTGGTAATTTAAAAAAAAAACTGCTGTTCCATACATTTAGACCATATAGGTATTGCACTATTGTAGGAAACCGCTGGTTCCGTACCCAAAGGGTCAAACGGGAGCCTGTTACTGAGACTTCGCTGTCCGTCCGTCCGTCTGTCACCAGGCTGTATCTCATGAACCGTAATAGGTAGCCAGTTAAAATTTCTACAGTTTTATATATTTCTGTTGATGCTATAACAACAAATACTAAAATCAGAATAAAATAAATATTTAAGGGGGCTCCCTACAAAAAAGATATACGAGAAATGATTTTTTTTCTCGTTTTCATAAATAATGGTACGAAACCCTTCGTGCGCGAGTCCGACTCGCACTTGGCCGGTTTTTTATTTATTTATCCGTTCTGAATATGTGGTGACCGTTTGTGCGTCGGTGTCCCTTCATCCTTGTAAAGGTGGGAAAAGGCTAGGCAGATGATGATGCTTACGGGCTGCGTGCCCTCCTCAAACTTGGTGGAAAGGCCGCAGACGTTGACGAAGTCGGAGGCGAAGGGCGCGTAGTGGTACGGGAAGTACCACTTCCAGCTGGCGCAGCCCTGGTAGTAGTAGCGCAGCACCCAGCACAGTCCGCGCACGTACTGCAGCGCCACGCGGTATCTGTGCGGACATAGAATAACATAACATCACCCCTATAATCCTCGGAGAGTTAGGCAGAGACACACTGGGGCCGCGTAGTGGATAGGGATGATGACTAGGTAAAGAAAACGAAATTCTATTTTGTCCGTCAGTCAGGACTCAGGTAATTCAAAAATATTAGACACGTTTTTTGGTTTTTATAAAATTAACAAAAAAATACTTAGTTAAAACGCATTAAAGTGGGGGCTCACTACGTCAAAATTAGGTATAAAATTTTCTTAAACGTGACGTTATGCGCAATTTCAACTCAATGTTTAAGATTACGTAACAAAAGGAAAAATACGTGTCCAATACTTTTTAATAATCTATAAAAAAAAATAGTCATCATCCTTATTACAGCTCATTCCCTGTCATTGAGAGGAAAGCTGTGTCTAGCGTGGGAATATTGTAGGTTTATGATGCTTATGCAGTAACATATTCTATAAAAAAAACAGTCTTCATCCTCTTCCAACCCTAGTCCTATTACTTGGTGTTGGCCCGTTTTTTTTTTTCAATGTTTCTCTTCAACTGTCACTATATTATTATAATATATAATATAATAATATTTATTCAAAAATTAGAATTGGCACAGTTAATACAATATTAATCTTAGAAATAATAAAGGTTCAATGCCTGTACTAGGTTAAGCCTAGTGAAGTTTCATTCACTCCTTTTTAACCCCCAACCAAAATAGAAGGGTGTTATAAGTTTGACGTGTGTATCTGTGTGCCTGTGTATGTGTATCTGTGTGTCTGTCTGTGGCATCGTAGCTCCTAAATGGATGTACCGATTATGATAAAATTGGTTTCGTTTGAAAGTTGTTTTAATCGAGAGTGTTCTTAGCTATGTTTTGAAAAAATCTACTTAGCCGTTTGATGGTAATCACGTCTTTTCTAGTTGAAGGGAAATTAACAACTTCCACAGGTCTGGTCGATTCGAAATTTGTAATCTTGTCACTTGTCATCATGGGCATCGCCAGGGGGGGTGGTTGCAGCCAAAGCTCACCCCAAAAACTTTTTATTTTATTTAGCTGTTTCGTTTATTGGCGAGAAGTCGCGCAACACCGAGAAAAGTGGAAGTAATGGGGAGACCTATGCCCAAGATTGGGACAGTCAAGGCTTAGGTAAAATTATATAAGTTTAAAAAGCATGAAATAATAATTAAATTAAAAATTAAAAAAAAAAAACCAAGCGTCTTAGCGTCGGGGGTCCGCTTTGTTTTGTGCTTGTACTAAGCGGTCTACTTAGCGGTCCCCCGACGCTAAAACGCTTGGATTATTTTATTTTTGGTTTTTTAGAGGTTTTTTGTGTCGGGGGTTTTTTAATTTTTTTATTAAATTTTTCTTTCAAATATCGCACACAATCCCATACATCTTTTCATCTGACCATAGACCATAATTGCCCCACAATGGTGCATGATGGCTCTGCACCTTGCTAGACCATGATGGTCGACCACCATAGCACATGGCCACACACACAATGGTTTACGATGGCAGTGAGCAGTACCTGAACTCTAGGTTATCCCTGGCGACCTCGAACTTGCTCTCGTAGTATCGCTCCTTGAACCCTTGCTCCCACAGCCGCACTTCATCATTCTTGTCGTCATCATCTTCGTCTAGTCCGGCTTGTTGTGCTGAGCGCTTGCGACCGCGCCCTTCTTGGTCTTCTTGCTGGAAACGATATTTGTTTTCATAAGATTTCTTACTCGAAAATACTGAAATCCGAATACTGAATACTGATTTAAATATTTTTTTTATAAATATAGCAACAGGATCGATTGGAATAAAAAAAAAACTTGAGAGGTGTCAAGGGACACCCGGATGGAACGAAGTTCCTTTCACGTACATAATATCAATACATTTTAGATTTTTGTTAGTGTGCGAAAAATAAAATATTTAATTTATGGAAGATTAATCCGTAATTCGAAGCAATACGTCTTACTTAACTGCACAACCGAATTCGTACTTTGTAGTTCGGTCACTCAAAATAATAATCATATCTATCCTTACTCACATACACACCCCAATTGTACGTAATTTAAGGAAATTTCAACTTTATTTTAAAGAAATAAAGCTTACAATAGCTTACTATAGCAAAAAGTGTTGTGACAACTTTTCGTAAGAATTTTTTCCGTCTAGCCCCCTTTCACAACGCGCGATAAGGAACTTCGATACAAAAGTTTTTGTGAAAATTGGAAATTTTTACTCTCGATACACTTTTTTTAAAACCTGTGAACACAGATCGAAATTTCTCAAAAAGTAATCAAGGGCAGGCTACAGTCAAATCGTCTTCTTAGACCGTTTGACTGTAGCCTGCCATTGCTTCCCCATCTCTAAATTATACCCTGAATTGATACCAGATCATTCTATCATTAGTAAGACTACGAAAAGTTACAATATTGAACACTTACAGCTGCTTCACGATGCATCCCCGCAAGTCGCATGTCAGCTGCCTCCTTACGAACGTTCTCCAGCGGCTTTGCTGGGCTCTGATTCTGACCTACCGCCTGAAAGCAGAAATAATAAATAAGTATGACATAACTTTATGATTTCCTATCAGTTTGTTCACGTAAGAAAAGTCAAAACAATCAAGTCTGACACTCCCTCCCGCTCCGCCCAGAGCGGGAGAAGTCATTTGATGATTTCCCAAACTAAAAAAAAAAAAAAAGGGTTCTAAGTAAATTAGAGAGTTCGGACTTGTTATCGTGTCCTGCCTGTCCTGTTGCTTGCACTTCACAGGAGCGGATGGACGCTACCGAATGTGCCAAAAGTCACCAAATTTTGAGCTGATTCAATTTAAATTGTCATCGACACATTAAGAAGAAGAAGTTCAAAGGACTTGATGAAGATTTTATTTTTTTACATTTTCTCTCCATCAATAAAGATCTCTTCCTTGGCTTGGCTTGCTCACCAAAACTGTCATTACCTTTCTTAGTCTAAAGCATTTACTCACACGATCGCATATCATGTGAGTTTTGTCCACATTGGAATAGGGTTTAAATTAAATAGAGCATCATTATACTCTGTATGAAATTTCCTTTTTATAAAGGTATCTTCGTCTTGCACTAAATTAAAACCCTAACTGCACGCAGGAGTTGACGCACAGTTGCACTCAGCTGCATTCGGTCACCCTAGAATAACACTGCAAACGAAATAGCACCCTTAGTAAGAGACGGCTCTATTCCCTAGGTGAAAACTCTACTGTTTGACTCACCATAGGCGCAAACTGCGTCCTCTCCAGCATTTGAAAGTTCACTCTCTGCTGCTGCCTCTTCCTGGCCTTATCCTTAGCTTTGAAGTTGATCTCGTTCTGATGGCGCCGCTTGAAGATCTCATCTTCCATGTGTCCCAGCTCTGTCATGATGACCTGGACCCGTTCCAGCTTCACGTCGCCTGAGTCTGTGATCCAGCCCTGAGAAGTTAAGGTGTTACGTGAGAAGAGAGGTAGGCGATAGGTAGAATTTGGTGGTTGATTACGGGCCAAAGCTTTTGCGTGGACACTTAGAAATAATTAATTGACGAGACTGTATTCTTAGGAGGTCCTGTAGTTTCTGCCTACCCCCACGAGAAAAAGGCTTGAGTTTATATAGATCTGTAGAATGTCTATTTCTGTCTTTAATGTTTGTAATTATTGATATTTAAGTAATATAATATTTTGCACATGGAAGATCTTTCCAGTACCCTTTGCAGAGGTCATGTGCCTTGTGCACGGTTTTTACAATCATTAGCTTTTGCCCGCGGCTTCATTGCAATTATGGTGTAAATTATCCCACAAGAAGTTTTAAAATGTGGTCTGTACAGTTGAGGATAATGTAGCTTCCCATTATAATTTTCGGAATCGGATCTAGTTCGAAAGATTACTACATTCAAACTATTTATAAGTTTGTACAAACTTTACTTTATAATATAGTACAGCTAATCAGGAAGGATTTAGCTCACCTTAGTCTTATAAACGCACTTCTTGTACAAATTCACAAGTCGGTCCACAGCTCCCTCTCTGATCTCCAAACTGGGCAGATGCGGCAGGAAGTCATTCCCCACGAAGAAGCACATGAACACCCAGTCGTCCAACGCCCTCTCGAAGTCATACGGAAACGGAAGGTCTGGCATCTGGAGCTCCCTCTCCAGGTACTCCCGGAGCACGGACAGACGGACGAATATGAAGCTGTCTTGGTTTCCGAAGGCAGGGTCTGAACGGACGACCGAAGCTTCTGGGTTTGTGCCTGTGCATTCTTTCATTTCGTGGCCTGGAAACAAGAAATATTTGGGTTATTCATCAACCCCAATTTTTAGGCCGCAACACGTTTAGGTCTGAATTTATCAGGAAACTAGAACAAAAGTATTACTAAAAGGGAGAGAGGAACTCTCTGTATTTTCTCTCTCTTTTTAAATCTATTTGTTCTATTCGTATCTTCTTCTATATATATAAAAATCAATGCCACTTTTCGTTGTAATTTTATAAGGATGGTATTTAAAAGTACTTCAATTTATTCCCATTTCATTTACCTAATTTTGCCTGTGTTCCACCAAATATACTGAATGTGCACCAAAATATGTTCATTAAAATATGTCATAACGAGCATCTATTTAACAACTGTTGAAAATTTGTAAAAATAGTAATACACCTAATTTAAAAAACAAGCATTTATTTTTTTAGTCTTACGACGTAGCCCCGCTACGCGGGGCTCCTATTTCTGTCTACAGGGTTTAAAGTAACGTCGTAAAAGTCGGGGTGCCCCAAGAAGTCAGGAATATTTGGTGCACGATCAGTATTTTTCGGGGAAGAATAAAATAGTTATTGTTACAATAGAATATTTGCAGCGCACTACAATAAAAAAGTGTTATATCTTGGTGTTAATTTGGAATTTGTTTGATGTAACATATTTTGTTGGCCGAGTAGTTTAATTATAGTAAAACAATTAAACGGGTTTAAGATCAATATTTGAGAAATGCATACATAGATGTACCTTTAGATTTTTGGTGAACACAAAAATATTATCCATTTTATAACTCAAGAACGGCTGGGCCGATTTAGCTGATTTTGGTTTTAAAATGTTTTTCGTAGTCCAGGGAAGGTTTAAGGTTTTTTTTTTTTGGAAAGGTAGGGTAGGGTAGGTAGGTAGGATAACTGGGTAATTGACTCACCCAGTTGTCCACACACGTCACATGGGCGCGGCTTGTTGGGCTTGAACTCCTCGCGAATAATGGTGAAGTTGGGCTCGTGCGTGGCCAGGCCGAGCATGATGAGGTCCGCGTCAGCGCCGCACAGCACGTGCTGGGTGTTCGGGTCGTGGTCGGGCTGCACTGGAATCATAACATTTATTCATTAATTAGACGCTTTAAATGTAGAAGGGAGTAGGGAGATTTACAGTTTCACTTTTTTGAACATTCAGAAGTGCCTGTAATGGTCAAATATAGTTAAAATAAAAAATCTGAAAAAGCATATTGAGGTAACATTCCTTGTTTCATTAATAAAATTAATGGTACCGCGAGTTCGTTGACAATTAAGTAATTATGACATAGTTCCATAAAATTTGTCAAAGTAATTGACAAAAATTTTCATTCTCAATTGACAATTAGGGGTACACGCCTTTATGAAACAACTAGCTGTCCCACGCAACTTCGTCTGCGTCACATTTTCCCCGTTTTCGCAACATTTTTCATTGCTGCTCCGCTCCTATTGGTCGTAGCGTCATGACATATAGCCTATAGCCTTCCTCGATAAATGAGCTATTTAACACTGAAAGAATTTTTCAAATCGGATCAGTAGTTCCTGAGATTAGCGCGTTCAAGCAAACAAACAAACTCTTCAGCTTTATTATTAGTATTAGATTAGATAAAGGCAAACACCAAACTAAACAAATGTGTCTTACCTCTCTGCCTCCTAATATAGTCCATAATCTTGTGTTCACCCTCACCGGGCACATTGGCATCCGACAGAATAACTTTGATTCCCTTCCATCCCGGATCACTGTTTAATCTGTTGAAACATAAAATACTTAATTATATTCATATTTTTTTAATCTCTGTAAGACGATCAAATGAAGATCATCCTGCCTGATATACTATTATAGCAAGTTCCAGCAGGTTCAAAGGTGATTGAAACATTTTGTTGTGGGTATTGAAGCAATGGAGTTCTTCACTGTTTTAATGCTGCTCTCAAGGTTTATATGTTTATAACATTGAGTCCTCGTCCTAATATATGATACACCCGTGTTTCGGAAAGTACAATTAGCTGTTCGTCTCGCACCTGATGTTTTACCGAACATTCCCGATTGTCATTGCTTTGTATATCTCTTGCGTTTTCAGCTAGCTGGAGACTAGTGACAGTAATTCCGTCAGGAGGACTAAGCAATTCCTTGTATTGAACGCAGCAGAATGAAACAAAAAAGTATTTTCACAAACCTGTCATGAATATAATAATGCAGACACTTGCTGAGCCGGTCCATAAAGGGCGTCCCAGGAGTGATGCAGTTCGAGTCAAAATGGGCTTCCTTGGGCCTCTCAGGGGGAAGGTAGGCACCCTTAGCGAGCAGGTCACCACGGATGCGCGCGATCTCTTCAATCTTCTCCTGGGTTTCCTTGGATGCTCGGAAACGACGGGAGCGTTGCTGGTTCATCTTTGCTCTGGGTGCCTGTAAGTAGGATCAAAAGCAACAATTGAAAACTAGAGATGAAACGGATAGCAGTTAAGCCAGATACCGGATATTCGGCCACCTTGTAGCCGGATATTCGGCCGCCGAATATCTGGCGAAACGTTGACTTTCAACGAGAATAAAGAAATGCGATAGTACGTTAGGTTGACTTTCATCTTAAGTCGGTGTGAATTGATCACAATATTATTGTGACCCTTATTCTTTTTGGTGAGCAGCTAATGCTAAACAATACCCAAATTTAACAAAGTTTGCGAAAATCTATCTTTCAACACCTTGCACAGTGGTGTGTACAGCGAAAGCCTTTTTTTTGAAGCATGCATTATTTACGAAGACAAGCAGAGCTAGCTACCTCTTGATGTAGAGAAATTAGTATTGATTCACCAAAATTTGCCCTTAGTGCAGTATGAGTACTAATTCTTTTTCTAAGTTGTAGTAGAACTATCTTTTGATTACTGATTTTATTTATTAAGTAATGCTAACTAAATAATGCAATTAATTAACATTTTTTTTTGTAATCCTGTATTCGGCCGGATAGACGCTAGTTATCCGGTATTCGACCGGATAGTGTTTATGCTGCCGGATAGGCCGGATACCAGATAGTTACCAGATATTCTTCTTCTCCATTGAAAACTTACTAACTATTTACTAAACATTTTTTAAGTGAGTATTTACTAAAATTCCCAATAAGGATACCTGAAGAATACCCATCATCATCTTCCTGTCCTAAAGGATACCAATCAGTAACACGGCTATATGGGTGAGATAAGCTGTCACTCCATTTAAAATACCGGTATTCAGCTACACAATACAGGTTAGACTAAATGCCAACACAGAAAATAGTTGAGAGAAGGCTAGGCAGATGTTAAATAATAAAGTGAAATAAGTTTGGGCTTACCACTCCATCAATAGCCATGTACAGCAGCTTCCTGGGCCTCACGATACGGAACAGGCGGTCAATGCACTCGAAGATAGCCACCATCATCTCATCTTCATCCTTCGGGGGCGGCTTGTCTTCCGGATGGGTGCACGGGTGGATAATGCCGTTCATGTCCAGGTATAGGTTGTCAAACTCCACCCCATTGGGGTTTGGGAGCGAAGAGTCTATGTAGATGAGGGTGCCATCAACATCAGTTGGCTGGAATAATGTAAGGGTTAGGTTGAATTTAGGATTGACTTTCAAGCCTTCTTCTTCCTTTTGTATCGACACTACACCCATATTAGATAGTTTGCGCCCAGTAGGTGGCCACGTTCATTGGGGTGCATGAAAGGGGCAACATAAATCTTAATCATACTGTGATTCTAAACATCGGACGCACCCTGGACACCTAGCACTGGGTGACGCAGACTAGCAGACTAATCCTTTCACCACAATGATACTTCCTTTCAAGCCTTGAACAGCAATGGCATTTTCTAAATCAATTAAGTATTAAAAACACTTAATAATCAAAATTCAATTTTTTATTGCATTCCATACATATTTCATAATTACTTATTTCTTACTTTGAAATTTGCCTGCATAAGATTATGATCTGAGTTGAAGTAGATTTGTTCCATGATAATCATAATTTTCATAAAACAAAATTAAAAAAAAATATTATTGACCATGTAATTTAAATTATGTATATGGTGTTGGCAATAAAGGCTTAATAATAATCATAATTTTTATTTAAGAAACATGTCACGTTGTTCTAGTGAGCGCGACTGCTGAACATGATGACCTGGGATTCTATTCCCATGATTCAAGTCAAGATTTTTAGACTGTGTCAGTCTAAAAATCTTGAGTTTTTCCAAAAGGAATTAGTCAGTAGTAGCCCAGTCTGTATTTAGGCTCTGTTGCCATCCAATTAAACATAACTGGAAAAATGTGACTACTGTTAAAGTTATGAAATAACAAAAATCTTTATCTGGTAACTAAAACTAAAAAATATAATTACTGTATGACAATGTTGATTTGTGGGAGACTGGTGCCTAAACTAAGCCAGGTAAAGGTAAAAAAGGTACTCTTTGTTTAATGTTCATCTATTTCAATTATTCCACCAACAGTTGAACTCATTTTTTTGTTGATGTCATCAAATTATTGGTGGTAATGTATTATTGATGGTAACTTTACTGTGATATAACACAAGCTAGTAAAAGATTTATAAGTTTCTTGACCCTCTGACTAAAATTGTCTTTTTAGGTACGAGATGCAGAAATTTATTGCTTATTCTGTGTTATGTTTAATGATATGTGATTCGACTGCCACTATACAGGATTGAAAAAAACAAGAATGAGGAAAATACCTAAAACCATTGAAATAATACTCCTCAAGAGAAAGAATTTAAATAAGAAGCTAAGAGCATCACTATTTCATTCAGATACCGAAAATAAGCAAATCGTTGGAATCGGTAAAGCTAAACTATACATTTTTAGGTTATGTTTTACCTTCTGTTCAACACATTCCACAATCACGCTCGGGTATTTTCTACTCAGCCAGCGGAAGAATGCTGGTACTCCCATCTTGAGGTTTCACTTTAAAGATTTGGTCTGATTTTAACACTTCGTTTATATTTTGTTACGTATTCAACACAAACAAATCGACGCAGATGCCATTTCGAAATGGGAGAGACAGAGAGAGAAAAAGAAAGAGATAGATGACGTTCAGAAATTACACCGACGCGTTGAGCTCCAAATAACAAAACGCGAACTATTGGGCTTGGCAGATCAATCTATACCTATACACTGCCATTTAATTTTTGTGTTGCCAACATAACGATTTCTTCGAATTAAGAATTTAGAAGTAGTCCCCGATCATCAAACGAGGGAAAATGCAGGGGCGCTTTCGGTACCCCTTTATGTTCTTCACCATAGGCGTTTGCCCATCCTCGCCCAACCCTAACGCCTGGAGTGGGAACGACCCCGAATTACGAGTTGTAGGTCGTAGGTTTGATCCCAGACAGGCATGTTACTTTGTGTAATTTGTTTCAAAACGGTGAAGGAAAACATGTAAATATTCTTGATGAAACCACTGAGGTATTACTAGTATTATAGTTCAATGGAGAAAACCGGCATGTCCTAGAACCAAAAATTTGAAGACTTGTGGAATTACCAAACCTCACTAAGCCCGCTTAGTGGATTACAGGCATTACGGCCCATTCCCTCTCATAGAGACAAGGCCTGCCTGTGTCCCAGCCAAGGACTACAATATATATATGGACGTCCCAGCAGTAATGAACATAGGTCTCACCTGGCGGTGACAGACCGCCGGGGTGGCGAGAAGAGAGCGGCGCTCGTTACGGTAAAGTTTGTTTATCGTACCTGAGCGCGCTGCGCCAGCGCCGCTGGCGCCTCCTACCGGACAAAATGTCAACTACACATAGGCGAGTTGCGTCATAATAAACTAAATTACGCGCGCTCGCCCCCATTCACGCCTAAATCGGCACCAAAATTGAGGGTGCCCGTATTGACGGGCACACCATTTCTCCGCGGGCCAAAGGACATAGTCCATACCCCGCCTCGCGCGTCCCCCTGCGGGGACGTAGCGATTTCCACGAGTAATGAACATAGGCTGGTGTCGATACATCGAAATACAAACGTGTTTATTGAATTCAGAAGTTTATGTAGTGTATTTTCACCTTTAATTATTTGACCGGCCTGCCAGATGGAACATGGATGATCAAGACAACTAGGCTGTATCCATGTTGGAGTGCCATTTCCGAACGAATGTTATGCAGATTTACAGCCAGTCGGTCAGCTGTTTGGGCATGTAATTAGTAAAATTTTATTTATTTTCATTATTTATGTAAAAAAAGGACCAACATGAGTCGTTACTGGAAGTTGTTTAAAGTTTCCTGGTCCAGAAGATACTTCTCAAGCAATAGCAGAGATGGAAATAGTGTTGAAAATATTCGTAATATTGGGATCTTGGCTCACATAGATGCAGGTTAGTATTACTCCATTCATTATGTAAAACGTAGTATCCAAAATAACTGAATTACATGAATAAAAATAAAGTAATAAGTTTGCTACATTCAAAAGTATTTATCACAGTCACTAATTTTATTGAAAAAGCAGGGCTCCAAAAAATATTTAAATAAATTTTTACTAGATTTCGCCCGCGCCTTCGCCCGCTTGTATTTCGAAAATTAAACCGCGAGAACATACTGAGATAGAAAGTACCCAAAGACACAGGGTCATGGTCTACTCATATACCAAATTTCATCCAAATCCATTAATTTCTTAAAGCGGAAAAGGTAACAGATGGGCAGACAGAGTTACTTACATAACATTATTATCTTCAAGGGTTAAGTAGAGATGTGGGATGCTCCTGGGAGTCACCGGTCGGGTGGTTGTTTTGTGCCACAACTATATGAACAAGGTAGTCTCAGAGTTATATACCCATTCATCATCATCATCAGCCTATAATGTTCCCACTGCTGGGACACAGGCCCCCTCTCTATGACCGGGAGCCCATTCATAATATAAAAGTATAAGCATGGATGTAACATAATTATGTTTTTAGGTAAAACTACAACAACGGAGAGGATGCTCTTCTTCTCCGGCACCATCAGGTCGATGGGGGAAGTGCACCATGGCAATACTGTGACTGACTACATGGAGCAGGAGAGGCAGCGTGGAATCACTATTACCTGTAAGTTGTTTTAAGTTAAGAAAATTATACTTTGACTGTAACTTAACTTAATTATTCTGAAATACTGACAAACTTAACAACCAAAAAAATCAGCATTTATTAATAATTAACTTAGTACCGTAATTTTAATTGATTATTTTTGTCTTTTATGACAACTTCCTGTATTTTGACGAGGATGCAAAACAGCACCTTTTATTTCCATGTAAAGTTGACTTCGCCTTTTATGCCCTAATAAATGGTTTGACTTAAACTTTATATACGTAAACTCACGGCTTTTCCAATGGTGGTAGGAAAACAGAAACCACAGAATGCCACCTGCTAAAATCAAATAAAAATACATACAAACTTTACGTCCTCGGTCCTACCTATAGCTGCTGCCGTGTCGTTCCCGTGGAGGGACAGTCAGATCAACCTGATAGACACTCCGGGCCACATAGACTTCACCATGGAGGTGGAGCAAAGCCTCGCCGTGTTGGATGGAGCTGTCATAGTGTTGGACGCGTCTGCTGGTGAGTTTATCGTTATATTTTAGGTGGAGAGAATACCATTTGACCTTCACAACAAAATTACTGGGTACTACCATTTCTTAAAAAAACAACCTAAATATTTCTTTCCTCCAATGAATATTTGATTTCCTGCGCAGACGCTACAGTACACTACGGTTTCGTATGATGGTGTACCGTATCGTAACAAAAAGTGTCTATGTTTGCGTAGCCCCTAAAATAACATCTCAGACACTATCTGCATGATCTTCACATGATCTGACCAAGCCAATGTCTGAACATGATTATCTGACTTCTGAATTAGTTGAGCTGTTTCTCCTGACAGTAGTCAGATAGAAAACTCCTCGCCGACCTCATCTAGTAAAGAAAAGAACAAAGTTGATGTGTAAGTCTTTTAACATCCTACTTACTGCAGCAGCAATCAACTGTACCCCAACTCAGATCCTTTGCTTACAAAAGACTTGTCCCTCAGGCGTCGAAGCTCAAACCCTAACAGTGTGGAAGCAAGCCAATGGATATCGAGTACCTCGGATCCTGTACCTCAATAAGATGGACCGCGGTGATGCTAACGCGGAGGCCTGCGCGCGCTCCGTCGCCGACAAGTTGCAGGCGCAGCCGCTACTGCTGCACACTGACGTGAGGCTGGAGGGCAGGCTTATCGGTGAGTATTGGCGATAAAGTAAATAAATAATAGAATGTATAAAGTTAAATACAGTTTTTCTTAAATTCATGTCAAGTTCACATATTATTTGTGCCTGAACTAGGTAGTCCTGTGTTTCAGGCGATTGGAGGTAATATTAATTGATTCAATAATAACATAACATATAACTCTAATTGGTTCCTATGTTAAAGGTGTATAAAATTTTGAAGTAAGGCGATCTTATAGCAGTAAGGGAGTGACAACACTTACCTACGACAAATCGGCTTGGGCCAGTCAGCAAGAACTTTATTTCCTGCATGGATAGAAGTCACAAATCGTAAAATAAATAATACAAATTACAGCATTCATATGAGTTTTTAAACTGATAAACTCACTAACACTATCGATAACATTGTAAGGCACTATCGATAACATTGTATTGGACGGGATAATTTTGCTATCATTCATAACATAAAGAGAATTTGTATAATATTTGTTGAAAAATAATCGAGGAGTTTTGTGACCTTATGAACGTTATTCGTTACCTGAAATTAATTGTGTGACTATGCACAATGCCACCAGTCTCGTTCAAACGCCCATTCCTTGCAAAATGTAATCCCACAATCAAATCTAAACTATCATAATTTTCTCACCAGGCCTTATAGACCTAATAACACTAGAAGAAGTGATATGGACACAAGGGCGCGGTCAGACCCTGGTGCGTCGGAAACTGTCGGAGAATGTGGACGGCATCAAGTGGGAGACCGCCATGTCTGACCACAAGGAGCTAGTGGACTTGCTGTCTAGCTTAGATGATCAGCTGGCTGAGAATATCATACAGCAGGTAAGACTTCTTGTCTATAACACTTTGCCTGACCCAGAATTCGAACCCAAGACCACGATCAGCAATCTCACTTGTGACCACGAGCGAACCAGTTCACAGATCAGTAGTTCAGTGATGATACAGCGTGTACCAGAAAGGTGTGGTCAAATTTCAGGGTGTGAGTCAGACCATGAAACTGAACAACTTTGTCCACGAGAAATCGCGAAAAAGAATTTGCTGTCCCTGTACATTTGGGTCGGAAGTTGTTGAAATTTTGTACGGGACAGCTGATTTTTTCAGCCGTCATATCTTTCGCAATCCTAAAAAGTAAATTATAAATTCGAAAGGCTGATCGGATCTTAATGAAATTTGGCAAGAAGATGGATTTCAACCTGAGGAACGACATAGGCTATATATCATCACGCTACGACCAATAGGAGCGGAGCAGCAATGAAAAATGTTGCGAAAACGGGGAAAATGTGACGCAGACGAAGTTGCGCGGGACAGCTAGTATTATAAATGCGAAAGTAAGTTTGTTTGTTACCTTTTCACGACTAAACGGCTGATCGGATCTTAATGAAATTTGGTAAGAAGATAGATTTCAACCTGGGGAAGGACATAGGCTATATATCATCATGCTACGACCAATAGGAGCGGAGCAGCAATGAAAAATGTTGCGAAAACGGGGAAAATTTGACACAGACGAAGTTGCACGGGACAGCTTGTTAAACATAAATACTTCTGCACTTTTGACAGGAAACACTAGACATCAGCAGCAAGGACATAGTGGAAGCGATCCGGCGCTGCACGCTCGAAATGAAAATATTCCCCATCCTGTGCGGCAGCTCGTACAAGAACATCGGAGTACAGACTCTCATGGACGGCATCATTGCCTACCTGCCCAGCCCGGCTGAGGGACACAAGTACGTTTTACAAGAAACATAAAGAGGAGACTCAAGTCGGTATTTCTCCATACAAACGTATTCAGCTGTTTTCTTCGCGGATAATGCGTCTAGAGCAATGATTTTTTTTTAAAAAAACTAGGTCTTCTTGATACATGCCCCTATCATATCCTTTTTTTTTTAACAGAATCACTAAAAGAATTATGACAATCTAAAAACCCGAAAAAAAGCCCGTTTTTACCGCCATGTTCAGACGACTATCAGACAAATTAATAAATATTTAACAATAAAGAAAATAATGGAAGCATAGGTATACCTTTCCTCTAAATTTTGATATAAGAATTATTTAGATCAGTTTTGAAGAAGAAAACAGCGGAATACAAAACGTCTTTTGGTCAAGATTTTGTAGGTAAAATCAGCCTGAGCTGCAGTTTTCCCTTTCGCACTTTACGGGGATTAGTCGGGCGCAGCAGTTGTTTCTTCAAATTAAATCAAATACTTTCACTTACCGACTAGAGTCCCCTCTTAAGAGTATTAAGAGGAATGATTAGCGGTGATTAGCGCGAACTCAGTACATCATTCTGACCCCCGTACATCGGTAACAAAAAAAAAACCGGCCAAGTGCGAGTCGGACTCGCGCACGAAGGGTTCCGTTCCATTATTTATAAAACCGAGCAAAAAAATCTTTTTTGTATGGGAGCCCCCTTAAATATTTATTTTATTCTGTTTCTAGTATTTTTTGTTATAGCATCAACAGAAATACATAATCTGTAGAAATTTCAACTGGCTAACTATCACGATTTATGAGAGACAGCCTGGTGTCAGACGGACGGACGGACAGCGAAGTCTCAGTAATAGGGTCCCGTTTGACCCTTTGGGTACGGAACCCTAAAAAAGCTGTTTCGTAAAAAGCGCAATACCTACATGGTCAAAATGTATGGAACAGCTGATTACTTTTTAAACGGTTTTTAATTACCGATTTAAAATTTTGAAGTGCGCGGAGGGAGGGTGGGGGTTTCAAAATGATGTACTGGCTATGTCGTAAACTGTTTCGTGTCGGTTTACCTTCCATACTTCCTTCTATAAACGTATTCCCCTGTGCTCTCCCTGGAAAATAAAACTACAGCAAATACTCTCGGGTTCTCGTGTCATCCATTGTATTTTTCTATCTTTCTCTCTAGGTTGTACCACAGTTTCGGATCGGAGCTGGCTGCCAGAGCGTTCAAGGTGCAGCATGATGACCAGCGAGGAGTGCTGACCTTCCTGAGGCTGTACAGCGGCGAGATCTGCAAGGGACAGAAGATCTACAACCTTGCTAGGGATAAGAATGAGCAGGTCAGTAAGATCAATCCAGTCATACTTTCAATATGTACCAATATGTTCTATTGTCAAAATTCAGGAGGTTGTCACACAAGAGATAAATAATCAATTTAAATTACGGTACCTAATTATTTATTAATAAACACTGATTTTTTTGGTTGTTTATGTTTGTCAGTATTTCAGAATAACCCCATTAACGTGGTTTAGGGAATAAGAAATTATCGAATAAACGTTCGAGATTGTTTGTGTTGGGGAAGCGCGGTTATAGGGCGAGAAACGGACGGCCCGCGTTAATAACACGGATGGTTCACACTTACCGATTTCGGTAAATAAGAAAAAAAAAATTACTTACTCATTTTATGACTGATTCGGGACGAGAATCATTAGCATAGTTACCTCCTTGAATTTGACGAGGATGCAAAACAACACCTTGTATTGATACCTTACGGATTTTCAACAGGTATCTAATGTCTTTAGAAAACAAGATAACTGCATCACAAGAAGTGACTTCTCATGTTTTTTATTAAAACAGACGGGAGCTTTGTACGTGGCACTGGCAGACGAGTATCGGCCTGTTGAGAAAGTCACTGCCGGGAATATTGCAGTCGTAAGCTCATTGAAGGTAACTAGTTGTTTTTAATATTTGAAAAACTTACTGATCTTTAACGACAGATAAAGGGTGTACAACACCTCTTAACGAAGCCGAAAGGCACTGGTTCTCCTTGGCATTGCGATCGTTTTTTTGTTCTACACCATACCTGGGAACCTTCTAGATACAGAGATATTAGGGGTCAAAGTTCCAACTTTTTGACAAGTATTTTTTTAAATACAAGTTTTTCATGTAAGATTTTTACTTTAAACACCACGATTTTTAGCTTTTATCAGCACAATGTTTTAAGAGTGTTCCATTGAGTTCTACCTCAAAACATGATTTTACACCCCCCAAAAAAAAAAGTCGTTTCCCAGCAATAATTTTTGCGTAAAGTTACATAGTTTCATGTACAGAACGCGTGGTTGACGGCTTCGTGATGAGGTGATTTACACGGTGTATACTAAATCTGTCTTTATAACACAGACTTTAAATGGTTGGTAGACTTTTTCAAGATTTTTTTCTCTCTCTAAAATTTATATTCATATTTCTGACAAGCCGCAGGGTCAAAACTCAAAACCTTAACTGCCCTAGTAATATAACTCAGTGCTGTGCAGGCGACCATGACCGGAGACCTCATAACCTCGACCCAAGCGGCCGCCACCCGCGCCAAGGGGGAACTGGCACAGCTGCTGCAGGACCCTGCGAAGGTCGAGGAGTTAATGCTGCCCAGCGCCCGCCAACGGCTCCAGACCATGGATGCACAGCCCAGCAATGAGGAACTTGCTGAAATGTTGCTGGGAATTGGTAAGGATCTTGTTAAACTAAAATATTTCAGAATAGTGCTGGATTTTGTAGGATCTTCACATTTATAAATGTTCCAAGACCAAAGGCTGCTTTAAAGTTTAACTCATTCAGTGATTTCCAATGATTACTGTAAAAAGATAACTATTTTCAAAATGGTGCTCTCAAAGGCAGCTATACTTTGTATACATAAAGGGTGTAAAACACCTCTTAACGAAGCCGAAAGGCACTAGTTCTCCCTGTCATTGCGATCATTTTTTTGTTCTACATCATACCTGGGAACCTTCTAGTTACGGAGATATTAGGGGTCAAAGTTCCGACATTTTGACAAGTAGTTTTTTTAAATGCAAGTTTTTAATGTAACATTTTTTTAAACACCTCCACGACCCCCGTACTATTCAATCCGTCCATCAGCACAGTGTTTTGAGTGCGTTACATTGAGTTCTACCACAAAACATGATTTTACACCCCCCAAAAAAAATTCGTTTCCCAGCAATAATTTTTGCGTAAAGTTACTTAGTTTCATGTACAGAATGCTTGGTTGACGGCTTCGTGATGAGGTGATTTACACCGTGTATTATAAGACCTTCAATCGACCGCCGCTCGCCATGACCTCAAGTTTTTTTTTATTGATGTTAAATAAATGATGTAGTAGCCTCACACGACGCAGAATTGGCTTGACCTTTTTTTTTTTTTTTTTTTGCGGGTGGGAAATCATCAAATGACTTCTCCCGCAAAAATAAAAAAAAAGGTCAAGCCAATCTGGGCGGAGCGGGAGGGAGTGTCAGACTTGACTGACTAAAACCCACGCATGTTCCTTCTCAGCCCTTTGTGTTCCAGGGCCGCGGTATCTCTTTCGAACAACCCGCAGCCCTGGCAGGCATCGGCCCTTTCGGACCCCTTCCGGTTTGCTGACATCTCCTTGAGGCGCGCGTGGAAAACCTGGAATTGGCTTGACCTTGACATATCACTACGTGTTGGGCTTAGTGTCTAGACGCGTCGCCCAGAACAAGGCAATTGAAGTTTTTTTTTTTCAGTGGCATGGCATTACGGTCTTTCGCGACGATATGGTGTGATCAGTCTTTTAAGGACTAATTAATTTTGTTGTTACTATGCGAATGTTTATTAATTATCTTCTGAAATTCCTTTCCATCATCAGGCAACACAGTCCCAGAGCCAGTGTTCCTTTGCTGCATCGAGCCTCCGAGCGTAGCGCAGCAAGGAGCCCTAGAGACTGCACTGTCGGAGCTCCAGAGAGAAGACCCCAGCCTCAGGGTCACCGTCGACGCTGACAGCGGGCAGACTGTGCTGGCGGGTGCGTATGCTCTCCATTATCAGCTATTCTCAGCAAGGAGTCCTGGAAACAGCGCTCATGGAGCTGCAGCGAAAAGACCCCCGCCTCAGAGTCATCGTCGACGCCGACAGCGGGCAGACTGCTGGCGGGTGCGTATGCACTCCATCGTCAGCAGAGTAGCTAAATCAACCAAAAACTTTCCCGCGGTTGGAGCACCTATATGCGAGAGGAGTTGGGCTGTAACCCACCATGCAGGTTTAGTACAGGCTAGTAAATGTCACAAGACTTTGGTTTTTTTGGTTCTAGGACATGCCAGTGTCCCCCTACAGTGCTTGCTTGCTTCACCGTTTTGAAAGCAGTGGTGATGAAATAAAATAGAACAAAGTAATGCGCCAGCTTGAGTTCGAACACACGACCTAGAACTTGTAAGTCGGAGCCATTATCGCTGGCTTATCATTACGGTTAGGTTACCATTGCCTATGTATCATCACCGTTTGCCTAGCCTTATCTCAACCATGTTAAACTATCTACTCTTTATATTATAAAGCTGAATAGTTTTTTGTTTGAACACTAATCTCGGGAACTGCTGGTTCGAATTGAAATAGTACATTAAAGGGGTGAAAGCAACTTATTTAGTCCCGAGACGGGGTTTGCCAATAGTTCGAGGGACTAAATAAGTCTTTAACCCGAGGTAAACACTGTGCTTTTCATTACGAATACAAGGTTACCCATTCCAGTGCTACCCACATTTAGTAAAAATTTTGAAAAGCTAATTTTAGAACAAATGCAACGTTTTTTTAATAAACATAAGTTACTACATAAAAAACAGTTCGGATTTACAAGGGGTCGTTCACCTACTGATGCAGGTGTTGAACTTTTAGGCCACATTTATAATGCATGGGAGGACAAATGCGATGCTTTGGGCATCTTTTGCGATTTGTCTAAGGCTTTCGATTGCGTTCTTTATGAAACATTAATCAGAAAACTACACCACTACGGAATCCGTAACGCCTCTCTGGATCTTCTTACTTCGTATTTGAGTGATAGGATTCAGAGAGTTGATGTTAATGGAAAAAGATCTCCCGGATCCGTTGTAAGAATGGGGGTACCCCAGGGCTCAATTCTTGGCCCATTTTTGTTGATTATTTATATAAATGACTTGCCTTACCTCATAAAGGATAATCATGACATAGTATTGTTTGCAGATGACACTTCTCTTTTATTTAAACTCAAACGTCAGCAGATTTATTGAAATTCTTGTTTTTTTTTTTTTCATTTCGTATATTATTATTAATTACATTTAATTATTGTGAATGTGAGGACCATGTAGGTCACTTTTTTTTTTCTCCCACCGCTGTCTGGCAGTTTGAGTACTTTAAGCGACCTACCCAAATGTCTTTTCTTTGGTATTGTTCGTCGTTTCGTTGAGCTCCTTGAGTTATAAGTCGAGCTACACGATAACTGACAAATGCTTGCACTGACTGGACAGGTCCACTCAAATCTGCGTGGTTCTTTCTTCAAAAGACCATCTCAGACACTGATCTGCATAGTCCTCATGTAAATTGAGCACTTTAAAAGTCTGGACTTTAAAAGAGCAACAAGTTAACAGAGAACCTCTGAGTTTGTTTCGGCTGTTTCTTCTCAGAGTAGTCAGGTACGAAACACCGGCCCCATCTAGTTTAAAAAAAAAATGACGTGTAAAAGTGTTTGTAAAAACCTATTTGCAAAATAAACATCATTTATCGTTTAAGGAAAGTAAAAATAAAAACATGAATTAGCTAAAGAAAAAATGAATCGGATTGCCGCTTTCCCGCCTATTTTGTTTTTTTTCTGTGGCCAGCCAGCTATTCAGCCATTATTTTTCATTCTCATCATTGAAAAAATGGTAAATATTTTTCATTACTCATACTCTGAAAGTAGGTCTGAAGTTGCCTGAGGAGCGGGTTGAAAGTAATACTTTTCTTCCCTAGGGAGAATCGCTTTCAACTGACAGATGCCAAATTATAAAAAAAAAACTAGTTCTATTTTCACATTTTTATTGTACCATGTTCCAACTTTCTATGCAGCCACGATGTAAAATTGAAATAACTTAAGTTAAGTATTGATTAAATGATATATATTTTTAAAACAGTTTATTATAATTTAGTTTAAACAGATTTTTTAGACAACTTTGATTTGGGCAAAATATTTACCATTTTTTCAATGATGAAAATGAAAAATTAAGGCTGAATAGCTGGCTGGCCACAGAAAAAAAAAACAAAACAGGCGGGAAAGGAAAACGGTTTTACTCATTTTTTCTTTAGCTAATTCATGTTTTTATTTTTACTTTCCTTGTATTCGTAATGAAAAGCACAGTGTTTACCTCGGGTTAAAGACATATTTAGTCCCTCGAACTATTGGCAAACCCCGTCTTGGGACTAAATAAGTTGCTTTCACCCCTAGGGTAACAATGTACTATTGCCCAAATCTATGTTATTTTAAAGAAATTGTTGCAACTAAATTATAATAAAGTTATTTAAAAATATATATTCTTTAATCAATACTTAACATTAAGTTATTTCAAATTTAAATCAAGGCTGCATAGAAAGTTGGAACATGGTTCAATAAAAATGTGAGAATAGAACTAGTTTTTTATTTTTATTATTTGGCATCTGTCAGTTGAAAGCGATTCTCCCTAGGGAAGAAAAGTATTACTTTCAACCCGCTCCGCAGGCAACTTCAGACCTACTTTCAGAGTATAAGTAATGAAATAGTACATTGTTACCCTAGGGGTGAAAGTGACTTATTTAGTGCCGAGACGGGGTTTGCTAATAGTTCGAGGGACTAAATAAGTCTTTAACCCGAGGTAAACACTGTGCTTTTCATTACGAATAGTACAAGGAAAGTAAAAATAAAAACATGAATTAGCTAAAGAAAAAATGAGTAAAACCGTTTTCCTTTCCCGCCTGTTTTGTTTTTTTTTTCTGTGGCCAGCCAGCTATTCAGCCTTAATTTTTCATTTTCATCATTGAAAAAATGGTAAATATTTTGCCCAAATCAAAGTTGTCTAAAAAAATCTGTTTAAACTAAATTATAATAAAGTGTTTTAAAAATATATATCATTTAATCAATACTTAACTTAAGTTATTTCAATTTTACACATCGTGGCTGCATAGAAAGTTGGAACATGGTACAATAAAAATGTGAAAATGGAACTAGTTTTTTTTTTTTTATAATTTGACATCTGTCAGTTGAAAGCGATTCTCCCTAGGGCTGAAAAGTATTACTTTCAACCCGCTCTTCAGGCAACTTTAGACCTACTTTCAGAGTATGAGTAATGAAAAGTATTTATTGTTTGATAGTCCATTTATCGAGGAAGGCTGTAGGCTATATAACATCACGCTATGACTAATAGGAGTGGAGTATATATGAAAAATGTTGGAAAAACGCTGCTTGGATCAGGTGGCGCAGGTCAGCTAGTTAAATAATAATCCTAGTTTTTTAAATCCAGGTATGGGCGAACTCCACCTGGACATAATAAAAGAGCGCATCGTCCGCGAGTACAAGATCGACGTGGAGCTGGGCCCGCTGCAGATCGCGTACCGCGAGACGCTGACCGCGAGCGCGCGCCTGGCGCACGCCACCGACCGCACCATCGGCGGCGCGCGCCAACTGTGCAGCGTCACCATGTCCGCCAGGGGGGGCAAGGGAATAGGGCAGGACAAGGTTTTGAAGTAAGTTGTTTATCTTTTTGTTTTTTGTTTATTTTAACGAAGTTATAGAATCAGTCATTACTTTGCGAAAATCTATGACATTAAATGTATGCATAATATTTAATAGTTTTAATTTCGCGAAAAGCGAAAAAGATCCAGACCTGGCCGCAGCACCACCGTTGTGTCGATGCAGCAGTAGGAGACGCAGAGATATTGTCAGTTTTAATGTCACTTAACAAATTGCATTTCTACATGGAATTTTCTTCTAGGCTGGACAAAAGTGGCGACAGTGCTGCCAACCTGTCACACCTGCATCCTCGGCACCTGCAGGCCATCAAGCAAGGAGTAAACACCGCGCTCATGCATGGAGCCAAGCTCGGCTGTCCGGTAAGGTTATCAATCTCCAAAGTCCATAATAAGATATACAGGCGTTATCCTGTCCCAATATTTTCTGGATGTCGACAACAGCGCCACCTACCGGGTCCAAATAAGTATAGCTAAAAATCAGCCAGGTACAAAACACACAAACATAATTAAAATCGATCAAGCTGTTTCGGAGTACAAAAATTACGAACACACACATCCCTGAAAGATAAGTCAATATCTTCTGTCGAATCCGAGCTGGTGACAAAAGTAAAGCCACAGCACCCAGTTTGGAAGGAGACTGGCATGCTGGTATAAGGACGCTCTATGGCAGAAACTTTTCTAAAACTCGCTTCACTGTAACTGCATTAAATTTTTTGCACTTCCAAGGTTTTAATGTTCCTAGGTAATGACAATAGGGATGGTGACTCATTTTTTTATTTGTCTATGGGGTAGATGTTTAAAAAGTATTTGAGACGTATTTTTTCTTTTTTCACGTAATCGTAAAATTACGGAGATATTTTGAGTTGAAATGGCGCATGACGTCACGGCTCAGTACATTTTATACCTAGTTGTGACGTAGTGAGCCCCCACTCTCCAACTTTAATGCGTTTTAACTAAGTATTTTTTTGTTAACTTGATAAAACAAAAAATACGTATCTAATATTTTTGTATTACCTGATTGACGGACAAAATAGAATTTCGTTTTCTTTACCCAGTCATCATCCCTATTGTACCCGTTTTTTTTTTTGTTGGCTTGGCCTTTCTCACTGATGGGCATAGGACACCCCCCAGTTTTTATCGATGTTGCGTCTTCTCGCCAATTAACGAGAAAACCATCCAAGGCGCCCCGCCATCTTCTCGGTTTGCCGCTACCCTGTCTTGCTGTCTGAGGGCTCCAGTTTTGCGATATACGGGCGCACAGCTTGGCATTCGGCAGACATGGCCTGCCCAGTACCATTATAGTTTTTCAGATTTATGAGCTACGTCAGCAATTTCAGCTGTGTGTATTGTAGCTATATTGTAAAGTGAACGTATCGTATTGTCTCACCAGGTGGTGGACGTCCAAGTGACTCTGCACTGGTTCGAGCTGGGTCGCGGGACTTCTGACTCTGTGGTCACCGCAACCGTCGCGCAGTGCCTGCGGAAGGTAAGGTCTCTTTGGTTACTGGTTCTTTCATCATTATTACTTCTATTTGCATATACAAAGTATTGTTTTGGATCCTCGTCAAATTCAAGGAGGTAACTATGCTAATAATTCCTTACTGATATCGGTAAGTGTAAACCACCCTTGTTTTTAACACGACCCGTCTGATCCTCGCCTTATAACCTCGCTTACACACAAACAAAAATCTCAAAACTATATTCGATAGTTTCTTATTCCCTAAACCACGTAAAGGGGGTTTATCTGAAATACTGACAAATTTAAACAACTAAAAAGCAGTGTTTTTTAATAATTAAATAGGTGTCGTAATTTATATTGATTATTTAAGTGTTTTGTGACAACATCCTGAATTTTGACGAGGATGCAAAACAACACCTTGTAAATGCTTAGTTTTTCTTTACTAGAAAACTCTTACTCAATTCAAAAATCCTACATTTCGATGATTTTCATGAGCACAAATGTATGGGGAAGCTGTTTTTTTTACGTGCTCAGGTTTGGTCCCATAGTAACGTAGTAGTAGTTTGTTCCAAAATGATGAGTAAACTGACCCATGAAGAAGTTTAATAAAGAAAGAAAAATAAGGTGTGTCTCTAGTCTATACAGTCAAATTTAATTGGTCAGCAAAACTCCTGCCCCCTGTTCCCTCCTCCTATCTTATTTTTTTTCTTTTCGGTCAATAGCCCTAAGTAGTGTCGTCAGCTGAATTATTCGTTTTAAAATCAGTTTTGTTTATGTGTAATCTATCCAGACGCTATTACTACACTATTTAAACACACACAGGTTTAAAAAAACCTAGTTCGGGCAGGTCGCTACCAAACATCTGCATTGAACTATCATTACTTGCCTTTTGAATATGTTTTAGTTATAGTTTACTTATAAGTACTAATTATACCATTGTATGAAAAACAATACTGCTGCGCATAAATGTACTTTTTGTAATACTTTTTAAATAAATTTTATTATTATTTATTTATTTATTATTTATTATATATCCAAACACTAGCACAAAAAATCTGTCATACAATATTATGTTTTTACTAGTAAAGCAGGTATCAATCTTTGTGAAGCATCACGGCAGGAGCAATCTTTATCGTCACAGACATGAGATAAGACCTCTACTCAAATATCCTCTATCCAGGTGTTCGAGGAAGCCGACCCGGTCCTGCTGGAACCCCTCATGTCCTTAGAGGTGGTGTGTCCAGAGAGCCATTCGTCGCGAGTGCTGGCAGACCTGGCTCGCAGGCGCACGCAGATACAGCATATACATATCAGGCATCGGAACAAAGTATGTAACGTTATCAACAAGTATTCTCACACATTCTTCTGTAGGCAGAAAATATTCAAGGTGTTGTTTTGCATCCTCGTCAAAATTCAGGAGGTTGTCGCAAAAGACTTCAATAATCAATTAAAATTACGGTACCTAGTTAATTATCAATAAACGCAGATTTTTATGGTTGTTTAAGTTTGTCAGTATTTCAGAATAACCCCCTTAACGTGGTCTTGGGAATAAAAAAAATCGAATAAACGTTTGACATTGTTTGTATGTGTGGAAGCGGGGTTATAGGGCAAGATCTGTCGGGCCGCGTTTACAACACGGTCGGTTCATACTTATCGATTTCAGTAAATAAGAAAAAAAAAAAAAAATTACCTACCCATTTTATTATTGATTCGGGTCGAGAATCATTAGCGTAGTTACCTCCTTGAATTTGACGAGGATTCAAAACAACACCTTGTAGAATGCCACTACAATGAATGGTACAAAAGTACTCATAATGACGCCGAAAGGGACTTGTTCACCTCATCATTGTCATATATTTTTGGTCTAGATATTGCCTGGGAACCTTCTTGATACGGAGATATTGAGGGCCCAAGTTCCAACTATCTTACGACAGTATTTAAAAAAAAAACAAGTTTCCATTTTATAATTTAAATACCTCCATAACCGGTCTATGCATCCACCAGCACAATTTTTTGAGTTCGTTACACTGAGTCTTACCGTGAAACGAGATATTTCACCCAAAAAAAAATTTCCGTTTCCCCTATTTTTTTATTTATAATTCCATAATATAATTATGTATTAATCAAGTACCATTTTCAAAAATATCCATATCCTCAGGTAATAGAATGCCTAGCCCCGCTCTCCGAACTCCTGGGCTACTCGTCAACGCTCCGCTCGCTCAGTTCTGGGCTGGCCAGCTTCACCATGGAGTTTCACTCTCATCAGCAGATGTCTCCCATCGATGAGGAGAAGGCCATCAGGAGCGTCACCGGATTTTAAACGACAACAAAATGGACTGACTGGTAATTAGTGATTGATACTTAAATACCAGATTGTACTCATGATAACAAACAACTTTCCCAAAGATAACAAAAAACTTTCCCAAAGATAACATTTTTAAAGTGAAACTTTTATTACATCGTCTCAAACTTTTTCGTCTGTGTGTTGCATGTCGTGTGACGGTCGGCCGCGGAGTAGGGATAAAGTGAAAGGCGCTGCCAAAAATGTTTAGTTAAATGTCTATAGTGTGAAAAAAAGTTTCACTTTTACCGTGGTTTCATAAAACCACACAATACTTTTTTTTCACTGTATCACTTTTATCACAATAACAACAGCCGTATGAAATTCGCGCGCACGTGCTTCTGTGATCTATCAGCTGTTAGCCGCGTTACGCTGTAGTCTCATTACTATCGTACAGTGCCTCAGTGGTAAGGCAGAGCATCCGCACGGCTCGCAACCCCGAATTTCATATGGCTGTTGTGTCATTGTGATAAAAGGGAATGAGTTAAAAAAAATGTTTCTTTGGGGAAGTTGTTTGTTATCATGAGTACAATCACGTGTGTAAGTATCGGTCAGTAATTGCCAGTCACCCTATATGCTGCATGGTTCTTTTTGGCGCTTGAATGGCAGAGGATGCGGGGGATGTTGGTACACGTTAAAATTGCAGCGACAGGGTATCCCGCGAAATTCCAATTTTCCTTATTTTTTTTTGCAATTTGCCGGTTAGTTTCAGGCTGTTTGTGGAACAAAATATGATTCGCGACCATAACAAATATGGCTTTACTAAGTTATAAATCATCAGAACAACCATCCAAGTTCATTTTAACCCCATTGAATGGCGTCAAGAAATTGAATTTCTCGAGATAGTCTGAAACTGCTCTAATATCCGTGGAAGTTTTCTTTGGTGCGCCAAAAGTCGCCATGCAGCACTGTATTATGAAATATCAATGCCATCATTGATCCTCTGTAAGAGCTATACGTGACAAGGAGCAATAGAACGGAATGAAGATAGTATTGATACTTCTGGATATGGCCACGTACACAGAGATTTAACTTAGTTAAATAATAATCAAACATTGTCATTAGATGTCTATTCGCTGCTCATTCGAGTTGGTGATCTGTCTATGACCCCTGTGGGGTCTAACGTTAAATATGAACTTACGGTGTGGAATTTTGAGACGGGGCAGTAAGAGTAAGTACCTTAGACGGTGTCACCTTGTTTCGCAGACAGAAATTTGACAGACTTTCGTTTCCCAGAAAATGTTTCACATACTATTTAGTCCCCGTATTTTTATTTCGAATATTTTTGTTTCGACTACTATTTACTTGAATGAAAAATATTTTACAGAAACACAATTCAAAGAATTTTACAATCACATTTTTTATTTGACCAACTTATCAAACAGCAGAATTATTTTTCAACGAATATTGTTTGTTCGATGTATGTTTCCATGGTATTTTATTTCAACGAAATTATTAACCTTAAATTAAAATATTGTCTTTAAAAGTCAATATGTTGTACTACAAAAGTTAGACACAGAAACAAATGGCTGCAAAACAGACTCCACGTAGTCTTGTTTGCCCTACCCCTAGAGTGTAATTTAAGCCCGCGTAGGCGCGGAGGGATGAGGCGGCCCGCGAGTTGAGGAGCAGGTGGTTTCTAAAGATCGCCGCCGCGGCTGAGGCTGGCCGGCTTGCCGGCCAGCAAGCCGAAGCTGCGGTGGTGAGCGTTAATACCATCTGCGACGATAAACTTGCGTGGGGCCGCCGGAGCCTCGCAGCGCCGGAGCCGTGACAGAAACCTTGCCTGTTTGCATGTTACATGCTTGCATGCATACTGCAACTTGCATGGTTGCTTGCATGCATGCTGCAAGTTGCATGCTTGCTGCATGCTGCATGCAACAGGCATGAACACCATTAGTGAGAATAACAAGATTGTTTTCCTGCTTGACAATAATTTACCCGCATTATTTTTGTGAACCCGGTGTTGTAATTTTGTAGGAGGGTATGCATTTTTCAAAGGTTTGAATTTTAGAAACTGTCGATTAAAATGTTATTCTTCGTAATAAGTTTTATGTGAAACAAACAATATGTGGATAAATAATATTTGATTTGTTATTCTATGATATGAATATTCTAACATTAAACTTTATTTGAAACAAAAATCGATGATTTAAATTTCTTCAAAGTAAGTATTTTGCGTATTGATTATTCTATGAAATGATAATATGAGAAACAATTTATGTGAAACAAAATTCGATTAAACAATTAGCGATGAAACAACGCACAACCACCTTAGACACTTACTAAGAATGTATGGAAACATTTTTGTTGCATTCTTTGTCCTACAGAGTTTTTGATCATTATTAGACAGGAGCCATTGGCATCAAAAACAGTTATAATATATATTTTTAGGGTTACCTACGTACCCAAAGGGTCAAACGGGACCCAATTACTGAGACTTCGCTGTCCATCTGTCACCAGGCTGTATCTCATGAACCGTGATAGTTAGCCAGTTGAAATTTATACAGATGTATTTCTGTTGATGCTATAACAACAAATACTACAAACAGAATAAAATAAATATTTAAGGGGGCTCCCATACAAAAAAGTGACTTTTTTGCTCTCTTTTATAAATAATGGTACGGAAGCCTTCGTGCGGGAGTACGACTCGCACTTGGCCGGTTTGTTTTTGTTTTCCACTAAATACGCTTCCGTTTGTTCACAAAATGAATGTGGAAGTAAAGTGTTTTTGTTGTTCAACCCTATACCGGCGATGTTTCCCCGTATCTCTGCGCGTCTGATGATACACATGCGGACCATTCACTCTTCCTAAAATGTATGGAAGAACATCGTTTTTTTTTAAAGTTTTGGTTAGACTCTCAAGACTGTTTTCTTATAACTGCAACGATTACGGTACCTGCCCTTACTGCCTCATCTTAAAACTTCACCCTGTATAACTATTTAAACCTGCATGCATTCTTGTGTTTCTTGATGTCATTAGAATTTTAAATACCTATCAATGTGGAATATATTATATTTCTAAGCTCAAAAAGTGGTTGTTGCCATAGGTAATAAAAAATAATATCTTTGCTGGCAATACTATTGCGTGAATGCTTGCGAAACTGCAAATACTTGAGCAATTTTATATCCTTTTGGATTATAAATCTTTTTATAAATGTTATATCAGTATCTTGTTGTGATATTCTAAGAACCCGCCTATGGTTGACCTTCACTTATCTGTTGATAAAACCGAAAAAAAAGACCTTTTCTGACGACACATCATTATCACAATCTCAACACTTTTTTCATTTCATGCTATTTATTTACCGTTGAGGAATTCCCTCGTGAGAAAACGATCCTGGCTGTAGGTTGAGATCATGATAGAATTCATGTTTATCCATCAAATTTGAACGTCGCACCAAATCGTCTAACTTATTATTTAAAAAAAAATACTTAGTTTTATTTTTTCACATGTTTTAACTAAACGAAACCAATAATGATAGAATGCACGAAGCAATACAGAAAAACTATGGAGATGGTCCTCAGTTATAAATAGGACATAAATATGCACTCATTTGTTGTCGTATTGAAATATATAGGAATTGGAATACTTACAGATAATTTTATTTAAAAAAAAACACTATGGTATTAGGTTATCAAAGTAAAATCTTTCAAGAGTAAACGTCAGGGCTGTCGCAATTTTAAATAGTATCGATTTAATTACATCAGGCAACCCATTCGTTATATTACGCAAGCTGCTGCACGCGACATCGTTCGCTTGGAAATTTTTATATTTTTCTGGGATAGATTATACATTTAAACCTTCCTCTTGAATCATTGTATCTATTGATGAAAACCGCATCAAAATCCGTTGGCTTTTTTAAATGATCTAAGCGTACAGACGGCGGGAAGGGGCTTTGTTGTATATTTATGTAGAGATTTGTTCATGTTTTTAAGATAACAAAAAATATTTGCATTCGGTAAACAGATGAGTGTCGATTGATCCTATGCGGGATCTTACACTGTAAATATGTCCATGTTACCTATGTGTCTTTAAAATCGTAATTATATAAAATTTATATATCTATGCCTACCTACATAAGATAATTAAAAAAGAAATTACTAAAAATGAGCTATGCCAAAGATGATATTAATTACACACACTTATAGATAGAAGAAGTAGTGGAATCTGCCTGTTTACACTAGCAACCCGCCCCTGCTTCGGCTTCGGCTTTTATCTTGTAATAGTATAATTTATTTATATTTATTTTATTGGTATAATTTAAATGTACGTAATACGTGAATTGCAAAAAAAATATAATTATAAATTGTTGTTTTTCTCAAAGGGTCCATGATTGCTCTTAGCTCTAAGCTTTCTTAACAATTTAAACCTACGATGGAGAACTTCCATTGTTTTTTGGATTGCGTTTGATAATTTAAAAAAAAAAAAAGTGAAAAAACATTAAAATATCTCCGGAAATGAAAAACTTACGAGTCTTAGTTGCTCCTCCAATTTTTGGTTATATTTATTTATTTTAGACTTTACGAGTAATAGATTAGTAAAGTTGGTTGCTCAGTGATTTATAGGTGAATAGTAAAGAATATTGATTTTCTAGAAACTAGAAATTAAATTGTTAATATTAAATTGTGTTAATGATATAATTATGTTATCTTATCTATATAATTAAACTTCTCTATTGTCGAACGCAAATAAGTGAATATGAGTTGACGAACATTTCTCAAATGAGTTCTTAGATTTCTTCATCATCTGCCTAGCCTTTTCCCAAACTCTCTTGGGGTCGGCTTCCAGTCTAACCGGATGCAGCTGAGTACCAGTATTTTACATGAAGCGACTGCCTATCTGACCTCCACAACCCAGTAACTGGGTAATACGATACCCCTTCCTTGGTAAGACTGGATGTCAGACTTTTTTTTTGGCTTCTGACTACTCGTAACGACTGTCAAAGATCTACAAATGACAGCCGGGACCAACGGCTTAACGTGCTTTCCGAGGCACGGAGGAAACTCGGTATGTAATGATGGTCACCCATCCACGGACCAACCTCGGCAAGCACGGCTTAACCTTAAAGATCGTGCGGCTGTTATTATTAGTTCTTAGATTTCTTAAATGAATAAAAAACATTTATTAACTCTCACACATTATAGTTTAAAAACTCGTGCTCAAGTAATTTACTTTACTTATTTTGGTTTGACCAGACAAACAGGTAATAAAAATGGGAAATTCAAACATCCGATTGACATTAAATAATAAAATGCTGGTAAATAAGGGTCAGTTCAGACCGAGACGCGACGCTTCGCGCACACTTTTAAAGAGCGATTCAAAATATAACTTTATTTTCTATACAAAAAGATACACATTTCGTTGTGAGAATTCAGAATACATTGCGCCATGCAGCGCTGCGCTGCGCGAAGCTTCGCGGGCGTAGAGCGGCGCAGCGCGAAATCACTGGCCTCTTCAAGTATCGTCGCGTCGCGTCTTGGTGTGAACTGACTAAATAATTCTTCGTCACTGTGTTCCTACCCTTCGTCCATGTTACTTGGGGTCGGCGCAACACGTTCTTTTTTCCATTCTCCTCTGCATATATAAATAAATATGGCCTAATATTTATTTTAGAAAGTACGTGTTTTACAATATGAACACAACATCACGCATGTTATCCCTGTTGGGATAGGCAGGGTAAGCCTATACCCACGGTAGGTAAGTTATCGGCGCAGGTGTCGCGCGTTCAACACGTTATCAAGATTCAGTAGAAGCCATTGTCAGAATTCAATAATATTGGAGCATATTCTGCGCGTACATACATACGGTGTATTATTTAATACGTAGGTACAAATGACGCGCGTTTGCGGCGCCATTGAATTTCTGCACACGTGCTATCATTTACTGGCTGCAAGTGAATCACGTATTAAAGCACGTTTAAAACGCATCATCTGCGTGTGATGTAAATAGGCTCATAGAAGTAATAATATATCGACAAGGGATATTGCCAAGCTTATTGGGCTGCTGTCAATAAAACGAATAATTTGTAAAATATTTAATATATTTTGTTCTTTATATACTTACAGTGATTATCACAATATGTATAATACATGCCACGACTGCTTATATTCCAATAAATGCTTAGACAGACAGTACCTAAAGTTTGTTTCATTTATTACTGTAGTTTTTCGTTTTAATTTTCGCCTTTCACTGAACCAGCGGTGCCTGGTAAAAGAGGGTTAACTTAAAAAAAAATATGTCAAATTTACTAACTAATACTACCAACCTTTTAGCCATCATACTTAATAAGATCAAATTCTGTGCTATGATCTGAGGCCTTAACGACCGCGCGGTGTACCTAAACGTAACGTAAATACGTCGATTTTAAAATTTAAAATAGGTTCTCGTTTCACACATATAACATTTTCGCAATTTTATGAATTTATGCATATTAATTATCGGTGATACTGATTGTGCTTGTTAAAACAATTTTAACTAAAATGCTATATGATAATTGTATTAACGATTAAAAAATCGTCGTATTTACGTCGTCTGCGATTGTAAGTGGACGAAAGTTCAGTCTCACCAAGGGCTACCCCTGTTATCCCGTTACTGGGTTGTGGAGGTGTGATAGGTAGTTGCTCCACGAAAAACCTGGTATTGAGCAGCATCCAGTAAAACATACTATACGAAAAACCAAGATAAATGAAAGCTTGGTTTATCTCCGTGATGATTGGTCGCCGTGACCGAAATTCGGTTAAAAGGATAATATTAACACTAGCTCCTGCCCGCGGCTTTGCCCGCATGGCCTACAGGAAACATCTTTACCGTGGGGTTAGTGCCTTACCTAGTGTTACGAGTTTTATGCCGCCCATGGGCCTCTGACTTATGCGTATTAGAGATGAATCATACCCGGAACAGGTTCTCGAGCTCATCCATGAGGGTCTCGTGCCGGTAGGAGATGCGGACATCGGGTACGTTGGTGTGAGTGATGTCGTTGCCTTCCGGACCCTCTTGCTGGTACTCCGAACCCAGCCAGTGCTGCTTCATCTGTGGGAAAGATAATGTGGGAGTGAAAGGGATGTATAAAAATAAAATGGACTTCATGAAAAATAAGCATTTCAGCTGTGTCCCTCGGTTGGAAACGCAACAGAGATGCCTCGGCTTTTGCAGATGTTCAACATCTTTCAAGACGACTTCTTCTTTTGAAACAGTCGTTTATCCTATTTCTTAGGCCTAATGGGTTAAACCGGAATTTATTTTATACATGTCTTCCGAATGACGATGCCGTAGCTCAAATGCCCCGGTCATCCATCCACCTAGCGATATAGGTAATGGTGTAAATGAGCTAACTTACAATATTTTAAATTAAAAAAAATACTCAGATTAAACCAATCTTTTTAACTCCCGGAAAACTTATGAATGAATTATCCTAGCACTTCTTTGTAAATGACGTTTGCGGTGTTTCCTTTTGGGGCTAAAATTACTAAGTTACTCGCCGAGCTCACTCCGGAGCACGCAACATAAAACTGCACACTTCGGTGGCCATGATAGTTTCGGTGTCAGTAGCGTTTTAAGTGATCATTTGTGCGCTAACTCCTGCAATTTCAGATGAACAAATCGAAATTTTTTATAATTAACGGTTTTAGACCAAGAAACAGACATATCAGGTATACCTATCTTCTATAACAGTTGACCAAAAGTCGCAATAGTAAAACATTTTGGCACCCACCTCATGCGGGAATCCAGACATGAGTACAGAGTTTCTGGCGAGCTCGCACATGTCACAGGCGCTGAGCTTCCACGCCTGCGCCGCGATGCTGTACTCCTCCATTAACGGTTCCTGTCAACAGGAAAAATCACTAAAATGATCATCACAGGTGCTTACAGTCCACTGCTGGACGTATGCCTTTTCACGGGTTGGTTACTGGAAGCTACGCCGCAAGTGAGTCTCGAGTGTTTGTCATTTGTCAAGGTCATCTTGCCGTCTTGTCGAACAATTGTAATAGCCAAAGTTTCCTAGCATAGCTGTGAAAGTAATAAACGATCTACTATCAAGCCCATCTTCGCGCCACTAACTTCACAGTTTTCTGTGTGTGTCTGTGGTATGCCTGGCTACCTTCTCTCATCTAGCTACTTCCAACCACTCTGTGAAGAGCACCCCATGCCCAAACCTGAGACTGAGGCTATCCTACATTACGTTTTCCACTTCGCCAATGAATTAAACAATCTTACCATCTGTTGGTTATTCTGCCCAATCTCTAAGCTCTAGAAAACAAGTCCCACCAAAAAGAAGTTGTACTACCCACCTTGGTATAGTGAAACTGCAGCGGATCGTCAGTACTGAGCGTGACCCTCAGCCCTCTGTAGAAGTACTCCGGCAGAGGGTTGCGGTGGTACCTCAGGAATAGCGAGTTATTGCTCAGAGGTGACATGGCGATGAAGATCTGCGCTAAGTAGTACATATACTGAATGACTGGCACCTGAAAACGTAAGGAATTAAGATTCTGTATCCCATTTTAAGGAAATTTATTGTATCTAAGTTGTGGGCCCACTGGTGGGAAAAAGAAAGTTGGGTAACAACCAGTTACCACAACACTCGGTACTCCGCCGCGCCAGTCTGTCGCAGCTTTTGGGTCCATAGCATAGTTTTTATCTAATCTTAATTTTGTTCACATGCAGATAATGTAGTGGGCTGCAATATTGTTATTAGTAAGATTTATTATTTGTAAAATTTATATTTATTGTCACATAATAAATAAAATAATAATAAAATAGGGCTGTCTAGATTCAGGGTGCCCCACGGGGTGCTTTGTTTGCATATAGTTTCTATTCTATGACCCTTGTCCTTGCGAGATAATTTTATATGAGAAAATATTCTGTCCATTTCTAACAACATATTGTACAGTTGTCCATATCGTAGGAACTTTTTGATCCTGTAAATAATATAAGGCCTACCTTCCTCAGCATAAGTCCGTGAGAAATGTTGTCAGCGAGCAAGAAGCCGACTCCGAGGTGCATTGGCGGGCCTGCTTCACCACAATGGGGGCGAAGCACAAACGTGTTTAGGCCTTGTTCTCTGGAAAATTAATCAATTCGAACCGAATTAATTGGATATTTTGGATGGACCATGGTCTTTTGGTCATCGTAGTTTCCTGAAACAAATGACCTCTTCAGAAAACAGTGCATCGAGATCAGATCGATGAACGATCGAATACCACAAATAGTTTTTTTTTTATAACCAATCAATAATTTCTATGGTTCAGAATGAAGTGCTGAATACGTGTTAAGGCCTGTATACTGAAAAAATACTAGAAATGGAAGCGCTGCTCATCTGGTAGCGATATGGACAGACGACATTATTGCAATCACGGGTAAAATTTGGATAGGATGACCCGGGAACGTGAAGATTGGTACAAGTAAAACAGGACCTGTAACCGGCAGGATGTGAAGTCAGGCTGTGGGTGATGATGATGACGAAGGTGCACTGATAGTGGTACTAACTTCCTGATATGATTAAGCACGGTTATGTTGGCGTACATGTAGTACAGGTAGTAGGCGTAGGGCGGGTTCTCCTCGTGGCTCCACTGGTCCGGAGTCTTCATGTTCTCCGAGAGCATGGTCTCCTCCGGCTTAGACTCGTCGTCCACGCTGTCGAAGCCTATCACGTGCTAAAAGATGAAGGACCAGTTTAAGGCCGCTTATATAGGTACACGCGTTTTTTGACGTGAATAATCATTGTGGATTTATGACTGATTCATGGCCGGTTTCTGCCCGGCCCAGCGTTGGCCAAGTCAAAAGTTTTTTATGAAGCACACTGGAGTCTTGTTTATAAATGACTCTGGCGGTGGCACCGGTTCAACTTCGTTCCGGGGAATAGTCAAATAAGACGGTCTATCATAGCTTGTAACGTGAATCGACGTACGCACGGTGCATATAATTATGCTACCTAAACTAAACTACATAGATCCACTAGATCTTCGGCGAGCCATCGGCCATGCTGGGTAAAAACCGATACTGGACGAGACAGATCCCTTAGGCTGAGATCTATAGAGTGTACTGTGACTCAAGTTAAGTACCTCGTCGTTTCATACGATACAGAACTTTATTTGAATGAAGTTAATGTTCATACGTTTAGAAACTTGTGCAGATCCGGATCTGAGCTGGGGTTCACGGAAACCTCGAAAAGTGGGTCGAACAAGTTGGATAAAAACTCCTGGAAGTTCTTCACCAGCTTCGTGTAACGATAGATGTCACTGAGGAAAAAAAAAGATTTTTTCATCCTGATAATCTTGTCACTAGTATTACCAAGGGGTAGGTATCCAATACTGGGTGTAAACAGCTACTGGGTTGTGTGTGGAGGTTAGATAGGCAGTCATCATCAGCCTATATTGTTCCCACTGCTGGGACACAGGCCTCCTCTCTATGAGTGGGAATGGGCTGTAATCCACCACGCGGGCCCAGTGCGGGTTGGTTGGTTGGTTGGATAGGCAGTCGCTCCATGTAAAATATTTATATTTAACTATGTAACGGTTAGTTTGGAAGCCGACAATATAGTTGGGAAAAGGCAGGCAGTCTCGCTCACAGAGAGGAATCCTGTGTCTCAGCAAACTTGAGATGATACTTGCAGGAGAAGCGGCGTCCTTACGCAAGATGGTAAAAAGATCTCTGACAGACCAACAGCCAATAAACGGCCAACTTTCAGAATATCGCAGGGAAGACCTGCATGAGATTCACACAGACCGGAGCAGCATGGCTCAAAAAAGCCTAGAGCGCGACGTATTTGCTCCGCATATAAATATTGCGAATTGGCGCGCGAGCTGCAGTGAAGCTAGCGCAGAGCCGACGAAAGGATGTGTAGGTGTTAATGCATTTCAGCTACATACTCCTTTTGCCTCACCACGTTCATTCATCTGGTGATACACTGAAGAACATCATCAATATATGTGCATATAGATAATGATGGTGATACTCACTACAGCCTCGGCACCTGTATCAGCCACCGAACGTGCGGTGAATGGACGTCATGCTTCAGTGCCCAAGTGGCCAGCTTGTTCCACTCGTTCGGTCGCTTGCAGTAGATAGAGATCCGCGGCTCCGTGTATGTGTACCTGCTCTCCTGGAGGTCTGACATCACCTCCTATGGATGAAACAGGTCAAAGATGATGTTCCACAGTTCCAATACAACAAAGTTATGCCATGTAAAGAGTTACCACTACTTAATTACCTTTGAGATACTAAAACGTACGCCCAAATAAATTAAACCCGCGACTGTGTTCACAAATGGTAGTGAGAGGAGAGTGTTGGGACGGTTTTCAAAGTCATTAAAATTGCTTAAAGTGTTCTATAACGGGTATAGGTTTGCTAATTGGTAAAGCATGTCGTGTACTATCTAAATTACTACAGAAAAATACAATCTTCAGGGTATATTTATAATTTTTTGAGCATGGACTGCAAAATTTTGGAATTGGGACACGAATGGTGATGTGATGAGATTTGAGGAACGATAATGAATAAAACTTAGTTATTTATAACAATAGGAATATGTTAGCGACATCGGTATATAGTGCTGGAACTATGTTTTAAAAAACATGACTTTTTACCTCTAAGTAGTTGATTGGGGCGCGCCGCGTAATATGCACATCTTCAAAGAATCCCTATCAGCTGGATTGACTGATGTATTAACAGAATACTTGTAGAATATACTATGTGTTAATAGAATACTTTTTATCCCGGTAGTAAGATTTCATGGGTCAATTATTGAACTCCAGGCGGGCGAAATCGCGGGCATAACAGTAAATTTAAAAATTAACTGTAAGTCGTTTTGGGCATAAATAACATAGGTAAGTACAACTTGAAAACAACTCCTTTCAAAATTATCTCGATTCACCCCTGCGTCCCTATTCACCCTGTTTCACGGTACGGTAGTGGTCAGTGGTCCGCAATAGAATCAATAATGAATCGCCCATACCTTAATGATGCTAGCGAAATACTTCCCGTTCATGTAGTTGTCAGTCTTGAGGAAGACGTTCCTCAGGGAACTCTCTCCAACGGGGTTGTACTTCGCGTTGAACTTGTCGAAACGGAGAAATGTGTTGCGGTCCTGTTTAAAATTGTTTTAGAATATAGTCCTATGCAGGTTTCATGCCACGGCAGAACAGTGAGGCAGAACAGTGGAACAGAACAGTTTGGAAAGATTGTGGCCTGTGGCAGTCTGCCTTGGTTACTCAAAATCAAAACATTTTATTTTACATAGGCCGACATGGGCACTTTTAGGGGTATGAGGAACAGGGTGTAAAGCTCCTCAATACTCCATTGAATAGGGTTTTACAATATTTGAAGTTACAGCGTTAGGACTTAAGTATGGGAGGACAGCGTAGGCCCGACAATAAGTCGTTGTTTACTACAAAAGGTAGATCAAGATAAAAAAAAGATAAAAAATAGCTACGTATTTACAAGACAGATTACTGTCAAGACAGTACCGTTCTGTGCGTTCAAAAAGTAGCAGTACTGTGCTGCCCCCTGTTCTGGGCTCGTGTGAAACTAGCATAACAGTTTAAGAGCGTTTACGCCTTACGACATTTCATACAAACTTTCAAGTCGTTATTTTCCGAAATGACTGAACTGATTTTGATGAAACTTCGTACACATAAGCAGGATACACAGATCTAAATAGTTACTAAAAAACATTTTCGAAAAATAGTGTTACAGTTAAATTAGACCAAATTTAAATTTTCTATAGAAACAGAAAATTCCAATTATCTCTTGTTTTAAAACACATTTTGAAAATATTTTTTAGTAACTTTTTAGACCTATGTATCCTGCTTAAGCGTATAAAGTTTCATTTAAATCGGTTCAGTCATTTCGGAAAAAAACTACTTGAAAGTTTGTATGAAAAGCGGTAAGGAATAAACGCTCTTAAAGGCAGAACAGTACCAGCCGCCAGACTGTCTCGTTGGTCTAGTGTTCGCAATTGCGACTGGTCGGCACGACGTCCGGGATTCGATTCCTGGGTCGGCCAAATTGTTATTTGGTTTTCCGTCACGAATTTCTCAGTAGCTGCTATGGAGCCGGATTTGTGCCCAGTTGATGGCAATAGGATCACCGCCTATTACGTGGATCTTAAACATAACTGGCGAAAAGTAACACTCTGTAACCCTTTGGGGAATAAGCCGCTTGCCGTTTGGTCTTCAGATGAAGGATCATTCATTACACATCGTTTCCGTGAATCGGAAAACATGTTGAGCCCTCGGCTTGGGCTATCATTCCAAAAAACCTAGAAAAAAACTAGATCAATAGATTTTTTTTAGTTCCCGCCAGATCCGGGATATTCTGTTTGTTTGATTGATCGCCTAGTGGATGCAAGCGCTACCTGTTGACCAGGTGGTCATGAGATTGATTCCCAAATCGGGCAAAGTGTTAATGCGTTTTCAATGGGGAATTTATGAGTAGTTGAGTAGCAAAGGAATTAATTTATGGTAATCAGTTACTTTGCAACAGGGTAGCCCCCTAGTAAATTGTTCTTAAACATAACATAACTTTTAATAATGGATACATAGATGCGCAATTGATGGACTATTTTAACTTTAGGACTGTTAAGCGTAGCAAGCGACACCATCGCATTTTCCAATTGTCAACATCCACTTTAAATACCCCCTTTAATAACCCCCTGACACGTATGACGAGGCTATATAATGAAAGGTCTAACTTGACAGATTACCCCATCGATGTTTTCTCTATGAGTTTCGCTTCCTAAAGACGTTCCCTATAAACAGTGCGAACAATATACGCCTTTGCTTTGTTTTTGTAGTGTTCAGGATTTAGGTCTACTGGACACTTTTTTTCATTTTTCTTGTCTCTAATATTCACTAGGTAAATGCCATGCATACCTGTTATTTGCATGGTTATTAAACTGCCCATTTTAGATGTAAGTCTGTTTGAATTTTAAATGACTGGTGCTGTTGGTGTGCTATTATTATAAATAAATAATTATAAAAACTGGTAGAATGTGGATGTGCTGTTAGGTACACCAAGACTAAACTTTCGGGGATTACGGGTGGAATGTTCCGCTATAAGTAATAAAATTAGAAAACAAATGCTCCTACCGCATGCACATCCAATATGTCTACATTAAGGTCGTAGGCGTCTAGCTGCATGTCCTCGAACACCCTCTTGAGGGTGACGGGCTGGCCATCCTTGAGGTTCACCACTTCATCCGCCTGCGTCCTCAGGGTTTTCTTAATGAAGCGCAGGAGATGCTTCTGGTTCATGCATGACGCTGCGTGAATGTGGGTGTCCACTTTCCTGGTGGTGCATATGGCAAGGTCAATTCTGCATTTAAGTATATTTGCCTGTCTATAAAAAAGACTAAGCGACCTTACGCACTTGCGGTTGACCGCGGAGGCGGCTAACCGCGCGGCTAGCCGCTTTTCCAGTTTAATATGCAACCGCTTGTGATTGTACGCACTTAACCGCCACAAAATTTCAACCGCGACGGTTGAATGGAGAGCTGCGGCCCGCTTCGCGGCTGGCCGCCATCTTGTTTATAGGCACTGGTGGTTCAGTTTGCGGCGAGCCGCCGATGTGTTAGTACGTTTGAGTTGCGTAGCCATGAACTTCGACACAGAGAACTTCATTGTTGAAATTCAACAACGAGAAGCTATTTGGAACTGTCAAGGAGCAGTATTTAAGAATAGAGCGTTAAAACGGAAGCAATGGGAATAATTAGTAGATATTTTTGGAAAAGAGGAGATAACAACAGAGGAGATGAAAAGATGGATTCAATCACGAAATTTAGTATCTTGTCCTTTGATGGTGTTATATAAAACTTTGAGTAATTCTTCAAATTCTAATGAAGAAACACTCATTCTAACATAGCCGAAAAATTTATCTTCGTGATTCTTCAGTTCTTGAAAACAACTAGCGAACTGGCCAAATTCGTTGCGTGTTTCTAGTAAAGGATGAATCCAGTATCTTTTTTTATAATTTTACTTTCGTTGTTTTCGGTAGTAAAAATAGATAATACAAGCTCAACGATATCCATATCGTTAATGGACGTAACACGCCTTCAAGCGGTCCAACCGCTTAGCGCGGTTTCATTGCGGTTGGCCGCCATAGCGGTCAGCCGCTATGGCAACCGCGTTAGGCGGCTGGCCGCTCAAACGAACCGCCTAGGCGGCTATCCGCTAGTGCGTAACGGGCCTAATACTAAGGACAAATATATAAGCATAATCGTCCTATAATGTTATCCCACTACTGGGATACATGCCTAATTCAGAGAAGAGGTGTCCCATAATACACCACACGGGTCCATCAAGTACGCTTAGTAGCAAAAATAGGTATGAATTTGGGGAATTATGCCTGTCGTATTGTACGCATATAAAAGTCCCAGTATGTCGTGACAGCAAGGAGTCCTGACTTAAAGGCTGACCTGCAATGAGGTGGATACAGCGCGGGACGCGGTTGTGGTTCTCTGCCTTTTCCCCGAAATATGTTTTCCAGATTTTCACTTGCCACCCAACGTTTCGCAGAATTTTATTTCGTCGAATAATCATTTGCCATCTCAACATAAAATTTTGTTTTATTTCCCAACCTCACAGTTACCAACTGTACGTTTGGTCTGCTTTTCATAATGACACCTTTTAAAATGCCAACTTTTGCCCTGGCACCACTCCCATAAAAAGGTAGGTAATGCACCGTTCTTGAGAAAAACCAATTATTGTAACCTAACCATTTTATATTCGCCTAAAAAGCGTAGTCGACGTAGCCCCGCGTAGCGGGGCTCCTATTTCTGTCTGTTCCTTTCCTAGTTCTGTCAAGGTTTACATTAACCGAACCTAACCTGTCCGAGTCGAGGTGCCCCAAGTTCAGAGCTCGCTTTGCTCTTGCATCCAAATTCTCCTGGTAGCAAAAAGAACATTGCCTATTGTATACCTACACATAATCAGTGGGGCTACATTGGGGTTTTTTAGGTTGTTATAAAAACGGTATGCTAGACAAATGATAAATGTCCCAAACATTTTGTGTCATTACATAATCAGCTTAAAAATAATTCTACCAAATGAAACGTTGTCATACAAAAATTTGCTAATCGTTCGTTGTCAAAGTGAAACATCGGCGAAACGTTGGTTGGCAAGTTTTAGTGCCAAATAATTTTCCCCGAAAAGGCAGGACACCCGCGGTTGTTTATGATTTTTGTTTACGGCCCGGACTCACAAAGCGGACATGAATGGTGATGAGCAAAGCGGTAAGCCGCTCACCGCACTCTTCTAGACTGGCTTAGATAATAATAAGACATCTTCTCCTATCTGCTCAACCGTTTCCACTAAAGCTAAACCACCAATAGAATTTAGAACAAAATTCTATTGGTGGTTTACAAGACATATCCTCTGTTCTCGTCTCCACTTCGGTGGAGTCCGGCCCTGAGGCCTTGTCCAGAAAGGGCAAATTCGCCGGGATTCTCTAGAGCGTAGATGTGCCTATCTTGCGTCCAGAAGGAGGTACAACGTGCGAGCATTTGAGTACAGATCCAATTCAGTCAGTCTGATACATGGATACCTACTTGCACTCACTCTCACGAGTCTGGTGAAATGCACGCGATTTACGCATGAAGTTTCAACTCGCGCGATATTTGTGGCGCCCAGTATCTCGCCAGAGCGCGTATGGATTCGAGCAAAACTGTTTGCGGTGAATTTATCCTTTCTGGAACAGGCCTTAATGATTTAGGTTAGAAAGACATGCGACTATCTGTGCCAGTTTGATCAACGACCCTGGTTGGCAGGGAAACGGAATCTCGAGTTAGATTTTGCCAAGGCCTAAAGCAATAAACCAGCCACGTATGACACGTGGCTGGCGAAGAATAGAAACGTCAAAAGAACCTGCAAAGACAGTCTCCAAAACATTACCATTATTACCAGAGTATCGTACAGCAGTTGCAGACAGTCACTTCATACCAAATACTTGACATCGTTACACTGAAAGCTGACCCCAACGTAATTAGGAAAATATTCGGCAGATGATGAATAGCCTGGAATGAGTCTGTTAGGAAAGTCGTTCAAAAATACCAGGGCCAGGTAGACTTCTCACCTGACATTGTAGAAGTCTCGATGAGGAACGGCTTTTTGCAGCGCCAGCTCGTGTAGCTCGTTCAGCAACTGGTGCATCCTAAACTTGGACGACAGGTAAGACAGGCGACGGTAGCAGAACGACTTGCTGCAAATAATTTCAGTAAACCTGCCTGGTTGGTCTATACTTGTCTTTGCTACGATTCTCAAAACGTTATACTAAAAAAAACGGAAAACTACCAGTTTTTATCAAGAATTTCTCGTTAGCAGCCTAGAGTCAGGACTTGAGTCCGCTTCATGGCAATAGGCTCGCCCCTTTTACAGGAAGCTTATACATCACTGGGGAACTGTTGGTGTGCTATTAGTACACTTTTACCTAAGCCTTCGGGAAACTAGCGTGATGTTCAACTAAATTAATTAGAAAAGAACAACGGACAAATAAGAAAACGAGGCATTTACAATATCGTATCCTATATTAGAAAAGGTTTAAAACTCACAGCGGTCCATCACACACCATGCTCTGTATTTGCTGCAGATCGTTCACATACTTGCTGAAGGACACAAAATCGTAGCCCATCGGGTTGTTGGAGTCCAGCTCGTTCTGGTTGCGGTAAACCGTCATAACGCCGTCCTCCCACTGGCACACGTAGTGTTGGTCAGGTGGGTGTGAGCACAACCAGGGATCCAGCGTCATCATGTCTGTCGGTAATGGTGTCACGTAGAATCAACATATGCATTCTTGTTACCTTTGGCCTAGACACTAGTGGCAAGTTGGCTACTTTCGAAACGTTTCGACTTTCTACAACAAATTTCAAATGGATCGACATAAGCTTTTTGGCTGCTTATGTCATATTATGTCCTTGGCAGCTTAGGGCAGCTAATAGTGGTGCAAAAACATCAGGAGGTCTACTCTCTTTCTCCGAAATGTAACTTCGGCAACGAACGAAAATTAAACGTAGTTACGTTTGTGACCGTACTCTATATAATTTGCGGACGCACACAATAACATTCGATACACCGGTTGTCTGTGAATTCGAACTTCTTGTGTGTGTCCGCAAATTATATAGAATAAGGTCACAAACGATACTACGTTTAATTTTCGTTCGTTGCCGAAGTTACGTTTCGGAGAAAGAGAGTAGACCTACTGGAACTGCAACTACAACGAAGGTATTAAAAACTAAATGTAAAGAAATGGAAGTTGCGGATTCTGAGAGGTGGAAGGAGAGAAAAGGTTTCTGCCAAGCAGTGAAGGAAAATTGGTAGCAATAATAAATGATTATAATGGCGTACTGTGTAAATTCGGCAAGTCTTCATAGCTATCTGTGACGCCTCTCATAGCATCAGTCCTCTTGGGTCGGTCGGTGTTGCACACTAGGGAAGAAAATTAAAACAGAATGCATTTTCTATGTCTGGTCGAATAACCCAAATTACTCGTACAACACAATCACTACACTGACTGGGCCAAAGAACTTACGTATATCCTTATTAATTATCCACAATATTATGGAGAGTGGCGAACGGAGGTGGGTAGGTGGCACTTGGATAGAAGTGGAGATGGTAGATGGACTAGTGCTCTAACGGAATAGTAGCCGAGAAATGGTAGCGACGTACAGAAGTTCGGGTAAGTCCTGGAAGTGAATCGCTCAGACCAGGGAAGGATGGTGCAAAAAGGGAAAAGGCTTAAAATTATATTTAGCGGCAGGCGGACGAGGCTGCCTATAAATGAATGGAGTTAAAGGTGAAGGAAGGTTTGCTTACATTTGTGCAAGGAGTGCTGCGGGCTCGGCATAGGCATCTGCATCAGCAGCTCATCAGAAGAACAGGTCGTCAACTTCATGTATTGATCAGCAAAATTACCTGGAACATTGTAAGGAGTGGGCGTTAATATGGCGCATCGAGTTTGAGACGCTATAAACTTTAATTCTCTAAATGTCAATGTTCCTCACCTTAACAACGTGCACCTTTTGTTGACGTTTTATAAGTGCCCATGTAGGCCTATGTAAAATAAAATATTTTGATTTTGATTTTGATTTTGAAAATATTTTTGGACGTTATAAATTACTTAAGGCAGCCAAACGCGTGCGGGTATTGTGCTTTAGCTGGAGAGAAGAGCTGGAAAAAACTAACAAGCAACACCTCAGGAACGTTTTAAACTAAGCTTCGCCATATATTAGTGTCATAACACTCGGGGATAATGAAGCTTCCCATTATTGAAAGAATTCATAATTGGATCAGTAGTTCTGAAGAATACCCCCTATGTCCAAACTTTAGTTATTACTCGGAAAAGTGATGAACTTACTATCCAAGTTAGCGCTGCTATGAGCAGTTTCGTTGAACGATATCTTAATGGAGGAGAACTTCTCGCTGAGTTTCTGGTTTTTCAGGTACTTGTCTAGCATCGGAGAGAAATGCTGATTCGACAGGGTCATGTAGTGCTGCCGGTCCGTAAGCACCGCCAGCAGCAGGTGCGCCGACCGGATCAGGTCTTCGAGAGGAACCTATTCATCAACATACAAATTAGAACGATACACGATACAACTTGGTAAGACTGCAACGTGTCTTACAGATGTGTCGCGTCACCCAGTAACTTGGTTGCGGAGGTCAGATCGGCGGTCGCTCCATAAAGCACTGGTATTCAGCTACATAACGTTGTGTCAATCCTTACCACTATGTTAGGGTGTTGGCAATTTTCTCGGAAAGAGTCTAAGTAGATAATTATCAATAGCGCTGGAAACTTTGCTATGACGTTGTCGTCGTGTGTCACACTAAGTGTCCTGCGAATACCAGGATACGATGGTGCACATCGCCAAAATGATGACGATTCGTGATAGAAAGTGTGGACTGTGGATATAATAGGGGTGAAGACTGGGTAAAGAAATCGACATTCTATTTTGTCCATCAGACAGGTAATACAAAAATATTAGACACGTATTTTTTGTTTTATCAAAATATCAAAAAATTACTTAGTTAAAACGCATTAAAGTTAGAGAGTGGCGGCTCACTACGTCACAGGTAGGTATAAAAATTACCGACATGTGACGTCATGCGCCATTTCAACTCAATCATCATCATCATCAGCCTGTATTCGTTCACTGCTGGACATAGGCCTCTCCCATGACACGCCACTGAGCACGATCCTCGGCCACTCTCATCCAGCTCTTGCCAGCCGCCTTACGAAGATCATCGCTCCACCGAGTCTGAGGACGTCCTACGCTACGTTTACCGATCTGTGGTCTCCACTCAAGAACTCGTCTACTCCAACGGTTATCGGTTCTTCGGGTTATATGGCCGGCCCATTGCCACTTCAGCGTGCTTATGCGGTGGGCTATGTCGATAACCTTAGTTCTCTGTCGGATCACCTCGTTACGAACGTAATTTTATGACCACGTGAAAAAAGAAAATGGCAGACAACTTCGATCAATAATATTATTGATCGAAGGCAGACAAAGAAAAAAATAATGTGATCACCCCTATTCAGGCCGGATTTTAACTCCACGTTGTATTTTGGAACTGACAACAGCATTTTGATGTGTATTGGCCTTTTTTGTTTTGCTATTGGTATTACGATGATTTCCAGATGGAAAATTCTGAAGGGATTTCTTTATATTTGCCTGAAATCTGAATATGAGCCCAGTTGATGGCAAACAACTCGCCCCATAATACGCGAGACTTAAACATAACAGGCGGCATGTGAGTATTCTAGGTGTTGTTTTGCATCCTCGTCAAATTCAAGGAGGTAACTATGCTAATGATTCTCGTCCCAAATCAATATTAAAATGGGTAGGTAATTTTTTTTTTTCTTATTTACGGAAATCGGTAAGTGCAGTGAACCACCGGTGTTTTAAACGCGGCCCGTTTGATCCTCGCCCTATAACCTCGCTTACGCACATACAAACAATCTCAAACCTTTATTCGATAATTTCTTATTCCCTAAACCACGTATTGTCAAACTTAAAAAACCAAAAAATTCAGCATTTATTAATAACTAGCTGTCCCCAGCATGCGTTGCAATGCACTTTTTACCTACCCTACCCTTCTCACCTTTTAAACCTTTCCTGGACTACGACAAACATTTTAAAACCAAAATCAGCTAAATCGGCCCAGCCGTTCTCGAGTTTTAGCGAGACTAACGAACAGCAATTGATTTTTATATGTTGTAGTTAGGTGATTTTATTCCGTTAGACTTCGGTTTTCATGTGGGCAGAACATGGGTTTCGTGCTATGAAAACACACACTACACAAAGTACACTGCTTTTATCGAACTAATAATTATCTTGAAATTACAATCCAACACAGTAACACTAGGCACCATGAATCGGGGTACAGTTCCGGGACGTCTTGACTCCGCCGCGATCAGACACTCCACTGTCCTCCTTGCAGCGAACTCGAAACATCACGACTCTGTAGAAGCGCGCTTAGGTGTGGGTAGACTGGTAAGTAGGTCGCCTTTGGCGCGCTTTCCCGATTGATGCCATTTTCTGTCCGTAATAATGACTGGATCCGACAAATATGTATAGATTGATTAACTTGGTAACGTTATTTTAATTGATTATTTATGTCTTTTATGACCACCTCCTGTTTGACGAGGATGCAAAACAACACCTTGTATATACATACATAGGTACCTACACTACCTACACATCATCCTTACCCTTCGAAGACTAAAGGTTTGTCAAGATCGCGAGCTGAGACGAGATGGGCAGATGACATTGTTGGCTTCACGGGTATATCCTAAGTAAGGCTGGCACAAGAATTCAATTTTATGGGACAAGACAACCACACCATTTCCAAACCACTGCAACTCCTGAAAGCCCGAATCAACAGTAGCGACCACCAGAAAAGCGCCGAGACAATGAAGCTCGACGAAGTCCCAGAGAAACAATTTAACTGTCTTTGATCCCGCAACGAAATTCGTCATCTGCCTAGCCTTTTCCCAAACTATCTTGGGGTCGGCTTCCAGTCTAACCGGATGCAGCTGAGTACCAGTATTTTACATGAAGCGACTGCCTGTCTGACCTCCACAACCCATTATCTGGGTAATACGATACCCCTTGAATAAGATAAAGACTTAATGTAAATAATAATAACTTAATCTTAAGACTGGATGTCAGATTTTTTGGCTTCTGACTACTCGTAACGACTGTCATAGATCTACAAATGGCTTAACGTGCTTCATGAGGCACGGAGGAAACTCGGTATGTAATTATGGTCACCCATCCACGGACCAACCTCGGCAAGCACGGCTTAACCTTAAAGGTCGACCCGGGCGGCTGTTATTATTTAGCCACGAGCTCCTGAGCGCCACGAGATCCCGCAACGAAATTAATCAGAAGATAATAGTTTATAGAGGAATAGGTAAAACATGATTTCTTCCCTCCATATCAGCAGGACCGTAGAGATTGGCACAAGCAAAGAGAGGCATATATCCAGCAGTGGATGAGGAAGGGGTATGGATGATGATGGTACAAACCCCGGTGACGTGTATGCCGCTGACGGAGACTCTTTGGAATCGCACGTCATCCGGAGCGAGGGCGCCGGGGGGCTTAGGTTCACCCGGCACGCGGATGTGTGTGCGGTTATGGTCGCGGGCCGACGCTCTGGACAACTCCTTCAGGCACGAGACGGACGGTCCGCCCGCGGGGTCACTACAAACACCACAAATTCATGGCACATCTCAGGCACCTGTCTCAAAACAGGAGTGGCAGCAGGAGTCAGAGGATTTGTAGTCAGCTAAGTATCTGTATCACTACCGAGAATCATTTTTAACAGTTATCTGATAACAATTCTCAGGAGCAGCTCGGAGTCTGAATGTGTGCCTAGATGATGGCCATAGGCACGCCCCCTATTTCTTGGGATTCAATCATAGGTGAACTAAAAAGTAGACCTCTGCCTAACCTTTCGGGGAATACTGGCGTGGTATTACATAAGTCATGTTATTATTTTGACAGATGCAATCACAATAATACAGATTTACCTATGTGTTTACTGAAATGCGGCAATGGAATTCCTAGGAATAAATATGCAACCCCCATAGATTCCGCAACAATACACAACTTTCTGCTTCCTCTAACCCAATTTATTTAGGGTCGGCACAACATGACTTCTTCCAAACTTCTCTATCACTTGTCATCTCATCAGTCACCTCCTTCCTATCCATGTCATCCTTCACACAGTCCATCCATCGTTTCTTTGACATACGAGTATATACAACTTATCTTGTATGGTATGAACACTTCAGTTCACCGAGAAATCGACGCACTACGTGATAAACGAAGAAACAGTAACAACTAGGTGCGTAAGAGAGTTTTCGGTTACCCCGGCGAAAGTTGTTTGGTCCATTTCTTGTATTCCTTGTGCGGCCCTAAGACCGGGGGTTTTATCTTTACCCTTGATGTACTTGGTTGAGCCATTAGCTTGATCTTAGATCTTTTCTTCATTTTCGTAGTCTTTGATTGTAAACAAAAGATTTATCCCATTTTCGCGGCCTGCAGAATTATTCCACGGGCAGATCCTACGCCACAGTGACAGGAGTTTTAAAATATGCTAAAGCGCTGCACGGTTATTTTGGCGCGTGGCCATGGTCTGAACTAACGCCGTCATCTTGCTTTTTCGATACAATTTCCACAGACAATTTCACAAATGATAACAAACAGCGCCCTCCTGACGATGTCTGTCACGCGACAAAGGAACCATGCAGCACTAAATATGTCCGTGTTTTTTTTTTTATAATGCTATCGAATCTATGTTTAGACGAAGACTTTTTTATGTTGTGAACGAAAAATGTTTTCATAATTTCTTTATTATACTTACAGCACAAACATAATATAAACAGCTTTACACTATACAAAAATTAAATTAAAAATTTAAAAAACCCCCGACACTAAAAACCTCTAAAAAACCAGAAATAAAGTGCTTTGTTTTGTGCTTGTACTAAGCAGTCTACTTAGCGGTCCCCCGACGCTAAGACGCAATTTTTATTTCACACTTTTTAAACTTATATTATTTTATCTTAGGCTTGACTGTCCCAATCGTGGGCGTAGGCCTCTCCCATTGCTTCCACTTTTTCTCGGTGTTGCGCGTCTTCTCGACAATTAACGAAAACAGCTAAATTTATAAAAAAAAACATTGGGGGGACGGGGGTGCAGGCAACCCCCCCTGGCTATGCCCATGGTTACAAGTGACCAGATTTCAAATTTCTAATCGACCAGACCTGTGGAAGTTGTTAATTTCCCTTCAACTAGAAAAGAGGTGATAACCTTCAAACGGCTGACCAGATTTTCTCAAAAAATAGCTAAGAACACTCTCGATTAAAACACCTTTCAAACGAAACCAATTTTATCAAAATCGGTTCATCCGTTTAGCAGCTACGATGCCACAGACAGACACACAGATACACAGATAAACACGTCAAACTTATAACACCCCTCTTTTTTGGTCGGGGGTTAAAAACCGGCTAAGTGCGTGTACCGTTATGACAACAGTTCCGTAATAGGAGTTATAAAATAGATATTTTATTCCAATCCAAAATCGGAATGTATGGGCGAAGATGTTTTATATAACTGCATATGTACTTACATAGGCACAATGTAGGATTCCGTTTTGTTGAACCTTAAATATTAATAGAATGTACAAACTTACCAGTCTCACTGACCTATTGATCTTGATCTGATCTATTACTATAGCTAGTAAAACAATCCTTAAACTAGTGTTTAAGGGTTTTTTTTAACAGAACAATATGCTCGTCCCTTATTACTTACCCTTTGAAGAAAGGCTTTTTTATAAGTTTTAGTTGACGCCACGAGACGAAGCAAAATGTTGGACTCATTGCAGAGTACCTACGAGTAGATTGGTGTTGGGGCATTCCTGATGACGATACAACCAGTCTTACCAGTGGGTGTCATACTATTGAGTTACTGAGTTGGGGAGGTTAGATAGACAGTCGTTCCATGTGAAATTCAGTTGCAACTAGTTGGACTGAAAGCCGATCACAACATTGTGTCTATGTATGTACGTCAATTGAGTTTGGGTGAAACGTGACGAGTTTTTAAATAAAAGTCCCGTTTCGGGGTTGTAGTGTTTAATTGGATAAAAATATTAGAAACTTATATTAAACAATATTATTATATATATATATATATATATATTCTTAAAGTAAAGCAGTAACAAAAGGATTTTTGCACAATTTTTAAAAATTCAATGGATTCTGAATTCAATGGACATTTCTGGACATCACATACCCAATATTATTACGAATCCTTATTTTTTAAATATATATTTTAATCCCTGTATATTTTTGTATTTTTTTTTAGATAAAATCTTTTAATGAACTACACAACCGATAACAATGAAAGAATGCTCGTAAACACTTAAGTTATGGATAGATGATGGACTTAAAAACTAAAAAAAATACTTTTCAAATAAAATGCAGTTTACGGCACAAAAATCTTTAAAATAAACTTTCTGAAAACTGAAACAAAGTTAAATATTATCTACTCCTTAATGCTTACTTCAAACAGAGAATAGATGAACATTACTATATATTTTTTTGCCTTTTTCATTACATTATTTTGTTTCTAAACAGTTTAAATATTTCAAATTGATAACATGAGTTTCTGAGGTAGTATTTTAAGACACTTATAGAGGGATTTGCCTAGATATGTTACCGTGAAAACTGTTAATCGCACAAAATCACTTTTGACCGGTGTCAGTCAAAACCCATATCATGTTAAAATGCGTTTTCTCTATTAAAAATAAAAATATTTTGTTTAAGAACCCCTCTGTTATAATCACCTAGAAATACTACAACACGATGATTTTCAAAGGGTCACAAAAAAAAAACTGACAACTTAATGAGTTTCTAAATAAGTGTTAGACATTGTTAAAATAGTTTTAACCGGGTAAAGTGTAGTTTTGACTAATTAACAGTTTTGACTATGACAGATATATTTTACTGTAACTGAAGATTTTATATTCCTTTAACTTTCTTAAACTGTTGGATTCCATACTGTTTTTATTTAACTTTTACTTTTTTATACTTGCGGATTACTTTAATATATCGCACAACCTCAAAAAAACTGCCGTAACACAGCTTATTATAATATCTCAAAAAGCAGTTTTGAGATATTATAATAAGCCTTTTAAAGATTTTTGAGTACTTACCGATTTTTCCGTAAAAAAAAAAAAAAACGGTCGCTTGTGCCATTCGGTGACTTATTTTCGCAGTAAAGTTATGGCGTTTTTTAACCGACTTCTAAATAAGAAGGAAGTTATGTATTCCACCAGCATCTTGTTTTATGTATGTTCACCAATGTCTCCGTGACATTTTTCAATTATAGAGCAAGCATTGATGTTGAGTGGGACGTATTATCTAAAAACTAATGTTTTTGTGTTATGACAGTTTTCTAAACGACATGCGATAATAATATGTAGTTACGTTTATCATGTCTACTTACTGTAAGATGCCATTTTAGTGGTGAATTTCTCCTGCGGTAAGATTGCAATGCTAGTTTACTTTCTTATACTGTAATATAAAGGTACTGTTTATACATACTGTTAGAAAAAAATATCTTAAAAAAATTAAAAATTCTTTAATTGTAGGATTATATTCTTTAATTGTAGGATTATATTCTTTAAACGTAGGATTACATTCTATAAGTGCATGATTATATGGTTGTTTATATTCTGTAGGTCTAAACAAGCGATGGTCGTTTCAGGCTGACGATGGGGGCTGCGAAGTTGGGGATAGCCGGGGATACGCCCCCGTTGGTACCACTGAACGTCATTGGGGCCTCAGCTTCGGTGAAACGGCACTGTGGGGGTAACATTGAACAACATTTTTATTATACAAATGTATCGATGGTTTAGGAGACAGTCGTAAATGAAGCCGCGTCGAGCGATCTTTGGGTTCGCGTCACCGATGACCTCGACATGCTCGTGACATATTGCGCCAGACTAGTGACGCGTAGTATAGCGGCCTGATATTTTGTATTGAGCATGTGCAGCCCATCATAATTATGTTTGATAAATTAATAAACTGTATAAAAATTATAATAAAATTATTGCTCGGAGTGGCAATAGATGTGAAAACCAGACTGATGTTAATAATTTTCATTTACAAAAATGCGAAATTTAAATAATTCAGACTATAACCGATTCAAAAATTTAAAAAAAAAGAACATCCCTTCTGCCAGCAGTACTTATGACGGCCTGTTTATTTTTTTAAGTAATAAACCTTTGATGTTAATGCTAGCGCCATTTTATTTTCCTTTATTTCGAAATTATGAACGCACCTTTGTCTTTTAAACCATCGATATAACACAGAAAGGATAATTAACAGATTCCTTACATAAATTGAGATTTCTCAATACTTACCTAACTATATGACATGTGTTTATCCGTAAGAAATTGTAAACTTTATAAGTAGGTGCTTAAAAGGTCTAACTAGAGCAAAGTACCAAATAAATAAGTTAAAGTAGTTAAACTCTAGACACTACAGTAAATGAATATTAAACTATTTCATGACCACAATTTTTAAACAGAAATAACACAATGACATCACTTCAAGTAATTTAATGAAAAAGAATATACTACACAAATAAATGCAAGGTCCTACAGTAGTGGAAAGTAGGATTATCTGATGTTAAACAAATTCAAAAGAAAGCAGCAGACAGTAATGAAGAAGCGCCAGGGCCGCCCGCGAAATTCTAATTATCTTACGGCATTTGCAATTTGCAGGTCAGTGTTGTATGTAAAATTTTAATTTCGCGGGCTTCCCTGGCGCATCCACATTAAATCATCGAACGTTTCGTCTCAAGGAAACGGTGACGTGTTTGATAAAGATCATGAAGTAACGGAGATAGCTACTGTCACACACACACACACACACACACAAACAAACTCGTGTAGGTACCTTAGAAGGGGAGAGGTGTGGAACACAGCTGTATCTACAGACAACCACGTTGAAGTTTTTCAGAACAAAAAAAAAACTACTGGTGGCGTACCATGACGTCTTAAAACATTATTGTTCCATTCTTATTCCAGAGTGAAAAAGAGACGGAGCTATACAGGTCGTCTAGCTCCATCTCTTTCCCACTCTGGAATAGGAATGGAACAATAATGTTTTAAGCGTCATAGTAACCCCCCTGTTCAATGCTATACAACGCGGAAGAGACATCGACGCGAAAACGCTTACTACGTACTCCTCAGTACCTACCTAAATCATTCTGAACGAAAATTTCGTGTTGGGGGGTTCGATACAGCAGGTTTTTTCTTTAAAGTATCGGTGAACAATTTCCTTGGTAACCGTTTTCGCGTCGATGTCCCTTCCATTCTGTAAACTAAAGGTATTCGGTGAGAGGACCAGAAACATAGGCCTTGAAACACCAAACTTCTATAGAGGACAAAATAAAAATTTGCCATCAACCCAAATACTACCAACCCATTTTAATGTAAGCTTCCTTTTGAAGTACTCGTGTATTAACAGTCAGTATTGCAGTACTGGTGTCCTTTTCAGTAGAGGGAATAGAAAGCGGTTGCCTTTCCAAAGAGATGTGAAATAATAAAAGCATGAATTACATTTTTTTCATTTTTGTAACTGTTAATAAGGCCTAGTCACAAGTGATAACCAATTTGTAAGCGTTTAGTATATATCTACTACGACATGAGCTTTTCGGTAGAATACAAGATGTAAACGGACCAAACTACGCCATTATTGTTGAGAAAGGACTGTTTTTTGGTCAGATAAATCACTGGAAACATTGTGTTGATGGATAGATTGAATAGTACAGTGTTCATAAAGGTATTTAAAGTAAAGTTATAACTTTAAAACCTAATCATTTTCTTTAACGTGTGAATTGTTCTAACTTTGACCTTCAATATTTCCGTGACTAGTAGATTCCCAGGTATGGTCCTGAACAAAAATATGATCGCAATGACGGGGAAATTCCTCTCGGCTTCGTTAAGAGTCTCTTACACCCTTTATATGAATCCAATACATTTTGAGTTATCCATCATTTTTATAACTGATCGAATGCCAGTCTGTCTAGGACACAGGTTGTTGATTTTGTCACCTCCATCAGTTGAGACGAGTCTGTAGTATGTGTAAAGATTTTTTTTTTACATAAATCGCATTTAAATCCACAACCTGTATAAGCAAAAGTTGTGTAGGTAGTGTATTTTCAAAATCAGCAGGAAAGCTTAGCATGAAATCGTATACCTGTTGTTATATTTAGTTTTTTAAGGTAAGTTTTGCATTGTTAGAGTGTGCCTAAGTATGGTGTTCATTCTTATTATTCAACGGGCTATATTTATTTATTTTCATATTAACATCTCCTACATACTCCTACGCTGTTTTTTTTGTAGTAATCATTCGTACGCCTACAGATTCAATAACTTCATAAAATTCATTATCATTACGAAAGGGTAATCAGAACACAGGTTCAGTATGAGATTTTTTATTTTCAACAATGGTAACATGTACTCGTATAGGTATTATATTATAATATGATTTATAATTTATAAATATTGGTATAAACTTATTCACAGGTCGCGTTTTATGGTTAAGTACAACGTAAAAGCATAAAAGTTGGTAGTTCCATGCAAATGTTATGAGGATATAAGGCTAGCGGGTAGAAAAAAAAGTTATTAGAACCTACATACAAACAAAACAAACTGTCATATGTATATTTAAGAGTTATTCGAAAAATATGCAATCTAGTATTTTTAACTAAACGCAGAAGTTACAATCCCATACCATTTGAACAGAAACAAAAATGCATAAGAAATCACTGAAATTTATGAAATCGGTTTTTTACATTGAATGAAAAGGCTCGTATGCTACACAGTCTCACAAAGTTAGTCGGACAAAAGACAAAATGGAAAATGGGAGAAGAGCAGAAGAATGCCGATTTGGAACAAAAGGACTCTCGTATAGTTTCAGCAATGATAAATGTTCAACAAGTAGAAATATTAACACAATTAATATAAAGTCACAATAACACAAGTTTAACAATCACAATACAGCTAGAACGATACAACCAGTAAAGCTTGCGCCAACAGCTCACTTAAAAGCTAAGCTATCATGATAATAATTATTCATACTGTAAATCATCTGAAGAATATTCAGAAATACGCAATGGTTTGCTTTCTTTCAGACTGTTTAAAAAATAATGATTTATTCGAGAGAAATTCCTTTAAATACATTGATTTCATTAGAGGGAATGATGCAGTAATTAAAAAAAATACGATTTTGGTTAAATTTTTAGAGAATTTTGACTGTAAAATTACTATTAAATGATTTAAAAATCTGATAGACTTAAGTTTAAATATTAGTTGACAAATCTAGTTTGTTTTATAAAATATATTTTTTAGATAGAAACACGAAAGATAGACGATTTTGATGACATTTTTATTAAAAATACGTAACGTGAGCTGTGGTTTTTTGATAGGGATATAAAAATTGTACAATTGAAAAGCTTCACGATTAATTCTACTTAATATGTAAGATAAGATTTGAAAATGATTAAGAACTATGAATGTGCAAATGTGACTGACTCAGTATTTAACGATATTAAAACTACATATTTACTTAGAAAAGATAGACTTTCAGAAAAGTTTAAATTCTTTAAATGCAACAACAATTTGAAATAGAATAGAAAATCTCATGGCAGTAAGAATCAAAAAGTATTAATTTCTATCCGTCTTTTGTCATGTCTTTCATGTTAAATACTCCAAGGTAATTGGTTTTTTTTACAAAGATGAAAGGTATTGTTGACTACAAATCATCATCATCATCAATCCACGACAAATGTTCATCATCACCCACATTCACAGTTCATAATATCTATTCTAATTCTATAAATTCAAGAGCAGCAAACTTCATCCATTTTAATAAATGAAATGGCACTTTCTTTTAGTTTTTATCTTTCAATTTCGCCTAATTATCACAAGGGTAATCTATAGGACCTATCCTTAATATATTAAACTTTTTTATTTAGAGGCACTATAGCCCTGGGTTTACGTATTTTATATATAAAAAAAAACAATTATTGATTAATAGGTATAAAGTCTAACTTGATTTTAGTAAATGTTAAAAAATTAGTTAAGTTTTAATATTAATGGTTGTCGTCAATATCCACGGTCGAGTCGGTGGATGTAGGTTTATCTCCGAGCTGACATACCCTCCTGAAATTACAGTTTTTTTAAATTATATACGATGGTTATTTTTTTTTTCCTCAATACCAGAATGCATGGCTTCATATGAATTGGTTATTTTTTATACAGTTTGGAAGGGGCACCGATACAAAAACGGTATGGCTCCCTGTGTTGTATCTTTTGAATCCTCGGTAATTAATTGAACCGTTTCAAAAACTTTACTGTCAAGACTCCAAAATTTGCAATGTACTCTGATATTTAAGAATGAAAGATAACGACAGTTAGACAGGTATAGTTATAGAGATAAGCCTACACAAATTAATGAGCATGATCAACATTAAGATGCGAGTATGGGAACATTTAAATTATGACGCACATGCAACACGTAAACTTACGAAACACGTAAAACACAAATTATTTGTGATTTAAACCAACATTTATCATTGTTCATTTTATTTCAAACATAAATTTTATACTTTTTGCTGTGCCCTACAGGGTTCGTAATTGTACCTTAGCTTTAAACCCATTGTAAGATCTCATGGAATATTATGGAATGCAAATAAAGATATGAAATAAAAATCCAAATAGAAATTGTAATAAAATTGTTTTAGTATTGCAAACACCTACCAGCAAGTCATCTAGGTAAATAAATTTCTATGTAACTGATCTACCTAATGTTTGATTTAGCTATCTATTGTGAATATTTATTGTATTAAGTGTGTGCGTGCCACATAAATAACTGTAGCACTTGTGGTTTTACTTTTAAATAGACGTTCATTTCTACTTGATCAAACGCCTTAGCCGAATCCAGTTTAAGGTTTTCAATTGTAGTGTTTGTAAGCGTTGAAGCAAGTGCAAATATTAAAATCTAGCAGTATAAAGTGTGTGGAAATTAAAACATTTTTATTATGATTTGATCTTTGTACACTCAAAAACATCGATGTTATCATCAATCATGTTATTATGATTGAAATATTCTAAAATTACAGAGCTCTTCAGTTGTCAAAGATCAAACCGTAATGGCAAACCCAGTTGCTTTGCAAGAGTAAAAATGTGCAAAATTCAAAGTGTGTACAAGAAATCAAATATTACCAAAAGGTGAGCTCAGTAAAGTGCAGTTTCCATAATATTTGTGTGATTGGTTTGCTAGTCACATTAATATACCTTGAATATGTTGGTAAGTTCGTCGAGGAGGGTCTCATGACGGAAAGAGATGCGGATGTCCGGTACGTTGGTGCGCGTGATATCATTGCCGGCGACGCCTTCCTTCATGTAGTTGGGGCCGAGCCAGTACTGCTTCATCTGTTCGACAAGAATTTGAGGTCATACTGGGGCCTATTAGCCCGACGTGCCGTTGGTGTCAGACATATACATCAAACTCACAAGATTTATTCCAATTAGATCGTTACAGGCACTTTTGAAGATTAAAAACAAAAGGATGATACAACAGTCCCAGTCAAATGGCAATAACTTGTGAGACACCATTATAGGCGTATGAAGAACAGGGCGTAAAGTCTTTCATCCCCTATTGAAAAAATCCTCGTATCAGACGGATGTTGCATCTGGTGGGCTTACTGCCTAACAGTTATCAGCGTTTCAATGAGGACATAGAAGGTGACCGTTGAAGTCGTCAATCAATTACTTATAATGTCAAGACAGCTTGTTCACCAGAAAACAATTGGAATCGACGGCAGAAGTTGATCAAATTTCGGCAGGAATTATATAGTATATAGGGCTGGTGTCCGCAAGTCCACGTCCATAGCGCGTATGGATCAAGTCAGGCCCTTGAAGATAAGCGGACATCTTGCTTACCTCGTGCGGGAATCCGGACATGAGCACGGAGTTCCTCGCCAGCTCGCACATGTCGCATGAGCTGAGCTTCCACACCTGAGCAGCGATGCTGTACTCCTCCATCAGTGGCTCCTGCAAAAGTGAGGACAGTAAATAATGACATGGAACTTTCGTTTACATGGCTACTACGTTTTAAAGTAGAAAATGTTGGTGCTGATCAGGGACTAGGCAAGTGGCCATCGCTTTCATAGCATATCGTATTTCCACAGCAAGTTTCAGCAGGCTTATCGTTCGTTTATAGATTTTCAGAAGCTTAGGTCAATCCAGTTCACTTTTATTAAATTTTTATTTATTTATTAAAATAGTTTCACAAAGAGCATCCATAGATGCTATAATACTTACAGTCTGGAGGTCATAACAATTTTTTTTTTTTTTGCATTTAAATTGTTATAGCCGATCGACAGAATATGTCTTTCTCAGATGAAGTAAAAGTCTACTGCCTAACAGTTGCAATATGATCCTACCTAGATGTCACTGATTATCTTCGCAGGTCAAAATACTGAAGCTTCCAGAAAGTTCCCAGGACATCCTTACCTTGGTGAAGTGGAACTGCAGCGGGTCGTCAGTACTGAGCGTGATGCAGAGTCCTCGCGCGAGGAACTCGGGCAGAGGGTTGCGGTGATAGTTCAGGAACAGCGAGTTGTTGCTCAGCGGAGACATGGCGATGGAGATCTGAGCCAGGTAGTACAGGTACTGCAGGACTGGCACCTGTGGGGAGAAAACAACAGTTTTAGTGCACTGAATTTGTAATTAAAGAGGTACAGGTACAAATTTCGACTACCATGTGACTCCCGACCACGGCCACGGCAGCCAATCCCAACAGAAATTAGCCAAGTACCCAAGTATGTACGTTGCATATATTTCGTTCATTCATGTTTTAAATATTTTTAATTTTTTTTATTAAAAAAAACATTTAAGAATATAAAAAATAATTGCCCACCGGCATCGGGAACAGGGTCCGGGCTACCGGTGGTCAGGGCTCTTGACAGAGGAACTACCTAACAATACATGCCGAGTCCAGAAGTACTGCTTTCTGAATCAAGCCCTTGATTCAGCTACCAAGCGAAAGACTCCTGAGATGTTGGTCAAAGCTTTTGGCCGACACGACTATCGACACAATGACACACATATTATTATTGTGTGTGTGTGTGTGCGCAAACATAGATCCACTCTTCGTTCATCCGTAGTCTGATGGGTCGATAATCTGACACGACCGAGTTTAGATTTTAGATGTAGGACTAATCTCTTTACTTGCTGTCCGAGGCTCGGGAGTGTCGTAAAAACATAACTGAGGAATGTTTGGAATTGTGAGAATAGTTCAATGCAAGTTAGATCTATAAATGAATCTTCCACTTGTCCATAAGCCTCTACACTTACTATAGGTTGGCTATTAGCTCCATATTATGTCTCCCTGTCTTTTGTGAGGTGGAACAGCTGTCAGTGCTGAAGAGCACATGCTTACCTTCCTCAGCAGCAGGCCGTGCGAGATGTTCTCAGCGAGCAGGAAGCCGCACACGAGGTGCTGCACGGGACCTGCCTCGCCGCAGTGAGGACGCAGCACGAACGTGTTCAGTCCTTGCTCCCTAAACACAAATACAAGTTGGTCAGCACACATCTTAACAAAAATGGATTCAACTAGAGGGATAAGACAAAAATAATACTTTTTTACTGCGGGTAACTAGAGAAAACTTAAGTAATTTAGTGACATGATAGTTTTGTATATCTCTCTGATGTATCTAACGTGTGTAGGATGGAAAGTTTTGGACAGTCCTGCAAAAGATTATTTTTGTCACATAACAGTAAATTCAATAGAGACATCTTACTAAGCATTACACTAACACGAGAAACAAAAAAACTCAAAAGTTCCCTTTCTACTTACTTCCTGAAGTGGTTCAGCACAGTCATATTGGCGTACATGTAGTAGAGGTAGTAGGCGTAGGGAGGATTCTCTTCATCATCATACTCCTCGGGGCTCTTCGCCTCAGGGTCCAGCATCGGGTTCTCCGGCTTGGACTCGTCGTCCACGCTGTCGAAGCCGACTACGTGCTAGAAGATGAAGAAGGAGTTAGCTGACAGGTGACTGGCTGGACTGTATCCCAGCCTTATATACCTACATACAGCATGAATCATGCATGACTCAGAAAAGTATACTTAGTCATATTTCAGGATGTAATTCAAACCGTCACGTCAGACTGAAAAAAATCAATGGGACCAAGAAACACAACCAACATCGAAATTGCGAAAAAAAACAACAACAAAAGACAACAAAACTTATTTCAATTACTACTCGATCGAAATGTTTAAGATTACTGTTTTTTTTTGCAGTTTCGATTGTTGATAAGTAGTGTGAGGAACCGAACCGAACCGAACCGGACAATTTCTTCAACCGTCATAGAGAAGGGAGGATCCAGCGACCAGACGAGAGTTGTGTCGCGGTATAGGAGTCAACACAGTGCAAAGAGCGCATATTTATCTAAATTATGGAAAAAGAACGAGGTTGCAGAGTACCCCAACAAAGCAGATACTTACAGTCAAAAACTTGTGCAGTTCATCATTGGTCTTGGGGTCTCGTGTGACCTCGAACAGCGGCTGGAAGATGTTGTTGAGGAACTCCTGGAAGTTGTTCATGATCTTGTTCGACTTGAAGATGTCGCTGGAAGAGGAGAATTTATTATGTATGGTGGATACGGTAGCTGTCATTTGAAGACAGTCGTTACAGGTAGTCAGTGGCCTGAAAGTCTGACAAGCAGTCTTACCAAGGGGTAGGCAGTCGCTCCATGTTAAATACTGGTATTCAGCTGGATTTGGTTAGACTGGAAGCCGTCCCCAACATAGTTGGGAAAAGGCTAGGCAGGTGATAATTATTTTGGGTGATATAGACTTAGACTTAGTACGAAGTTGCTTGCGCGAACACATAATTATATTCATCAGCCTAACATTTTTCCTTACGCTGAAGACGGCTTCCAGTCAATCCGGATGTAGCTAAATATTTGGAAAGACGTGTTTACTGTTTTAATTTTACATGCAATACCTACCCGGTGTAAAAACACAAGGGGGGGGGGGGTTACGAATGATGCACAGAATACGTGACGGTAACGGTTACACGTTTGTGCGTCGGTGTCTCTTCCACCAAACATATATGAAAAATAATGATGTTGAATTAGAACTCACTAGAGCCTCGGAATCTGTATGAGCCAGCGCACGTTGTCCGAGTACACGTTGTACTGCACGGCCCACTTGCTGAGCTTGGCCCACTCGCTGGGACTCTTGCCGTAGATGGACAGGCGAAGCTCTGCGTTCTGGTACTTGCTCTCTTCAAGATCTGCTGCCACTTCCTGTTAAACACAAAATAGCATTCGATTTTGGCACTGGACCAGGTTTCGCAACTGCTCAAACATAACATAACGCCTGTAATAATACAACCCAGATTTCGCCAGTTATGATTAGTCCCATGTTAAAGGGGGCGAGCCTATTGCCATCAACCAGGCACAAATGCAAACTCCGTGACTGCTACTGAGAAATTCCTGATGGAAAAACCCAAGACACTTAGAAAGACCTAGGAATCGAACCAAAGACCTCATCCTCAGCAGTTGCGTTTGCAACCACTGGACTGAAAAAGCCGTGAGACGAAATTTTCAATCGTAGTAGTCTCTCGTACTTTTTACAAAGATTACGTACGTAGGTTTTTTAAGTAGTTACCCCCCTGGCGTACTCGGCGGTACTGTAGAGAGGTTAGCACATAGTACATACTAACGCTACTTTTGTTTAAGTGGGAAGTGGGCCAGGAATGAAAAATCTAAATCCATCGCAGACACTCGGAAACTTTCTAAGGAACCATTAGTTCTTTTTAACAATTTCAGTGGCACCCAGCATATGGGTCGAACTCGTTCGTGTGCGCACAACCCACCTACCGAGGCGTCGTTATACGTAGCTATAGAGGACTTGTGAATTTTGAGCATACAAGTAAAACTGAATTATTTGAACTTAGCACCGAAATTGAATCAAGAAGGAGCAAAAGATGCTTACATTGATGATCCTGGCGAAGTACTTCCCGTTCATGTGGTTGTCAGTCTTGAGGAAGACCTCGCGCAGTCTGCTCTCACCGATGGGATTGTACTTCGCGTTGAACTTGTCGAAACGGTGGAAAGTGTTGCGGTCCTGGTCAACAATCATATTATGTTAAAGTCAGTCAACGTTCATGGCCATATTTATAGAAATCCAAAAAAAAATAATAGACAACCAATTAAAAGATGTCCGGTTAAGTTGAACAGAGAAAATGTTTATTGCCGGTAGAGATAACCATGATCTTCTCAATTGCCAACAGCAACAAATTTTTAATGTTTTTTTCTACAGCATGCTATTATACGAAATGGACAGATTGCATTGCTGCATTTGCTGACGTTTCTTAAGAATATATTTGCTTAGTCTCGTACTTACAGCGTGTACGTCGAGCATGTCGACTGTGAGGTCATAGGTGCTGAGGTTCATCGACTGGAACACCGACTTCAGCGTCATCGGGGTGCCCTTGTGTAGGGTCACCACCTACAGAACAAACGCTATATGTTAGCAGACGAATCTGCTGATAAGCCCACAGCTTAGACAACAATTGTTTAAGCTGTGGGTTAACTGAAAAAGGATGCAATTTTGGAAGATTTTAAAACAAACCCTAATTATTTTTCGTAATGTCGATGATTCTATTATTAGTCTGTCCTCAGTGCGTTAGCGTACAAGATAGACAGTCCTTTTATTGTATACTGGGCAGGTGTACATCTGCACAGAAATAGGAAATAGGTTTTAATTATTATTGTTTACTTGTTTTGTTTACTAACAAATTACTAACACCTTTTTTATTTTTCTTTCTATTTTTTGTGTGCTACCTACTAACAACCCTACTAACGCTGTTTCTTGTAAAAATGTATGGACGTATGTCTGAAATAAAGATAAATTATTATTAGTGTTAGATGAACTACGAGTTACGACTTTTCTTAGGGTATGACGATGACGAAACCCGAAGAATACAGTCCATCTAGAATGCCATAACATTGCAATAGGATCAAAATAGTTTGGGAAACATTGGAATTTAGTAATTACTAACCTCGTCAGCATGATTCTTCAGGGTCTTCTTGATGAAGCGCAGGAGATGCTTCTGGTTCATGCACGAAGCCGCGTGGATGTGGGTGTCCACTTTCCTGAAGGGGAAAGTATGCTTTATAGATATACTGAACATTTGCTTTAACAATAGTAATCTTATAGAAAACATAATCAAGCATCCCAAATGGAAATTTGATTGTTTAGCTGACTAAACAGACATGGAGACAGAGTTCTCAATTCGTCGATATAAATTATCCATTTTATTTTCACGAGTCCTGTCCAAATCAGTCCTAACCAGACTGATCGATTCTTGCAATCTTCAGGTCGCGAGAATCCGTTAAATGTGAAAAAAAAAGACGCTTGGAAGAGGCATAAGTCCAACAGTAAACGTCTTCCGGCTGAACGATGATGATAAAATGCCAATGACTTCTTCGGATGATTCCTATGGAGTAAATCAAATTCAGACAGAACTATGCCACCTCATTAGCGTTAGTAGTGGCCTTGCCACAGGTCCATCAAGGTGCAGGTGGAGATAACTAACCTGATGTTATAGAAGTCCCGGTGCGGCACGGCCTTCTGCGAGGCGAGCTCGCGCAGCTCATTGAGTAGTACGTGCAGCTGGAACTTGGACGACAAGTACGACAGGCGCCGGTAGCAGAACGACTTGCTGGAACAACGCATGGGAGGTCAGGACGCAGCAATGACGGCCGCTAAGTTAAGTAAGATGGGTTGCGTACTACGTTGAGTTGCGGTTCACGGTCAGCAGACATACAAACATAACACTGAAGTGTGAAGTGACTGTCGGCGTTCGTAGCCGGCCAGCAATTTATTCGTACCTTTAGCATTTATAAAGGCTGTCCAAGAGCAGAAACACACACGACCTATCAATAACACTAGAAACGGGATATTTATCATGTTTACTGTTTGTTTTGAGTTCCCGATATTTTTCGGAGCTGTTGCAAACGCCATGGTTACGGATAAACTAGTTATAGTGTTAGATGACCATGTCAGTTTAAAATCATTCAAACTGTTTAACCGTAGCATCACTGGATTAAGTTATTACATTCTATGGGGTTAAATGAACTTAAAGGGGTTGTATAGACTTTTACTGATTATAACTCAGTAAATCCATATTAGTTACGGCCGCGTATCATATTTTAGTCAGCATATAAACTGCCACTGACTGGCATATTGCTAAAAACGTAATAAAATTTTAATACAGCGGGCCACCCTGTCGATTCAAAATTGTGTCCGGTTGATGCCACTTAAAAATAACTGTGGCTTGACTTAAACATTAATGTTTGTGTACTACGGGCAAGTACACTTCTGCCTAACCCTGGGATTATACGCGTGATCATCATCATCTTTCTGTCTGTGACCCGTTCTACTTGGTATCGGCGCAACACATTCTTTCTTCTGCCATACTCCCCAGTCATACTTCACGGCATAATGTACCCCTTTCTCCTTCAAATCATTCCTCAGACAATCCATGCATCTTTTCTTTGATCTTCCTCTTCCCCTCCTTCCATGAACGTTCATATACATCACTCTTTGTAGGCGTGATATTATATGGAAAGTAATAAAACCTTCCATCAAAAGCAAAATTGCCTGATTAGTTCAGGCATGATTTAAAAAAAAAAAAAATAAGTAGATCTCCAAAAAGAATCCAAGATCTAAGTTACTCACAGTGGCCCATCCGACATCATATGACACATGGTATTCTTATCTTGCATGAACTGTTGCATGGTGATGTACTCATAGGGCAGCCTGGTCTCCTGCCCATCCTCGCCCTTCTTGTACAGGTTGAAGACGCCTCTGTCCGGCCTGATGATGTAGTCCTTGGGCTCTGGGTTGTGGCACTCCCAGGGATCCTTGCCGGCACGGAATGGAGGGTGCACGATGTGGTCTAGGGACAAGAGCTAAATGTTAACTTGATGTCAGGTGGAAGTACTAAGACTTTGCAGTTAACGGTTATAGGGTGGAAAAATGAAAGAATCAGACCAAAGATCCATAGTAAGACCATCAGTAGATCCTGGTACAACCAGCCATGACTATTCTGAAGTACAAGTTCATTTAGGCCATTGAACACAAAGGAAATTAGTAGCTAACTAGCTACTGATTATTGCATTGATTAACTTGGTTTTTGCTTTTGCTAGTTTTTGGCTATCAATGATCTCGCATTGATTGATAAAGAAGCGATTTATCGTACTCTGCGTCTTGAAGCCGGTGCTTATTTATCTTCTGGTTCAAGCTCACGAGAAATTAGCACTAGTGACTGAAAATTTTATGCGGTGATCGGTTGTCATGATCCATTCATTGACAACTGATCACGAGCACAATGTGATGTGGAAGAATGGGAGAATTTTGACGTTTTGAGCATAAGTTGATACGACTAGGTAACTACTGACATGACGACTATCAGAGAAGTATGTATAGACACTTATCAAAATTCATTTGGGGTCGGCGCAGCATGTGTTTGTCTGTGATACTGCTCTATTACTCGTCAGACACCTCTCTTGCCACATCATCGTTCACACCATCCATCCATCGTTTCTTTGGCCTTCCTCTACTCTAAGAAGACATGACAGACGTACCCGCAATATGTTTCTGCACGTGCACGCTGGGCACGTAGGCGGGCGCGTTGGCATCAGTGCTGCGCACGAAGCGCGCCGTGATGGTCGCGTAGCTCTGCTGCGACATCTCCATGTAGCGTTTGCGGAGCTCCAGCGCCTGAACCAGGTACGAGGACGCCTGCTGCAGGTCTTCTAGCGGGACCTAGGAGGAGAAAGTGAGGTTTAGACAATGGATCTGAAGCCCATGTTGGGTTACCTTGATCAAATATTTTATTCAATCCTTCACCTCCATTTACCAGATCTTTTTATCATGGTTACTCTTGGAATACTACAACGCAACAAGGCTATTTATTATATATTCGTAGAGCTGATTATATGATGCTACGCTTCTTCTTTTTAGCGTTTCTATGGCAATATAAATAGTGTCGGTCCAGAACTGAGCCACGAGTTTGGCGCATTCAGTAGCGTCCATATTTTATGCTGGTAGGCGATAAGGTGAGATAAGTTGGCTTGACTCTTACAGTATGGGCTGACGAATAAAGAGAACCTCGCGGCAATCATCAACATCAACTGCATCCTGGACATTCCTGGCAAACCATGAGTGCAGTAATCGTGGGGCACCTGCTGTGTCACCACGTCGATCAGGGTATGTGATGGAGATTACAGTGATAATTTACGAATACACGTGAGTCTTGGCGCTCCTTGCTACTACTGATCCTATAACTGGGTTAAAATCATTGAGTAAACATTAATCTCCTCAACTCACTCCAGAAGTATCCTCGCCACTGATGGCGACTCTCTGGAAGTGCGGCAGCACGAAGTCGGTCTCATCATCATCAGCCACGCGCATGCGCTCGTCGAACACTGCGCCGGTGCCGCCCGCCTCGCTGCCACCGAACGACCGCACGGACTGACCGCATTCTGCTGCCCTGGGGGTGGAAACGGGGATGCTGAGCAAGAATTGCAGATAGCCTAAGGTACTTAGATTATACAGGGTCGAAGGGACACTGATGCTAATAATAATTCCTCGTCAGTTGTTAAGGAAAAAGTGCTGTTTCCTACAAAACTGCAATACCTACACCACTACACGGGCAAGAGAAGCTGTTTTTGTTTCTTAATTACTGTTGAACAATTTACATGTGGGGGTGTTCAGAATGATGTAATTACTGAAAATGTGGTAACCGTTTTAGCGTCACTATCCCTTCCACTTTGTATTGCTGACGGGTAACAATTTTTGTGTCCAGCCCAGAGACCATATATTTAGAAAATTAAATAGTGAGATGTATTGAAAGCTAAAGTCGAGGACCGAAAACGCATAAAAAAAGCAGTATTTGCTGTAGCTCGACTTTCTACTGACTTTTCATGAATTGAAAACTATAATATCGCAGTCACCCAGCATCATCATCTACCTACACCTAGCCTTTTCCTAACTATTTTGGGTTCGGCTTCCAGTCTTACAGGCTTTAGCCGAATACCAGTATTTTACATGGAGCCTGCATATCTGACCTCCACAACCCAGTAAGTAATGGGTAATACGATACCCCTTGGTAAGACTGGTTGTCCGACTTTCGCACCGCAGGCCAGTGACTACCTGTTAATATACCTACTGAATCGCCATTAACAATTAAATAATGGGCAATTTGAACCATTTAAAGTCAATATTATAACAGTACTAATTCTACCCCCAAATGATTGATTGCAAACATATGAGACAATAGCCCGCCGGAGACCATTACCCGCGCAATATTGCTCTGTTGCTCAAATATTAGCGCAGTCATTACCGTTTGGGGTATTTCTGCTAATTACATTTGTGTTGATTACTCTGTTCGGTGGACAGTAATTAGGTTGTGGAGGTCAGGCGGCTATCGCTCTGTAGGTATTAAATACCAAGTTCCATATAGTAAAAAGATAGGTACATTGGCCGTGCTCTCACGTTTGCGTGGTCGTGAGTTTGATTTCCGTGTTAATTTTTGTTTGCTTAACGCCTCTTGTCTATAAATATGGTTGACTGATACTACTACTGTTATGTTTAGTGATAGAAAGGTGTAAAATTCGTAATTTCAGCAGGTCCTATAACAAGTAATATTTGCATCATACTCCCTTAAAACTGGGATCCGAAATAAAAAATTTAGATACCGCATTTGGAAGACCTACCTAGAAGAACCTAACCTACGATGCGCAAAGCTGGTCACTAACCGAACAACAGAAGTCCAAACAAACTCAAGATTTGCCAGAGGGCAATGGAGCGTAGCATAATAGGTGTGAAGCGTACAGATCGCGTCAGGAACACCACTCTGCGTTCCATAACCCAAGTTGCAGATGTCGGAGAAAAAACAGCCAAGTTAAAGTGGGAGTGGGCTGGCCACGTAGCGCGAATGCACCCGGAGAGATGGGCAAAGATCGTCACTCACTGGACGCCTGACGGAGGAAATCGCCGTCGTGGTAGACCGCGGCGAAGGTGGTGTGACGATCTGATCTTGTTTGCCGGGTGATCATGGCCAGATATCGCACAATATAGAGAGGTTTGGAAGGAGAAAGGGGAGGCCTTTGCCCAGCAGTGGGACACAATATGAGAAGGTTACAAAAAAAAAATTGAAATAGCTAATTCATAAAGAACTAGATTGGGCTAAGTATAAAGGCAGGTCCACACCACAAAATGCGTCAAAAGGTGCAATGGCCATACTATATTCCTAAGATGCAAGCACGCACCTAAACATAAACACAAAACTAATAATATTTGCAAACACATTATTTAAGTAAAATGAGGCCTCCGCAAAAGCCATATCATTTTGTTGTAAACTAATTTCGCCGTGTAGCAAACAATTGGATATGATGGGTTATTCTCAACATCGCTTCGAGTTACTTTGCTAATATTATGAAATTCAACAAAATTGTAATACGATACAGCTTTTAATATTGACAGTTAAATAATTTCGAGTACTGTTACTTATAGGTTGGTATTGGAAAAGGAAATCTAATAATTTTCTGACGACGTGCGATAATATAATTGACTGGCGTGGAATAGCTAACTACAGTCCTGTAGCGGCACTGCAAAAGTATCACAGCTATAATAATAATAATAATAATAATAATAATATCTTTATTGAACAAAAGTACCTTACAATTTGCTTAATATCTAGCTCGTGTTACATAATGTGTGAAAGGCGTACAAATTTATTAAACCCTGCCTCCTAAACTAGGATACCCTGTGTCTTAGGAGTCAGTGTTCTACTGTCGCTTGGACTTTATTTGACCCTTATCAAGTAAACAGTGCAAACGCTAAAACAGCAGATTTATACACGGCAAATACAATACAAAATAACATTTAAATGAAAAGAAATAGAGGCGAATAAGTTGAGTAAGGTAAGTAAACAGTGAGTGAGTAAGAGTGCGTGTGTGCGTGTGTGTATGGGTGTGTGTGTTAGTGTGTGTGTATGGGTGTGTGTGTGTTAGTGTGTGTGTGTGTGCGTTACTGTGTGTGCAGTTTTAGAATGTTGTAAATATAATACATGTGGAGCGGGTTAATGCGATTCTTAGGGACCTGTTACTCATTTAATTATGACATGGGCAACAGCAGTTTCTCGGTCTGCTCATAGTCAAGAAGATACAGAAGATTCTGTAATTTATTCTTCGCGTCGTGTTTGTTGAGTCGAGTTATAGATGAGGTTCTATTTATGTTTCTATATATTATTGAGCTCAACACATACAAATGTCTTCTAGCAAAGGCGGTTTTATGCGACACACTCGGGCAATTTACATTGTTTCCCCGTTTATTTGGATCTGGTGGTGGTATTTGCTGATGCTTCCAGAGTGTGGCTCTGAGCACAAAGAGCTGTCTCACCGTTAGAACTCTATGTTCGGCGTATAGCTGATGTGTGGGATACCGGAAAGGTTTATTTAACATTACTTTAAGGACTGCCCTTTGTGCCCGTTCCACCTCTAGGAACTTTGTTTTGGCGGTACCGCCCCATGCCAGAATGCAATAGTTGGCGATGGACTGACAGAGGGCATTATATACCTTTTTAAGGATCTCAGGATCTGCGGAGTGCCTTAGCGATTTGACAACATGAATGGTTTTCCTAATTTTGCAGGCGGTATTTCCTACCTGACTATACCATTTTAGTCCATCATCAACTATCACACCCAGATACTTGACAGATGTAGCTTGGGGCAGTGGTGAACAAGTGCAGGTTGTGGGATCCAGACACGTGTGGGCTATGATAGAATATGTGTTGGGGGGTTTCGTTTTCGTATTTATTGAGAAAGGAATATAGTTTGTCTTTTGGAGGTTTAATGTTAGAAGGTTTCTATTTAACCACTCTTTCACTATTTGTAGGGATATTTCTGCGTTTGTTTTTACTTCGGACCAGTTTTTACCATGTACCACAATGGCGGTGTCATCGGCATATGTAAATATATTAGCAGTTGGTAGGGTTAAAGTGCACAGGTCATTGATATATATTAAAAATAGTGTTGGGCCGAGGACACTACCTTGTGGCACTCCGTAAGTCATTGTCTCCTCAGCGCTAATGTGTGATCCTATTCTGACACATATTTTCCTGTTTATTAGGTAACTCTCGAAGAAGTTATATACAATTCCTCGTATACCGACACTTTCCAGCTTGGAGAGGAGTGTGGGAACAGAGACTGTGTCGAACGCCTTTGTCAGGTCTAGAAAAAGACCTAAGCATTTCTGTTTAGTATCTAACTTCTTTGCTATAAAGTTTGTGAGGTCTAATACGGCGTTATCGGTAGATACACCTTTTTTAAAGCCATATTGGTTATTAGCTAAAATGTTGTTTTTGGTTAGGTAATTTACTAGTTGTTTATTAATGATTTTTTCCAATACCTTAGACATTATCGGAAGAACAGCAATAGGTCTATAGTTGTCTACACAGTCCCTGTTACCACTCTTATGGATAGGATGGACAACGGCTTTTTTGAAAGTGTTCGGGAATATACCTGAGTCAATAGAACAGTTAATAATATGTGTGAGTAGTGGTACAAGGATCTTTTCACATAGTTTTATTACTTTCATGGAGATCCCATCCCAGCCTGCGGCACAGTCTTGTCTAAGGTTTGAGATAGTACAAGCTACCTCCGCAATATCCACGGGTAGAAGGACAAAGGAACTAGGATATGACTTGCCTGTTTGGTTATGTGGCTTGGGGGGCGGTGCCGAAGTCGCTATCGCAGACGCCAACTTTTGACCTATGCTAGCAAAGAAGTTACAGACTTGGTTAGCTGCCGCATCTGGATCAGAAGCTGTTTTTAGCAATTCGAGGGGGGGTGATTTTGTCTTGGTAGTGTATGTAATTTCTTTAATTTTGTTCCACAGTGTTTTTGGGTTACTTTTGGCTTTCCGCAGTTCATTTTGTTCGTGTATCCTTTTAAGTTTTCTTAGTAAACCATTACAGAAGTTCCGATACCGTCTATATGTAGTTTGTATTGTTTGATTGTTAGGCGCTTTCCGGGCTTTTTTGTGGAGTTTATCACGGTGACGTATGCACCGTAATAAACCAGGGGTTATCCAGGGACGAATATTCCTTGCTTTTTTAGGGACCATTACTAACTTAGTGTGCCTCACTGTAGCGTTATGTAATATTTCAGTTAGTTTGTCCGATGCTAAGTTAGGATTATTTGTATTTAATACTTCAGAGAAATCTTGTGCTTCAATATCTATTTTGAGACTTGCGTAATCAGTTTTAGGTATTTTATAGGCAGGTATCATAGGCGGACGTGTGTTACTGATAGATAGTAGGATTGGGAGGTGATCGGTGATGTGCGTCTGAATTACGAGTAAGGTGGCCGTTCTGTCTGTTTTCAGTAATGCATGGTCTATACAATTATCAATTCTGGTGGGTAACCGATGTGCTGGAAGTAAACCGTGTGTGGCGTTTAGTGTTAGATAGTCACTAGCACGTGCTTGTATACCTAATGGTTTAATATCTATATTGGTGTCCCCGATTAGAGTTATATTTTTGTAGTTTTTGAAGGACGTGAGGACATTATCTAGGCTGTTTAAGAAGTTATCATAGTCAACTTTAGTATTATAAGACGGCGAACGATATACCGATACAATTGAAATAGAAGGTACCAAAAAGTACCACAGCGCAATCTATGACACGAATCAACAACTAACATTAAAATCCTAAAACTGGCCGTTAAAGTTATTTATTTATTTGGATCTCCAACAAAGAAACACATATACAATGTAGGTCACAATCATGCAAGCGGTTCTTTTACGTGTGTTCCTTCAATTACAGGAGACCACAGCATGCACATAATATATCTAGGTGTTTACAGAGATTAGAAAGAAATAAAAATATTTAACATAAAGACAAAAGAAAAACAAAACGAAATAAAAAAAAATGAATAAAAAAGGAGCATTTGATGACAAGAAATCACAAAAAAAAAACACAAAAAAAAAAGAAAAACACAAATATTGAAATAGTTTCACATAAAAATTATCATTAAGTATCATTATTATTTAACATTTACCATTTACATTTATTGCATTATCGATGGCTTATGAGTAATATGTATCGAAAAATCGGGCAGTTGTCCACCAGACACAACGGACACACGTCTGGTCGGAGGATCCTCCCTTTTCTATGGGGGATAAAGAACTATACAACCTGTTCTTCATACCCCTGTTCTTTCACCGCTATTTTTCTGCCACCAGTAGTCCACGTTCAACCTTGTTGTAGTGAGAATAAAGCTTACAATGATTTTGACAGACGTGTCTGTGGAAACAACCTGACAGCAATCTCAGAGGGGTAATATCAAAAATAATTGTACATTCCGACATGCTGAAATGTCCATGGTAGGTCCTATCGAAATAATGCGTATATTTTATAAAACCAGTTATGATACGTAGACATTCAGAATTAGAGATGAATAATATGAATATCAGAGCATAATAAAGCATATAGTTTTTAAAATACACATTATTGTTTGGGGGTATATCACATTTCTCCCATGTAAATAATGATGTCCTCGAAGACTTGCGCGTTACAAAAATGCCTCTAGTTTTTTTGCGTGCTAGAATCTCATTAATTCAAGCTAAAAATGAACTTCAGTATTATAAAGGCTATCTAGATCCTGCTTTATTTTTTAAAAATTATAAAGAAATAGATAATTACCTTAAATCAAATCCGCGTCCACGATTTTTGTCATTTTTGTTATTCTATTTTGTAACACCAATATTTGGTTGTTTTTAAAAAGTGGAATCGGCAACACGATGTTTTTTGTTAGCAGCCAATCACGTAGCACTAACTAGTGACAGTCGGCCATTTTGCAACGTGCGTTTTTCTGAGTGCAGTGTGCCTAAGTCAGTGGTGAATTTTTTCAACAATAATACTTTCCTTTTGTGTGCTGGTCTGTTCAGCACCTGGTAAGTTATTTATTTACTTTTAGACCATTTAAATATTGTATTACTCTCGTCTAAATCAAAAATAAACAACAATTTTATCTAAGCAGTTTTATTGATTTTTAATTCGTTCGAGATTATATTCAACACGTGTTTTATATTCCTTTTTGTTACAATTTGTTACAAAGATTTGTTGCGTAACAAAAATGAGTTAACAAAAAGGAAGTAAGGATGATTTTATACTGCTGAAAAATACGTCACATGTGTAGTTTATAACCAAAAAAAAAATCTAGCAATGCTTTCACCTTACCTACTAGGAATAGTAGGAATAGTAAATGAAAGGAAAGTATCAATTTACTAATGTTATTTTTATAGTTTTACTCATGTTTACCCAACTTGTTTCAACCGGCCGTGCCATCACCGCTGTGTTTTGAGTTCATGACTAAGATCTGATCGAAATTGAAACTAATACTTATGGCAAATAATTAATGAATATGTTAGTAAAATGTCTAATCCTACCTGACATCAAATTAATCATGTCTCACGAAATGTTCTTAATACGAAAATATGTGAAAATATTGCTATGTTTTTTCTAAAGTTCGCTTTTAATCCCAGATAGTAATCTAAGATTTGTTCTAGAAAAAATGCCCATGACACCTGCAGAACGACAACGCAATTACTGAGAACGACTGAAACAAAACGATCCCGAAAAATATGAAGAAATTCGTAAAAGAAACTTGGAAAGAATGTGTGTTTGTGATTTAAAAGTTTTTATCAAAAGCTGTTTTTTTATTATTATTATGTTCAGATGAACCTATCCAAGTTGTATCTAACTAGTTGAGTTATTATGTGATTGATCATAAAAAATAAAAAAAACGGAAACCTATTTTGTTTTGATCATAGTGTGAAATTGCCCGATTAGTTCCTTTTTGTTTCCTTTTTGTAACACTTTTCATTTTTGTAACGAAATTCATTTTTGTTTCTTTTTGGTGACTGTACAATTTATTTTGATATTACCCAGAGATCAAATAACTGCGGAAGTAATGTTACCCCTGCATAATAAAAATATTTTGTTGTCAGGCATCAAGTCGGTCATTAAAAGTTTTCAAAAATTTCGAAAATTTTGTTTCGTTTTATTCAATAAGTCGGACATGACATGTCTGAACACATCTGAACTGCAGTTATTTTATTTATTCAAAATACATTATATGATCAGGTTAAAAAAAATGGTAATGGAAAAAGCTAAAAATAATGGTAGGTACCTACCTATTCAAATTAAAATGTCAAACTATGTTATAACCTCTGCGAATACTATATCAATTATCTTGGAGCCAATGCAAAGGAAGCAGTGGGCGTTTCAGATGCCATTCCATTCCTATCAAGTTGCTTACTAAGTAATATTTGATACTGGTTAATTACTCACCTTAATTGAATATCTAGCAGTGGGTGGAATCCGATACATCGCATACAGTTATGTATTATTAATAGGCTTTGGAATCTGACACTAATGTTTCATGTCGTGATTTCACATTACCTATTTGGCTAATTTCTGTCGAACTATTTTACGACACTACATTGAAAACTTCTTTAGCCGCGTTGAGCAATTTTTAGTAGAGGAAAAATCTTTGGGTTCGCGTCACCGATGACCGCCACATGCTCGTGACGTATTGTGCCAAACTAGCGACGCGTAGTATAGCGGCTTGATATTTTGTATTGAGCTTGTGCAGACAATCTTAAGTTTGATTAAATAATAAACTGTATAAAAATTATATAATTAATGTTAATAATTTCAATTTACAAATTATTAAATTTTTATAATTACTTAAAAATTCTAACAGAAGTTATTTGATTTAAAAAATCAAAAAAGAATATAGTCATTCCATTGTTTTGAGTTTTCACTGCCGGCAATGCTTGCCTGTGTTTTTTTTCTTTGAGTGACAAACTATAAATAGGTAATAATATTGAATGCCGCAACAAAATCGGTTAGTGTAGTTTTGAAAAACTAAACGGTCCCACAGACGCAATATACGAGTTTGTTTTATAAGTGTTTATAATTTTCTGCCATACCAATATTGTCAAAACACAATAAAATTCACATAAGAAAAAATACTTGAAACTGACAAAACTCGCGAATGGACCCGATTATGGGTTAATTTCCATTTGGTACTCGTAACTACGAAAAACTGATAAAGATTTAGATCGTTGGTTATGTATAGAATAAATAAAATTCACTCTTCATTAAATTAACCCTTCCGTTAACCGCGATTTTTTTCGTTAATTTTAAAATTCAACAACTTCGAGGCATTTCAACACCGGATGTTTTAAAACAACAATCGTAAGTTTACTATTTAGTAACTTAATACGCATCGGAATCTGAACCATACAAATGCAAAACTTCGGATATCCGTTTCCCAACAGCACCGATTCCCTTGAAAACTTCTTCACACGGTTATTCAGGTCTTAAAAACAATTTGAAATTTAAATTACCGTGAATTCCTCGTCGACGTCCATCTCTGGCAATCTATTTTGCTTCCAAACATTATAAAATCGTAATCAACACCACAGACAAAAAAAATATAACTGTCACAATCACATCTCCCGCCAAAACGTAACAAGTTTTTGAATAACCCAGACAGTGGCAACGGAACGGCCGCGTTCAGTCAGCGACACGCGTTGCAATGCAATCAAATTACAAATGGCGGCATCCCTCCCGGTAAGGGTTACTGTCGCTCAAGGTTAATCCAATTACTTCTCCCACTAATAATAACGAGTCTCCGCGAGCTCGTGTAAATGTGGCGAACGCAAAAAGAGGTTTATCGATGGCTTTAGAAACTAGAGAGCAGCTTAGGCTCTGAGAATATTTATCGACTAGAGGTGGCATAAGACTTGCCTCTAATGCCTCTTGAACACAATGGTGGCAGTTAATACGGTGCTTTTACGGCCACCATTACCTTTGTGACGTATGAACTTGATGGAAAAGGCGAAGATGGTGATGAAATCAGATAAGATGGTGACTCAGGGTTGACTTGAATGAATGTTTCCGTTGGTCAATCAATAAAATAGCCACACATCACGATTTCCTGGTCAATGGCCATCCATTATTAACACTAAGATTTGAAGGGACCCACTATCACGTGTTTGGCAAAACAAAGCTATTGCCATTAGAAATGTACGGACACCAATAGTGCTTGGCTGGAAGACATCCAATCACAGATGATAATAGGCTGATTATAACGAAAGCATCGCTCTGTATTCCCCGAAGTACTAGGTTAGCAAAGGTCAGGAGGAACAGCTCTTACCAGACTTAAACATAAAGGGCCTATTGCAGGTAAAAAGACAGTAGGCTCAATCCGATCTTGTTCCGAAACAAAACCATAAATTAGACTATTGATTTTTTTACGCAAATGAATAATGTCAACATAAGCAGTACCTTTGTACTCAAATGTTTTACATTTTTTCCTGTGTTCTCTACTGTGTGTACATAAATAGTAAAATAAATAAATGAATAACGGCTTGCCCGTGAATTACGCGCACAACTGATAGGCGCCTTGCAACACATAAAACAAACAAAAAATGCTTAGAGAACGCCAGAAGCAAAGACATTCAAATATTTACAATAGACGGGACAAGACCAAAAAAATCATAATTCGATACTAGTTACTACTTATTAAGTCTAGTGTCATGTACGCCTGCTGGTCAGGCCGTAGCATCATGATCAAAATCAAGAATGTTCGGGATCAAATTTTTTGTATAAAATATTCCCAATATCCGCTCTCTTTCAGCCAGTCTTTTCATCAAGACTAAAGCTATCGCTTAAAGTATAATTAATTTTTACTTGACCATTACTGATATTATACTCAAGTAACAGCTAAGCTAAAAGAGTTGCCACAACGCAAACGTCGTAATTACCACACAATATCGTAAGGAGTTTTTTTTTACACATGACAACATCGCAATATCACTGTCAAGTAGTGCCAAAAGTCAAATGTCAGTTTAAAAATGAACGTTAACGAAATTGAATTATCCTTTATTTATTTCTTCATAAATTGATTACATTTTTTAACATTCCTTACAAAAATAAATAAAAAAACATATAATATATAAAATTCTCGTGTCGCGGTGTTTGTTACCAAACTTCTCCGAAACGGCTGAACCGATTTGTATGAAATTTTGTGTGCATATCGGGTAGGTCTGAGAATCGGCCAACATCAATTTTTCATAAAACCCAACGAAAGGTCATTGGGCGTTTTGTTCGGACGTTTGACCCACGGCGTACACAGATAAAATAGGTCAGACTGTGCAGGTATCTATCTCTGAAACACAATGGTAAAGGTCGCATTCTAGTAGACACCGGGAGAGTCTCAGAAAAAAAAGTAAGAAAAAAAAACGCGCGCACGTGAACTAAGTCGCGGGCAGCAGCTAGTCGAAGGAACCTCATAACAAGACGAGCCGTGGACAAGAATACCGTTTTCTGAATTTCTTTCTTTCTCAATCATTCAATTTGGACTATTGTTATAACTATTGTTGTCGGCGACGGAATCCCAATTACATCTGCGGCGTAAGCAGAAAACTTTAAAATATTTTTTTGTCTACGCAAGACTCCTATCAACATGTAACTGTCGCCTTAACGCGTCTATGGCTTTTATTAGCTCTATTATAAGCTAGAGCAGACGAAATAGCTCGTAAAAGTTATGAGAAGGCGAGGCGATGTTTACGACTCGATAGCAATTGACGCGAGGCACAATGCTTATCGATTTACATAACTGTTTATTGTGAACGAGATGATAAGTTTGAGATAGAGAGGCATATTATTTTTGTGAAAGTAATCACAATCTTATAGACCTAATTTTAAGTACCAAGAACCACCGGCATATTTAAAAACAGCAAACATGATCCTGTCATTTTCAGGTGAAAATCGTTTTGTGCATTCCGAGCTAATTGAGCTACATAGTAAAGATTGTCATCAACTGCATAGCTGTATCTCACAAGTCACATGGAGTAACTGCCTACTTTACCTCCCCAACCAGATTACTGGGTAACAAGATACCCCTAGGAGATAATAGTTGCCAGACTTTCGGGGCTTCAGACTACCTGTATGACTGTCAAAGATCGGATATTACCTATGTGCTTTCTAGAGAAGACACAGAGGAGTTTCGGTAAGAATGTCAAATACCATAACAGCAAATGGAAAATGCAGCAATAACGGTAAGCGCACAGAATACTTGATTATTCAGTCGCTTGTACTCAAGCCGGTAGGGGCAGTAAATTCAGACTTGAATAAGTAATACCCCAGAGTACCCGTGAGTTGCATGCTGATCCGAGCTCTCCTATGTATACTCGAATTAACCGATTCAAAGATTTCCATGCAAGGGCGATGGAGATGTAAACCATGAAGTAACTACAATATATGTAGCATCTGGTCACCCTTTCCCCTTTCTGGGCCCCACATTTATAAATCGTCTAGATCATACTGATCTTTTACTATTTAACATAACATCACCCCTGTAATGTGAGAAGGATTAGACAGAGGTGCATGTGGAGCCGCAACCTCAAGTAAAAAGGGGGCGATCCTGTTGCCATCAATCGCACACAAATCCTGACCAAGCTAACACTAAGAAATACTTGATGGAAAAACCCAAAAGCATTGCCCAAAAACACCAAAAGTTAGAGAACTGAGATATGCAAAATCCTTATTTCCAATTTACCACAAGAGAACGGATTTGTCTGAAATTAATAATGAAGACAAAAATAAAAGATAAGAGAAGAAAACTGTGACCTAATTCCGGAACGCTGACAGAATAAAAAGAAATCAGTCCAGCAGCAAATTGAAATGCGCAACAAAATGGAGGACTATGTAGGTACTTCACAAAAAATCCATATCCTAATAAATACGAAAAGCTGTCTGTAACCGCTAACGGCCCGTTCACGCCCTGTGGTGATGCGACTTTGCTACGCGACTTGTTTCCTTCGCTATCGTGTCGTAGCGTCGCGATAGTTCGTAGCAAGCTCTAAGAAATATTATTTTCTTTGGAGTCACTGTCGAACACATTTGTCTAATGAGTGAAGCTTCTAACCAAGCGGCAGTGGCTGAATATATTTCAATGATATTTGGCATACGGGTAGACTAAACCAGGGTAAGGACAGAGAATACTTTTCTACCCTATAATTTCCGAACTCCACGCAGGCGGAAACGCGATCAATAACTAGTTTTATATAAATACAATATTACGTCTACGGCAACCAAACAAAAAAAACTGTTTCTGAATTCTAAAGTGAAGCCGGCACGTGTCGCGGCTGACCCTGGCTCCATACAAGGTCACGCAAATTGAATTACACAAATACACACGCCAGTCGATATGTAACTGGATTTCTAAAATACCATGTGTTTGGAAGTCAAGAACGACAGACGGAGGGTGGCTTTTGTCTGGAGACGTCTGTGACTAGGGAGATAGACACGGTGAAGTGTACTTTAGAATATTTGCTACGCAATGAGCGAAATGTCTTAATAATGGTAAGTAAGATAAGAGTATAGGAAATCCATGCAAACAATGGAGGGACTGTGCGACGGATCATGTGGTTAGAAGGGAGGTAACAGCTGAGATGAAGAGCTAAAGAAGTATGGAAGAAGAAGACATGCTGTGTAAGGGGGGGGGACAATGATGTTGGGACTTTAGAATGTTTGGCCAGGTGGCCAGTGTCCACACTGCAACATCAGTGGCGTTTAGAACTAGTAAGGTTAAAACTAAGTACAGGTTAAAAGGGATGAAATCTTTGAATGATTATTAGGTAATTCAGTAAGTTTTTAATCGTACTCGTAGTTAATCGGACTAACTAAATTGTTTGGGTTTCGGTAGAAAAAAAAAGTGTAGAGTTTAGGTGATTAGTACACTGAAAATAGATAATTTTTAAAGGTCAATGGCAGGTTAGTGAACTGGGGTATAGGCACAACGTAAAAGTCAGAAATAAGTATTCCGTAAATTATCAGGAACAGTCATGTGACATTCAATTAAATGAAGCCTTAAGTCCACCATCCATACAAAACGTATAGTGGAAAATTACAAAGCACACACACAATAACACAGAATAAAAACTATTTAGTATTTGGTGGAAAAGTGGTCATTGAACCTCGGACAATTCAGCAGTCCAACTGTACTGTGTACCTACTAGCTAAGTATAAGAACATGTTTTTGTTTGAGTCCAGATTTAGACACTTCAACAGAATATTTTCAGTGTTATTATCCATAACGCTAGAAACGGGATATTTACCATAATCACTATTTCTTTTGAGTACCTCATTATTTGTATTGAGTTCCTGATATTTCGGCGCAGTTGCAAACGCCATGATCGATCCCGTTTTTTGTGTTATTGATAGTGTTCGTGAATGGTCACAAACACTATCAGTCCGTAAACTTATATTTTCAATGTTATCGAAACACAACTTTCGAAAATCATACAATAATTTTAATCTAACAATAAAGGTATCGTACGACTTTCAATATGGCATCCAATCATTGAAGTATATTATGATTTTATTATATTGCTCAGTGCGTTACATTACTTTCTTTTATTCTACTGTTTCAAAATAAAAACGTGCTATATTATGTACCTAAGTATTTAGTTTGACATGTTGTTCCAGCGTTGAAATAGGTATTATTTCTATATGTATGAGAAAGACGAGAGCCGATTCGAATACATACCATATTATTATGAGTCCTTTATTCTCAATTTAATTTATTTCAACTTATATATATACTTATTATTGGAGATGAATTGTTTGTACTGTTATTTCGTTTTTTCATAATTTTACTTCTTACCTATGATACTTAATAAGGAAAAATCCCATAATTTATTTTTATTTAACTATCTGAAATTATTTTTTTAAATAATTAATTAATCGTATTGTATTTTATTAGCCATTTTTTTTAATGCATATCTCATTAATGCCAATCTAGTGGCACCTTTTTTACCTAAACTTAAATTTGTTAACATGAGGATAATGTAGTTGTCTGCAATATTGTTATTACCCAACCTATTTATTATTTGTAAAATTTATATTGTAGCTGTTTATTGTCCCTTATTAAATAAAATAAAATAACCTCCTCGTTTTTTAGAAGTCGATTAAAATGCATAGAAGATTTGAATTGACTGGTAGAATCACCCTGTACGGATGCTGATGACTAAATCGCCTATTCTTTATGCTTCTAAAAAAGTATTTCATATTTAACCTCTACATGGCATTATTTATCTTAGTCTATTATCGACACTTTCTATTTTTTATATACAACATACTCTCGATGCAACAGTGCTGCCCTCTAGAGCTGACGTAAACAGTTACTTGATACTTAGCTGTCTCGGTGTGAACACCTGTATTTACGCCGAGCCGGTAGTTTTACATTCAGTATTGTTGATACCTACTACCGAACTAAGTTTATCATTTATTTTGTCAATAACTTAATCATTAACCACCCTACATTATCGTCGATTTTCTCTTTAGGATACAGTATACCCGCATTAGGCCCGCGAGTCATTCCCTCTTCAGAGGCAGAACGGTTTCTCAGAAGTTATAGGCTGATTCTATGCTTTTATTTCAAAATGTTCAATTTTGTCCACCTTAATTTAAACTTCATCGTCTACCACACTCTCTCCTGAATAATTTGTGTCCATTTCTTGTCTAAAACTTTTATTATTATATCGCTCTTTGCTACAAGCTACCACTCAACGATTCGGGAGCAAAAGTGCTGCCCCCTAAAGCTAAAGTAAACAGTTACTCGACACTAAGCTGTTCCACTGTGAACACCTCTATTTACTCTGTCTGAGACTGTACTACTCTTTGCTGAGAGGTACCTACGGGCTGATAATGGAATGTAAATACGTTTGTGTGTTGCGGTCTTGAAATAAAGCTGGTATTGAGTTGGTAAGGATTTTAGAGTGCATTGGTTTTGTTTTGAACGAAGAACAGATTTCAACATGGATGGTTACCGGGGCAAAAATGCTGTCGGACACCTAGTATCTTGCCGGTGTGCAAATTACAAGACAATCAAAGCTATGGTGACAGTTTGTTACCTACTCCTTTTATATTTTCACATGATCTATGTGATGGCTTTACAAATAACTGTTTTAATTCAACGTTTTACCCTAGCTAGAGCCATTCACCCCACTCCCGACCTCGGAAGATACGACTCGCTTGCGACACTAGTTCCTATAGCGTCGGAAGTCGCGTGGCATATGCTCTTCGCTTTTCTTATCCCGCAGTTACTATTGCAACAGGCTTGCCGCTGGAGATATCTTGCCAAGCCGTAACTTGTCTGTCTAAGCTGAAATCTACATGATCTTAGACTCACTTGACATTAAGCTGCCTCTGTATGAGCAGCTTCTTCTCGATCTGTTCTATAGGGAACTGTGGGACCTCATAGGGGGCTGACAGCTCGTTGGGCAGCTCCCGAGGCGCTTCAGCACCCACAGCACTGGTGGGGCTTTCACTACCTGTGGACAAGAAGAAGGGGTTAAAACAAACTGCTTCTGGTTTTTGAAGTGTCTTTAGCCGCGTTGAGCGATTTTTGGTATAGGAAAAAACTTTGGTTCCGCGTAACCGATGTCCTTGACATACTCGTGACGTGCTAAACTAGTGACGCCTAGTACAGCGGCTATAATTGATTCATAAAAAGAACACAGTAATTCCATTGTTTTGAGTTTTCACTTCTGTCGGCAGTCCTTTAGCCTGCCTCTGTTTTTTTTTTATTGTTAATATAACATCGCGTCTGGAATCCCCGTAGAGTTAACAGAGGTCTACCCGTAAGGCACCCACATTTGTGAGTTATGTTTAAGCCTATTACCATCAACTCGCTACTGAGAAAGTCCTAATGAAAAACCCAATAACACTTTGCTCGACCGGGGCAATCAAACACAGGACCCTCAGCAGCAGCGCAACGAGTAGACGAACGAGTCAGTGGTAATGGAGATACTGGTGTTTTTAATACTAAAGAATTATTTAAGAAGTGATTTCGTAAAAATATATCATCAACTTTTTGTTTACAGGATTGTTGTGGGCAGGATCGGTCGTTGTTTGTGGCGATGTACTGGCGTGACAATATTTAACTTGAGACCTGACGATGTAAAATGAATAGTGCTGTCCGGAACATAACGTGCGAAACGTGCATCGATACTATGTATTGTATGTATTGATTGCTGTAAGAGTGTTTTCATCTCTACAATCTATAAAGAAGTGTTAAAATAAAATATTTAATCCCAATGAAGTCACGGTTAAAAGTTATGAAGATACGGTACTCAATAAACTAGTCTATAAAAATAAAGCATCCTCCATCAATATAGATTTTAATCGATGTGGTCTGGATCTGGAAGTTGTAAAAACCCCATAGAGGCGATACCTAACTCAATTTAACAGCACTTCAGTAACAACGGGATTACTCAAAGATGCAAAAATAATACAAAACCACAAGAAAATAGCGCTCAATACAAAGTTATAGATGGGAATATAATTATCTAAGAGAATATATAAAACGAGCGACAGTGCCAAAATCGGCATAGCAACGAAAGAATTGTATTCAGTCGGTAAACAAGTATATTATTTATACAGTTACTTATCTTAACATACTAGGAGTAGGCGTACATTCTGACGTAATTACTTATATAATTCTTATCTGGTGTTTTTAGGCAGTTTCATCATTCATTTTAAATAAAAAATTATACGAATAAAGTGTTCTTCTCGAATTATTTTTTTTTTTCTAATTCTGTGTTCATAATGCATGCTTTTTTTAAGGGGAACCTACTTATGTTTGTAACTGGGTAAATACTGTAAATGTAAATCATCGGTGAGTGACTAGGGGTAAAAATGTGTGCGACGTGACTATCTCTTTAATTCTATTCATAGTTACAGTTGGAAAGAGCGCATTTCACTAGATAACCCAGATCTATTAGCCTGATAAAAAAATCATCATCTGCCTAGCCTTTTCCCAAAAAATGGTCTTGAAAAATAGCCGAAGGCTTCCATTGGATGGAGTATGACCAAGAATTCAATAGAATATTCTTTATTATGTAAAACATACAAGTAAGATTCATAAAAGAAAACATTTCACATAGGGCGACACAATGGGCGGTTATCTTTTCAAGACAACCTTTGGATGGTTTACAGAAAGAGAAAGAGGGAGAGACCACCAAACCAGATGCATGAACATGGAGAAGGCGAAAACTACAGAACTACCACCACAAATTCATAGCAAGCAGCTTTTGTAGCTTCCGCCTACCCTATGGCAAAAAGCCGTGAGATTAAGTATGTAGTTGTGTACCTTATTCATCAAATCAATGTCATTACGAATTAATCCGTTATATTACACGTGTCGACAGCAAGCAGCTTCCAAATGGAAGTAATCTCGATAAAGCTGGTGTCAATCAGGAGTAATCTGCTGGAACTAATGGATCAGGATGTCAGATAGATAAGATCATTATAATTCTGACATTTCCTGAAGACAACATAGATAGGTGCGCTGTTTACTTCATCGTGTGGTCAGTATCTAACTCGGTATCAGAGTTTTTATACTAGAACTTATAAGGAGCTAACCTATCCGTGTCGGGGTGCCCTAGGCTCCTTGTGCCCATAATAATACATATTATTATGCTACTAAAAGTTATGCGAAAACGTTATGCCAAACCATATTATGCTATCAAGAGGGGGATTACTACTATATAAATATCGATATTTAGGACTTTCGGTACTTAGTACTTCGATATTTAGGTCTTTTGTTGTCACTTTTGTAGATAATTACATTAATAGATATATTGGACGTAGGTTATCTAACCATTCGACAGTATAAGCTTTCGCCATTTTCATTTTCGGTTTTATGGTCGACCGATATTCTATTTTCGATGTTTTGAACATTGATATTTTAACTGTAGGTGTTTTAATTTACGAAATTCAAATATGTACCACGCAAGGAGCTTAAAAGTAATTACTTTATCAAAGTCAAAGCGATAATATTAGTAGCGGAGGGTAACGGTGCATATGGGGAGCTTTGCTGTGCACCTATGTATTCGTAGGTAGGTAAATAAAGGTAGATATTATAGGTATGCTTAGATGATACCTTGTTTACTGAAGCGCGCGGGCTGCTAAGGTATATGGTCCAGCCCCCCTAGCATGACCGTTCTATCTCTATTCTACCAAGAAACGACAAGAAATCTTTTCTTTACAACTTGTCATTTCTTCTGCCCGAGCATGGCGCGCACCGTCGACTCGCGTTTCTACGAAGACATAGACAGAAATTCTTTCCATAGCAACGGGGACGTTGCTATGGAAAGTTAAAAGGTTACGTTTAGTTAACAAAAAAAAGTTGCCAATTGCACGAGTTTTTCATTTTTCGTGGGCGGGATGGTGTTGCTGCATCCTGGATCCAGGCCTGGATCTTTTTCGCGAAATTAAACCTAAATATTTTACATAACATTTCAACCTTTTGAACGTAACTCAACGCAACCACGAAACGTATTTCTCGTATTTAGTTTTTATTAAGACTAGTTTGACATTTGTCAGAAGTTATGTTTCTACCCCCAAATGTCAAAAGAAGACAAAATATGGTCGTCATGCTCGACGTTGTAGACTTGTGTCGACTGAAGAAAAGAAACATTTCTTTTCTACATTCTTAATATCGCCATGCTCGGGACGATAGAAATATCTGTCAAATTGTCGATTCTTCCGTAGACATAGCTCGTTTCTACGGCGGTCATGCTAGGCCGGCAGGTCATGGTGTTTTCTTACAATTTTACAAATAACTTTAAGAAATGAACTGTGAATTATGCACCTCTTGGCTCAGTTATCTCTAGTAAGAACTGATGGACTGCTGACAAGGAGGTTCTTCCTAGGTTTGATTCCCAGCAAATTGTATGGAGTTTCTGATCACCAGATATCGGAATAGTTACAGTTTATTTGCCTAAACTTCAAGGAAGTAAGTTACAAGTGTATAATGCTTCCCTATAAAAACCAGGAATGGATTTTAAGTACATTAAATAAGAGGGAGTTAGCAGCAGCTCTTCAATATATATCTCCATAGACCTTCTAGCTACACGGCATTTGAAATCTCGTTTTACTAAGTATTCTTAAATTCTGAAATCTGCAAGGTAAGTTATACACCGTGTAAATCACCTCATCACGAAGCCGTCAACCATGCATTCTGTACATGAAACTAAGTAACTTTTTTTAAAATTATTGCTGGGAAACGACTTTTTTTTTGGAGAGTGAAAAAAAAAAAAAGTTTTATTTTTTGTGGTAGAACTCTATGTAACGCACTCAAAACATTGTGCTGATGGACGGATTGAATAGTACGGGGGTCGTGGAGGTGTTTAAAGTAAAAATCTTACATTAAAAACTTGTATTTAAAAAAAATTGACCCCTAATATCTCCGTAACTAGAAGGTATGGTGTAGAACAAAAAAATGATCGCAATAACAGGGAGAACCAGTGCCTTTCGGCTTCGTTAAGAGGTGTTTTACACCCTTTAATAGTGTAGTATTAAGATACTACACTAATTTATACAACATCGCTAAAGCTTTCAAATAATCGATTCTTTTCAATACTAACCCAGAAACAGGGAACATTGAATAATTCCTTTCCCGAATAGCAAGCTGGGGAATGGTTGCCAAGTTCCCAGCATTGAAAGGAATATAGCTCAGTGAGTTTACCGATATTGCTTCTCACTCCATGACACGGTTTACACAAAATTGCTCACTCGCTAGGAAACAGACGCACAAGGTAATCGTTCGGTATGTAAACATTTTGTTTTACATATTGATAAGGTGTGTTTAATAGAGCGTGAAAATAGTTCCGTTTATCATGCAGGGCATTTTCACATTATCATGTCGTGAACAGTCAGAACACATTGTAGGCTTTATTTAAAAAAAGCTTCAAGCTCCGCTCCAAGGCGTAAACCTTAACTAGTGTATCTAGTGAACACCACATTGTAATTTGTCAGCCAATCTTAGTGGACCAGCACGCGTAGCATGACCGCCGTAGAAACGGGCTATGTCGACGGAAGAATCGACAAACTGACACTTTGTCATTGTCTATCCTGTCATTATGTCGATTCTTCGGTAGACGAAACTCGTTTCTACAGTGGTCATGCCAGTCGTGCTACAAGAAATATTTTAGTGCCTAAGTTAAAATGTCTATTAATTAATCTAATGTTATGTAGAATAAGAGTCTAAAATCAAAATAACATAAGTAAATCTTGAAGCATATTGTAAATGTTACAAAGCGCTTCTAATTTTGTTATTCAGTTATTCACTACCCCGTCTACCCCCCCATGGGCCTAGTAAGACAAGATTATTGTGCGGACGGGCAGGAGCGGCCCAGGTGATAAGTTACGTTGTTATACAAACCATGCTATCCCCTAGAGCTGGCCAACGTTATATTACTCGCTTATAGTTATAACAGAACATAAATATTAAAATAACATTAATTATTGTTTGTTTGTATTTCATGCGCTGCCATACCATTCATCCGAAAACTTTCTTAACTTATTGCTTGCACTTGCACGAAGGTGATAGGCCTAATAAAACAAATATCTTTTAAAAAAAAATTTGCTGTCTACTTATAGGGCGACTGGCCGACTCACCGACTGGTAATTAGTGACACGTGATTGTACTCATGATAACAAACAACTATCACAAAGTATTTTTTTATACTCTTTCGCTTTTATCACAACAACAAACAGCCGTATGAAATCCGCGCGCGTGCGTGCGCCTGTGATCTATCAGCTGTTGGCCGCGTGAAGCCGTTCTGCCATGTCTCATTACTATCGTACCGTGCCACAGTGGGTAGGGAGAGCACGGGCAGCCATATGAAATTCGGGGTTCGCAACCCCGAATTTCATATGGCTGTTTTGTTATTGTGATAAAAGTGAATGAGTATAAAAAAATTGTATCTTTGGGAAAGTTATTTTTTATCATGAGTAGAAACACGTACCTATTTAAGTATCGGTCACTAATTACCACTCACCCTATATGGGTAATATAATAAATTAGAATAAAGAAACTCGCCCACATACAATAATCCTGAAAAGATAACATTTCTTTTTTGGGTAGCCGTGTAAACATAATTGAATACTAAAGAATAATGAGAAGCCGTGAGATGGAGAACGCAACGAGAAAAAAAGTTAGCTAGGGTGACCATGCGTCTCGCTTCTGTAGCATTCCCAAATAAATGTTGATGTATAATGCGAGAGCACGCTTGAAAATAGAATGGTAATAGCGAGTATATTGTTATAAATATTTCAATTTCTTCACCAATAATAACTAATATTCTTAGCAGGTAACAAAAATTCCAAACTTTCGTCTTAGTTTGTAAGTTAATGATTTTTTATATTTTTTAATGTAGTTTATACCTGTTTTTTATGTGTGTTTTAAAATGGATACCCTAGAAGTTCATGAAGTTTCGCTAACTTATTTATAGTAACGATGTAACATACAGAAATATGAAACTACTATCAAACCAGTAATAATAACATATGGGCTAGGGTAGAAATCTGCAGTGAGTAGTTTTAGTGCTTGCCGTTAAAGTCCGGCCTGCCAGCACGCGACTAAGCTTGTACCGTTGTGCGCAATGCGTAAGACCATATATTTTATTTTTTATTCGGTGAGGATGCGAGGGAAGCAAATTTTATGATCCAGACGTGGTATTTACGTGATTTGTGGAGTATTTCTTTAATATAATGCTGTTTTGTGGGTTGTTGAATACTTATCTTGTTAATATTAATGGCATCGTGTCAAGATGTTTATGATTAGTGTCTTTTTTTATTTACAGCTTACATGAGATTTGTCTTAAGATTTACTATTCAGAGACCAGCAACTTGACCAAGCTTAATCTTAGTATTTCGTAGCTGCTGTTTTTATTCCAGGCAAAGATTAAAATGATCTAATCTTTATGAAGTCTCATACACTCTCATGAGTATGAGTCACCCACCATTTAATTACTTTTTCTATTGGTGTGCTATTTGTCTGTTCGCAAGTAGGTAAATCTTTCAAAATAAAAGCATAAATAGATTTGTTTATTGACTTACCAATAGACACGCTTGATCTATATTTACCGGTGGATATGTTGGTTATATTCACAAAGACTAAGCATTTATTATGTTACAGTTTAAAATAAATCTGAACTTCTCGGATATTTTTCATAAAACTCAGTACGGACTACGACAATAAATAAAATTCCCGGTATATTGGCTTTGAGCGAAACACGTAAATATCCAACTTCCCTATTCCTAGAAAACCAATCATGAACCGAACCAATGTTGGCTTCCCTGGAAAAATAACGAACTAGTGTTCCATTTACAAAATAGGAACTTTTATTTTGTATCGATACCTAGAGTTTGCTTCTTTCTTTATTAAGGCAGAGGTTTAATTGTAATGTTGGCCTCATATCTTGTGCTCCAAGTTTCCTTAAAATAGCACAACTTTACACCATGCTTGCATTCCTTCCATGAGAGGTCAGGCAAAGGTGGTATTATATACCCCCATGTTCTGTCTCATGTGCAAGCTGAAGAGCCTTTTGCCTCCATACAATTTTGTCTGACTCACGATTTGACAATAAACAGTAGACCTCCACCAACGAGGCAGTATCTTAAATTAGAAAATAAAGTTAAAAATATTTACGCTGTCTCTCCGTAGCTTTACTATTCGCAGTCTCCTGCGACTCCTGTGATTCCGAAGGTCTCCTCACATGCCACAAATCCTTATCGAAGCTATACATCTTCACAAGAAGGCACTTGTAATACTTTCTTCTCAATATTAGTTAACAGGCATAACTCTTGAGTTTAACTCATTATCACTGGAAGGTTATCGGTAAGTTGAGAGATTATGAGTGTTATGACACTGTGCAAGACGACCGCCTGCGTTGACGTGTTGTTGTTGAATGGAATCAAGTATTCTAATTCCAAATATGAATGTTAAGCGGCTCGAAGTTGACTGGCCGGAAATCTTGGTGATAAATGATAATATAGTCATCTACGCATAGTCAGTATAGGCATTATTTAACGGAAGTGGTGAAATGTGGCTGATAAATGATTCATATCACTAAGGATACTGTTGTTTGAAATTGCTGTTAGTTATGAAATGGTATCGAGGATTATAGTATTTCGCGCAAACAATAAAAAAATTGAATAATCAATACATTTTAACACAATTTATTCTATGTATTAATATCAACATTATGAAACAAATTAAATTATGTTAAGAATGAAGAATGTAAGATTTGGAAATTCCTTAGCATTGGGAAAGAAATAAACGCATTTCTGTACATAATGCATTTTCAAATAAAGGCTTTTAATATCTCTGAACGTATTGCCATCATTTTGGAAACTTTCGAGAAATTTTAACTCACTACGTCTTTTCAAGACACTCATAAGTAGCCATACGAAGATAAAAAAGTCATCATAAGTTTATAAACATTTAAAACAAGAACGCAAAAGAATCGCGCTCTTGCGTCACAGAGATCGGAAGGCGCGTAGCAACAGATTATAATGTTCGACCCAAATACGACCCTTGTGTAGCGATGACCCTAATGGCGACGAGCGAACAGCTGAGCTGCGACGCGACGTCATCGTGCCCTGTTGATCTACTCACGCATGAGGATGACCTTCTAAAAATACTGAGACAGCTATTTTTAAAGTGCAGTTTCTTAATAAGATATTCCGATTATGAACTTAGTGCACGCGAAATTTGCTTTTGTCATGTTTTAGTCAATATCTGTCAATGAATTGCCATCTATGTTGAATCATATGCGCTATGCAGCTACTAATAGCACCGGTCTTACAGGCACGTCGTTGAAGACAGATACTTTAACTAATGAGTTAGTACGTACAGTAATGAGGGTTACTTTAAAATGTTTGAATAATTCATTATTATAGTCGTCGATTCCACGGAAAACATAATAATCGAAATACAATTTCTCGAGTAATCAGCTAAAATAAAACCTTTTTAACTCCATTATTTGACATTTTTAGCATTCATTTCGATTGGTTTGTGTGTTTGTTAGCGCCGAACCTATAAGTGGAATGTTTGAAATGTCGCATTATGTATGCTTTAGTATTACGTCATTCGTCTGGTCCTTGTTTGGATTTTTCGCTTTATAGTAATGGCATAGCTAACACGCCAGAGTAAATGCGACTTAAATTAGAATATTCCGTAACACCATGACTCTTTAAATCACGTATTACTCATGTGCTCACTGTGCTCAACGACAAATGTACCTCCTATGTTCTATACTATAAGCAGTCTTTCATCAAAATCTAGTTCGCATAAATATTTCCATATAAAAAATGCTAATACATTTCTAATGCAATGAGAGCGCGATGAAAACCCTGACAAATCCCACGCAGTTATAGTGTCCAGAGTATTTGATGGAGAACTTTATTTTACTACCAGCCACAAGCAACACGTTCGATTTTTAATTCACCTTCGGATGAGTCATGAAAATCAAATAAACATATTTTCTTCCTGTTTGAAACGTAATGACCGTAAATATATTTTGTAGTTAGACACTTAGAATAATCCTTGTTCAAGGAAATGACACCATAGTCCTCTTCTACTCCTCCAAGCTTAAGTTAAAGAAGCTGAGGAAGGCCTATCGTCTAGTATGTATACAGGGTTATTTGTAAAACACCGACAACCTCTCAGGACTATGTAACTAACATCATATCAACAACTTTTGTTCTATGAGTTTTAAAAATTCGTCATATTTTAGTTCATCAGATTTTACAAAAATTAAATATTTTTATTTTTGTATGAAAATCCAGGCACGTATTTTTATGGAGCCATCACAGTCCTAAGGCGAGGCGTCTAACAACCCACTTATAGCAAATTTATGAGTCTAACGCTATTCAACGTCTGTACGACATGACATGATGGCAAAACACGGCTGAGGAATTTTTCCACTAATGCGCAATTAGGTGTGGAAGAACATTGCAATTACTTCGACTGATGTCACTGATGTGATCGGAAACAATTCCCATTAAAAATTGTTATAGACTTGTGACTTTGATTCAGTCGTGATTGTGACAAATAATCACCTATTTCATAATCATGATACAAAAATTAACAAAAAGTTTAGGTCTCATACTAAAAGAAAAGCTGATCATTTTCGTAAGTACTGCTATACTGTACAGCCATGTAACGGTAAATCAGAAGGAAATTAAAAGAAGTATCTTAGATATAAATCACTAAATCATTACAAGGTCCGAAATAGAATAACAATCATGATTGGCCCAGACTTAGATGCTTAGCTAACAATATTCGTGTCCATTCAAAGATAGTGGACCAGCAGTAAACAAATGAAGCGATGGACTTAGAATTGTAAGCAAACAGAACCATATTGTGTACGAAAAACATTATAATAATGCATAATTCATAACTAAACTATTGAAATAACACAGCCAAGCATTGAATTCGGCTTGACTTACTAAAGGATTGAAGACAACCATTTTGATTAGGACTAAATCAAACTGGTGACGATCTTCAGACAAATAATGACTTAGTTGTAATGCAATTAAATGAAATGATAATTAAGCATTCCACACTTGAAAATCTTGGAAAATGATTCGTTCGTGATTAAGTTTTTACTTAATATCTTATTGCTGCAGCAAAATGCGTCACTTTACGCTGCAAAAGTGTTAAACACAGTAAGTTAAGTATTTTCATTCTGAACTTATTACTAGCGACTATCTTTGCTATCACAGGGGTCCCAACACCGTAGATATTTAAATCAGTTTACAGTACAGCTCTTGAATTTTTGACGTTACATTTTCCGTTATTTCATTTTACGGTAACGTAAATATTAGATCACGTTTTATGTTTCCAATATTCTCATAAAAACCCATCCAATAAACATGTTCATTTGATATCTATGTGCGAACAAGTTTTAACAGAAGAATTTCATAACTTTCACTGCTCCTTGACTTTTGATTTCCTCGCGTGTTGGCTAATTGGAACACGTAAATATTTAAGTAGCCCAAAACTGTAATGCAACTTTGTTGAATTCTCCACTAATTAATGCTTGAACTTATTGCGTAAGATTCATTATCGCAGCGAAAACGATTATAATTCTAATTTGCATGTTATTATCAGTAACATCGTCAGTACATTTGAGACTGAGTTAGTTCTATTAACCTATTTTTGTTATTAGCACTAAATTATAATTGTAATGGAAAGAACAGACAACAAAGAATTCTAAGTCAATGCAGCTGTAACTGCTAACTGCGCTGCAAATAGTGCAAATATTGAAGTTAGGTGGAAACTTGTTCTTAATGAGACGCATTATGACGCAAAACTTATCACTAAACTTTAACTTTCTAAAAGAGTACGAATACAAACATCACAGGCCGTCTTATCACAGTGTCAAACCATTAAAAAAAGAAAAAAATACAGTAAAAATTTCAATATGGAACGCCACGCGACGAACTGCGCGATAGCGATCGCAGCGCCAGACGCCAATGCGTCCTCGGTAGCGGCCGGCGACGTACGGGGCCGGCAAACGTGGACTGACAGACGGTCGACGGACTCAAACCTAGCTACACGGACCCCACGCCCGACCGGCTTCACAGTCTCATACACTCGCCCCACACGACCGTATTCACGCGACCCGCATTGTAAACAAAAGCCTTGATCGGCTTTTGTTTAATAATTCATTTATTCGCGCAACACAAACAACATATTACTACATTTGATACAAATGGGAGAAAAAAAAATTTGTTGTTCTAAAAATAATAAAATGATCTGATAAGAGCGTTAGTTACCCTGACATAAATACCTATAAGTCGCATTAATTGTTGCGATGAGGAAAAATAACAGAATAAATAAGTAGCAACGATACTGGAGGATAGAGTTAAAGATACTGGTTAGTTTAATGAGTTATAGAATTTCAAAAAAAATCTATAATATCCACCTATTGGACGCAGGAATAATAAATATCATACAGTACAGTATCATCTGACTATAACATCGCTGTCACCCTACTATTGCATACGCAAATACACTATGAAACCGGTCCAAAATTTCACCTCATCTTTCAAGCCTTCGATAGCTCAGTTGGTAGAGCGGTGGACTGTAGAGTTATAAGCGTTGATATCCATAGGTCGCTGGTTCAAATCCGGCTCGAAGGAATATTTTTGTATTTTACTTTTTGTAATATTTTTATTTTAGCATCATGTTTTTTTTTTATTGTAATAAATTTTCATGTTTTTTTGGTAGTTTAAACTTAAAAAAATATTTGTTTACCTCTAATTAACAAATTTTTGTGTGAAGTAACGTAACTATTTACCTGTAGGTATGGGATGAAATAGTTATTTTTATTCCAAAACACATTCGCCATAATACAATAACATCGACATGTAAATTATTTGTACAAAACTTGTGTTAAATTTTATTCGAGAAGTCTTGCTAAGTCTTTGGTTAACTTTGAAACTATGCACGTGTTCCCACCGATCCGTGTTCATCGGTGTAGTTTAGGTTCGAATATATTTAGCCTATGGTAGTTTATAAAGTAACTCATCTACACTAATATTAATTCATACATTTAATATGGTTAGGGACATATTTGCATGGCGTGTCGTTGCGACACGACACGCCAAAATGTATGAAACCGATATGCTTCTAGCGCGTCACGACACCCCACGACACGTAAGTGTGTTTCCACCTTTATAAAGAAGTAAAGTTTGTAAGGTTGCACGTAGGGCATAATCTTTGGAACTAGGTACTGATTCGATTCGGAAAATTATTTCACTAAAGGAAAGCTTACTTTTTCAATGTGGCCGGCCTAAGAAACTTGGGGATACATTATCCCCAAGTCTCAGAGGGGACATTTCAAAAGTACACGCAGAAACACACATTTTAATCATGTCCCCATGGGACAATCCGCGGGCAAAAACTAGACCTTAATGTTCAGATGAGATACTGCTCTTCAAAAAAATGCAAAATCATTCCCCATTTTATCTCCCCTAAATCTTTTGGAAAGGACTTTTATTTAGGTCATCCCTGGGATTGTTATCAATTGTTTGCGAGGCTGTGAGAAAGTCGAAACATTTCTACCTATGGAAACAAGGTAAGATAATGAAACTGTTACTTCTGAACTAGATTCCGATTAATTAGAATATGCCTTTACGGTATTAAAAGGTTAGTGTGAGCCTAGTGTGCGTTTTTATCATTGACTAGACCTATTCGTAAAATGATGTGAAATAATTGTGTTTCCGATTTTTGTCACTAGATGGCGCTACTTGTTTCAGTACTTTTTTTTTTATAATCAGCTTTGTGTATGCTTATAATACACAATTCATCCAAAATAATGGTTGAAATTATGTATAATTCAGAGATAAAATAGATGGACCTAAAGTAATAGTAGGTTTTAAATATTTACCTTTTAGTTATCCCACGTCAGTGATGTGAAAAAAAGACGTAGGCGCCTTTCAATCCATCCATGTGTTCAAGGCTTATATTTTATGACGCTTCACTACCCTAGGATAGGGGTGGAATGTAGAATAAATAGCTTGTTAAATAAATTCTTATGTTTCTATTTATCTTTCATTACAACCCGCGTTTTGTAACTAATATGTCTATTTTGGTGTTGCTTCAAACAAAGATTTGAGGAGAGTTTGAACCACAATTCGTTGGGTATGTTCACTGGAAATAGATAGTGTGTACTAATAAATCATCAGCATCTTCTTGCGTTGTGCCCCAGATACATTGGTTAGGCGTAATTTCTTATCTTCATCCATTCCCCCTGTCATTGTCCCCTGTCGGCTATCATCATAACCGGCCAAGTGCGAGTCGTATTACACGTACTCAGGGTTTCGTAGCGCCAAACAATATTAAGTATAACAATTTTGAAGGCTGATTCATAACTTGTATTGCATTACACTCAACAGCAAAACTAAATTTGATTTTTTCCTTTCCTTCTGACCGTTTTCGGTCACGGCAGCCGGGCAGCCAATCTTGGTGGAGATTAGCCATCGGCGCGGGAGATATTATAGCTTAGTGCGCGCGTGTGTGCGCAGGCCAAAGACTACAATTTATACAAGGTGTTGTTTTGCATCCTCGTCAAAATTCAGGGTGTTGTCACAAAATACATAAATAATCAATATAAATTACGATACCTAGTTAATTATTAAAAGACACTGTTTTTTTTCATTGTTTAATTTGTCAGTGTTTTAGAATAACCCCCTTAACGTGGTTTAGGGACTAAGAAATTATTGAATTTAAACGTTTCAGATTTTTTTTTGTGTGTAGGTACGCGAGGTTATATGGCGAGGATCAGACGGGTCGTGTTAAAAACACGGGTGGTTCACACTTACCGATTTCAGTAAATAAGACAATAAGTAAATAAAAATTACCTACCCATTTTATTATTGATTCGGGTCGAGAATCATGAGCATAGTACCTCCTTGAATTTGACGAGATTGCAAAACAACACTTTGTATAGGGGCAAGCGCAGGCACAGCTTTACTCTCTGTTCCTTTATTCTCATAGTCCGATAGGACTGCAACTGCAATCCGACACGACCGGCGCAGGACCAACGGCTAAACGTGCTTTCCGAGGCACGGGGCGGGGGTATCATACCGCCTACTTCCAAACTCCGCATTACTCGGCATTTACTGAGACATTCCTAATGGAAAAACTCATTAGCAGTTTTCAACGGGGCAGTTTTTCATAGTTAAAAAGTTACTGAAGTTTGATGAAAGTCCTTTATTATTATCTTAAAAACTAAACATCAAATCTTCAAACCAATTTCCGTTAAAAGTTTTTTTACTTTTCAATTTAATTAATGAATTTTTCTTCTCTTACTTTAGACATTAGAGGGGTCACACATTATGTATACATTTTACAACTTTAGAAGTTTCTATCTTTCAAACAATTGACTTTGAGGCAAAATGGTATCAGGAACCTCTATGTCATTTTTAAATACCTATCTATAGACACGTATAGGTATTTTTTTGGTTTCCATGTATGGAGAATCTTTTATTTTGGTTTAAAAATCGTAAAGCGGTTCACAGAATACCTACTTCGTGTAATCCTAAAGTTTCGGAATAAAGTGACTGTGACATACGGACGGACAGACAGACATGACGAATCTATATGGTTTCCGTATTTTGCCATTCGGCTACGGAACCCTTAAAATGGAACCCATAGAAATTCGTCTTGTTTGTCTGTCCGTCCGTATATCACAGCCACTAACGAGACTGTTGGCACCACACAGAACTTGTAATTTTGAGAATAGATGTCTTCTGAGAACCGCTACCACAGCCGCTACACAAAAATGAAATTATTAAAAAAAACGGTCAAGTGCGAGTCCGACTCTCGCACGAAGTGTTCCGTACCATCTATATATATAAAAGAAAGTCGTGTTAGTTACTTCACTTATAACTCAAGAACGGCTGAACCGATTTAGCTGAAAATTGGCAGGGAGGTAGTTTAGAGCCAGGAGAAGGACATAGGATACGGTAGGGTAGGGTAGGGTAGGGTAGGTAGGTAGGATAGGGTAGGTAGGTAGGGTAGGGTAGGTAGGTAGGGTAGGGTAGGTAGGTAGGGTAGGTTAGGTAGGGTAGGTTAGGTAGGGTAGGTAGGTAGGGTAGGGTAGGTAGGTAGGGTAGGGTAGGTAGGTAGGTAGGGTAGGTAGGTAGGGTAGGGTAGGTAGGTGGGTAGGGTAGGTAGGTAGGGTAGGGTAGGTAGGTAGGGTAGGGTAGGTAGGTAGGGTAGGGTAGGGTAGGTAGGTAGGGTAGGGTAGGTAGGTAGGGTAGGTAGGTAGTAAGGGTAGGGTAGGGTAGAGTAGGTAGGTAGGGTAGGGTAGAGTAGGTAGGTAGGTAGCGTCGGGTAGGGTAGGTAGGATAGGGTAGGTAGGTCGGATAGGGTAGGTGGGTAGTAAAAAGTGCATTGCAACGCATGCTGGGTACAGCTAGTTATTTATAAAAACGACCAAATAAAAACACATTTTTGTATGGGGCCCTTTAAATATTAATTTTATCCTGTTTTTAGCATTTGTTGTTATAGCATCAACAGAAATACTTATTCTGTAGAAATTTCAACTGGCTACCTATCACGGTTTATGAGATACAGCCTGGTGACAGACGGACGGACGGACAGCGAAGTCTCAGTAATAGGGTACCGTTTGATCCTTTGGGTACGGAACCCTAAAAATAGGTGTGGCCCTACATACCTACATGTAATTGAAGGTTGAAAAAAAAAACGTTTGAATATTTTTCTACTTTGTGCGCAAGTCCGACTCGCACTTGGTCAGTTCTTCTTACACAACCCATCCAAATATTTCGCGCACGGTTCGGGTTGGTCGTTTCCTATGGAGAAGAACCGGCAAGAAACTCCATGGTTACTCTTTTAAAATCATTTGGTTTTACAATATTTGAAGTTGCAGCGTTAGTACCTACTTAAGTATGGGAGGACAGCGTAGGTCCGACAATAAGTCGTTGCTTACTACAAAAGGTAGAATAAAAAAATAAAAAAAGAGCTGTCTTACCAGATTCATCGAAGAACGAATCATTGATGATCCTCGGAGATCTGGAGCCATCTTGAACGCCTCTTATAGACATTTCGCTTGATTATATTGTCACTTTCATTACAACATAGCACTACACTTTGATTTAAACCTGATTTCATCGACAAAAAAAGATAATCGCCTGCTCCCACTAACGCTAAGTAACCCAGAAATGAATGCCTAACTATTAATTTGAATAGCTCGCTTTTATTTAGACAACCATTTATATATCGCTTTTTGTTAGCGAAAGCAGGCATTTGAATGATATTATTTAGACCGAGTAATTTATACTTAGAAGTAACGTCACAACTTGCAAAATATAAAATAATAATACATTAAGATAAGCAAAGCGTTGTTGTCCGATTCAAGTGTCTTGGGTCCGCTGTAACAATCTTATTGGTATCAAAACTCAGAGATTTACAGTTGAGTAAGCCGATAAGAAATTCATAAATATGCAATATTATGCTACAGGTGCATTAGTGTGTTTGTTTGTCATAAGGAATACAATGAAGTACGACATTGTTGCAACAGCTGTTCTTATGAAAAGTTTTCTAATCAGCAGTTTCTTCATGGAAATCTATGACAGTAAAATAGTTTGCAATTCCAATATGTAGTCTTAGTTTGGCGAAAAAAGACCAAAATACTGTTAGAACGAAATAATGAAATTGTCAAAACTGCATAATTTTTTTACTTTTTCTATTCATTCATCCATCATTCTCATTTCAACCAAAATGAATAACGGTAATCCTTCCTATTTCAGAACATTTTATTGTGACGTGTTCTAGGGTCCTAAATCAATTAGTATCTGGCAACAAAGAGCCCCTATTTTTGTCAGGCTGTGATGACTATGATAATCTTGTTGCAGACTTGTTTGTACTTCCGAAACAAGAACTTTAATACTATTTACAAAGAATTCAAAATTTATATGGAATCTTTGTTAAATACTCAAACTTTTGTTTAGTTGATTAATTTGGAAATTTCCACGAATGCTTATCTATGTATTTTATGAACCAGGCGATAACATGTAATAATTCGTAACTTGCCGAGCAGTGAGACTTATCATTACCCTAGCCTTTTCCCAAGTATGTTGGGGTCAGGTTCCAGTCTAACAATAATCAAGACCACAGGACGCCAATAGGTTCTATTATGTGGGCGACCTCTGTTTAGTGGCCCCAGGGAAGTACGAGTACCTTAACGGGCGTTGTACAGAGGGGGCTCCGGACAGGTCTTTTAAGAGGAAACGGTGCTCTCATGTGCGGATGGTGACCACAGGGGTGGTTTTAGTGAGGTAGAAATCCCACAAAAATGCGCCTGGTCTTTGGCGATAAGACCGGGGGGTCTTATCGCCAAAGACCAGGCGCATTTTTAAGGTTAACTCCCCAAAAAAAAAATGTTCTCTTATGTACGTTATCCGGAAATATATTTTGTATAACCAGCATTGATTCATGAGTATTCCTTATCTTATATTGTGGCTATTTGATAACCGGAAAAATGGACGTATCGACAACAATACGCGATAAATCTTATCTATCTGACCATATTTATCGCTCTATTAAAAGTAGAGATTTCTTTTGAGAATGATTGAATGAAAACATTCCGAGCTTGAGCAAAAAAATATTGAACTTATACTGTCACTTACGGGCAGTTACGGGATATTTGCTTGTAGTTGAAAATCCCGGAAGATTTCCTGTAAGTGTCAGTCTAGATAAAAACCAAGGAAGTTCAAAACAGTGTCTAAAAAAATATTGTTTTTTCGGAACAAAAGGACTATGTAAAGAATCGTAGAAGGTAGGTGATGTTCTATAGTTTCTGCCGATCCCCACGAAAAAAGCATGAGTTTTTTTTAGGCAGGACAGGTTTAAAAAAAGTAAAGGATACTTTTAGAGACTAAATTCAACTCTGGACAATGATACTAGCTAAATACTAACTATTTTTCATTAAACGAGCATTGATAATGCAAAAATATCTCATCGTTCATCGTAATTGATTAATTTATTTAAGCCTAATATCAAACTTGGCAACTTTATTGAAAGCCCCATCAAACAAATTGCGAATATGTAATCTGCGTACCTCCTACCTATAAAGTAAAAATCAATAAATACGCAACCCACGCTATAGATGAAAATAAAGCGCCCTACATTTATACATAAAGGGTGTAAAACACCTCTTAACGAAGCCGAAAGGCACTGGTTCTCCCTGTCATTGCGATCATTTTTTTGTTCTACACCATACCTGGGAACCATCTAGTTACGGAGATATTAGGGGTCAAAGTTCCAACTTTTTGACAAGTATTTTTTTAAATACAAGTTTTTAATGTAAGATTTTTACTTTAAACACCTCCACGACCCCCGTACTATTCAATCCGTCCATCAGCACAATGTTTTGAGTGCGTTACATTGAGTTCTACCACAAAACATGATTTTACACCCCCCAAAAAAAAGTCGTTTCCCAGCAATAATTTTTGCGTAAAGTTACTTAGTTTCATGTACAGAATGCTTGGTTGACGGCTTCGTGATGAGGAGATTTAGGATGATTGGTAATTGGTGAGCGATACTTAAACACGTTATTGTACTCATGATAACAAATAACTTCCCCAAATATTTTTTTTTTGTACTCATTCACTTTTATCACGATAACACAACAGCCATATGAAATTCGGGGCTGCGAGCCGTGCGGGTGATCTGCCTACCCACTGTGGCACGCTACTATAGTAATGAGACAGAACGGCTTCATGCGGCTAACAGCTGATAGGTCACAGGCGCATGCGCGCCCGAATTTCATACGGCTGTTGTGTTATTGTGATAAAAGTGAAAAAGTATTATAAAAAATTTCTTTGGGAAAGTTGTTTTTTTATCACGAGTATTATCATGTGTCTACGTATCGGTCACTCGTTTCCAGTCACCCTATATACGAGCAAGCTATAGGTATCTATTAGCGACGCATGCCGGGTACAGCTAGTTAATTAGGGGCCTTCCATTAATCACGTGATGTTTTTTTTTTTGCATTTTTAACCCCCCCTTCCCCTTGGTGATATGTGGTGAGGTTTAAGACTAACCCCCCCGCCCCCAACCAAAATCACGTGTATTTTTAGTACCTACACAGAATCTTAAATTTTTTGGAAAGAAAGAAATAATCGAAAGATCTTTAAATACAGGTACTTCGTTCGTTGCCTGGCAACGGCGAGTTAAGGTCACACTACAAGCCGCTTTTCGGTTTAGAATCGCGCGTTAGACGCTCCCCTCCTACCCCTTTCAAGCCTCACGTGATTAATGGACGGTCCCTTAATAAAACAGGATTGAATTATGGATTGGAACCATGTCAGTGTTGTTTACGATATAAAATGATGATTATATCAGCGCGACAGTGGTGGCCGTTTATAATCTTTTGCTTTTGATTGAGAAACGATAATGTTTGAAATGTTCTATGTTCTAATGTCTGATTCATGAAATAAATAATTGGCTTATCCATTAAACTTCTTGACCGATTTGCTGATTCTATGATTTGAAACACGCAAACTGGTTGTGTCTAGCAATGGAACATCTTTAAGCTGGAAAAACAATGATGAGAATGAAACCTCCATAACCGAGCATATATAAACCCCCTATCTACCCTTGTTCCCACGCAAGAATTGAAGTCATGGATGACACGCTCATAATGTTGTAGGATCTGTTTCAGTCCAGAACTTGTCGAACTACCCAGAAAAACTCATCATCATCTGCCTAGCCTTTTCCCAAACTATGTTGGGGTCGGCTTCCAGTCTAACCGGATGCAGCTGAGTACCAGTATTTTACATGAAGCGACTGCCTATCTGACCTCTACAACCCAGTAACTGGGTAATACGATACCCCTTGGTAAGACTGGATGTCAGACTTTTGGCTTCTGACTACTCGTAACGACTGTCAAAGATCTACAAATGACAGAAGGGACCAACGGCTTAACGTGCTTTCCGAGGCACGGAGGAAACTCGGTATGTAGTTATGGTCACCCATCCACGGACCAACCTCGGCAAGCACGGCTTAACCTTAGAGATCGACCCGTGCGGCTGTTATTATTTAGCCACAAGCTCTTCTAACCACAACCACCAACACCCAGAAAAACTAGTGAATGTATTTATGGGGTTTGTATACAAACACAGAAATACCAGTTCCAATCCAATCGTGTTGAAAGGATAAAGGACACAAAAGACTCTGGCTGGTACTTCCAAATATGCAGTCACAGTGACTGCTGTGCTTCCATGGAAGTGACGAAGAATTGGAGCAACAAAAGATCTGTCCGGCCAGAGATACGAAGGAGAGGAAGATTCACGCTTGTCATCATCTGCCGAGCCTTCCCAGCTATGGTGGGGTCGGCTTCCAATCTAACCGGATGCAGCTGAATACCATTATTTTACATAGAGCAACTGTCTATCTGACCTCCACAAACCAGATAGGACTGGTTATGTAATGGGTGGCCACCTGAAGATTGATCCAAACGGCTGTTATTATTTAGCAGATCTTATCAATGTATGCCTCGTTGCAGCCGGACGTGCATCTACAGAAGCAAGTAAAACAATAAATAATGATTATAAAATGATGTGCATACACGACATTAGCAAAGGCAATTAATCTTGTGTTGTGTTCAATATTTATAGTTTGTGGTCGCCAGACACAGACACAGAGGAAACAGTAGATCAATTGCTTATAACTCAGTTGAGCTGTCCGATTTGAGAATTTAAACATTTTGAGATTCTGACATGTGAGCCTAGGGCGTCGCAATTACGATTATGGAAACACGAAACAGTCTGTCTGTCAAAATTATGAAACGCTTTATAAACGTTTGGCACTTGCCCAGTAGTCAGTACCTCTGGTCCTTATCTGCACCATTTTGGATCAGCGTTTCATTCCGTGCATGAAATGAACAAATATGACTTCCGGAGGCTGTTCTGACTTTTTCGTGAAATAATCGACATTACTTTCACAATGAGCCTGATCCTGTGCATATTATTGAGATTGATGATCAAGATCAAGGGAGATCAGAAAATAAGTGGCACCTACAGTTTGATATCTGTCGTTTTTGACAGCTTATAATCTGCTATAGGCTGAACGTGAGAGACTTTTATATTTCAGTTCAAACTTCAGTGGCAAAAAGATGGAGTATTAGGACCTGTATAGCTGATCTGATTCATAGACTGGCCAAGCCACAAGTCAAAAGTAAACAATCAGTCTTCGTATAAATCGTATTTACTGTCTCCACCTTGCAGTGTGCGCACGGAAACAGATATTTCACATTTGGCGCCATCTTAAATTATCCCGCCAAACTGCCAGGTAGCAGTCGAGTTTCTTGACAACAAAATGGAAGCTATTTTTAGCGGGAAAGCTGCCAAACACCCACTGAAACGCACCGCGACTACTGAAAGTCAAAGACCTGCCGAAATTCAGACGCGATTTATATGAAACACCGAACTTTTTGGGAGAAAACATATTATTATGATTCTTTGTGATCGAAATAAATTTATTGTTTAAGTTAAAGTTGAATGTTTAGGAATTACAACGTAGAAATTAGGAGAGGAATGGGTACTTACTTATTATGAAGTTTATAAATTTTGTAGATAGCTCTAGAATGATTGATGAATGAACGATTTAATACGCAATTATTTAGCTTCGTAATATCTCTTTTTATCTCCATTATGTGTAAGTACCCTCTCAGGTCTGCGCTTAGGCCTACTCTAGCTCCTAGTTAGTTATGCATATACCGCTATAATAGCGATACCGTGTCATGTCTTAAGGAGAATACCCTTGAAATGCGTTTATTCGTGTACTTCCAGAACATTCATGACTTGACACAAAATATTTATAGCAGCAACATTCTATTCACAACATCTCTTGTTCATTCTCAAATTGTCGAGTCATTGCACGAACTGCAATCAAGCGAGACAGTCACTTTGTTATCAACGAATCTATCGTAAGTATCAACTCTATCGGAAAATTACATCTGGTATGAAAACCTACAGTAACTACATTCACAGTTCAATTACGACTACTACTGATTTCCCTCCATAACATAAAAATCCTCAAAAACCACAAATACCTCAGGCTAGCCAATTTAAAATCTAGCGATACATTTATAAGAACAGTACAGGAAAATGACTACAGAGTTTCAGCCAAGCAACGTATGTACCACTTCTTTGGTTTGACCAGCTTCTAATATAAGTCTTAGTGTCACATTTTTATTCAGCCAAAGCTCTCTAATCGATGATTTCAAGGGCAGTTTTAAAAGTATTGTCGTGTTATATTTTGCTGTTCAAGTTCGATTTCAAACGATACTAAAATACCTTATGAAAAGGGCGCTAGATGATTAATTCATTCTAATTGAGTTTACGTGATTACGTCCCTGGACAAATGGCACAGTCACCTGCAAGTTTGCAACCACGGCCATTGACGTCAAACAGAAAATGGAACACTGATGCAGCTGTCAAACCGTTTCAAAATGGAGCACTATGCACCTGTTACATATAATTTTGAACTGGAATTTTCCGGTACTCAAGGCACTTGATCAGATTATGTTTTCCACTATTTTGTGAACACTCACACTATGTTATTGTGGCAATGTTTGGCCCAAGACTGAGCTTGGCACGAGTTTCGTGTCGACTCTTTTGTTCGTTCAGTTTTCAGTGAAGCGTCACGCGCGATCTATTATGCGTTGTCGCTCGAAGATTACTGTGTAAATTACTCTAGAGTGTCAGATTGTTAGTTAAAGTGTTCTGTATTTTAGTGGAGTTGATTTAGAGTTTAAAATGCAGTGGAATGGAGTTTTATGGGTGATATTTAACACAGTTTAGTACCTGTGAGAAGCGTTGTGATTGTGGGCAATTTGTTACTGCCAGGGATCGTTTCAAAAAGAAATTATTATCAGACTTAAAGTTTAAACGCTACAGTTTTTCCTAGCTATAGTCTCTAAGTCTATTCGTAGAGATTATACTTAAACATCACTTAGTGGTGGTGCATGGCACAGGCTGAACGTGGTGTGGGACTTAACAGCCGACATGTCCACAATTTTCTCAGACCTCCACACATCTGATAGAAGACGTACATGGTTGTTATTTATAACCGTGTTACTCGTGCGAAAATTAGTGTCCAGAACATTTTCTGCAATATTCTAAATATAGTAAAACTTGTAATCAACGTAAGAGACTGCAAGCTCTTGTCATTGACCACTCTCTAATTTGTGTTCTCACTATCTCCTTCATTTGTTCATGATTGTGTGAAGTAACCAAGCATTATACCCTTGTTTTGAAAATGTACTTTTGATCTTCAGTATCTAAACCACTACTACAACCTAATTTTCAAAAGTTGTTTTGACTTATAGTTTGATAAAGATGATTGATGGACAAGCTGTCTGTTATTGAACACTTGGCTTCCCTCGTTGTATATTGGTCGATCCGTGAAAAGTCTCATGTTGCCTTATAGTTCTTTTTTGTGATTGTGAGTTCATTGTTTATGTACTTCTTAAAGCAGTTTGTGTTTAAGGTTTTGTTCTCTTGTTAAAACGTTTCAGTTTTTTTTTTAAATATAATTACTATCATTCTCTTGCCCCTAACCCATTTTATTTGGGGTCGGTGCAGCATGTCTTCTTCTTCCATACATTCCTATTACTCGTCATCTCATCAGCAATGTCGTTTCTTGCCATATCACCCTTGACACAATCCATCCATCGTATTATTAGTACATTTCTTTTCTTTATATGAGTCTATCTATCTTCTACGTACGCAGTTCTTTGTAATCGCAGTAGCTACATGAAAAAGTCATGAGAATGCTTTTTTATGGATAACCAAACGTTGTGCAATTTAGTTTCATCGAAATATTTCTTTGTTTTGCTCACTCATCAGCGTTAAATATCCGATTTTTCTTTTCACTTTACTTTTCCATTAAGTACAAAAAAGTCTAAACTTCTAGAAAACTGACTGTTTTTAAATTAAACTACAAAAAATTGGTTTTGAATAGAAAAATTCTCTTAGCATGCCAGACAAAAATAGCATGACATCTACAAGTTCGCGTGGGCGCGACGGAACACGCAAACCTCAGCCAAGTTCAACGTCTCTGTTTACTTTTAGTTTTAGGATATACACACGAACTAACAAGTACTAACAACAGTCAATAGATCTACTTTACGAAAATATTTGGATAAAAGTTTCACTGTTTTAACAATAGGCCGTCCTACTTTTTACAAAAGGTGGCAAGTCATTAAGGACTTGCCATTTTATTTTGTTTTGTTATTTTGTTTTTCACGCAGTCCTGAGTCCAGTAAAAAAACCGAAAAATTAGACCATTAAAGGCACTTTTGAAAGTCAAAATACAAGAAAAAAAATCAGTGCGTGGAGTCCCTCTGCGCGGAAGAAGTGAAAATTCGTAATACCTACTACACGCATGCGTTCGAGTGCACCGAATTCACTCTCGTTATTTTATTCATCATCTGCCTAGCCTTTTCCCAAACTATCTTGGGGTCGGCTTCCAGTCTAACCGGATGCAGCTGAGTACCAGTATTTTACATGAAGCGACTGCCTGTCTGACCTCCACAACCCAGTATCTGGGTAATACGATACCCCTTGGTAAGACTGGATGTCAGACTTTTTGGCTTCTGACTACTCGTAACAACTGTCAAAGATCTACAAATGGCTTAACGTGCTTCATGAGGCACGGAGGAAACTCGGTATGTAATTAGGGTCACCCATCCACGTATCAACCTCTGAGCTTCAAAATAAATTTTGTTGTTTTCTTGTTGTATTATTTTTATTACATAAGTTTGCCATGGCGGCCGAAAGGAGTATAACGAGGTTATTCTACTCGTGGAAATTGAGTGAAGGCTGGTCACACCGAAGAGTCGAATGCATGACTGTTTGCACACCATCTTGCGTACCTAGTAGAACTACGTAGTCACAGATCTTGTAATACTGCCATCTCTTTGTGAGTAATAGAAAATATTCCCCCTCCATCGATAGCGTTAAACTTGTTGGAAGCTCGCTTATGAAGTTTCACTTAAAAAAAAAACGCGAAGCTACAGTCCCAGTCACAAGGCTATACAGGGTGTAACGGAAAGGGTATATACATCCTTAAGGGTGTGCTACAGACCATCAAACTGAACATGTTTCTGAACATAAAAAAATTTTTGCAGCAAAAAAAAATATCAGCTGCCTATACATTTGGTTCGAATAGGTATTGCAATTTTCTATGGGGCAGCAGCTATTTTTTTTGCTGAAAAACATGTTTTATGATGAGAAACATGTTCAGTTTGATGGTCTGTAGCACACCCTTAAGGATGTATATACCCTTTCCGTTACACCCTGTATATATATATAAACTTGTGAAAGTACAGTAGTTGCCCATTCCAAAGCGTAGATCTCTATGGAGAAGAATGGACAAGAAACTCCAAGGAAACTTTTTAAATCAAAATATAGGTAGTACAAAATCTTGGTTACATCATTCATGTATGTAAGAACGATGTAGAAATACGGGCAATTTAAGAGCGTCCAGAGTAAAATAAATTCAAAAATAAAGTAATTAAAAAAATAAGCCGTGGCAGCTAAGAGATGACCAGTCACAACTGACAGCGCCCACGAACGAATATGGAAGAATCGATAAAATTGATAGTCCTTGTCATGTCATGTTTTGTTGAATATGTTACAAAGTAGGTAAACCTATCCAATTCTACAAATTCAAAAAATCTACTCGTCCAAACGCTTTCAAATACCAGATGGATAGGTCGTCTCGTCTTTCCTTGTCCAATCTACCCTAGATTCCTCCTTCAAGCCTACCAGCATAACTAGTGCTTATCTCTCCGCTACTTTATTAAGTTCCATGAATTACTGTTAAGTTATGTGAATAATATTGTCTGATAAAGATAAGATAAGACTTTATCCCATTATTATCACAGCTGCCGTATCATTCTGAGCAGGATTTAAACTAGACTGGAATTGCCTCAAGACTACTTAGGTGTAGGTACCTAATCATGGTCGTATTCATTCTTTTTTATACCAAATATTGTCCTGACCTTTGTTTGACAGAAGTAGGTCTGCGTATAAAACTCGTTGTTCGATCACCTTTTTTTATTTGGAACTGGATAAAAACTTCTGTAGCTGGCTAGGTAAAGTTATGTACCTAAGTAGGTATGTAGGTATTGTTCTTATTTGTTGTATTAGGTCTTTTATTATAAAGCTTTAGTGTAGGTAATTATTGAACGATTCCTTTTAACCGACTTTAAAAAAAAGAGGAGGTTATGCCACCAGAATCTTTTTTTATTTCAGAAATTTTGATCTATTTCCGTAAGTATAGGAACACGTTGGTACCACAATTCAGCAAATCTGTTTTACTTTAGTAAACTACATTGCAAAAATGTAGGATGCACTGATTTAATATGTTGTCTTTCACCTTCATGTTACAGATAACATTGCTCACAATATTTGCGTAGGCGCAGTTAAATGACAGCTTGCCGAGGCAGATAATTAAATCAATATGATTCGGGCACGATCCTATATACAGACTTATCTTTGAATATTTTACAATATCTAGATTAGATTATTTTAATTAACACCATTATCAAAGAGATATAACCTAGTGGCCTAACAGAAATTCTGACCATTCAATGACAATTTAAGTTTTCAGAATAGCAATAGGAAGCATGTTTTATGTAGCTACACATACACAATCAGATATTTCTATCTGATTGTGTATGTGTAGCTACATAAAACATGCTTCCTATGTGTTAAGAAATAAAAGCAGTTCACAATCAATTCGACATCGTTGCACTTCGAATTTTAACTAACTAGCTGCAGGCTCTATGCTGGATATTAGATAATGTACGGGCTAGAAAAAATATATCATAGTATTCAGTTTTCATAATTTATTTTATGTTTTAGCGACTGATATCGACTAAGCTCTTGCACTCCAGAATTCCAGATACCGATGATCTGGCCATAATTCGAAGTGGCGCTCATAAACTAAATGGACACTACAATATCTTACCTTATTATGATAAACAGTTCCCTTTCAAACTAATGGTATATTATCTTATCAACAGATGGTATCAGTTCGGCTAAAAGTCGATAGACATGTCAGTGGGGACTTGTCAATATTATTCAGAGGCCGGAGTAGGATGCCGCATGCCGAATACATGATAGGGAGTCATCAAGATAAGTAGATATAATCTGATTTGTTAGACATAGCGGTAAAAATAACTAACCAAAAATATCGAAGATCTTTTATATTGGAAATCGTATTAAGGAACTCAAATGGAGCCGGGCAAAACACCTAGCAAGACGCGTTATGATAAGTGGATTTAAGATCAGCCCTTCGCTTAGATTCGATGTCTGTCTCACTCGCTTTCGAAATCGAATCGAAGCGTTTGTGAATACGGGGGCTGACCGAGTGGCGTCCAAGGACCGTAAAGAGAAATGTTGGTCGTCAGGCGGCTAGATGAGCAGACGACATTGTTGCTATCCCGGGTAAATGTTGGGTGAGTTTGACACAACCAAGAGAAGTGAGGGCTATACCCAGGAGTGGGTATAGTCGGACTGCGGATGATGAGTGACGAAACATAATATATTGTTGGAGGGTGGAGGCGGATTCAGGAACTGAATCCGCCTCCACCTCCGTCTAGGAAGACGTAAAACGTAACCTGAATTTCAGGTTACGTTTTACGTCTTCCTAGACAAGAACATTATCCTGAACTATCTCTTCATCCCGTATCCCTGTCATGATCCAAATTAATTCTATTTTAAGGCAGAACAGCACGTTTTACCAAAGAGCTTGGATCCCTCCGTCCTTGTCATTTTATCTTTCACACAATCCGTCTTACCCACAGTCTGTCTCACTTTACAGTCATCTGTATTCTAGCTTTGGACCCTAACCTACATACAAGATAGATCTAGGACAAATAACTAAGAAACAATATGATAAGCAGTCTCTGTAGCTTCACTATCGAGAAGCCACATTATCCCCGAATGCTATAGGCTATATTTAAAACAATCCCGTGGGATAATTTTCAGCCATAACGCGGGCGAAACACGGGCAACACCTAGTGTTGAATATAAGTTCAAAGTTCCCATTACTACAAAGAAATCAATTTATAAAGTACGTCGTGAAGGCTTGGCCTATTCCGGGAATCAATAGAGGCAGTCTACAATAACAATTAACTACGTCTTGGCCCCGGGTATTCTAAATTTTTGAGGGCGCCCAAAGGGCACTACTAAGTAACTGTCAGACTCTTCAGAATAAATCCCGGCTTAACTTTATCCACCTAACTTGAAGTTACCATAGCAACGCTTGGATACAAACTTCATTTAACGTTATAATTTTCAAGACTCTTCAACTAAATAGGAAAGCATAATCCTGTAAATTGACTGACGCGGCCCGAATATAAATTACATTACTAAGTTCGTCCTCCAACTTCGATATCGCTAAATTGCGACAGTTTTAGCTATTTTATGAACGCCATTCAATCTATCAGCACACGCAAATGTAGGAACGTGGAAGGGACATTAAACCTATATGTATAGCTACCTACATATAGCTGTAGACATATGAGTAGGTATGTGGTCCGCAACACAAGTCAGCTGAGCGACTATCGATCCTATAAGCCGGGAAAAGTGAGGAGCTCCCAATTTCTAGGTCAAGTAACCCGGTTTGTGAGGTTTCCACACTCGGTCGGGTAACATCAACAAAACAAGCGACTGCCGCAGTGAAGTGTTCTGGAGACCGGAGGAATAATTATGTGTCATGCAAATTGAGACGCAACACCGAACAAGCGTGATATTACAACCGGCTATTACAGCTGATGTCCTGGCCACGGTATGCATGAATGTTTCTGTTAGTCTTAGATTACAAGCAGGATTAGTTTCGGTTACACAAAGAACACGGAAAATTGTTGTGTTTGTTTTAATTGACATACTTACTTACAAGAAAAAAATAAAGTCATCGAGTCATTGATTATGTTTTAGTTTGTATTATTTTAGGGCGTTTTATCATTCCGTGGCCTAATCATGATCACCTTGTCTCGTTCCAAAATCAAATTCCATTACAAATAAAAGTGTAATCAAACCATAAAGTCCACTAGCCGTGCAATTAAACCTCTAACGCGAACATAAACATTTTGCGGCAGATAATGAAACACATGGCAAGTACTTACCGATGCGTTTGTTCAGCCGAGGGGTCCCCCTTCCCTGCTCCTCTTCCTCCACATCCACGTCGAAGGAGAATGGAAAACTCTTCGTAGACCCCACGAAACCGGTCGCCATAACGACAAAATTCACTTGAAAACACGCGTCATGCGTCGTCAACCCTCCGGTTCTACGATATGACTGGCTGGAAACAGCGCCGTACGAAACAAGCGGGAAAATTTCAAGCGCTTGACGGAAAAACCAATCTCTGTATACTTTAGCGCGCACATCTAATGCGTTATTTAGTCGCTTTTGTCCGCTGTTTTCAGCGTATTTTTATATTTTTGATATGCTTGCTGAGTCAACATCAAAAAGAATTCGACGCGAATGAATGGGCGCGAATTTATTTATTCAATGTTTCACTACACATGATTAACTGTCGCTTCGAAATGAACATTTACGAGAAGTAAAATGTTATAATAAATTACGTAAATAATATGGGTAGGTAATAAGAATGGTCTTAAACAGGCAGTTATAATAAAGAGCTTGCATGCTTGTTATATTGTGCAATAAACATAGATCCAGGAAGGAAAATTCACAAGGAAATTCTCGCTACTGACAAATCTTTCTCAAAAATCTAACATCGGAAGATAAAGTCAAGTGTTTTGATAACTCAGTCTATCATGTGTAATAAGATCAGTATTAGGACTTTGGTGTCAAGATAATCCATGAAATACCATTTCCCAACTGATTACAGAAAGCGGAACTTAAATATTTATCGTAGTTGCTATACTTACCAGTTTTTCAACAGCCGCTGAGTGTCGACGAAAGTTGCATCCCACACCAAACGCCAACCAAACTTTCATGGCATTATGGACTAATTTAATAAGGTTATACCATCAGGTCTCCTCTCAACTAATGGACAACAGCTGTTACAGTGTCAGATAACACGCACTCGAAGTGTTGTGTGCGTGACGGTCTAGTATAGTATTAATAATAAAAATAAATCCACAATAACCAGAAATATGAAGAAATCATAGAAGAAATGCAAAAAACAGGACAATAATGATAGTTCTCTTGGAAAATTTAAAAACGTTTTAAATAGTTCACGTGGTGTATGGATAAATAATGACGACCAATTATCATGTTAACGAGAGCTGCTGCACGTCACGCACGCCCACCATGCCCTGACTCGTCGCTGGGCTCCGCCTCGCCGCCGCCGGACCTCGGATCACCTATGTCACCGGCAGCGGCAGTCGTGTCGAGCTCTAGTGACGAATATTTCTCCCCGCCGACGTCGTCAACACCTGTACGTCGGCTGGGGCGAGGCTGGCCACCGAAGAGCTGCAGACCTAGAGGCCAACCAGCTCCGAGCCGGGTCCCCGCTGCCGCTAAGAACGTCATGCACGCATACTAAAGGTCTACAGGCAGGGGAATTATCCTCACTGCGTACCGTGTTAGGATGCTGTCTATGTTTCAGGAACTAGAACCGACTGTCAACGTTTCGGCCCAACGGTTCTCGGATAAAGGAAATAATATAAAAAAATATTTCAGACCAAGTAAGTCCATATTTAAAAACATAACAGTTTTAGAAACATATTATGTACACATTCTAAGACCTTATTATAAATAATTATATGAACAGAAAGACGCACGATCAGTGATGGACATCCAGTGCCACATTATTGGACTGTCCATCCTGCTGGCCACGATAGCCACCAGGCTAACAGGGCTACCGCGCACTCACCGCGCCGCTTCAGGGATGCTATTCGTGTCCGCATAAAACCGTAAAAAACAGTCACGCCATACTCCGCGAACATCCAATGCAATGCAATAGCGCGGTAGTCCCAACATAAACCTGAAAGCGTTTTTATTTTGGACCCGCAGAGCATTGTACGAACTTTTGCCTAGCCGACCCATAGGGCGCACGTGTACATAGATTAATTGGCAATACAAAAATAAAGAGTGTAATCTTACCTCTATAGTACAAAGTGCAAACCTACGAGCCAGTATGTTACATCGAACTGCCAATGCTCTGCGTTCCCTCTCCACGTCCACATCGTCGGACAGACTACCAGTACTTGAACTTCGTCACCCTAGAAAGCTGAGCGCCCCCCAGGGTAACTGGCGGGACAGTGTAGTAACATTTTTTACCCGCTTTGAAAACTAAAAAGTCACTCTTTGTCCGGTGAGCCACCGCATAGTCCTCACTGATACCGAGAAGCCTCTTATGTGCACTGATCGATGTGCTCAGCAAAACCATATTATCCGCGTAGCTGATGTTTTTGACGCAGTGCAGTGCCCGTCAATGCCACCCGATATTAGTATTGCTGAGCTCACAGAGCAGCTCGTTTACGTACAGGTTGAAAAGCTTGGGTGAGCTGAGTCCCCCCTGCCTCACTCCGCATTCCAACCTGTATGCATCCGACAGGACACAAGCCCACTTAACATAATTGTATTGGTTATTATACCAAAACTTAGGCATTCTAATGAGATCGGATTATCGGAAGGTCCTTAACATTTGATAGTTTCCTCCATAGGCAGTCGTAGGACACGAGATTAAAAGCCTTAGAGAGGTCCAGAAAACACGCATATAATCAGGAGTTTTCCTACTTGCATAGTATTGAACAGTCTGTTTGAGACAGAGGATAGCTGTCTCCGTGGATAAAAGCGGCTTAAACAAAAATTGGGCGTCGTGGAATGATAAGTGACTATTCAGCTGCCGATCAAACAGACAGTCCAACACCTTTGCAATGATAGTAGCCAGCAGGGATATAGAAGTTGCTCTTGTCCTTCGCATCTCCAGTTTTGTTCTTCACTATAGGCACAACAATAGTTTTAAGTATTGGTAAGTACGTATTGTAAGTAATTATTTAAGTTGGCTGGAAGATAAGAGTGACTCAGGCACAAACTAAAAAACATTGCTAGCACTCGGGGTAGGTGCTTACCTGCATATCGTAGATGCTCTATACTTAGGCTGTCGTGACCTGGCGACTTGCCTCTCTCTAAGTTAAGAATGACAGTAGCACTTCGCTGGCCGAAAACCTGATAGGCATGTCTTCGGATCCCCCCACTACCTCCGACCCATCCGACGACGGACATAGGGGAGACTCGACCTTAAAGACTCTACTGAACAGGTTGGCGATCTCATTCGGATCACTAAGACCCTCAACACTCATAGGCAGACAAGAAGACTGATGAAGACTGGGATTCAAGCTGTTCGTGGCTTTCCAAAAACTACCAAAATTCTTTGCATCATGATGACTCGCAATGACGTTAATTTTTATTTGGTCCTTATTGTCTTGGCACCATTTTAATTTGTTCCTTAAAACACTTCTGCTTTTCACCATTTTTTCGTACAAAGTACCAATTTTAGGCCTACCGAATAGCGTCCAGGTTTGAAAATCAAGCCGACCCTGTCCATATTATGCGTCCTTCACATGCTTATTCCAACCCGTTATGTATCTCTCTTTGCACTGTGTTCCCTTATTACAACTCTTGATTGCACCCTCACAGAGAATACGCACAAGTTCTGAATACATATTTTCTAAAATGGTTTCGTGTTCCTTAATTCTACATCTATTTTTGCTACTGTCTGTAAATTCAATGGGAAAGTCTAGATTTTTTTAAATAGTAGGAAAATAAATTCTATCAGTTTCAGGTTCAGGGTATGAATAACAACCGTCTTTCGACAGTGTGGCCCACGGCGCCAAATGCTCCTGAAGAAAAAATTATACACTCAGCTATTTTGCGATATTGCTATTATTAGTTTACTAGGCGACTGGTTAGCTTGGTGGCCAGTTGTCCTTGCTAAGTAGTATTAATAGTGTACCATACAGCCGTCACAACAACCAGCATTTTGAATAATACCGTAGTAGTCTGGTGACCCGCCCGGCTAACTCGCCTGTAAGCAGATTATACTAAGTTACAATTAAGTTTTTATTTCAAACTAGCTGTCCCGCGCAACTTCGTTTGCGTCACATTTTCCCCGTTTTGGCAACATTATTCATTGCTGCTCCTCTCCTATGTAGCGTGATGATATATAGCCCATGTGCTTCCCCAGGTTGAAATCTATCTTTTTGCCAAATTTCATTAAGATCCGATCAGCCGTTTAGTCGTGAAAAGGTAACAAACATACAGAATGACTTTCGCATTTATAATACTTAATAGTATGGATTATAATATTAGTATGGATGAAATGTGCGGGAATTGTAAACAGTACATTAAAACTTTTATCAAACTTCACTATTTATTTTAATGTTGGAACCATATTTTAAAGGTAAAACTTGAGTTTTTCAGAACTTACATTTTATTTTTATAAAATTCCTAGATTTTCAACAGAAGATAAAGAAACAACAAACATAGACTGTCTAATCCAATGACTTTATTATACACTTATAATTATACCACAACGAAGCGATCACTTGGTTTTTTAATTGGAAATAGGCTGTTCGTTGATGGGGTCCAGCTTGGGCTCGTCAAACCTAAACGAGGGGAATGATGTCATGTCCTTTCCGGAACCACCACCATACTGCTTCTCAAGCTTCTCCAGCTCTTGCTTCATCTCCTTGGCGATAGCGGGACTGACTTCCAGCTTGCCACCACTGGAACATTATAAATTAAGTTTTGAATAACGTGATAGTATAGGTAACATAGGTACATATGAACTAGGTAGTAGGTAGTCAATAGTAGTAACAAGTAATATTTAGGAACAAATATTTTTTTGGCTACCCTCTTCTAATAAGAATGATGAGTCAGTTATGTTTTGGATCCAGCTTGAATTAATTTAATGTATAAAGTATGCGGGGGTTTAATTTAGTTGCACATACAATGTAATAAGATGAAAACTGTTCATTCGCTATGGACATGGTAGGCCAACCAACAATACTATGTCATGTCAATATTGCAAATGCACTTCTTCTGCAAGGCTCTAAAAATCATCAGAAGTTCAACTTATTGGTTATTAGAATATGTGACATAACTAAGCGAATTGCCAGCAAGGTCAGAATTATTTGAACTTACGAGCTCTTCTGCTTGTATTCGCGAATTTTGTCCAGGAACAGCTGCTGGATCGGGTCAGTGGCCTTCTGCGCGGCCGCCAGGTTCCTGGTGACCATCACAGAGGTCTGCGCCACTTTCATACCGCCCAAAAGTCTGGAAGTCAGCATCTGAAACCAACATAACCTCTTACAGCAGTTACATAACTTTGGTAATAAAATTTAACAGGTATCTTTCTTGTCGCGGTTTATAGAGTATTTATAAATAGATTAATAGTGAATTACATCTAAAATCAGTAATAAAAATAGAAAAAAAAGTACCTTTCTGTGATTCGCTTGTCTAGGTCCTTTTGACAATTTTGACAGTCCGATTTTTTTTATTGATCACGACCATCCCATCCTGTATTTGAGATGGTAATAGCGATGGTTTGAAAATAATATTATTATTTAGTTGACAATAACTATTTAAAAGTCAAAATCACAATTGAATTTTTCAGTATTAGAATTTCTATCACTTTTATTCAACTGAAACAACTAAACTCAGGAAAGTAAGCTGATATCATAATAATTCGATTTCGAACGATGTTGAGGCTGTCATGTCTGTATGTCACTGTCACTGTCTGTTTATTTGTGTTGTCAATTCGGTGTTGGTTGTTTCAGCCGCAGTATTTTGCAAATAAAACTGCGATTATAACAGAAATCATCTTACATATGCGACGAATTTCAAGTGCTACAGTGACCAGAACTAAAACATATGATCAATTGAAGAATGGAACGAGGGAAAATGCCGTCGGCGGGTCGAGGTGGTAAAAGCAAGGCGCCTCAGCATCCCCAGGATATCTTCGCGTTGGGCAGCAAGTCCACAGTGGTGGTCTCCAGAGAAAGAGATCCCGAGAAGAGGAACATCCATAAACCTTCTACAAGTAGTACGTATTCACCAAGTAACAAGTACACGTATTTTACTAACCTCAGTTTGAGGTTGTCAAAGCTTTGCATGTTGTTTGGTATGTTTACATGTAGGTTGTAGAGTGAGAAAATAGCAACTATATTGTGGAGGTCAGAAGGCAGTCGCTTCATGTAAGAAACTGGTTTTCATCTGCATTGGTTAGACTGTAAGCCATTCCCAACATGTTATGGAAAGACTAGAGAGATTATAATTGGGTTTTGGAGTGTTTATTATTTGATTAAAGCAAAGGTCAGTGGGTCGTCTTAGGGGGGTACAAATACTATGAAATTTATTGTACAAGGTGTTGTTTTGTATCCTCGTCGAAAATCAGGACGTTGTCACAAAAGACATAAAATAATCAATTTAAATTATGGTGCCTAGTTAATTATTAATAATCGCTGAGTTTTTGGTTGTTTAAGTTTGTCAGTATGTCAGAATATCCCCCTTAAAGTGGTTTAAACAATAACAAATTATCGAATGAATGAATATTAGGAAATTATACAATAAGAAGTATTTGATAATTTGCGAAAGCCCGGTTACAGGGCAGGAATCAGACTGGCCGCGTTTGAAACACAGGTGGTTCACATTTACGGATTTCTGTAATAAGAAAAAACATACAAAAAATACTAATTATTTTATTATTGGCTCGGGTGTTGCTGTTGAAAGGATGGGGCATGGAAGAGAAATTTGATATTTCCTTGTACATTTTCCAATAAAAAAAAATACTGTTGTTTATTTTGTTATAGTGTAGATTAGAGAAGGCTAAATCTTGTTGTTTTTAACAACTAGATCTAATAACTAATCTAATAACTATAGGTTCTATAGTTATTAGATGTTATTATTTATAAGTACTACTATTTTTTTTTCTTTTTTCCTAGCTTTGTATTGTAAATAAGTTAATTCTAAGACTGCACTATCATATTAAGAATACACATATAATGATAATTGTAAGGGAGATTTTACTAAATAAATAAATAATACTTTACATATTTTCCTCTCTTTAAATGAATACTTTATATAAATTCTCATGTTGCGGTGTTTGTTACCAAACTCCTCCGAAACGGCTGAACCGATTTATATGAAATTTTGTGTGCATATCGGGTAGGTCTGAACAAACAACATCTATTTTTCATATCCCTAAAACCCATCAAAATTTCCACGCGAACAAAATCGTGGGCAGCAGCTACTTAATTTTATATAAAAGCATTTCAAAGTTGACTAAAAATATTAACCTAATGATTGTTTTGTTCAATTTTAAAGTTTCTGTTTTTATAAAGCCAATAAACTCAATTTTCTTTTCTGGTTTCGTTTAATGTTTTAGATGTGGAACGTAAAAGAGAGACCTCAGGGTTTGGCAGCCAGCCGCCCAGCAAGAGGGCTAGGATTGGCTCCCCAGCCGAGGCAGTTGGAGGAACATCCCTGGAAGTAGACCCTGTGGATCTGGTGCCAAATGTTCTGCAGGCTTTGGATACACATAATTCTGATAAACTGGTTAGTCAATGGTTATTAATTATGTATTCTTTAAAGGTAGAATATACTATATTAGAATCAGGAACAAAAATAAACAGGGTAAGCTAAATAAAACGGTTTTATTGAGCTCGCATCATAATCTCTTGAGTCCTTTTACCTCCTCCTGTTGATTATGTACGCTTTAACGTTGGACATACAGGAAGAGCCACCCTGGTGCATGCTCTTCGCCGACGACATTGTTCTTGTTGGTTAAGATGGACCGGAGATCCAGAGCAGATTGGAGAATTCGCAACAGAAGCTGGAGAATGTTGGCTCTAAAATCACAGAATAAACATTTGATGGATGAAATGGCGGCTGGTCACGGAAACTATCTGCGACTCCCGCATCCCCCTTAAACTTAAGGGGAAAATTTAAAAAACAGTGATTAGACCTGCTGTCTTGTATGGATCACAATGTTGGGCCACAAAAGGGATGAATGAAAGGCATTTGCATGTGGCTGAGATGAGAATGCTAAGGGGGATGTGTGGTCTTACGCGAATGGATAAAATAAGAAATGAGTGCATAAGAGGAAGTCAGATAGTGGCGCCTGTGACTGCAAAGATGTGTGGTAATTGGTTGTCGTGGTATGGGCATAATTATGATGTGAAGGAATGAGGAAAATATCGTGAGGAAAGTTTTGAGTATGAATGTGGATAGGTATAAGAGTAGAGGAAGACCAAAGAATCGATGGACGGACTGTGTGAAGGATGATATGGCACGAAAGAAGGTGTCTTATGAGATGACAAGTAATAGAGAAGTATGGAACAAGACACATGCTGTGCCGACCCTAAATAAATTGGGATAAGGGCAACAGAATGACGAATTAAGCTCGAAGTAGTTTATAAATGTTTAAATTTGTAATAAAAATTTAACTTTATGTGTGTGCAATGAAGATATTTTTTCAAAAACTCATATTTAAGTTAAGTTTTGTTTGCTATTTAATGCTCGGAATTCATGTAGTTTTTTCCTTTTGTTACAGCTAGGCCTCCTGACAGGCTCAATACGTCTCCTCAAGTCCCAGCGTTCAAAACCAGACCCCATACTATGCATGAGTCTACTCTACCTCACAAAAATACGTCCAAACATGTTCGCGCATGATACCGTCACGCAGAGCCTCTGTACGTTGCTGAAGAGGGAACAAGGTGCTGCGTTTAAAAATAAAGGGAACCCGCTGGTTTATATACTGGCTTGTAATATGCTGTATGCTGGGCATAGAGAGAGTAATAACTGGCCAGATATATTTATTAAGGTATGTATTAATCCCCTATAGTCTAACTTTACATCAGTATTCCCTACCTAACTAAAATCAAAGGTAAATGTTAGTCTAGCCGCACTGGCAACGTCTAAAGATGGCAGTTCTAATAAAATTCGAGGCGCCAAGGCGAGGCGGTGGTAGAAAATGGCTAGGCAGATAAAATCCAAGTCCTAATGGTTACTAGGTGACCATCAAACCAAATACTTGTTAAAGGTTTCATGAAAGTTTACTTGTTTTAAATCAAGTCTCATTCCTCTCTCACAGGTGTACATAGAGGATGCTCTGAACGAGCGATGCTGGGTGGAATGCTCATGGTGCAAGTGCTTCGTGGAGAACGTGGTGACGGCCTTCAGCACCAAGCAGCCGCCATCACATCTTATACCCACCGACAACACTCTGGGTAAGATGCTTGGTGGTACTCCTCGCCGAGTTTGGCTAAGCTTAGGTTTGTTACAGACTTGTTCGAGTCAGCCTGCTTCGGTAGAGCTGGGTGGCAAAATAAATACATTCAATTTTGCCGGCTGGCTTACACGAATCGTGCTGGATCGGGCCGAATCAAACATTTGTGTGTAGCATCCGTTACTAATACACTTGTTTATTTAAAAAATATGGGTATATGGGACATTGCACAAAAGAATACTCTCAAAATAGTTTAGGCATCAAGCTCTGGCCAAATTGAAGCAACCGACATGCGCTATGGCGGTGCGCATCCCCCAAGAGATTTGCCTCAGTAAACTACTACTCATTCCTTCCCATAGGTACAATGTCTCCATCAGGATCTGGATCCCCACTAATGGGCAGCACGGAAGAAGATCCTGACAATATGGAGCTGGAATACTCAGTTTATCCAAGGTAAGATGAAGCAATTACCATGATGGAGGGAGTGCTCAATGAAATACTTACGTTCTGTTCTTTACTTATATTCACAAAATAATTTAAATTTGAAAATATAAACAATATATAATTGAGGACTAATCAGGTGGTTACTCTTTTCTTAACAATGCTGAGGTTGGTTTCCAGTTTAACCAAATGCAGCTGAACCACTGTTTTACATGGAGCTACTGCCTGTCTACCCTCTCCAAAACTCAGTGACTAGGTCACACAATACCCCTTGGAAATACTGGTCGCCAGACTTTCGGCCGTCTGACCACCTGTCTGCTTCTTCTTCGTCGTTCTCATCATTTATCTGAAACGACTCATACCGGTTCTTCGGAACTTTTTTCGCAGGTATTCTAGCAGCTATGAAGCTGTGGAGGCTCTAGTGTTAGAAGCCATCAAGGAACAGATTCAGAGGCGGTCGGCAGCACCCGATGCCATCGGCAAGGGCTTCCTCAAACTGCTGTCTGCTACATGTGGATTCCCTGAGGTAAGTTCACATGGCATAAGTTTTAGGAGGCAAAAGTCCACATTCAAAAGATTGATTTTAAAATATCTTAAACAACCTAGCAGACGGAGTGGAAGCTACGGAAATAAATGCCAAATAATATCGCGCTTAGTCCCGTGATTTGAAATTCCAACGGTGAAATCTTTAGGCATTAGGAATATTTAGGTATCATTTAGTGTTAGTAAAAATCAGTTTGAAAAATCGGAACATGCCCATAAAAATATATTCTCCTTCCCAGATCCGCATGATATCCGCCTCCCGTCTCGAAGCGTGGCTGCACTCGGGCAAGCTGTGGCGATGCGCGCAGGAGTTGCTAGCGTACGTGTGCTGCAACTGCGACGCATGCGGGCCCACCGCAGCGAGAGACCACGAGGTGCTGGCGCAGCTCGCCCGCATGCGGCTCAAGACCAAGCCGCTGCAGGCCGCATACCAGACCTGCCTCAAGTAAGATGGGTGGCAAACCCGCATGCCAGGCCCGCATGCATTACTACGGCTAGGCTTTATTCCATATATTGTCATTCCATACTAACGAATATCAATTGTATGTCTGTGTAAATGAAGTAGTGACATTGTTGAAGTTTAGTTTTCAATTTATCTTTATGTGTTGCTATTAATATTGTTTTTTTTTTCAATAAAACCTGTATTTTTGAAATCGCGAGCGCATTATAACTTGTATGTCCTGTTGCAGAGAGATGGTGTCCGACAGCCCGCCACTCCTGCGCAGCGTGGTCACACACACGATCTACAACGAGCTGTCCAACGTGCGCTCGCCCAACAACATGGCCGTGCTCGCCGCGCTAATCCAAGCTCAGCCGCAACAAGTGCCCGCTGCCATGGCGGACACATACCAGGTATAGTATAGTATACTGTAGAGACTCTTTTACTCTGGACGCTCTTAACTTGTCCGTATTTCTACATCGTTCTCACATATATGTAATTCTTAACATGAATGATGTAACCAAGATTTTGTAACATATTTTGATTTAAAAGAGTGTCCATGGAGTTTCTTGTCCATTCTTCTCCATATAGATCTACGCTACGGAATGGGCAACTACAGTTCTTTCACAAGTTATTATGCCTTGTGACTGGGACTGTAGCTTCGAGTTTTATTTTGTTTTTAGGGTTCCGTAGTCTACAAGGAACGCTTATAGTTTCGGTAATGTCCGTCTGTCTGTCTGTCCGCGGTTTAGCTCAAAAACTGTTGGTACTAGAAAGTTGTGATTTGGCATAAGTATACACGTTAATGAGGCCGAAAAAGTCGTAAAATAAAATTTTGAAAAAATACTATTATTTAGGGTACCTCCCCTACATGTAAAGTAGGGATGATAATTTTTTTTTTCGTCCTTCCCATAGTGTGGGATATCGTTGAATAGGTCTTTTAAAAATATTACGGGTTTGGGAAGATCGTTTTTTGATTAAGTAAACCGTTCGTGACTTATCAAGCTTTAAAGTACCAAATTTCGTTAGAGTCAAGTGTCCCCCCCCCCCCTCTACCAAATAAACGGTTGTAGTTAGAAATTCAAATGTCACGGCAGTAGTACAGTCAGCGTCACTATGTCCTAACCCCTCAAGTTTTAAAATATTACACTGCTACAACATTGAATTCGTTTCGAATAATCTAAAGAAAAACTCAAAAAGAACTGAATGTTTCAACCCGGGATCGAACCATCGCTTCACCGAGTTGCGTTTTACTCATACCGGCGGCTTAACAAATTAGCCAGCAAGCCCTTAACAATTGTGACGAAATTGGTAAGTAGTATCGTCCGAGTCACTTTATTTTTAACCCCCGACCAAAAAAGAGGGGTGTTATAAGTTTGACGTGTGTATCTGTGTGTCTGTCTGTGGTATCGTAGCTCCTAAACGGATGAACCGATTTTGATGAAATTGGTTTCGTTTGAAAGGTGTTTTAATCGAGAGTGTTCTTAGCTATGTTTCTATAAAATCTGATCAGCCGTTTGAAGGCCATCACCTCTTTTCTAGTTGAAGGGAAATTAACAATTTGCACAGGTCTGATCGATTCGAAATTTGAAATCTTGTCACTTGTCACCATGGGGGCATTGCCAGGGGGGGTGGGGTGCTAACACCCCTCTCCCCCCAGAAAGTTTTTTTTTTTAATTTTTGCTGTTTTCGTTAATTGGCGAGATGACACGCAACACCGAGAAAAGTGGAAGCAATGGGGGAGGCCTATGCCCAGTATTGGGACAGTCAAGGCTAAGATAAAACAATATACGTTTAAAAAGCATGAAATAAAAATTAAATTAATAATTTAAAAAACCCCCGACACAAAAAACCATAAATAAAATAATCCAAGCGTCTTAGCGTCGGGGGACCGCTAAGTAGACCGCTTAGTACAAGCACATAACAAAGTGGACCCCCGACGCTAAGACGCTTGGATTATTTTATTTATGGTTTTTTAGAGGTTTTTTGTGTCGGGGGTTTTTTAAATTTTTTAATTTAATTTTTAGGTCTCTGTCTTATCGATAGATGTTAACATTTGAGGGTATCCATTAATTTTACTTACTTACGTTTTCTTTATAAAATAATTCCTATACCCTCGAGTTATAACGATAGCTTAGTCAATCTAAAATATTTATACCGCTCCCTATTTTATGGTTTGCGTGATAGGATGTCACTTGTCTAAGGACCCGTTTGTGTCAGGTAAAATATGAATATTATGATAACTGTAAATTATCAAAACAAATTGTAAAATATAATATAAATCTTTGTAGTAAAATAAGATCAAAGTTTGTGTTAAATAATAGCAAAAAAATTTTTTTTTATTATTTAAGACATTATTAAAGTATTAAATTTTTCTTAAATACATGTATTACTAAAAAAAAAACATTCTTTAAAATTAAACTCAAACTTAACTTACTAACTAAAACTAACTTAACTTTTAACTTAAGAGAATTCTATATTCTATCACTTTGGAGCTACCAAAGGCCTTCATGGGATAGGTTTTTTGGTGGCTAAAAAGTGGAAGAGTAACATAATAGAGTTCCAGGGATACTCGGACAGGGTAGCAGTTCTCAAACTAAGCATAACAGACAAACATAGTTTGACCATTGTCCTAGCTTACGCACCTACATCGTCATATAGCGATGATGAACTGGAAGATTTTTATGATATACTTAATAAAGCGTGCGAAGAAAACCGTAGTACATGGAACGTCATTACTGGTGACTTTAATGCTAAGATCGGGGTTAGACAAGACATAGATAACCCAGAAATTCTCGGTCCTCATGGCTTAGGAACTAGAAATGATCGAGGAAATGCACTCATCCAATTTGCATTTGGACAAGGGTTCAAGATAATAAATAGTTTTTTCCCGAAAAAGTCACAGCGTCGATGGACATGGATCTCACCAGACGGCAGAACAAAGAACGAAATTGACTTTATACTCTCTTGCAGTCATAATAACATAATAAAAGATGTAAGCATTATTAATAAATTTAAATATAGTTCAGATCATAGACCAGTACGTGCAAAGATAGTACTCAACATAAAATCTCACCGTAAAACAATTTTCAAAAACCGAATAAAGAAACTTAACAAAGATGTTCTAATAAGTAATATAGAAAAATTCAATTTAGAATTAAAAATATCGTTCGATTTATTACCGTTAGACCCAAATCAAAATCCTCAGAGCCAATACAACAGCATCATAGCAAACATTGCAACAGCAAGCAAGAAAATCAAATGTGCAATAAGTAATACTAACAAATTTAGCAATCATACAATATCATTAATAGAGAACAGAGAAATGTTAAAGAACAATCGAGAGGAATATAATAAAATTGATAAAATAGTTAAACGAAGCATAAGAAAAGACGTTAGAGATTGCAATACCCAGATGATTAAAACAGCCTTACTAAGCAGCACCTCTTTAAGATATGCCAAACAAGGAATTACGAAGGGAAAAACATGGATTTCAAATCTAAAGGATGTAAATGGGACAAAACAAGGCAGCTCAAGCAAAATCATTGATATAGCATCAAAGTTTTATAAAAATCTTTATCAGGATCAAATGAAACAACCCCGACACTTCATATATTATTGCCCGGACACTGTTCATCCCATCAGTCCCTACGAGGTTCAAATTGCTCTTCGTGAGATGAAATTCAACAAAATCCCTGGGACAGACGGAATAACAACAGAAGTCCTAAAGTTAGGGCGAAGCGTTCTTGTACCTCACATTACATCTTTCTTTAACACCATATTACACACTGGCCAAATTCCCCCAGAAATGTGCCACTCAAACATAATTCGAATCTACTTCACAAGAAAGGAGACAAAGCAGACATATCAAACTATCGACCCATAAGCCTCATTTCACACTTATATAAACTTTTCATCTAAATAATAGAACACCGTATCGCTCCAACACTAAACCTACACCAACCCCCTGAGCAAACAGGATTTCGTCCACATTTCTCTACAACAAACCATCTTCATACTGTCAACCAAGTTATCGAAAAATTCAACGTATTTAACAAGCCGCTTTACTTGGCCTTCGTGGATTATGCCAAAGCATTCGACAGCATATACCATCACTCAGTAATTAATGCTTTGGAATCCCAAAACGTACCACACACCTACATTGACCTTATTGACACCATCTATCAAAATAGCTCTGCGAACATTAAGTTGCACATTTCTGGTCCAAGTTTCAACATAGAAAAAGGTGTCAAACAGGGCGATCCACTCTCTCCCAAGCTATTCACAAGCGCACTGCAGGAGGTTTTTAACAAGCTGCCCGATTCGTGGCAGGCACGAGGCATAAATGTTAGCGGTCAACACCTTACAAACCTCCGTTTTGCCGATGACATCGTGATATTCTCCACATCAGCTTCAGAACTCGAAAAAATGCTCCAAGATCTGAGCACGGCAAGTCTTGAGTTTGGACTTTCAATGAATAGATCCAAGACCCAGATCATGACCAACAGCACGAAACGTAGGGTCGAGGTCGACGGGCACACGTTGCAATATGTCGACGAGGATACCTATTTGGGCCAGATAGTGTCGTTCATAAACAGGCAAGACAAAGAAGTCGAAAGACGAGTCCAAAATGCTTGGAAGACGTTCTGGGCTCTGAAGGAACATATGAAGGGAAGCCTTCCACTTACTTTGAAAAGAAAACTCGTCGACATGTGCATCTTGCCCGTCCTAACCTACGGTGCACAAAGTTGGTCACTTACTGATGTAACAAACATGCTTGCTCCTCCTGATGAAAGGAGTAAACAGATTTATACATTAAAAAAGTAATTAGGGGAAAATGAATTTAATAAATGATGAAATGAAAAATACAATAAATTAGTACAAAAGTGAAGGGCAGGTTAACCGAGAACGTTTTAAATATCTCCGCAAATCTCTGAGCGTGATAGTAACTGAAGACAAACTTGCAGTCGTAGAAAGCTGGCTTGATTAAGATGAGCTTGACCACGACGAACTTGATGCAGGGCGATTTGGTAGGACCCACCAGCAGACACGTACCGCCCAATGCCAGGCTCGTCAGCTCGAAGAGCAGCTTCCAGCAGACAGGTAATGAGCCCCAGTGCCAGGCTCGTCAGTTCGCAAAGCAGCTTCCAGCAGACAGTTAGCAACAGCCACGGCAGCACTAAACGAAGGCCGCTCTTTAACTCCACCAGGCTGTGCTCAAAACTCAAGATATGACAGATCTTGTCTCCAAACTAGACTTAGCTGTTTTCTTGATTTTAGACTATACTGATTTCACGTGTCCAGACTGAACCGACTCTTAACTCCAGACTAGAACCAGGGCATCTGTCAGAAATCCCTTTTTTACCCTGATCTTCCGTTTCTTTTCTTCCAATCATTTTTTTAGATTCAAAACTGCTGCGCTCTAGTAAGACGCAACCTGCCAGTATTAAAAACAGCCAGTAACAATGGTCAAAAACCCTGCACATAATATTTTTAGAAATATAACTCAGAATATCTTTACACAGCAAATATTCGCAATTAACTATAAAATACAACAATTTGAACTGACGAATTGATGATAATAATTTTTAGTAATATATAATCTAAATGAAACCTTCATAGAGAGTTTGGTTGGTTACAATTAAAAATAAAAGTAAATGACAACTGACAAGTTATGTCAGTTATGGGGTTTTCGGGGGTAGGTGTGGAAAAAGTATAGACGTTTTTAAAAATCAGGAATTTTATTTAAAATATATTTAATCAATAAACTTAGCAGGTTAACATCAAAAATAAGTTAATAACAGTTATTTAACTAGTACTCACGTTTGTGACTCATTTATGTGACTCTTAGAAGTTATTTAAGAACACCACCTGCCAGCTGTTCAACTACACTTTAATACAAGTTTTACAAGCACTTCACATCACAATGTCACAATTTGCCGAAGTCCTGGCTGCACAGAAGACACTGGAGGAAAACTTTTTGAAGAAGATGGGTGAGCTTGAGGCTCAGATACAGTGTGCTGGACCTGCCAAAGATACAGTGGCAAAAATTGCTGAGGAGTTTCGTGGGTTTCGGGAGCTTGTATTCTCCATGCTTGGTCTGCTGCGAAGCCAAATCACCGAGTGTGCCAAGCAAATTGATGGCTTAGAGACCAGGCACCGACGGAAAGCCTTGATTTTCCAAGGGCTCACTGAAGCAGACAACGAAGACTGCACAGCCATTGTCTTGGATGTTTTAAATACCAAGCTAGCACTCAAGAACGTCTCGGCACCTTCAATTAAAGCCTGTCACAGATTGGGGGCCCTCAGCAAGGATCATCACAGACCTATCCTTGTTAGGTTTGCCAGTGTAGAGTTGAGGTCATCGGTTTGGAAGGCTAAGACAGGCTTGAAAGGCTCCAAAATATCTGTAAAGGAGTTCTTGACTAGGACTAGGCAGTCTGTCTTCAGTAAGGCTCGGGAACACTTCAGTATGCGGTCGTGTTGGACTCAAGACGGGGTTATCTGCATCAAGGCACCTGACGGAAGTCGGCATAAGATCACTTCTTTTGATGAGCTGAAACCCTTGATAGCCCAGTACCCTAAGGCTCCGGGCGCGAATCCATCTATCAGTGGAAGAGGTGGCGACGGGAGTCTGAAAGAAATAACACGGAAATTATAGGTTAGAGTGTTTGTTGTTTTATTGTTGTTTCTTAATTAATAGTTCTTAGACCAAATCTTTACTTACCAGTTTGTAGTTGCCCTTTCTTTTAGTTTTCTTTCTCATGTTTTGTACGCCAACTATTTATTTATGTTTCTTTATTATTAATAGGTTCATTGGAGTTTAGATACCCTCAACTGTGTTTATTTATCTGATTGAAATTTTTTAGTGAATGTCTTGTCAGCTTTAGATTGCCAAATTGACATTTAGTAATAATTATGTGACAGTGACGTTCCAAGTATACGTTTTGAAATTGTGAGCATAGAGTATAGTAATATAGATTGGGATTGTGAGTTAATAAATTAACTAATTTTATTGTGTTTCCACATAGATTGTATTATAAACAGTAACGTTCCGTTTCAAGTGCACATTCTTTGCAGTTGGGTGTGTCTCCTGCTTTTTCTTTATTTAATTTTTATTCTATTTTTGTCTATCTAAGTCTGGGAACTACGGCTTTCACTTTTCTCTGTATTTTGCTATGTAAATGTGCTACTTTATTTATTTGCTTGTATTGTTGCTTCTAGTGTTGGTGTTCGCTGGCGGGTGGTGCAGAGTTGTGCACCTGTTAGTTTGTTTTGTTGATAATAATAGCTTAGTTTTAATTTACTTTATAATATAACATATATATTTATATTAATTTATAACGTTTATTTTATGTCAGACAGTGAAATTTTCTTATCCGCTGATGAATCTGCTTCTTCAAGCAATGAAAGCTTTTGCTCCTTCAGAGATACTCTAAGTGATTTTTTGGAACAAAAATTTACTGATAAATGTAATCGATTACTGAATGTGTGTCATATTAATGCTCAAAGCGTTCCGAGCCACTATAGTGAGTTGTACGACGCCTTTAACAACAGTAACGTTCACGCCATCCTGATCTCCGAGACTTGGCTAAAACCACATCTCCTGTCCACTACTTACTCTCTTACTGATTTCATTCTTATACGAAATGATAGGATTGGTAAGGGCGGGGGTGGTGTGGCCATTTACCTCCGCAATGACCTTCCGTTTAAAATACTTGCCACTTCCTCATCACTCTATTCTGCTTCAGCTGAGTTTATTTTCCTTGAAGTCTGTGTCAAAGGAGCCAAAACCGTTATTGGTGTTGTTTACTGTCCTCCTTCCGTTGAATACTTCACTGAATTCGAATCAGTACTTGAATCTCTGGGTTCAGAGTACGCGCATCACATCATTATGGGTGACTTTAACACAAATCTCCTTGCCCGCGACGCCCCTCGATCCCGTAAACTCCTTCGTCTTATCGAGTCGGTTAGTCTGCACGTGTTGCCGCTCCAACCTACCCATCACAACACTGTTGGTGATGACACCTGGCTCGATCTGATCCTCACCTCGAATCCTTTACTCGTATCTTCCCATGGTCAACATGACGCTCCTGGTTTTTCTCATCACGACATGATTTTCCTGTCATATATCCTGAAACCTCCCAAACCTAAACCCAAGGTTCTGTACAGGCGTTGTTTTGCGCGGATGAATGTTGAGGAGCTTAAGAAGGATGCATCTATGATTGATTGGGAGCCTATGTTAGAAGTCTCTTTAGTGGACGATAAGGTTGCAATATTTAATGACGTTGTGGTCAATCTCTATGATATCCATGCTCCCATAAAAAAAGTCAAACTGAAACGTCCTCCTGCTCCATGGATGACTAGAGGGATACGGATGGCAATGCGACGTAGGGACCGAGCTTTTCGTAAATTTAAGAGAGATCGTACTGACGAGAACTGGTCACTATACAAGGTTGCAAGGAATAGGTGTAATCTGATGATACGCAACGGTAAACGCCGCCACATTTTGGATAATATTACTTCTTCCTCTTCTGCCGATATTTGGAAATTTCTTGCAACTCTAGGTATCGGCAAACCGCGACATTTAGACCTTCCTAACTCTTTTGACCTAGACGAGCTTAACCGTCATTTTTCTACTGCCACCACCATGGATCGCTTGACCAAGCAACATACTCTGTCCTTAATTTTTGGTCTAACGCGTCCTCATATTGACCACTTCACCTTCGTCCCAGTTGAACCGGAAGAGATCAAAAAGATCATTCTCTCCATCAAATCGAAAGCAGTGGGTTGTGATAATATCACTCGTGGTATGATCATTACTCTCCTGGATGATCTTCTACCTGCGATTACCCACATTGTAAATTTTTCCCTGTTTTCCGGAGTATTTCCTTCCCTGTGGCGCAAAGCCTATGTTTGTCCACTACCCAAGGTCCCTAATCCCTCTCTTCCTATCCATTTCCGTCCCATTTCGATCCTTCCCTTTCTATCCAAAGTGCTTGAGGCCTGTGTGCACAAACAGTTCTCTAATTTTGTCCATCGGAACTCGCTGATCAGTCCTCTTCAATCTGGGTTCAGGCCAGGGCACAGCACTGTTTCCGCCCTTCTTAAAGTGACTGGCGATATAAGGGCAGGGCTGGAAGACACCAAGGTAACTGTCCTAGTCCTTGTCGATTTCTCGAATGCCTTTAATACCGTTAGCCATGATATCCTCTTAGCCATTTTATCCCATATTATGGTCTCTCCCGGTGCACTGGAATGGTTCTCCTCTTACCTTCAGGAACGTCAGCAATCAGTTCATGTTGGGGATTCCTCATCACGTTGGTGTGATTTGAAAACTGGTGTTCCTCAAGGCGGTATTCTTTCTCCTCTTCTGTTTTCTATTTTTATTAATCTCTTAACTTCTGAGCTTCTGTGTGCGTATCATCTGTATGCCGATGACTTGCAGTTGTACTGTCAGGGGAGGGTTGATGAAATACCAGATTTGATCGATAGTTTAAATAGGGACCTGATGGCAATAAAAGCGTGGTCCGATAAATTTGGTGTGGCAGTTAACCCTAATAAATGTCAGGCGATCATCATTGGGAGTTCTCGCAATCTTAGTAAGTTGGATGGTACAAGCTTGCCGCCAGTTCTTTTTGACGACACGGTGGTTCCTTTCTGCACAGATGTAAAGGATTTAGGCTTGCATATTGATAGCTCTATGAAATGGCATACTCAAGTCGCTCGTGTCAGCCAGAAAGTTACTGGTACGTTGCGGGCTCTGTACCGATTGAAAAACTTTTTACCATCGTCTACGAAAACAATGCTTGTACAGTCCCTAATTTTTCCTATCATCGATTATGGTGATGTGTGCTACTTTGACCTGAATGCAGATCTCCTCGATAAACTTGACCGTCTTCTAAATAACTGCATTCGATTCGTTTTCAACTTGCGTAAATACGATCATGTCTCTGAGCAGCGGTCACTTCTCAAGTGGTTGCCCATACGTCAGCGTAGGGAGCAAAGGGCGCTAACTACCTTGTTTTCTTTTCTTTTTAATCCCACTTCCCCTAGTTACCTTGCTCCCCACTTTCAATACTTGTGTTCCAACCACAACAGGAGTCTGCGCTCTTCGCAAAACCGTGTTCTTCAATGTCCCTCTCACCGCACAGACTTCATTCACCGATCATTCTTCGTCCAGTCTATTTCTCTGTGGAACGCGCTCCCTCAGGAAATCAGGATGGTAACAAATCGTCTATCTTTTAAAATAAAAGTTCGCGAGCACATTCGGAAGAAGCTAGCATTATCGTCACAACGTTGATATTTTCCTCATTGTTGGTCCTTTTATTTTATAATTTATATATTGATATATATTTATAGTATTTTGTTATAAATTTATAGTATTTTATATATCTTTTTGGTATTTTATATATCTTTTTAGTATGTCTTATTAATTTCTAATTTTTTTACAGTTAGACACCTACCACTGTTTGTCTCTGCATTACCCAAAGGTTGACTGGTAGAAAATGCCCATGGCATTAAGTCCGCCTCTGTACATTGTACTTGAAGTGTTAAATAAATAAATAAATAAATATGTCACAACAAAGAATACTAAGAAAATATTTATAAAAACTAAACGATTCGTAAAATACTAATGTAAAACCAATAAACGTATGAATATGGATGATAAGTGTGAGTATAGAGTGTCTGTAGTAGGCAGATACTATATTTCCCCAACGACCCCGAGAAAATTTTTGGCCTAGAACAAAAATTTTGGTAAGGTTAAAGTATTACAGCATTCACAAAACTTTCATAACTCATTCAAACACACCGACATCTTACGAAGTTAGGCCAGGTAGGATTCACATTCAATGATCACTACTCCACCTGATAAATCAATAACAGTAGGCTTATTTTTGGAGTTGTAATCCGCTCGCGTCTAAAACCCATAATAAAATGAAATATAAAGATTTTAATAAGGGATCCACCCCAATCAACTTTTAGAGTTGAAGAATAGCGAAGGCTTATTTTAAGGAAGTTGCAACCCGCTTCGATCAACTTTTAGAGTTGAAGATTAGCGAAGGCTTATTTTAAGGAAGTCGCAACCCGCTTCAGAGTCAACTTTTAGAGTTGATAAGAAAATAGTTATACCAACTTATAGTACAGTTAGTATAATAGAAGGTTAGATAACTTGTACCTAAAAGCACTTCAAAGAGTTATCTGATAAGAACAGATATAGAAGAAGATTAAAAATAATCTTTTAATGGTTTAAGAACCAATGAATGAACAAAGAAAATAAAAACTTAAGAGTTTAAATAGACCGAATAAAACTCTACAGTTAGAAGAAGGGAAGAGGAAGATGAGTCATGAGTAAGTATAAGATAAAAAAGTTAAAAATAAAGTAGATAAAATTAAAAGGGAGAGGGAGAGTCAAGAGAGTCTGAGTTATTATTAAGAAGGACGCAAACAGCGCCAATAATAGTTCGAGCCCACGACACTAAACCTTTTTTGATGAGATTCATAGAAGATATAGATAAATATATGAATTAAGTGTTTAAGAGTATAAGTAGAGATTTAGTGATGTAATATGATGAAAATATGATGAAAATAGTTACCAAATATAATCTCTTGTGGAAGTTGTTTTAGAATTTAGGGAATATGTTTAAGATCAAGACTTGATTTTGCGTTAGGCGCCAAAATGTAACAAACATGCTTGCTCCTCCTGATGAAAGGAGTAAACAGATTTATACATTAAAAAAGTAATTAGGGGAAAATGAATTTAATAAATGATGAAATGAAAAATACAATAAATTAGTACAAAAGTGAAGGGCAGGTTAACCGAGAACGTTTTAAATATCTCCGCAAATCTCTGAGCGTGATAGTAACTGAAGACAAACTTGCAGTCGTAGAAAGCTGGCTTGATTAAGATGAGCTTGACCACGACGAACTTGATGCAGGGCGATTTGGTAGGACCCACCAGCAGACACGTACCGCCCAATGCCAGGCTCGTCAGCTCGAAGAGCAGCTTCCAGCAGACAGGTAATGAGCCCCAGTGCCAGGCTCGTCAGTTCGCAAAGCAGCTTCCAGCAGACAGTTAGCAACAGCCACGGCAGCACTAAACGAAGGCCGCTCTTTAACTCCACCAGGCTGTGCTCAAAACTCAAGATATGACAGATCTTGTCTCCAAACTAGACTTAGCTGTTTTCTTGATTTTAGACTATACTGATTTCACGTGTCCAGACTGAACCGACTCTTAACTCCAGACTAGAACCAGGGCATCTGTCAGAAATCCCTTTTTTACCCTGATCTTCCGTTTCTTTTCTTCCAATCATTTTTTTAGATTCAAAACTGCTGCGCTCTAGTAAGACGCAACCTGCCAGTATTAAAAACAGCCAGTAACAATGGTCAAAAACCCTGCACATAATATTTTTAGAAATATAACTCAGAATATCTTTACACAGCAAATATTCGCAATTAACTATAAAATACAACAATTTGAACTGACGAATTGATGATAATAATTTTTAGTAATATATAATCTAAATGAAACCTTCATAGAGAGTTTGGTTGGTTACAATTAAAAATAAAAGTAAATGACAACTGACAAGTTATGTCACAACAAAGAATACTAAGAAAATATTTATAAAAACTAAACGATTCGTAAAATACTAATGTAAAACCAATAAACGTATGAATATGGATGATAAGTGTGAGTATAGAGTGTCTGTAGTAGGCAGATACTATACTGAACAACAGAAGTCCAAACTCAAGATTTGCCAACGAGCAATGGAGCGCAGCATAATAGGTGTTAAACGAATAGATCGCGTTAGAAACACCACGCTGCGGTCCATAACTCAAGTAGCTGATGTCGGAGAAAAAACAGCCAGGCTAAAGTGGGAGTGGGCATGCCACGTAGCACGGATGCACCCGGAGAGATGGGCAAAGATGGTAACACACTGGACGCCTGAGGAATGACAGCGCCGTAGGTCGACCACGGCGAAGGTGGCGTGACGATCTGATCCTGTTCGCGGGGCTAACATGGCCAGAGATCGCTCAGGATAGAGAGGTATGGAAGAAGAAAGGGGAGGCCTTTGCTCAGCAGTGGGACACTACGCAGGCTACAAAAAAAAAAAAAAAACATAATTCATGGCAAAAAGCGAATGTCACACCTAGGATTTGATCCTCCAACCTTATGCACGTCGAGCGGTCTTGAAACCTCCGGACTGTTTATACATTAACCTTATGAACGCCAGAGCATAAAAGCACGCACGTGCCCTCCACGCCAAGCCACAAATTCACCGCAAATACTTATAATTATAAAAAGGGATTTCTAAAGTATTGTTAAATTATTTCTTGATAAGACATTTAATATTTAAGATATATAGATCACATTTTAAAGGTATATAAATAAACACACACAAAAGTAATGATTTAAATTGCGTATGTCGTGTTATAGAGCACCATATTTTTTGTCACAAATTTGTGTCGTTGGCGTACAGGGCATGCGCTTGCTTGTCACGTATATGTGACAATGGCGTTCAAAAGGTTAATGTGTAAATGTTAACTGCATTATTGCTAGTCGTTATACCCAATAATATAAGTGTTAACGTTTTATAAAATCATTATTAAAAACAGAATTTCAAAGACATACATACTTAAACTTATTTTTTCACTAAAACAATAAATTCACTATAGTAAAATGTTTTTGCAAGATACAAAAACCAACTGTGCCCGACACGGATTTGAACGCACATGTCTTTTAGGGGGGTAAGAACATAATGAAGCTGTCTGTACCTATATATAACGAAGTTTAAAGGAAAACTATCACACTTATGTGGGCTTTACAAGTTTACGAGTAATAGTCGATCAGTAATATTTGATTCGAAAATTTCGAACAACTCCATAGAAATGTCGATAGATGGCGCTAAGCGTCAGTTGTACTTAAAACGAGTCTCATTTGCAGATCATATGTGGCGGTTTTTATAAATATTGGTACGGAACACTTCGTGCGCGAGTCCAACTCGCACTTGGCACTTTTTTTTTACTTTCAAAAGTGCCTGTAATGGTCTAATTGAAGTAAATGCTTTGAGTTTTAGACAACAACATGGCCGTGCTCGCCGCTGTTGCGTTGTTTCCCATTGTATTCGCAATGCATCTAAGATAAGAGGGTCCCGCGCAGGAGCTGGTGCTGCGCGCCGAGGACTACCTGCGGCCGCTGCGTGCGCTGACGCGCGAGGTGGTGCGCGCGGCGCGGGCGGACGCGGCGGCGCTGCTGCCGCTGGCGCGCGCGCTGGCGCAGCCGCCGCCGCACGAGCCGCCGCCGGAGGTGAGGGGAACTCTTGTAATACTTCTCTAGCGCGAGGTGGTGCGCGCGGCGCGGGCGGACGCGGCGGCGCTGCTGCCGCTGGCGCAGCCGCCGCGAGAGAATAAGTTTGTTAAGAGATTTTTATTGCATGTGGCACATCACTAGCAAAAGGACAAACTAGAGAATTTTTGAGGGATTTGGAACATCCTGGTCGTTTTTGTTTTTTTTTAGCCATGTTAACAGCTGTAACACGTACACCTTATATTTAAGTCCGAAATTTTGCAAGTAAATTTAAAAAAAATCTGGTTGACTACTGTCACTAATGCACCGTTGTATTTAAAAGTACTTTTAAACAATACACTTCTAAATAAAATTAAAATTCAGAGTCTACGACTTATTCTTTTTTTTTATTATTTGTAATGGTGTGTAATTGGGTCAATTTTTAACACAACAATAAAAGACGATAAAAAAAATCCACAGCGCATGATAGGTGTTAAGGTATCTGAAAGGATAACAGATGACCCCTTCAGTTGACCATTTCAATTTGGCAACCGATGCACTAAACATATCGTATAACTCTTGAGTATCTTAATTTGTCCAGGTACGAGAACGCGCCTTCTCGTCGCTAGCAGACCTGTTCTGCTGCTGCTGCCTTGTAACAGCTTCACACAGCAAGCACCTACCAGAGTACAAGCAGCAGGTGTGCGTCATCCAGGCGGCGGCGCTGGGCTGGCTGCTGGACACCGCCATGCCCATCTACAGGCCCAGCCGCCACGACTACCTGCTGGCTCTCAACAAGGTAGGAATTAATAAAAAAAATATCATTTCAAAAACCTAAATAAAACACACGCACAAAGTATCTTAATGATATCTATTGGAATCATCAAAACGAATCGTATGAGACTAACCTCGGGGGATATACTAGGAGTCACAGAAGAGTTCCATTATCCGTCTTCTGGCTCCTTTATCAGATCCTTGACACCTAGCCCAATCTATTGGACTCTTCAAAACGAATCATGTCAGCCCAAATTCGGGAGGTTTACTATAGTAGCCACAGACTTCTCTGTACGATATGTGTGCATACTGGACACATTTGTTGCTGGGTTGGTAGGAAATGAAAGTACTTGTTGCTTCAATTCTTCAGAATAATATAATCTTCAAGACTGCTTGCCGGTGAATGGTACCGAATGGCTTTTTTTTTTTTTTTTTTTGAATGGCATCTTGCAGTTCAACCTATGAGGTTGTCGTCTGCTTAACCGGACTATCCTGTGGGTGCCTTTAGAGTAAGGCCTCCAGCCAGGGCATAAAAACTTACAAACTAAGCGACTGCACGCTAAGGGCACCCCCTGTGGGGTACGAACCTCGGCTTAGGGCGTCGCTGGGGGAAGACTGCATGGGGACAGGCTGGATCTGAATGGTATCATTATTTAGGGGCTGATTTAACACTACTGGCACAGCATCGCGGGCTGGCTCGAGCGAGGGTCGGGGAGGGCATGGACCGGGACGTCGCGACGGACCTCGACGGCGAGGTCGGAAAGGCGGCGGTTTGAGTCGGAACTTTTTAAGAGTGCTAGTCTCTTTGCTACTCTCCTGGAGGAGGGTGATAGCATCATCTGGAGTGACAAGGGTATGCCTAGGACGGCGTACTGTACTAATGCGCGAGGGTTCGTAACGGGCGGCCGCTGCGATCAGGGGATTACGGTGTTTAATGGCGTTATCGAAGAAACGCTTCGAAAGACGTTTCATAAACTGAAGGACGGTGGGCATTCTAAGGTCTACGTGTAGACGGTCATTACGGACATAAAAAGGGGCTCCCGTGACTCTACGTAAGAACCGGTTCTGTAAAACTTGCATCCTATGGATGTACTTAGGCTTGGTGTGAGCGTACACGACGCAAGCGTACGTCATAATGGGGCGGATCACCGCGGTATAAAGGCGCAACTTGCACTTGAGTGACAACTTGCTTTTTGCCGAAATCATGAAATGAAGCCTACCCATAGCAAACGCAGCTCGGTCGCGAGCTGCTTTGATGTGCGCCGCGAAAGACAAGTGGTTGTCAAGTATGACTCCTAAGTACTTGGCTTGCTTCTCCCAAGGGATAGGCTTACCGTACATAGTGATCGGGCTGAGCGCGGGTGGCTTAATTTTACGCTGTTTAGAGTAAAGAACTGCCTGGCTCTTGTCGGGGTTCACCTCGATTCTCCATTTCCGGAACCAAGCGCCTAAGACGTTGGCTGAGGTTTGGAGGGTGCTATAGATAGCGTCGTGACTGCGGCCAGTGTAATAAATGGCCGTGTCGTCCGCGAACAGGGCTAACTGAGCCTTCTTGCTCTTGGGGATGTCACTGGTGAACAGAGTAAAGATAAGGGGAGAGACGACGGAGCCCTGAGGGACTCCGGCTCTAATGGGGTGGGGGGAAGATAGTGCCTTCCCGATGCGATAGCGGAAGGTGCGATCCGACAGAAAGTCTCGTAAGATGAGCACGAGACGGTCCGGCACTCCCAGTTTGTACAGCTTATATAATAAGCCGTTGTGCCAGACTTTGTCGAAAGCCTTTGCTATGTCGAAGTACAACACACCCGTCATCGCTCCACGCTGGAAGCCAGCGCTCAAGTGTTCTACGATGCGATGGGCCTGTTGAATGCAGGAGTGTCCGGTCCTGAAGCCGAACTGCTCGTTGGGGATGAGACTCTTAGCCTCGGCGAAGTCTTTGAGTCGCTTATAAATAAGTCTCTCGTAGATTTTGCCGAGTGCGTTCAGGAGACTGATAGGTCTGTAGCTCGAGGGCTCAGACTTGGGTTTGCCTGGCTTGGCGAAACCGATGACAGTGGCCTCTTTCCATATTTGGGGAAAGGCGTTGTTGCTCAGGGCGCCATTGAAGATGGCCGCCATTAACACGACGAGCTGAGCGGGGAGGAGTTTTAACACCCTATTGGTGATTCCGTCGGAGCCGGGTGCTTTCCGCGGTTGAAGCTTATTAATGATGTCTTGCACTTCGTCAGCTGTGACCGAAGGCAGAGGATCATCAGGGTCTTCTACGGGAGGGAGGGCGGCTTTTCGTTCGACGAATGCGTTCACCTCATCGAGATGTCGCTTGTCTACTGGTTGAGAGCTGGGGGAGCACTGGGACTCCAGGCTGTCGGCTAGGCATTCGGCCTTCTCAGAGTCGTCGAATGCGACGCTCTTATCGGGTCGGGTGAGGGGAGGCATCGAAACCTCTTCGGTGGAGCGCAACTTGCGTTGGAGCTGCCAGAAGGCTAGGTGGGTAGGCTCGAGCTCGCTAAGCGTCTTGTCCCATTGATCTGAACGATGCTCACTAGTGCGCTTCTTTACAGCACGCTGTAAATAACGCATGTGAGCTTTGTTCGCGTCGCAGGGAAAGTTGCTGTAGGCACGGATGGCCGCGTTCTTCTCGGTTATCAGTTCACGTACGTCAGCGGGTAGAATCCAGCGTTGATCGCTCATTGCTGGAACTTCCCAAGAGCAATCCTTTAGTACGGATTGCACGTGTTCTGTAAACGAGTTGATGGCGGCCGTCGTGTCTGCGACTGAGACAATGTGGTCGGGGATGGCCTCCAGGTGAGGCGACGTGGTGGATTTCAGCTTTTCGCTGACTTTCCTCCAGTCGGTTATCACTTGGGTCGGCGGGGGCTGGCTGGGGTCAGAGGGACCCGAGCGGGGAACTAAGTGCATGAGCACTGGTCGATGGTCTGAGTTAAGCTCATGTAAAGTCTCGATGGAATGCAACTTAAGGTTGACATTCTTGAGTAGCGCTATGTCGAGAACGTCCGGACGTTGGTCGGGGTCGTGGGGATAGTGAGTGTGCTCCATAGGAGCGATGGGATCGAAGTTGAGGGACTCACCCAGGTTATACACGTGACGTCCTCTGGCAGAGGTCGTCGTGCTGTTCCAGGCGGGGTGTTTGGCGTTGAGGTCGCCCGCTATGATAACGGAGTCACTCAAGCCGAAGAGGACGGCAAGGTCTTTGGTGAACAGAGTGTGCTCCTCGGACGTGCCGCCGGGAGGGATGTACGCGGAGGCAATAGTGATCGATTGATGACCGGTCATGCCTAGTCGACAAACTGAAGTCTCGAGCAAAGACTCCATGGGAGGGGGATCTAAGGGGATGCAGTGCAGTTCCTTTCTATAATAGATTAGAGTACCGCCCTTGTGGCAACGTGACCGATCGTTGCGAACTATGCGATAGTTGGCAATTCTCGGATCGCGGTGACTGGGCTTGAGGAAGGTCTCCTGTATGAGGAGGATATCAATTTGATGGTCACGGAGGAAGGTGGCGATTTCATCACGCTGGCCTCTAATGCCATTGGCATTAAAGTACCCTAATTTAAGGGATCGGGGTTTGGTACACGTTAATCTCGTATTATCCATTGAAATTAAAGATTAATGCCGCTGAAGGCTTCGCCTAACTTGATTAGGGACTTGAGGATAATTTTAAGCTTATCACCGTCAGTGTTAGCCTCCCTGAGATCTGCCGCCATGCGGTCTGCTTCGGGGGTGACTAACTTTGTTAACGTTTCTAAAGTTACGTTAGGAGAGGAGACCGCGGCCGCGGGGCCGGGAGGCGCGGGACGAGCGGGCGCCGGTGCGCTCGCTTGGGCCACGGGAGTGGGGACAGGGGCATCTAATAGCCCGGGAATGGGGCTGGACTTTGCTTTGCCGAGTGCCGGGAAGCCTCTCTGGTGGTTCAGCGAGGTCCAGGGAGAGGGCCTCTGAGGGCTGAGTCTCTCCGGCATCTGTGCAGTTGGTAGCCTCACCGATGGGCTTTCTCTCTGCTGGCGGGCGTTTGCACGCTTCGCCAGTTTAGAAGAGGAGCCTTTGGGGGCTTTCGGGCAGCCGCGGTAGTTAGCCGGGTGGCCCGACTGGCCGCAAAGCACACAGCTTGGTGGCTCCGTGCATAGCAATTTGTCTTTGGGTCGGGGGCAGTCTGCCGTACCATGGTCGCCTAGACACTTTACGCATCTGTGCGGCGCATGGCAGTTGGCTTGGCTGTGTCCGTACAGCTGGCAGCGGTGGCACTGCCCTACTACGGTTGAGCGGTAAGGCTTCTCTATTGAGATGCCTGTGAGGGAGCATACCGACTTCACTTTGAAGATCGGGTGGTGTCCTTCTACTGGGTCACAGATGACCAGTACCATATCGTACTGGTCTCCACCTCTCGCCTTATGAAGGCGGTGGACGGCTGCGACCGGGATGTCCTGGCCTTGGAGGTCGTTTAGGATGTCCTCCGTGGGGATTTCCTTCGGGATCCGCCTGATCACCACGCGGGTGGGCTTCTCCTCTGGAAGGGAGTATGTATGGAAGGCTATGTGCCTTCCGATCAGCTGACGGGTTAGTTCCCTGAAGTCGGTGGTCGTAGGGACTACCACTTTGATACCCTGCTGGGTGCTTTTTGCGCTAGTGTACCGAATGGCTCAAATGGCCCTATTTTTATACAATAGTTCTAAAGCTATTAACCAATTAGAATAGATTGAAAAACGCGGGAAAAGCTTAAATCCAATAAGAAACTAGAAAAAAGGCGGGAAAAAACATCGTCCCTTAAGCCTTAGTATGAGAAAACGTTACTGTAACGAGAGCCGCGGTTTAACATTCATTATTCGTACTCTAAGTACTGCGAAACGTTACCGTAACGGGGACCGCGTAACAATACAATAATCGCGTTTATAATATTCTTAGGTTTACTTATATACTAAATAAGCCTTAGTGACTTCTATGTACAGAATACTATTATATAAAATCATAAATTAAGCAAAACAAAACATAACGGCTTATTTTCTAAGTATGTTATGTACATGAACAAAAAACACTAAACTATCAGTCTATGGACTTAGTCCTACTTATATACTATGTTTTGTTGTCCCGCACATCACTCCCGCCGTGCGACCGCGTCGCATCAGCTGTCGGTGCGGGCTCGACGTCCGTAGTCAGGGGCAGGATCACCAACTTCCTCACTGGCCGGCGCAGCACACCTCCCTTGGTCAGCACGTCCACCGTCCGCACGATGTTGTCAGGGCCTGGATACGTAGCGACGATTCTTCCTCGGATCCAGATGTTGCGTGGTAAGTTCGGGTCGACGATTTGTACGAGGTCGTTGATTTGTACTGCTTGACCTTTTCCATGGGGCTCCCGCCGGTGTTGGAGCTCGGGAAGATACTCCTTCACCCAGCGTAGCCAGAAGACATCGGCTAGCCTCTGCGCGGCTCGCCAGCTGGATCGTGATATGGCGTCTTGCTCGGTGAATGTGCCTAGTTGTGGCACTCGCCCTGGACCCCCTATCAGGAAATGGTTAGGGGTGAGAGCTTCTGGATCTTCTGGGCTAACTGAGACATGAGTTAGCGGACGACTGTTGACTGTGTACTCTACTTCGGCGAGTAATGTTGTGAGTACTTCTTCTGTTGGGTGACGTTCGTGTAACGTCGCGGTGAGTGCCGTCTTCACGGAGCGAACCATTCGTTCCCATGCTCCGCCCATAAATGGGGCTCCAGGTGGAATATATCGCCAGGAGATGGTTCTCTTCGCCGCTTCCTCTGCAGTTGCTGTGTCGATTGCTTGACGTAATTCCTTGTCGGCAGCCTTTAGGTTAGTGCCGTTGTCTGACCAGATCTCGGTCGGACAGCCTCGTCGTGCGATCAGCCTTCTGACTGCCATGACTGCTGAGTCAGCGCTAAGCGAGCCGGCGATTTCCAGGTGTATAGCTCGCGTCGTAAGACATGTGAAGATCGCCACATATCGCTTCTGTCGAGTGCGGCCGACGGTTACGGAGAGAGGTCCGAAGTAATCGACCCCAGTGAAGGTGAAGGGTCGTTTGTGATGGGCTAGACGACACGCTGGCAGGTCTCCGGTTCTTGGATGCGGTGGCGCTTGAGTCTTCATTCTGCAGAACAGGCATTGTCGCAGTAGTGTGCGTGTAATAGGGCGCAGTCGTAATACCCAATATTGTTGTTTACATTCGTTGATCGTCGCTTCTACACCGGAGTGATGTAGTTGTTTATGTATTCCCTGTACCCAGAGCTTGACCGTGGGATGATTACCGTCGATTATCAGCGGGTTCTTGAACTCTTCCTTCATGTCCTTAATTGCTTCAATACGGCTTCGTAACCGTAGGACGCCGTTCACGGACTCGACGCTAAGTTGATGAAGGCGGCTTTCTTTGGCGATAGGTTTTCCATTACTTAAGTTTTCTATTTCCTCGGTAAATGATTCTTCTTGAGACGATCGCATCAAGAGTTCCTCGGCCCTCTTGAGTAGCTCCGCTGTGATTGGTAGCAGCTTAGTGTCGCTCTGTGACGATTTATTTACTATTGTAGGCGTCACTCGTCTTGTTGCAGTCTTATTTTTCTTCCATGCAGGATCGGCTTCTTTGTTTTTCTTTGTTCTCCTGTAGTTGACCTTTTGCTTGGTAGCTCTACAGAGTTCGATGAACTGTAGTACACGTGCTGTCGAGTATCGTAGGCGTTCCCAGTTGGAGAACTTCGTTGGGTCAGGTAGGGCTTGAGCGAGTTTTGACTTTCTTCTGTCGCTCGCGTAATGTATTTTCTCTTCCTCGGAGGGCTCTTGTGCCGTTCTTGTGACTTCAGTCGGCCAGGAGTCTTCAGTGAGATATAGGAAGTCGGGCCCTCTGAACCATCGATGATCCTTGTTGAACATTACTGGCACGTCTCGTGTTGCGTCGTCGGCCACGTTTAGTTTTGTAGGTACCCAGCGCCAGTCGTTGACCTTTGAACTCTCTTCTATCGCGGCTAGACGATGGGCCACGTAAGGTTTGTAGGAACGTGACCCTGTTTTTATCCAAGTTAGGACAGTCTTGCTATCTGTCCAGAAGACTTTACGGTCGGGCTTCCTTTCGTGTTCTTCGATGACTGCGTCGGCGAGCCTGGTACCCATGACTGCTGCTTGCAGCTCTAATCTGGGAATCGATGTCAGCTTCAACGGCGCCACTTTTGCTTTGGCTATGATGAGGGATAGGGCCACCTCGCCATCCACTGCCACCGACCTCCAAAAGAGGACTGCAGAGTAGGCAGATTCGCTGGCGTCGCTGAAGACGTGAAGTTCTAACGAGGCGGCGTCACTGTAGTGTAGGTAGCGCCGCGGGATCGCTACTTGATGTAGATTCTGTAGATGTGTCATCCATGTTTCCCATTGTTCTGCCAAATCTTCGTCGATCTTGTCGTCCCACGCTGTTCCTCTGCGCCAGACTTCTTGGAGTAGTTGCTTCGCCCTGATTGTGACAGGTGAGGCGAACCCGAGCGGGTCGAACAGTGACATAACTATTCTTAAGGCTTCCCTCTTCGTTGGCTGCTTACCCTCTATAAGTGTTGTAGGTATTCTAGCTAAGTTAAGGTTGAAGGTGAGCTCGTCAGAGTTGATTTTCCATATAACGCCCAGGACTCGTTCCGTTTTCTCTTCGGTTTTGTAGAGTTCTAGATCTTCTAATTGATTTTCTTCCCCGAGTGTTTCTATGAGTGACGCTGAGTTCGATTTCCATTGTTTTAACTCGAAGCCGGCTTTCGTGTGTACTTCTTTCACACTCGTTGTGATACGTTTGGCGTCTTCGAGGCTCTTGAAGCTGTCCAAGTAGTCGTCGACGTAATGCTTCTGTATGATGGCGGCGGCGGCCTCGGGATGAGTTTCTTCGTGTTGCTTGGCGTTCAAGTTCTTAACATAAATCGCTGTAGACGGTGAGCTTGATGCCCCGAAGATCAGTGACGTCATCCTATATTCTTCTGGAGGCTGGTTGTCTCGACGTTCCCCGCGCCACAGGTATCGTAGTGCGTCTCTATCTTCTGTTCGCAGCTTGACTTGCATGAACATCTCCTTGATGTCTGCTGTGACTGCGATCATGTGTTGTCGGAATCGCATGACGACGCCTGGCAGCGACTGTAGTAGGTCTGGACCTTTAAGCAGCATGTCGTTGAGTGCTACCCCTTTGGTCTTGGCGGCCGCGTCGTGCACTACTCGGAGTTTGTCTGGCTTCATTGGGTTGATGACCGCGAAGTGAGGCAGGTACCACGTTTTATCAGCTGTTTTCTGTCGCGGGGCGGGTTCGGCGTACCCTTTTGCTATGAGTGCGTCCATTTGTTCGACGTACTTCTTCTTTAGAGTGGGTTCTCGATCGATCTTCTTTTCTATACTGAGGAGCCGCTTCAGTGAGTTTTCGTAGTTATTCGGGAAGATAATATCTTCCTTTTTCCAGAGAAGGCCTGTCTGGAATCTTCCTTCTATTTTCGTCGTTGTTTTTTCCAGAATATGAAGTGCTTGTTCCTCTGGGTCAGTCTTCGGTCTCTTGGGGTTTATGCAGAGCGCGTCCATCTCGAAGTATTGCTTCATGAGGCTGTCTATGTTCTCTTCTGGATCTTCTGTGATGTGTGACACGAAGTCGATCTTCTGACTGCATGTTCGTGTTTGGCTGCCATGGAGAACCCATCCCAGCGGCGTGAGTGATGCCACTGGGTGGTTCTTGTCCCCTCTTCTGGTGTCTGATGTCAGCAGAAGATGCCAGTTGTCTTGCCCGATGAGAACTCGTGGCTTCGCGTTCGCGTACGTAAGTTGTCCTCTAATGTCACACAGGTGTTGACATTCTTCCACTAGTTCTTGTGGTACCCGTTGAGATGAGACTTGCAGGTTCTTCACTGTGCGTGCTTGTACTTGCTCTTCATGATCGTTGAGCCCTTTCAGCCTGATGGTGACTCTTCTGGAAGCCGATTCCGATGTTTTCATGTCGTTGATGGTTTCTATTTTCAGTGGATCTATGGGTCCCGTTGCTCCGATGCTTGTGACCACACTGTCGTCGACGAGCGTGACTGTCGACCCGTCGTCCATCAACGCGAAGGTGTTGACTGCTCCTTTTGGTCCCTTTACTTGAACCGGTAGAATCTTCAGGTAAGACTGCTTCTTGACTGTCCAAGTTGAGTTGATGACCTCTGTCGTTTCAGCTTTTTCTGTCTTCTTTTCGTAATGCAGCATCTTGTGATGAGAATACTTGCAGTCGTTGATACCACATGTTTTTGCTTTGCAGTGGTGTGTCTTGCTCCTATAACGAAGACATCTGAAGCAGAGACGTTTGGACTTGGCTACGTCCCATCTTGAGTTTGGTTCCATCTTCTCAAATTGTTCACACTCTGTTGCGTTAGTGTGCCCCGTGTTTTCACATACGATGCATTTTGATGTCTGCGTTTTTTCAGTTACGTTGTTGACCCTTTGTGTTTTCTTCTGTGATGCGGTCGAGGTAGGTGCTGCCATCTGTTCAGGCAACGCGTAAGGTCCGCACAACTCTGCTTCCCTTTTGAAGAATTTTTCTATCTTGATGAGGCAAGGATCTTCTCGAGGCTGCGTGGCTGAGAAATCGTAGTATCTGTATCGTAGAGTCGGCGTCAGCTTGTCCACCATTGTCTTCGTGAGTTCAGGGTTGTACATGTAGTTGAAACAACCCAGAGTTTTCAGTGTTGCTACTACGTTGGATACTTTAGTAGCGAATATGCAGATGTCCCTCGGCGACTCTGTGAGGCGAGGCAGGCTTCGAAGAGTTTCCATCTCCAGCATGGCTATTGACTCTGGTCTTCCAAATCTTGACTCCAAAGTCTTCATTACTTCAGCTGGATGCGCGTTGGTTATAAGTAGGCCTTCAACTGCTTCTTTAGCTTTCCCCTTCAAGTTTCTTCTAAGTCGATTCGTATTTTCAACCGAACTGAACATTGCTTCTGACTCGTAGTAGGCGGCGCGAAAGGGTAGCCACTCTTGATGTGACCCACTGAAGATCGGTAGCTCGTTGAACTTGGGTCGCTGAGCAGCGCCGACGGCTCTGGTGATGGCTTCAGCAAGGAGGTTTAGGTCGGTCTGACCTCCCGCCGGTGACTGACGTGTTTCATGCTTCTCTGGTCTTCGTTCTTCTAAGCGGACGGTCGTAGGTTCTTCAGGTGTGAAGTGAGGCTCGTTGGTGATTGCTAACACCGGGCGAGTTACTTGATGCTCCAACCAGTTGTCCACTCTTGCGTTGACTTCTGACTTCGAGTAGAGAGAGACGTTATCTTCTTCTTCTTCGTCTGAATCTTCTTTCTCCAAGGCGGCTAGACGAGCTGCAGCTAGTTCCACTTGAAGTCGTAGTAAATCTTCTTTCGCCTTTGCTAGCTTGAGTTGTTTTGTTTTGCTGTGCGTCGATCCCCCTCCTCCCCCTTTCTTGGTAGGGGGGGGAAGGTCTTGTAGTCCGGTTCTCTTCTTGGGATCGGCGTTATTCTTCATGACTTGCTTCACTGTAGAGGTTTCTGTTTCATGACGAACTTCTTTGTTGACTGTACACGGCGGCTTCATCAGCTGTTTAGCCCTTGCACCCGCTGTTAGAGTCGTCGTGTTTGACGGAGTTACGGACGGGACGGCGATGCTAGCGGGGTGCGAGGCGGGGGCGGCGCTCGTGGCGGAGGCTGAGGTCGCGGCAGTCGCGTCGGTTGCTTCGGTAGCGGAGGTCACGGTGGTTGGATCAGTTGCCGCGGAGGTGTCTGTTCGTTCTGAAGTCTCCGTGGCGGTCGTCCCTGTTGCAGTAGATTCTTCCGTGCTGGCTTCCCTACTGGTACCAGTCGCCGAGGTTGTGGCCTCGGACGACGACGGCTTCTGTTCAACCGGCGGCTTGCGTCCTTTTCCCTCTGAGCGTGTGACTGGCATGTTGACAGCTGATTTTCTTCGAAATCTTGAGTCTTGAAAATAATCTTCGAGAGTCTTCCCTGAGTTTCTTGCTATTTCTTGAAGTTTTCACGATTTTTCCCACAATATTCGGCTGCGAAGGACCATTAAATGTGCATACTGGACACATTTGTTGCTGGGTTGGTAGGAAATGAAAGTACTTGTTGCTTCAATTCTTCAGAATAATATAATCTTCAAGACTGCTTGCCGGTGAATGGTACCGAATGGCTCAAATGGCCCTATTTTTATACAATAGTTCTAAAGCTATTAACCAATTAGAATAGATTGAAAAACGCGGGAAAAGCTTAAATCCAATAAGAAACTAGAAAAAAGGCGGGAAAAAACATCGTCCCTTAAGCCTTAGTATGAGAAAACGTTACTGTAACGAGAGCCGCGGTTTAACATTCATTATTCGTACTCTAAGTACTGCGAAACGTTACCGTAACGGGGACCGCGTAACAATACAATAATCGCGTTTATAATATTCTTAGGTTTACTTATATACTAAATAAGCCTTAGTGACTTCTATGTACAGAATACTATTATATAAAATCATAAATTAAGCAAAACAAAACATAACGGCTTATTTTCTAAGTATGTTATGTACATGAACAAAAAACACTAAACTATCAGTCTATGGACTTAGTCCTACTTATATACTATGTTTTGTTGTCCCGCACAATATGCAAGACTGATTCTTCAAGTATAAAGGGTGTAAAACACCTCTTAACGAAGCCGAAAGGCACTGGTTCTCCCTGTCATTGCAATCATTTTTTTGTTCTACAACATACCTGGGAACCTTCTAGTTACGAAGATATTAGGGGTCAAAGTTCCAAGTTTTTGACAACATTTTTTTTAAATACAAGTTTTTAATGTAAGATTTTTACTTTAAACACCTCCACGACCCCCGTACTATTCAATCCGTCCATCAGCACAATGTTTTGAGTGCGTTACATTGAGTTCTACCACAAAACATGATTTTACACCCCCCAAAAAAAAGTCGTTTCCCAGAAATAATTTTTGCGTAAAATTACTTAGTTTCATGTACAGAATGCTTGGTTGACGGCTTCGTGATGAGGTGATTTACACGGTGTATACCACACCCACTCTTCAACCCCAAAAAAAACACAATAGTAACAACTCCATTTCATGCCATGTTCGTTGTAGGTGATGTTCGTTGAACCAGCAGAAACCTACAGCAAGGCCGACAATTGGCCTCCAGAGTCGGAGCGTGCGGTGACGTACCGACTGTGTTGCGAAGCCCCCCTGCCGCAGAACACGCTGCTACGTGTCATCTTCATCGGCCTCTCCAAGGTAAGCCAAGTGAGTGAAGAACAAAGATATATGCCTGTCTCTGTCACTCTGCTTGTACTGGGCACCTCTTTTTCTTCTATAGTCTTTCTGATTTTGGTATTTTTCTTTTCTGGTGTTTTTCTTGTTAAGTTTTTAATGTTTAAATACTATTCGTACAAAATGGTGAAGGAACTTGGAGATTGTAGAATAAGATATTAAAGTCAGGACCAATCAAATATGTAACGGAAAGTGTATACAGGGTGTAACGGAAAGGGTCTATACATCCTTAAGGGTGTGCTACAGACCATCAAACTGAACATGTTTCTCATCATAAAAAAATTTTTGCAGCAAAAAAAAATCTGCTGGCCCATAGAAAATTGCAATACCTATTCGCCCAAATGTATAGGCAGCAGATATTTTTTTTTGCTGCAAAAATTTTTTTATGATGAGAAACATGTTCAGTTTGATGGTCTGTAGCACACCCTTAAGGATGTATATACCCTTTCCGTTACACCCTGTATACATAATTAAGAGTGTGCTACAGACCATCAAACTGAACATGATTCTCCATCGGACAAACATCGTTATAGCGAAAAAATATCAGCTGCCCCATACATTTAGACGTCACGTTTTTTTTTTTTTATTAATTACAGTTTTACGTTTTCAAGAAAATTGTTTTTCGGAAACCATACTATTACGAAATAGGGCTTATCTCAAAGTAGAAACCGCTATTTCACGAGAAAATCATTTTTGGATTGTGCTAAGTGTATACATTTGATTCGTCGTGACTGTACACTACAGTGACTTTAGCGCGAATTGAACAAAATAAAACATATATCACATAATCATTGAGCAAATAAGTGCTTGATAAAGAGCAAAAAGAAAGCTAAGGTAAGGGGTACAAGGTGTTGTTTTGCTCAATCCTTACTGCATTCTCCACAGCTACACCGTTTTCATTGTACGAGACAAGTAGTAACACATAACTTGTCAAACATTTCAAAGAAGTGAACAAAAATTTTACATGTCTGAAACAAAAGTCAATACATGTTCAAAACTTGTTTAATGACTCCAAACTTTAAGAATTCTTGGAACTACATACAGGGCCTTTAATCTGTCTTCCAAAAATATTTTCACATAATAACTTGATACCTGATAGTCGTATCTTTCTACACCCCTTCCACACTTAACACCCTTCCCCCCCTCACAGGACATCCCCGTGTCTCCAGCGGAAGTGTTCGAGTTGGTGGAGCAGCTGGTCCGACGTGCATGCGCGCTGCCCGCCGAGGACAACCCTCTGCAGGTGGATAAGCTGGAGATCGCTGATTATATCTTCCAGCTGTGCCAGTTTAATCCGCCTGATAATATTACTCTGCCCGCTGGGTAAGTCAAAGAGATTTGTTCTACATAATTATATCTATCATTATTGCACCTTATTAAATTTCCTTTAAAGTGATTACTGATTTAATTCTTGGAAAAACTTGGAGAAGGCCTTTTTCCTGCCATGGGATAATTCGGACTCAGGAAAATTCATTAAATTTAAATGTAATTAGTAGTATATATTTAATGATTAAACGAACTTACCTGTACGTGAAGTTCTATCATAATTATACGAGCGCCGAGTCCGAAGAGATTAGTAATTTACACATGTAGTTACGCTAGTTGTCACCACTCATGCACTTAGTTGAGAAAATAATATTATATTATATTTTTCTTTAACCATGGCAATTAAATTGACATACCCACAAAACTTTAGATTTTTTGATTTTCTTCTAATGTGGGTACTTTGTCCAGTTCCGCTCTCAGACGATTATCGCCTATCATTTAGTTTAGAGTAAAAAATCTTATGGTACATTGATATATTCCCGAGACACTATTGATAATTTGGGGAGTGCACTGTGTGTATACAGTACTGGGAGGGTGGGATTACTAATCTCTTCGGACTCGGCGCTCGTATAATTATGATAGAACTTCACGTACAGGTAAGTTCGTTTAATCATTAATTATACTCGCGCCTCGTCCTCGAGATTAGTAATTTACACATGTAGACTTTGAGAGTATTTTGGGAATATCATCAATGAATAATAATATTTACAAATATCAATACTGTTTAATAATTGTTTGTTACAATCAAATCAGATAATAGAGAAACAAAAAACAACTTATACTTCTAGGATTTACAATAATTTGAATGTTTTTTTGAGTATTTACAAAGGGCAAAATTAATCACCAATGAATGAAAATACTTAATTAACTATGGATTGACTATTCTTATAATAGCTATCACAGTTACTAATTATAATTGTATAAAATCTGAACTGTGTCCGATTTTAACTGGTATCTATTGAATGTTGATTAATTATTGATTCTGCTAAGGTAGTACTGTCATCATCAACAACAACTCTCTGATAGAATTTTGCAAAAGTTGTGGAATTCCTACTCCAGCCTGCCGTTTTACGGATGGTATCTATGCTGACGCCCAGTGAGTGCGCGCGCGACGACGCTGCATGTCTTGTGCTGTGTGCACTGAACATGTTCGTGTCGACCCCACACTCACCAAGTGTATGCTTTATCCAGCGGCTAAGCGTTTGCGTTCCTACTGGTTTATGAGGTTTCCTAATTCCAATAAATAAATCGTCAGATATTCTTAATAATGAGGTGCGTTCTATGTAACACAGTAATGTAGTGGCTGGGCAAATAGCTGTTTTTTCAATAAAGAAGGGTAAATGAATAATAGGTTGTTGAAATCCCGGTCTAGAAGTCTTAATAAAATCAGGTATTTTTATTGTTATACGGTGGGAAAGGTTTTGAACGTTGCTAACTTTAATCTTCGAGAGAGTTTGAGCTCTGTGTGCGGTCGACAGGGCCAGTAAAGTAATAGTTTTATTTGTTAGCTTATCTAAGGTTAATTCCTCATTAGGATGCCATAAAATTAATTTATCCAACACTAAGTTGGTATCCCAGGTAACTTCATATTTTGGTTTTGGTGGCTTTAGTCTAAAAACCCCTTTAAGGAATCTTTTTATTCTGTCATCACTAACTAGTACTGGACTCAGCACCAGGGAAAGAGCAGACCTGCATGAATTGAGCGTATCATATTGGCAACTGTCATTAAAGAGTTGTGTTAAAAATGAGATTATGGTGGGTACAGAGGCGTCACAAACATTTAACGAATTCATTTTACAGAAATCCCACCATTTCTTCAAGTAAACGTCGTATTGTTTCATTGAGTTAGGCGCTAATGATGCTAACATTATATCTAGTGATGATTCTGGTATGTTTTTCCTTGAAAATGCGTCCCGGATAATATGCCTGCCACCAGGGTAATCGACTCGTGGATCCGACGAGAGCTGGAATGAGATAGTAAGGCATGGCTTTTAGGTGGAAATGTAACAGTCTCCGAAATAAGGAGGGATCTAAACACGGGGTACCATGGCTGTGTTGGCCAAAGGGGTACAACCATGATACCCTGTGCCTTGTCTGTTATTATTTTTCTGAGGGTTTTTAATATGACTGAAAATGGCGGGAACGCATAGAAATCATAATTTGCCCATGAAACTGTAAACGAGTCTATCGCGAATGCGTCTGGATCTCGGTGCCAGGATATGTAAGTGGTACATTTGTTATTTATGCGACTAGCAAACAAATCAATTTTTGGATGACCGAATGCTTGGGTGAGACTGTCAAACGCCCAATCGGACAGCTCCCATTCTATGTCCGGATGAGTTCTTCGTGATTCAAAATCTGCAATTACATTATCACTAGATTTTATATAAGAGGCATAGACGAAAAGCTTTTTGCTCTCGCACCAGTTCCAAATATCACGAGTGATTTGTGTAAGATGGGGGTATTGTATACCCCCCATTTTATTTATATATGCTACTGCTGTCGAATTGTCAACGCGAAGTAATATCTGGCAATTATAAAGGTTTTTAGCAAAAACTTTTAAAGCAATAAACGCTGCAAGCAGTTCTAAATAATTTATGTGTCGTTCTCGTTCGGTATTCGACCATTGCCCGCTCGCAGAGCTTCCTTCACACGCGGCCCCCCACCCCGTCGTTGAGGCGTCAGAAAATATCTCAACTTGGTAAACATCAATTTTAATTCGGTGGACAGAATGTTCTACTTTACTTAGCCACCAGTCGAAGTCAGGTTGTAGTGATTCAGGTAGGTTCATACATTTGTTATAATCATCATGACCTTTCAAGTTGAGATATTTACATCTTTCCATTTCTTTAGTGTGTAGCCATCCGTATTCGATCGCTGGACAACAAGAAACTAATAAACCTAATAGCTGGGCAAAACTCCTAATTTTACAACGCTTTAATTTTGAAAACATTAAAAGTTGCGCTTTAATACGAAACCTTTTATCTGCTGGTAAACTAATCTGAAACTCTTTTGAATCTATAATCATGCCTAAGAATCTGCATTTGGTTGAAGGAAAAAGTGCACTTTTTTCCACATTAATAATAAAACCAAGTGAAGTTAATAATCTGTTAGTCAAATCTAAGTTAGTTAGGCAATCCAAGCGGGAATATCCGAATAACAGCCAATCGTCTAAATAAACTGTGGACAGAAGGCCTGCAGAGCGTAATAATTTTGCTATAGGTTTACATATTTTTGTGAAAATGTATGGTGCTGTACTTAATCCAAATGGCAAAACATTAAATTCGTACAATTTACCCTCAAACCAAAATCTTAGATATTTTCGTGATTCTTTATGCATTTTAATTAAGAAATATGCGTCTTTCAGGTCAATTGACGCCATTTGACAATTATACGTAACCATTTTTAAAGCCGTTCTAAAATCCTCTAACTTAAAATGATCGGTTTTAACGAATTTATTTAGATTTTTTAAGTTTAAAATAAAGCGCATCTTGCCATATGGTTTGGGTACTAAGAAAATGCTTGAAACAAATTGGTTTTCACATGGAGAACATTCTGAAACTGCACCTATTTTGAGTAGGTTATTAATCGCTTCTAAGTAATGCGGTCTTTCATTAGCTGAATAAGTTGGTCTAGCAGGGAGCGTATGCTGTACAACGGGTGATGTTAATGGTATTTTATAACCTTTTATCCAAGATAGTATAGACTGATCGTTCGTAATTGTAGCCCATTGTTGATAGAATTTAGATAAGCGGCCTGCGTACTTAACTGTATCTAGAAGCGACGACGGGGGTACGTCGACTGATGGCCCCGCGATGACGTCTTCGATGAGTGCGCGTGCGGTGGTATGTACTGTGTCTGCGGCGGAGGATAGGGCACGCGCGGCGCGGCAGGCTCGCGGCTCCTCGGCGCTGGCGCCGGCCCCGCAGGCGGCCTGCGCGCCTGGGGGGGAGCTCTGCGGTTTAAAGCTCTCGGTGCTGGTCCTTTATAATTGGTATTTGCAGTTTTGTTGCTAGATTCGGCTTTCAGTTCAATACCTGATTTATTTACAGCCTTCGCTGACCTTAAAGTCTCTGCTAAATTTTCACCGAACAAACACGTGTCTATCTTGGTGTTTTTAAGGTGTTCCTTCAAGTCATTTTTGAGGGCAAATAAAATGAAATTCCTGCGTGTGATGGAATCTGCATGTTGTAAATCGCATAAAATTCTGCTTATATCCATTAATTTCTGCAACTCGTCATTCGTTAATGTTTTTGAATTTATTTGGGAATTAATGATGTTGGCCAAACAAGCAATTGCGCTAGACATTTGTTTCTGTTTGTTTTCTATGCCCTTATCGCGTTTAGCTGCGGTATCAGTAATTGCTGCTTTAATTTCCAAATTTATTTTAGGTGCATCAAGCTGGATACAATTTTTAGGTAGCAGATATTTTGATATCAAGTTCTTACGATTGTCCTTAGACAGGCCATCTTTAACAATGTGTAACAAACGATTTGCAAGTTCGTTGCGTATTTCAGGTCCGTATTTGTCAGTGTTATTAGGATCATCGCCTAGGATTTCTAGAATTTCCGTATCCAGTTCAGTAATATTAGCAACATGAGCAATGGGCTCTTCGGTGGGTATATCCGTGGAATTACTAGGGCCTGGCTGAGGTTCAGAGGTTTTATTTGAATCCTGAACCGTTTCATATTCAGGAGGCCATTCCAATAACCAATCATCTGGTCGCAATGCGGGGGTATCTGGAAATTATCATAGACATGATATTTCTTTTCTTGTTAAGTTAAATAACTTAAAAGCTTTAAAAGGTGGACTTAAATAAGTCCATGACTATTTCATATGTATAAAAATGTAAGGTAAGTACATAATTATTGTTCGTAGATTAGTCATAGTCATAATAATTAGGTTAGGTTACAATCCCCAACGGAAGGAACGCCAACCGTATTTTAAATGCGTTGAAACAGCCCCAGTGACAGTTCAGGTTGCATTTATGGTAACTTAAATACGTAGATACGTAAACAGGTCGGTGACAAAATAGTTGGCACTTTAAAATAAGTAGGTAAATACCTGCACCAATGTCCTCATCGTGTAGAACAATAGCTTCCTGCGATTCTGATACACTTTCCGAAGCACTAATTTGTCTTTCACGAATTTTGCGTTCTAATTTTCTTATTTTATGTTTGTAATGATTAATGTCTTCTTCAAGAGACTCAGAATTCTTACGTTTCGGCATTTGTAAAATAAACTGTGCGAAGACGCTTAATAGATGTTGAGTGGTTGAGCACTAGAATGCGAATGATAGGCGATAATCGTCTGAGAGCGGAACTGGACAAAGTACCCACATTAGAAGAAAATCAAAAAATCTAAAGTTTTGTGGGTATGTCAATTTAATTGCCATGGTTAAAGAAAAATATAATATAATATTATTTTCTCAACTAAGTGCATGAGTGGTGACAACTAGCGTAACTACATGTGTAAATTACTAATCTCGAGGACGAGGCGCGAGTATAATTAACTATGTGTCCTTTTTTCTCGCTTCTATTTTTATTTTTTTAATCTAATCTAATATACTATATGCACCGTGTAAATCACCTCATCACGAAGCCGTCCACCAAGCATTATGTACATGAAAAAGTAACTTTACGCAAAAATTATTGCTGGGAAACGACTTCTTTTTGGGGGGTGTAAAATCATGTTTCATGGTAGAACTCAATGTAACGCACTCAAAACATTGTGCTGATGGACGGATTGAATAGTACGGGGGTAGTGGAGGTGTTTAAAGTAAAAATCTTACATTAAAAACTTGTATTTAAAAAAATACTTGTCGAAAAGTTGGAACTTTGACCCCTAATATCTCCGTAACTAGAAGGTTCCCAGGTATGGTGTAGAACAAAAAAAATGATCGCAATGACAGAGAGAACCAGTACCTTTCGGCTCCGTTAAGAGGTGTTTTACACCCTTTATATTGCTTCAACGCGGTAATCTCAGGAACTTCTGATCCGATTTGAAAATTCTTTCACTGTTAGATAGCTCATTTATCGAGGAAGGCTATAGGCTATATATCATCATGCTACGACCAATACGAGCGGAGCATCAATGATAAATGTTGCGAAATCGGAAAAATGTGACGCGGACGAAGTTGCGCGTGACAGCTAGTTTGCTTAAACAACCCACTGCTGGGCAAAAACCTCCGCCAATGACTTCCATAAACTGATTGGTTGACACAGTTTAGTTGTGTTGAATAATAAAAGTGCGGGTAATAATATCGCGATGTAGGATTTGTCAGTCAAGTTCATACGCGGCTGTATAGACGTATTCACATTTTTGATAATCATTTTGTCTAATCCTTAGCTACAGTCCACCAGCCCTGGCCATCACGTCGCTGTACTGGCGCGGCTGGATCCTGCTGACGATGCTGGCGGCTCACAACCCTCAGCAGTTTGCCGAGCGAGCCGCCGCTATGTACCCCACGCTGAGGGCGCTGTGCGAGTGCTGTATCACCAAGTAAGTCTACAGTTCAAGTTACTGACTCGAAAGAGGTGGTCGAATCTTGAGGCAAGAATAAACAACCCTTCCAAAATGGCCTTGTACGTATTTAATCTTTTGACGATAAGAGCCAAGAGAGTCATCTCTTTAACTTCATCTCTTTTTAGCTTTTCTTCATTGTCAACACTTAGAACAGAAATTATGTGACCATACAAAATACGTGTTTACCTTAAGAGAACATCACTTGTGTTATGAGGGACTTTGTTCTATCTTCTGTTATTGTTATGTGTTTATGGTGATGGCTTCAAAAGAGCGGTGAAAGCAGTTCTTGGAAATGTTCTGAAAAGATGAAATTATGGATGCTTATGTGAAATGTATTTAATAACGCCTGTATTTCTTTTCACAGCAAGCCTAGTATAGAATGGTCGAACAGCTCATCAGCTGCCGAAATAGAACGGGCAGAGGCCGAGCGAGCCACCATCTTACAGCTGGAGATGCACCTCGCTGCCGCCAGCAACGCCAAGCTGCCCATCAGCGAACACTCCTCCAGGCTGCTCAGTCAGGTATGCAGCTGTTCCAGGATCATCATCTGCCTAGCATTTTCCCAACTAAGTTGGGGGCGGTTTCCAGTCTAGCCGGATGCAGCTGAATATCTGTATTTTACATGCAAGCGACTGCTTATCTGACCTCCACAACAAAGTTAGTACTGCAAGATTGGTTGCAGCTGTTCCAAGACACAGAGGAAAATTTTATTATTGGAAGCCATAGTTGCGACTCATATTCAACGATGGGGGTTAAATCCTTTCTTATTCTAACTTCAAACAAATCTTGAGAATGTTTTTTATTATGTTTGTAGCAGGATATATTTTTAGGAAATACAATCTATTTCTTCGTATCAAACGTGATCTACATAAGAAAAAGCTAATCTATTTAAAATTTGATTTGAATCGTAACAGCATAATTGTCGTAATTTTTGTTACGATGTATTTAATAATAATTATTATTAAACACTAGGGACCTGTTCCATCACCTATGTCTAATTTTACGTTAAGAGAGTTTACTTCCACGTCTAACTACACTACTAACTTCCAAGTCTTGGTTTACCGAAATGACTGAACCGATTTTAACGAAACTTGATACGCATAAGCAGGATACATAGGTCTAAAAAGATACTAAAAAACATTTTGATAAGAAAACTAGTTGAGTTGAGTATTCACAGAACACTATTGTAAAACAGGCCCTGATTGTAATAAAGCCTTTCACAGTATAGGTATGACTGTGAACTATCCAAAAAAACGTGCAATTGTCTCATCCCCAATTCTCCCCACAGCTAACAACCCTGGAACCCCTGGGACCTGCGCGGAAGCCTCCTCAAGCGATCATCGAGACCCTCCAAGCGATGAGCTCTCAGATGCGCCTGGGCAAGCTGCTGTGCCGGCAGCCGGCCTTACTGCTGGACCTGGTGGAGAGGCACGGCACCAGGAGAGCCATGCCCTGGCTGCACCAGCTGCTGAGACACGACCAGCTGGAGCTCAAGTGAGTGAATTGTGCTGGCAGCCTGCCTTCCTGCTGGACCTGGTGGAGGATGGTGGATGCATTCGGGTGAAACAACCTTGCTGCAAACAAAAATACGATGCTTGTATCAATCGATTCCTGAGATTTAAAACTTTAGCGGCTTTACAAAAATTACTACAGCGCCATTTCATCATCATCATTTCAGCCGAAAGACGTCCACTGCTGGACATAGGCCTCCACAGCGCCATCTATGATACAAATAAAGAAGTTACATCAAAATTCCTAAATTGCTTACTTAAAGTTATGCGCGACTTAGGACTACCCGAAAACCCTAGAAAACCCGACCATAACTGTCGAACAGTAATCAACAGACATAACACTCGTCTGATCGGAGGATCCTCTTTTTTATAGGGGATGAAAAACTTTACACCCTGTTCTACATATTCCAATAAAAACGAATGTGCCTTTCTATCTTACTTTTCATTCTTTCAAATAAAAAACCTCTACATTCTACAAAAATCCGGATACGTGCAAACCTTCCCGGATGTATGGTAATCCAACCCCATGTAATACAACCGTCTTCTGATCCCTCCCAATGTCCTCCCCGTACAATGCCTATGCGAGTTCCTGTCGGCGGGAGAATTGTGCGCGCAGCTCCAACGTACTGTGTTTGAGTCTGAAGTGGGTTGAGAGGAGGGGAAACACGACTAGTTTCAAAGTAATTCGGAAGCCTCGACTAGTGTCAAACGACAACTAGTTTAAATTATAGTTTCAGTTTATGAAGTGAAAACTTCTACAGCCGCGATGAGATATTTTTGCTAGGGGCAAAATCTTTGAGTTCGCCTCACCGAAGACCTTGATATGCGTGTGACGTGCCCCAGATTAGCGAAACGTTTAAACATTCAAAAAGAGAATGCAGTGATTCCATTTTTTTGAGTTTTCACTTCTGTCGGCAGTCCTTTAGCCTGCCTCTGTTTTTTTGTTTGCTTTTTTCGAAGTCGTGTTGTGTATCTACCGCGTGTAGTACAACTGTCTTCTGTCCTGTCGTAGCGTCCTCCCCGTGCAGTGCCTGTGCGAGTTCCTGTCGGCGGGCGGCGCGGGCGGCGAGGTGGGCAAGGCGGGCGAGCTGTGCGCGCACCTGCGCCGCACGGTGGCGGAGTGCGAAGACGGCTCCAGGGCCGTGCTGCACTACTACATGCAGCGGTTGGCGCACACGCATGCGCCCACTAGGGCTAGTGCTAGCAGGGTAAGCATATGTTTATAGTATTTTATATATCCTTGTGGTATGTCTTAGTACTGTTACTGTTTGTTTCATTATTAAATTAAAACTATTTTCAGATATAAGCCTACCACTGTTTGTCTCTGCATCTCCAAAAGGTTGACTGGTAGAAATGCCCATGGCATTAAGTCAGTCTTAGGACTATATGTTAAAAGGCACTTTTAATGTGAAACTTTATAAGGAAATAGAATTAATTCTAGTTGTCACTCTCGAGAACCTTGCTGGAGCCGGGCAGAAATTTGTGAACTTGACTTTGGCTTAGCGTACTTCTATCACTGTTTATCAATAGCCTAATTAAAATCGGCCTTTTCTTCAATGTCTTCGAAGTTTTCAACTCTTTATCAAATTTAAATATGACTTTCCCTTCTCCCTTTCCCTCGTGTAAAAATTGACTAAATATATCCGTTTTACAGGGTCTGAAACTTGTACTACAATCAGATGATACATCGGAAACTGATTACAACGCTGAAGTTAGTCCCGAGTAAGTTTTAATCCTTCATCATGTCTTTAAATACTCAAGTCTCTATTTTAAAGTGAAATCTTCTTTAGTCGCGTTGACCGATTTTTGTTTGGGCAAAAAACTATGAGTTCGCGTCACCGATGACATGGACGTGCTCGTGACGTGGTTGACTAGCGACGCGTAGTTCCATTGTTTTTAGTTTTCACTTCTGTCAGCAGTCCTTATGACTGCCTCTGTGTTTTTTTTTTGTAACTATTTATGAATTTCGTAGGGAGTGGCTGCCCCTGCTATGGGAGCTGCCGCACTGGGAGTCCGTGCGCGAAGAGGTGGTGTGCCGCATCCGCGCAGCCTGCATGGTGGAGTGCGTGCCCAAACACATGGCGGCCTACATCGCCTTCCTGCACAAGTACGAGAGCCAGACGCCGCACATCGACCACACCGAGCTGGCACTGGTGAGTGGGGGGGAGGGGGGGCTGCATGGTGGAGTGCGTGCCCAAGCACATGGCGGCCTACATCGCCTTCCTGCACAAGTACGAGAGCCAGACGCCGCACATCGACCACACCGAGCTGGCACTGGTGAGTGGGGGGGAGGGGGGGCTGCATGGTGGAGTGCGTGCCCAAGCACATGGCGGCCTACATCGCCTTTCTGCACAAGTACGAGAGCCAGACGCCGCACATCGACCACACCGAGCTGGCACTGGTGAGTGGGGGGGAGGGGGGGCTGCATGGTGGAGTGCGTGCCCAAGCACATGGCGGCCTACATCGCCTTCCTGCACAAGTACGAGAGCCAGACGCCGCACATCGACCACACCGAGCTGGCACTGGTGAGTGGGGGGGGGGGGGGGGCTGCATGGTGGAGTGCGTGCCCAAGCACATGGCGGCCTACATCGCCTTCCTGCACAAGTACGAGAGCCAGACGCCGCACATCGACCACACCGAGCTGGCACTGGTGAGTGCGGGGGGAGGGGGGGCTGCATGGTGGAGTGCGTGCCCAAGCACATGGCGGCCTACATCGCCTTCCTGCACAAGTACGAGAGCCAGACGCCGCACATCGACCACACCGAGCTGGCACTGGTGAGTGCGGGGGAGGGGGGGGCTGCATGGTGGAGTGCGTGCCCAAGCACATGGCGGCCTACATCGCCTTCCTGCACAAGTACGAGAGCCAGACGCCGCACATCGACCACACCGAGCTGGCACTGGTGAGTGGGGGGGAGGGGGGGCTGCATGGTGGAGTGCGTGCCCAAGCACATGGCGGCCTACATCGCCTTCCTGCACAAGTACGAGAGCCAGACGCCGCACATCGACCACACCGAGCTGGCACTGGTGAGTGGGGGGGAGGGGGGGCTGCATGGTGGAGTGCGTGCCCAAGCACATGGCGGCCTACATCGCCTTTCTGCACAAGTACGAGAGCCAGACGCCGCACATCGACCACACCGAGCTGGCACTGGTGAGTGCGGGGGAGGGGGGGGCTGCATGGTGGAGTGCGTGCCCAAGCACATGGCGGCCTACATCGCCTTCCTGCACAAGTACGAGAGCCAGACGCCGCACATCGACCACACCGAGCTGGCACTGGTGAGTGGGGGGGAGGGGGGGCTGCATGGTGGAGTGCGTGCCCAAGCACATGGCGGCCTACATCGCCTTCCTGCACAAGTGCACTGGTGAGTGGAAACTACGAAAAAGGGTGATTTCCGTTGCCACCTGTCCCGCACTGGTCGACAGTCACACTATTTTTAAAAATTATTCCCACAGTCCACCAGGTGGTAGACTTCATAACACCAGTGGTGGTCAGTGAAACAACTTATAAATATCATTGCGTTGAGTTTTCGTTTTTTTTCTGTATCCAGGATCTGTCGCAAGTGCTAATGGAGCGGTCTCAGGTGATGAACAACGTACTGGGCACAGGAGATCGTACGGACGAGATGTTCGAGCTGCAGCGGGCGCAGCATCGCGCCTTGTTCGCCGTCACACAGATGCTGTACAATCATCTGCAGAAGGTGAGGCTTTAGGTTAAAGAAACTAGTTAGAATGAAATCAACTTAGTTTACTCCTGCATAAAGTTGGTATTGTTGTACCACAACTCACCTCATCATCTTACGCACTGCAAGTTACCATCCCTACCTTATTGCTATTCCACCAATTCGCACTAAGCGTTTTCAAACGTCTATCATAATACGCACACGTCTGTGTTTCCGAACGCTTACAACCTTAATCTCTTCAAAGTTAGAGTGAACTGGCTTCTTCTGGGTAAGCTCGTACCATCGTCGACTTTGTCTCTGTCATCTCTGACCTAGACTATAGTCAAGAGTAAACAAATCGCAAATAAAAAGTAAATAAATAAAAAGTTAATGCTGACTGAATATAAACAACTTAAAGAATCGATTAAAATCTAACTATGGAGACTTGTGAATAACTTGTCGTTGTTTCCTCACTATAACTTCAAAATAATTATTTATTTTAAAATTACCTTGCAACTTTCAAAAATATTGACACTTTTAAATATTGACAATAATTATCATATTCATTAACTTAGAATTTACAAATTGACCGAAAATGTTTTTTTTTTGCTGAAGCCGAAGTTAAAAGTTCGACACAACTTGCCACTAACATCAGCTACGACGTACACTCAGCTACGCCGTAGCACTAACATCAGCTACGCCGTAGCAACAAGTCACAAGTCTGCCATTACTCGTAGGTCCGGTCCAGGACGCCCGAGGAGGCCGAGGCGGCAGCTAACTTGTGGGCCTTCGGCGAACGAGTCCTGCTGCAGTGGCCCAGCGGACGTTCCGCGCGCATGCATGTCGTGCTCGCGCATGCATATATCAAGCTGCTGTGTATCGGACCATGCATTTGTGAGTATTTTTTATGACCGTTTATTTTGGTGAAGCTCGTGGCTAAATAATAACAGCCGCATGGGCCGATCTTCAAGTCTAAACAGCGCTTCTTTAGTCTGAGCCATGAATTAAATACCCATTTTCCTCCGTGCCTCGTCAAGCGGTTGTTCCCGGTTGTCATTTTGTAGATTTTTGACGGTCGTTATAAGTGTGCAAAAATCTGACAACTAGCCTTACCAAGGGGTAAGACTAGTTGTCAAGGCGTATTATCCAGTAACTGGGTTATGGAGATCAGATAGGCAGTCGGTCCATGTAAAGTACTGAAAGTCAGCTGGCCACTGACTACCTGTAACGACTGTCGAAGATTTTTTTTTTTTTTTTTTCTTCAGTGTGGCATCACGCGTCAGCGTATTTTGCCATTGCTCATGTTCTATAGGTAGTTTAGTCTTCAGTTTTTCGGAGTTTGACATTGGATGGTTTGGCATTTTAGTGTTGCCAATGAATAAGGTAAAACGGGAAACGGGAAATATTTAAAAACGAATATTATATTATAGAAGGTTAGTCGGAAGTGGAATTTGGGAAAAAATAATAGGATCAGGAAAGTAGGTATACGGAAAATAGGCATCTAAAGGATAACTAAAAAACAACAATAAAATATTTTAAACTAGCTGTACCCAGCATGCGTTGCAATGCACTTTTTACTACCCACCTACCCTATCCGACCTACCTACCCTATCCTACCTACCCTACCCGACGCTACCTACCTACCTACTCTACCCTACCCTACCTACCTACTCTACCCTACCCTACCCTACCCTTACTACCTACCTACCCTACCTACCTACCCTACCCTACCTACCTACCCTACCCTACCCTACCTACCTACCCTACCCTACCTACCTACCCTACCCTACCTACCTACCCTACCCACCTACCTACCCTACCCTACCTACCTACCCTACCTACCTACCTACCCTACCCTACCTACCTAACCTACCCTACCTACCTACCCTACCCTACCTACCTACCCTACCCTACCTACCTACCCTATCCTACCTACCTACCCTACCCTACCCTACCCTACCGTATCCTATGTCCTTCTCCTGGCTCTAAACTACCTCCCTGCCAATTTTCAGCTAAATCGGTTCAGCCGTTCTTGAGTTATAAGTGAAGTAACTAACACGACTTTCTTTTATATATATAGATATGAAACTAAGAAAAACTATTACTAATACTAAAATTAAATAATTTTTAAAACCAAATATTTACAATTTAATATTATTTACAGTTAAAAAACTAAATAAAGCTTTATATATTCCTTTATGTAACGACGACAGTATGCACGACATGTTAGTGGGGAAAGGGATCTGTAAAGACTGCAATGTATTATACAAATCTGTATTATCGTAAAGAGGACAGCTCAGAAATATGTGATTAATATCCCCAATTTCAAATCCGCATCCACAGGCAGGACTCGTCTCAATGCCTAGTCTTGCAAGGTGAACGGGACTACACACATGACCTAACCTTAAGCGAATTAAACTAGAGGTGTTCTTTTTATCGAAAGATATTAATCTAAACCAAGGTTTTTTTGATATTTTGGGCTGAATATTAAAGTAATGTTTTCCTTTATATCGAGCAGTTTCTGCCCACAATTTATCCCAAGAGACTTGGAGATAAGCTGCCGGCAAAGAAGCTAAATCCTGTGTGAAATTAATGTAAGGAACGACATCACCACACCCTACCGCATCCTTGGCTAGTTCGTCAGCCTCAAGATTACCTTTTATATTGGAGTGACCTGGTACCCAAACGAGATCAACAGAATAACCTTTCATCAAACATTGACGCAATTTAGTCTTGATATCAAATATTAATGGAAAATATGTTTGTGACTTAAATGGAAATCTTTGAAGAGTTTGTAAAGCACTTTTGGAATCTGTAAATATTACTGTTTTTGTTAACTTCATAAGCATCACGTATTCTATAGATTTTAAAATACCGAGGCATTCTCCTGTAAAAACAGATGACTCAGGTGGCAGTTTAATTTTCTGGACAATCTTGTACTGACTATGATATATTCCTACGCCAACACATCCGTCACTTGACAGCTTAGATGCATCGCAGTATACTTGATGCCAATTTGACCATTTTTCGTGAATAAGGAAATTAAGTTCTTTTTGAGCATCTATGGTATCTTTCGATATGCCAATGTTATCATATATTTGGAAAGGTGTAACCAATGCGTCATATTCACAACAATAAATAGGTAGTTTTGGAGACCGGTAAGTTGGAGCATTGATCCTGAGAAACCGCTGTAAACTTATCTCTAAACATGGTACATTATTTTGGTTTTCAGGTAAAAGTTCATGGAGTTTATACATTTTAGGCACTAAAGGATGGTTGGAAAACTGCAAAATTCTATAAAAAAATCTGTCTGCTAAATACTGCCGTCTTAATATCAACGGGGGTTCGCTACATTCCACTTGAAGAGCGTTAACGGGACTTGATTTCATAGCGCCTGACACAATTCTTAAGGCTTTTGATTGGATGACATCTAATTTGCTGACTGCTGTTATGTTACAAGGTTCCAACAAGAATAAACCATAATCAAGGACACTTCTGATTAAAGCATTATATATTAATTTCATGGAATATGGATGTGCACCCCACCAAACACCTGAAAGGCATCGTAAAATGTTGAGAGTACGTTCACATTTCGCACTTATGTAATCCATGTGTGGAGATCCGCTAAGTTTAGAGTCCAGTATGACTCCTAGAAATTTTATATTCGTTTTAGTAGGTAAGGTCTCATTGTTGTATCTGACATGAACTGGCGGTGGTAATCTCTTTTTAGTAAATAGAACTGTCGCACTTTTATTAATAGACAAGTCAAGACCATTCTTATCCATCCAGTTTTTTAAATGTGTAAGCGCATCTGTTACTTTAAGGCAAGCAGTTTGTATTGATTTATCGCAACTATATATGACCAAATCATCCGCATATTGTAATATAGAGACTGTTTTGGGTAAAGATTTTTCCATATCGTGTGTGTATATATTATATAATAATGGACTGAGGGGGGAACCCTGTGGCAGACCCTTGTATAGGGTTCGATAACTTGAGTTTAGTTTTAATTGTCTTCCCGTCAACATATTAATAACAAAATTAATTAGAACAGATGGAACGTTTAACTTAATCAATTTGTCTTTTAAAACTGGTAAAAGAACATTATCATAAGCAGATTTAATTTTAATGTCTAGAAAAGAAGCGACTACGGACTCATTATGTAAAAATGCTAGTCTTATATCAGTTATAAGAATACTAATATTGTCTAATGTGCTCTTTCCTTTTCTAAATCCACATTGAGATTCACACAGCAGGTTTTTATTTTCTATATAATATTCTAATCTATTTTTAACCGACTTCTAAAAGGAGGAGGTTATCAATTCGACGGTATGTTTTTTTTTTTGTGTGTATGTTACGCGATTACTCTGCCAATTGTGGACCGATTTTCAAAATTCTTTTTTCGTTCGAAAGGAGATACTTCTGAAATGGTCCCATATTCACCAAGTCGGGATCTGATGATGGAATCTTGGTGAAATCGAGGGAACTCTTCAAATTTTTTAGGAAAACGTACAGCGATTTTGGTATTTTCTACAACAAGTGAAGCATTTGCGTCAATAAGAACCATTCTATCATCAGATCTGATGATGAATCCCAGAGATATGCACCGGAACTCGATAATAAGACAATGTATCGTAGCTGTGTTTGGGCTTGTTGGAATTGTAACGGTATGTACTTTCTAGGTGTAGGTACAAGTAATAATTAAAAAAAAAAACTTTTTCTTTTTTTAACCGACTTCTAAAAGGAGGAAGTTATCAATTCGATTAGTTTTTGTTGAATGTACACCGATTACGCTGAGATTTATGATCCGATTTGCGTAATGCTTCTTTAGTTTGATGCGGAATAGTTGCTATTTGGTCCCATAAAAATGTGATATAGTTTGGCCCCGTAGTTTTCATTTTATATGTTTTTTATTTTAATTTTATTTGTATGTAAATTTATCACGTGCACCTATTTCTCCGTGATGACTGGACCGATTTACATGATTCTTCATTCATTTGGCAGAGAAAGCTTGCCCGGTGGGCCCATATGAATTTTATTATCTTTGCTTAGGTACTTTTTGAGTTATCCTCTTTATTATGCATTTTGTCCTTTCACGTATGTATGGACGATGTGCTGGTGTCTAGTTACAAAGTAAAAATGATACTAGATAAGAATTTAAGTAAGATACCACAACTGAAAAGGGTAAAATAAAAACTTTTTACAAAAAAATATAACCGACTTCAAAACAAAAAAGTTGAAAATAATTTTACTTTCGGAAGTCGGTGGCAAACAAGTACATGAAACAAACAAGTCACCGACTGACGAAAGTAAAATTATTTTCAACTTTTTTGTTTTGAAGTCGGTTATATTTTTTTGTAAAAAGTTTTTTTTATTAAATGTTCAGCCACTTTCGCAGTAACATTTGATAGAGCGATAGGACGGAACGAATTTACTTCGGATGGGGACTTACACGGTTTTAAAATTGGTAACACTGACTGCACTTTCCAGTGCTGAGGAATGTTACCTGATAAGAAGATTTTATTAATTAATTGTAAATAATATTGTAAAGCATTATCTCCTAAATTGCTTAAAAAACTATACAATATGCCGTCTTCGCCTGGAGCTGAATCGGGAAGTGAAGACAGTACCCCCTTTAGTTCTTTTAAGGAAAAGCAGTCGGTTAAGCTTGAATTATTATCGGTGATTGGACGTGAACAGAATAATTCTTGTTCGGGTACATAAGGAGGAGCAATTTGGTCAAGATATTCTGAAATGAGAACTGGTGGAAGTGTTGTGAAGTTATTAGGCGACATAGCGTTCTTAAATCTTTTAATGAAAGCCCAAACTTTCGTTGGAGGAGTGGAAGGTGAAATTGTAGTGCAAACATTTCTCCAGCCTGTGAATCGTTTTTGTTTTAAAAGTTTTTTTGTGGATTTTATAATATCCATTAAAGATTTGAAATTATCGTCTGTCATTTCCTCATTGTATTTTATTTCCGCTTGTTTCCTTGCTTTAACGGCCCTAGTACACTCACTGTCCCACCAGGGTGGCGAAGGTATGTTTTGACAAACATTTTTTATAGGAAAAACGGAGTTAGCTGATTCTAATAATAATCTTATAAATGCACTACAAGAATTGCTTTCGTCTGCAATTAACAAATTTGGGAGTGTATCTAAGTTGTTCTCTATATGTTCACTAAACTTAGGCCAATCACTTTGTTTAGAAACCTTATGTTTCCTTGTAGAATGGCTATGGAAGCTTTTTCTGACTTTAGAAGTGTTTAGGAAGGTTATTAATATGGGGAAGTGATCACTGTCATGTGTGGATGTTAATGTTGTCCAGTGTATTGTACTAGCTAGACTTGGTGTACAGATACTTAGATCAGGAGCACTTAAACCTTCAGAAGGGTTTGTACGTCGAGTAGGCATAGAGGTGTTTATGACACAAAGATTGAGTTCATACAAGATGTCTACTAGTTTATTACCATGGCAGTTAGAATAAGAACTTCCCCATGAAGAATGCTGTGCATTGAAGTCACCTAACACTAGAAGAGGCTTAGGAAGGCCTTTCAATAAATTACAAATACTATCATAAATATCAGAAGAAAGATGAGGAATATAAATAGATACAAAGCAAATATTATTTACAATGGCGGCCACTGCAGAAAAATTAGCATTAGATGGAAATGAAATAGGAGTATATAATAATGTATTACTTATAAGAAGGGCAGAACCACCATAACCATCTGGCCTGTCATCGCGGAGACAGGTGAATCCGGTAACTTTGAAGGTGGAGTCTGGCTTGAGCCAGGTCTCTCCTAAAGCAATTAAACTAGGATGGAATTTATTGAGTAAGTATACAAGTTCTGATTTTTTACTGCGTATACTCCGACAATTCCACTGAATTATTTTGTGGATTGGAGTTTGATCCATTATTTTGGATGTTAGATTTAACAAGGGCATCAAGAATTATGGCAGCGTGTTCTGGTTTGATAAGTTGAGACTGAGAAAGAGATTTAATAATACTAGAAATAAAGTTTAGTACATTTGAAGAGTTATCAGTATTTTCTATATCTGGTGACTTCAATGCACAACCATTAGCTGGTGAAGGCATTGCATATTCTTTTATGAGCTGCCTATGGGCAACTCGGTCATATTCAGATGATTTATATGTGTCTTTAGGTGACCGAGGTTTCAGGAATACTGTCTTCTTATATGATTTATTTAAATTGTTATTTACAGTTGTAGGTCTCAGTATATTGTTGTCAGTATTACCTATGGGTTTTGTATTTAAAACATCTGCATATGATTTGGATACTGGTGGATGTAATTTAACAGCCTCAATAAAAGAAATGCAACAATCAGACATTGATTGTTTAATAGCCACCTGCCTAGAATGTTCCGGACAGGATCTGTTTGTTGCAAAATGTTGCCCTGAACAAAGAAAGCATGTTGTACTTTCCTCCTCTACAGTACATGTACTACCAACATGGGCATCCCCACATTTATAGCAACGTGGTTTTGATCTGCATTGTGTTTTCGTATGTCCGAATTTGCAGCAATTAAAACATTGTATTGTTGGGTACACATATTGTTCAACTGGAAGTGCATTGTAACACATAAATATTCGTTTTGGCAGAATTTGTCCGTCAAACGTAACCACTACTGTTTGGGATGGTCTCCAAGAAGGAGCTCCATCAACCACTACCCTAAAGTTAAGTCTTCTAATTTTAAGTATTTTACCACATCCTATCGGAAGATTTATGTTTTCGATAATTTCCTCTGGAGACCATTCGACAGGGATACCTCTTACGAGGCCCATCCGTGTTATATTAAAAGTTGGAATGTATGCTTTGAAGTTATGTGAAATCAAGCTCTGGTGTGTTATGAAATTGTTTGCATCTGAATGCTTAGCAAAAGACAAGGTCATTCTGTTGCGCCCGATGCGTTTTAGGCTACCATTAATAATACTAGCGAAGTTATTTTGTTTTAAAAACTTTCCGAATGTGATGGGGTGAAGAGTATAATCGTCATTAGGACTTGATGTCTGTTTCTGTACGTGTACAATATAGGGGCTATTGTCTGTAGGTTCGTATGTTGTACGTCCAATAGGAGAGGGTTGCGAAGATATAGTAATATTTTTATCATTATCATTACAAATAAATGCTTGAGTCGGTTTGTCTATGGTAGTGGAAAGAACTGGCGAAGTGTTAGTTATTGTAGATTTAATTTTTTTTGCCGAATTTTCATGAATAATGTCGTTTTCTGAACAGTCACAACAATTAACAGTTGCGTTGGGATCTTTATAGTTATTATATTTCTTTTTCCGTTTATTGCAATCTTTACATGTCCGCCTTCGGACGCGTTTTGTTGGCCTATTTTCTGTGGTGCCAGAAGCGTCAGTATCCATATTGGATTCGTTTGTCGATACAGTGACGAAATAAGCTGGAGGAGGACATTTTAATGATTCTGGACCGGGTCCAGGTTCAAAATTTGTACCGCCCGGATCCGGAGGGCGATTCATCTTACATCTAATTAAATAAAACTAAAAGAAACTTACCAATATATATACAGATAATCACTAACTAAACTAATTATAGATATATTACATAAAAACCACTTTCCTGGACACTATAAAATATTTTTTTTCGAAAATTTACAAAAAAGCGCGCCTATCCCGTTCAACGTTTCCCGCCTTTTTTTTTTCTGTCGAAGATTTACAAATGACAGCTGGTACCAACGGCTTAACGTGCTTTCCGAGGCACGGAGAATACTGTATGTAATTATGGTCATCCATTCACGGACCAACCTCGGCAAGCACGGCTTGCACGACCCGTGCGGCTTTTATTATTAAGCCACGAGCTCCTCACGTGGTACGTGATGTTCTGTTTAACAAAATGATCCCTCACCTTCACAGACGACACAAACCAAGAAATGTTCTCGTGGCTGATGTCAGTGTGGGTAGGCAACGACTCCCCGCAAGCTTACAAGATAGACACGGAGGAGGAGGCCGACATCCTGCCGGACTGGCTGCGGCTCAGCATGGTGCGCTCTGCCCGCTCGCCGCTCTTGGAAGCGGGCATGCGGGGTCTGCCCGCGCCCAAGCTGGCCATCTTCATACAGACATTCGGCATGCCGGTTAATGCTATGAGGTCAGTTTACAATATTTTTTTGGTACCTTCTATTAAAACTGGATTCTTATTAAAACATCATCGCGTGATGGCGCCAAGTGTTTGGACTTGTCGCAGATTGGTCGAGTACAAAACTCGTGAAAAAAAATCATCTTGGTACTTGTATCCCTCCGGATCCTAATCCAGAATTCCTTGCTACGCTTAGGATTTTACTCTAGAATCCTTCGATGTTCTCCGGATTCTACTCTAGAATCCTTCGCTGCTCTCCAGATTCTACTCTAGAATCCTTCGCTGTTATCCGGATTCTACTCTAGAATCCTTCACTGCTCTCCAGATTCTACTCTAGAATCCTTCGCTGCTCTCCAGATTCTACTCTAGAATCCTTCGCTGTTCTCCAGATTCTACTCTAGAATCCTTCGCTGCTCTCCAGATTCTACTCTAGAATCCTTCGCTGTTCTCCAGATTCTACTCTAGAATCCTTCGCTGCTCTCCGGATTCTACTCTAGAATCCCTCGCTGCTCTCCGGATTCTACTCTAGAATCCTTCGCTGTTCTGCGGATTCTACTCTAGATCCAACCGAGTCCTTCGAATTAAATTTAGTTTTTTAACTTGTTGTAATGTGTTTTATTTCCGTAGCGCTCTCCTACAAGCTCTAGACTCGTGTCCAGCGGGCGCAGTGAACCGTCTCGGCGTAGAGCGCGCCTACATGTGCTCCCTACTAGCGGTAGCACGCGCGCGCGGAGCCTCCGGGGGGCACGCCTTCGCCGCCACGCTGCGCCTCGCGCCCGTCACCTACCCGCCAGGTATGTGTGTGTGCAGGGGCCAGGTATGTGTGTGCACTAGCGCCTACATGTGCTCCCTACTAGCAGTAGCACGAAAACAAAAATTAACAAGGATACGAAATTCTTTAACATTCTTCCTCTCCCACCAGATGACGGGCTATTCGCCCCGCCGGAACTCCCCACGGAGCCTGAAGACGACTGGAACAGCTTCGCGGTGCCTTTGCCGCTTCAGCCCGAGCAGGTCTCATCGCTTCTCAACTCAGTGTTCCTCTCCGCCAACAGCTTCCCCGGAGACGTCGATATGGCCTTTACGCAGCTTGTATCGGTGAGTTACTGAATTCAGAATTTCTTGACACTCTCTTGGTAGCAAACTGCGCGTCGATGAGGAACATCGACGAGATGAGGAAGAACGCAGCACACAATTCTATACTCTCACCACAGAATGCCTTCGCCAAACGAATGATTTGTCACTCACACGTCATCGGAAAACTATCGTGACGGTTTTCATTTACGATATTACCAAGAGTCCAAGACTATCACAAACGACAATTATGATCTCAATGATCTTTTAATACCAGGCGGTCTACGATAGGTCGTTACTTGTCAATTGTCACTGAAACACTTATCGACTGTTGACATCGTTGACTTTGTGAGATTTTGATATCACGAACTCGGTCTATTAGGGTTATAACTAGTGATCGGATAATCGGATGCATATTTACCTAAAGTGTAGGTGTTGGTTATTATGGAATGCACTTTTGTATCGAAAAAATCCCGGGAATTCGGAATCGACCAATTTAGTTTTTTTACTATACAAGGTGTTGTTTTGCAACCTCGTCAAATTTCAGGAGGTGGTCACGAAAGACATAAATAATCAATTAAAATTACGGTACCTAGTTAATTTTTAATATCCGCTGATTTTTTTGGTTGTTTAAGTTTGTCAGTATTTCAGAATAACCCCCTTAACGTGGTTTAGGGACTAAGAAATTATCGAATAAACGTTTGAGATTGTTTGTAGGTATATAAGCGAGGTTATAAGGCAAGAACCAGACGAGCCGCGTTTAATTCTCTCTTGAATTTGACGAGGATGCAAAACAACACCTTGTAGATTCAAATCGGATGTAGGAATATTTACTTAGTTTAAGGTGTTGGATAATATTATGACATGCACTTTTTCATCCCATCTATTCGAAAAGGACGACTTGGTTCGCCTTTAAGTGCACCCAAATGTAGTGTTTTCTATAAGGAACTTTTAGCGGGCAGTAGTGAGTTTTTATTCCTCTTCATTTCAAAAAGTGCGCCGCAAAGATAATTGCGGCGCACTTTTTGAATTTGGAACATCTTAGTGTTCAGCGCCAAAGAAATCGAATGCAAATGTTGTTTGAATAAAGACTGGCTGGTACGACGGCCATAGCCGCGCCGCCAGCTGAATAACAATAAATTTTCATAATTGCGAAAATGTCTCAAATGTTAATATAAGTTTTTAGTTGTTTTATTATTAGATACCATTTAATTTCAATTTAGTTGTATCTATGTTTTATTAAATAATAATATTACAATAGAATGCGAGGCGCCTGTTTTCTCATAGTGGGTGATGAAAAGCAGAGTGTATCACTCGGGCGAAAATATATTTTTGGCTCGGGCGACGTACTTTGAATCCCTCGCTACTTTCAGGATTCTACTAAAGAATGCCTCGCTACGCTCGGGATTCTACACTAGAATCCCTCACTTCGCTCTGGAATCAAAAAAGCGCCCTCGCCGTAAAAATATTATTTTGCTCCCTTATGATACAATCTACTGTTGTATCGAAAAAATCCCGGGATTTTGGATTCAACAAATTTACTGTTTTTATTATAGAATCAAATCGGGTGTAGGTAAATTTACGTATTAATAAAAATTAACTAACTTATACAGGGTGTTTGGTGCATCGTTTGCCAAATCGAATAGGCCGAAAGGGGAGGTCATTGGCTATCTCTTCACGCCCTATAACTCAGTCCTTGCCACACCGGTTTTTTTATAACAACTTTTTATTAAAAATATAAAACATTCCAAAATATAGCAATTTAGGTCAATTAAAAAAAAAAAAATTGTTTAGACTTAAAATTTCGATTTAGTTTTGATGTGTACTGTTGTATGATTGTATCGAATTCAAAATTACTTGCTAGTAACAATTACTTTCTTTTTTAATAGCTCGTAAAGTTTTTGTAAAAGAAAAATAAACTTAAAACTCAACTTTAAATGGCTATAAAAAAAAAAAAAACTAAAAGCGATCGGGATCTTCGAAACTAGCCTAGATCTTTAACCTAGATCTTCGAAACAGCGAAACTAGCCTGTAACATGGTGTTAGCCACCATGTTACAGGCTAGTTTCGCATTACCGAACTTTCTGGAATCCCGGGATTTATATTTTAAAAAATATGTTTTAAGAAGCCGCTTCCATAATTTCCTAACCAAAAATGAATTTTAGGTAAATATGCACCCGATTATCCGATCACTGGTTACAACATAACGTAACAAACATAAGATTTATTTATTATCAGGCAACTTTGGCCCATAGATAAATACCTTACAGTCTAACATATGATAAAATACAATTTGTGTTAGTAAATAAAACCTTAAAACTACATGTTAGTAACACTTCACTTGCGCACTACGTCACTGTGCGTTCATGTGGCACTTGCCCGCGGAAGCGACGGAACACCACTGCCTGCGGCCAAAAATCCTCTTCCAAGACGAAGTGCAGATAACAAGTTGGTATTCGCACCACGAAAGCCTTAAAGTTGACGTTGCGGCGCGACTCAAGCAGCTGCACTCTCGCCACGTACTTGGTCTTCTGGCGAACGTACTCCACGATGTCCTCCGCCGTAGTAGTGTAGTTTAGGCGGGAAATGTACACCGGAGTGTTCGGTTTTGCGGCACGAATAGGCACGTTGGGCTCCGAAGGAGCCTTGCCGCAACGGTTCTTGTTGGTTCGCTGACGGCGCTTCCTCCTCAACACCGTCACGAAACCATCATCAGCCCGAATCGGTGCCTTTTCAGGCACGGGCTTCCCAGCGGCAGCAGGTTTTTCGCGACTACGCTAGCGAAATCTACAGGAACTTGCCGAGATTTTGCAGACGCTGCAGAAACAGGCAGCGGGTCGTGCGGTCGTGCAGTGGCGAGGCCAGGATCCACAGGGACGGGAGTGGGGCAGCGGGGCGCACGAGGAGCGCATTCCGCAGGCTCAGCATTCTTCAACGAGGACGGCGACAAAACTGCTGACGCAAAACTGGCCGACGGTACATCGAGGCCAGCTCCGCGACGCGTGTTTACGTTCGATGCACCCGACGGTGACCCAGATACCGTTGCCTTTTGACGCCACTCATTGACTTCGTTGCGTAATTCGGTGACGGCATTTTGGGATGCATCTCACTTCTTCTGCACATCCACTATACTTGCCTTAAGAAGAACGATGTCCTTCAACAGGCTAGTTACATCGACGTGGTCAAATGTGACGGGAGGAAGCTTGTGCAAGTCCTTCGCCACGAACGTTAGCAGCGTTTGACTTTAGCAGCGTGATGATGTCCTGTACGCTTTTCTTAGTCCCGTCACGCCGGCGGGACACCATCTGGTCACTTTTGTTAAGCGACCGGTACAGCAGCAGCTTCGCAGCAGCAATGTCTTCTTCACTGAAGTTCGTTGCGCAGATTTGGATTGCGGACACCTCGTCCATCACATCCAACTTCTGCTGCAGGAACGCCAGTAGTTCATTCAATTATTGCTTCTAGGTTTTGTATGAGGTTGTCTTTAATATTTAAGACGTCCAAAAGCCAATGACTATATTATTTGTGATTGTGTGGGGGGCTTTGTGAGGGCTTGAAGCCGATTGATCCGTGCTAAGAAGTGCTGGTGGTGAACTGCCCGATGAGTAGGAGCGGTGCGAAGTTAGAATTAGTTTTGATATGTGTGTTTGTTTCTCCCAGCTGATAACGCAGGAGATATCTTGCGGTGGGGGCGGGGCCTACGTGCCCGTGACGACGTCGTGGCTGCGCGCGCTGGCGGGCAGCGCGGGTGGCGCCGCCGGCCTCGTGCGCACGCCCGCGCACGCCGCGCCGCTGCTGCGGGCACTCAACAACGCGCAGAACCATCATGTGGACCAGGTAACCACTACCTAACAGCGCGGGCGGCCTCGTGCGCACGCCCGCGCACGCCGCGCCGCTGCTGCGGGCACTCAACAACGCGCAGAACCATCATGTGGACCAGGTAACCACTACCTAACAGCGCGGGCGGCCTCGTGCGCACGCCCGCGCACGCCGCGCCGCTGCTGCGGGCACTCAACAACGCGCAGAACCATCATGTGGACCAGGTAACCACTACCTAACAGCGCGGGCGGCCTCGTGCGCACGCCCGCGCACGCCGCGCCGCTGCTGCGGGCACTCAACAACGCGCAGAACCATCATGTGGACCAGGTAACCACTACCTAACAGCGCGGGCGGCCTCGTGCGCACGCCCGCGCACGCCGCGCCGCTGCTGCGGGCACTCAACAACGCGCAGAACCATCATGTGGACCAGGTAACCACTACCTAACAGCGCGGGCGGCCTCGTGCGCACGCCCGCGCACGCCGCGCCGCTGCTGCGGGCACTCAACAACGCGCAGAACCATCATGTGGACCAGGTAACCACTACCTAACAGCGCGACCGGCCTCGTGCGCACGCCCGCGCACGCCGCGCCGCTGCTGCGGGCACTCAACAACGCGCAGAACCATCATGTGGACCAGGTAACCACTACCTAACAGCGCGGGCGGCCTCGTGCGCACGCCCGCGCACGCCGCGCCGCTGCTGCGGGCACTCAACAACGCGCAGAACCATCATGTGGACCAGGTAACCACTACCTAACAGCGCGGGCGGCCTCGTGCGCACGCCCGCGCACGCCGCGCCGCTGCTGCGGGCACTCAACAACGCGCAGAACCATCATGTGGACCAGGTAACCACTACCTAACAGCGCGGGCGGCCTCGTGCGCACGCCCGCGCACGCCGCGCCGCTGCTGCGGGCACTCAACAACGCGCAGAACCATCATGTGGACCAGGTAACCACTACCTAACAGCGCGGGCGGCCTCGTGCGCACGCCCGCGCACGCCGCGCCGCTGCTGCGGGCACTCAACAACGCGCAGAACCATCATGTGGACCAGGTAACCACTACCTAACAGCGCGACCGGCCTCGTGCGCACGCCCGCGCACGCCGCGCCGCTGCTGCGGGCACTCAACAACGCGCAGAACCATCATGTGGACCAGGTAACCACTACCTAACAGCGCGGGCGGCCTCGTGCGCACGCCCGCGCACGCCGCGCCGCTGCTGCGGGCACTCAACAACGCGCAGAACCATCATGTGGACCAGGTAACCACTACCTAACAGCGCGACCGGCCTCGTGCGCACGCCCGCGCACGCCGCGCCGCTGCTGCGGGCACTCAACAACGCGCAGAACCATCATGTGGACCAGGTAACCACTACCTAACAGCGCGGGCGGCCTCGTGCGCACGCCCGCGCACGCCGCGCCGCTGCTGCGGGCACTCAACAACGCGCAGAACCATCATGTGGACCAGGTAACCACTACCTAACAGCGCGGGCGGCCTCGTGCGCACGCCCGCGCACGCCGCGCCGCTGCTGCGGGCACTCAACAACGCGCAGAACCATCATGTGGACCAGGTAACCACTACCTAACAGCGCGACCGGCCTCGTGCGCACGCCCGCGCACGCCGCGCCGCTGCTGCGGGCACTCAACAACGCGCAGAACCATCATGTGGACCAGGTAACCACTACCTAACAGCGCGGGCGGCCTCGTGCGCACGCCCGCGCACGCCGCGCCGCTGCTGCGGGCACTCAACAACGCGCAGAACCATCATGTGGACCAGGTAACCACTACCTAACAGCGCGACCGGCCTCGTGCGCACGCCCGCGCACGCCGCGCCGCTGCTGCGGGCACTCAACAACGCGCAGAACCATCATGTGGACCAGGTAACCACTACCTAACAGCGCGGGCGGCCTCGTGCGCACGCCGCGCCGCTGCTGCGGGCACTCAACAACGCGCAGAACCATCATGTGGACCAGGTAACCACTACCTAACAGCGCGACCGGCCTCGTGCGCACGCCCGCGCACGCCGCGCCGCTGCTGCGGGCACTCAACAACGCGCAGAACCATCATGTGGACCAGGTAACCACTACCTAACAGCGCGGGCGGCCTCGTGCGCACGCCCGCGCACGCCGCGCCGCTGCTGCGGGCACTCAACAACGCGCAGAACCATCATGTGGACCAGGTAACCACTACCTAACAGCGCGGGCGGCCTCGTGCGCACGCCCGCGCACGCCGCGCCGCTGCTGCGGGCACTCAACAACGCGCAGAACCATCATGTGGACCAGGTAACCACTACCTAACAGCGCGGGCGGCCTCGTGCGCACGCCGCGCCGCTGCTGCGGGCACTCAACAACGCGCAGAACCATCATGTGGACCAGGTAACCACTACCTAACAGCGCGGGCGGCCTCGTGCGCACGCCCGCGCACGCCGCGCCGCTGCTGCGGGCACTCAACAACGCGCAGAACCATCATGTGGACCAGGTAACCACTACCTAACAGCGCGGGCGGCCTCGTGCGCACGCCCGCGCACGCCGCGCCGCTGCTGCGGGCACTCAACAACGCGCAGAACCATCATGTGGACCAGGTAACCACTACCTAACAGCGCGGGCGGCCTCGTGCGCACGCCCGCGCACGCCGCGCCGCTGCTGCGGGCACTCAACAACGCGCAGAACCATCATGTGGACCAGGTAACCACTACCTAACAGCGCGGGCGGCCTCGTGCGCACGCCCGCGCACGCCGCGCCGCTGCTGCGGGCACTCAACAACGCGCAGAACCATCATGTGGACCAGGTAACCACTACCTAACAGCGCGGGCGGCCTCGTGCGCACGCCCGCGCACGCCGCGCCGCTGCTGCGGGCACTCAACAACGCGCAGAACCATCATGTGGACCAGGTAACCACTACCTAACAGCGCGGGCGGCCTCGTGCGCACGCCCGCGCACGCCGCGCCGCTGCTGCGGGCACTCAACAACGCGCAGAACCATCATGTGGACCAGGTAACCACTACCTAACAGCGCGGGCGGCCTCGTGCGCACGCCCGCGCACGCCGCGCCGCTGCTGCGGGCACTCAACAACGCGCAGAACCATCATGTGGACCAGGTAACCACTACCTAACAGCGCGGGCGGCCTCGTGCGCACGCCCGCGCACGCCGCGCCGCTGCTGCGGGCACTCAACAACGCGCAGAACCATCATGTGGACCAGGTAACCACTACCTAACAGCGCCGCCGGCCTCGCATAGAAATAAAGCTAACTGGCTGTTGCATACTTTGTTGCAACTTTGTTGCATAGAAATAAAGCTAACTGGCTTGAACAAATTCCACGACGATACGGTTGGAAACTCCATGAATCGGCGTCTCAGATTTTTCTAACTGCAACTATATCTTTCCATTTCACCCTCTAGATCGCAGACACCCTTCTCATGCAATGCAAGCTATTAACCGGCCCTGTGGTGGACATGCTGCGAGCCATGATGCAGAGGAACAGCTCCAACAGCATCAAGCGCGAGTTGGCACTCCACGTGCCGCCTACAGCTACCAAGCAGCAGCTTATTGCAGGTATAGTTTAAAAGGACGACCAGTCTTAGCACAGGATATCGTATTACCGTTGTAGAAGTCAGATTGGCAGGAGCTCCATGTAATGGTTCGTGGTTCCACTGGCACCTGACGCTAATATAGTTTTTTTTTTTTTTTTTCCTACTCATTGTCCCTCTGACATGTGAATCAGAGCCCTTAAGTACACTTTTTTGCCTTTTTTAGCTAGAACACACGCTAATATAGTTAGGAAAGGGCTAGGCAGATGAGGACTACAAGAGGACTAGGTCCATCATCTGCCTAGCCGTTTTCCCAAACTATCTTGGGGTCGAATTCCAGTCTAACCGGATGCAGGTGAGTACCATATTCTACATGAAGCGACAGCCTATCTGACCTCCACAGTAAGACGATACCCCTTAGTAAGACTGGGTGTCAGACTTTTGGCTTCTGATTACTCGTAACGACTGTCAAAGATCTACAAATGATAGCCGGGACGAACGGCTTAACGTGGTTTCCGAGGCACGGAGGAAACTCAGTATGTAATTATGGTCACCCATTCACGGACCAACTTCGGCAAGCACGGCTTGCATGACCCGTGCGGCTGTTATTATTTAGCCACGAGCTCCTTGACGAGGACCAGGTGCACTTGGAAAAACTTGTGTTCTACATCTATTCAAATTTGCGTTAAGGAGGAAGACATCTTGATGCTGCAGCATGTGGATGCATTATGAACCAAAAATTGACTTTAGGACCTCTTCTTTAAGGTTCCGTACCCAAAGCGTCAAACGGGACCCTATTACTGAAACTTCGCTGTCCGTGTCCCATGAACCGTGATAGTTAGCCAGTTGAAATTTCTACAGATTATGTATCTCTGTTGATGCTATAACAACAACTACTAAAAACAGAATAATATAAATATTTAAGGGGGCTCCCATACAAAAAAGTGATTTGTTTGCTCATTTTTATAAATAATGGTACAGAACCAATCGTGCACGAGTCCGACACGCACTTGGTTGGTTTTTTTATTGATATTCAGCAGGAATCCTTGCTCCTAATAACTATGATGTTCTTTCGATCCTTAGCCCTAGAATCTGCGACACCCAGCACACTGGAAGCGCTGGGCAACCGCATCATAACGAACCAGGACACGCGCGTCATCGTCGACGTCATCACGCACATCCTGGAGAAGAACCAGGAGGGACACTACGAGTCCAAGGTCAGTTAGCTACGTAAGACTTACCCCGAAGGAATATGAACACTCAGACGCAACTCGAAGGCATCTTTTAGGTTGACTCAGTTTCGACAGCCAAACTATGCTAAGCGATGGTTGGTTTGCGTGGATGTGACGCATCTTATCACCCTATTTGGTGATTTTTGTGCGTGACGTTTTAGTGCATTTTTTTTCTTTCCTAGAAATATAATAAAGTAAACGTTATTTTCATCTATCTCAATTCTTGCCCCCATTATACGTTTGATATGATTGGTTAAGGTTGACCGCCTGGAGAGCCCGCGAAATTCAAATGTTATTACGTTTTTTTAACATTTTGCCGGTCGTTGTAAGGCTGTATGTTGATTAAAATATGATTTGCGACCGTAACACATATGGTAATAATCATTAAAATCACCAATACGACCCCTTTATGTTAATTTAATCCCATTGAAAGACTATTTCATGAAACAAAAATAGTGCGTGGAGTCCCTCCGCGCGGAAGAAGTGAAACTTCGTAATACTACACGCATGCGTTCGAGTGCCACGCATTCACTCTCGTTATTTTATTGAGCTTCTAAATAATATTTGATTTTTAATTTTTTTATTAAATAATTATTATATGAGTTTACCGAGGTTATTCTACTCATGAAAATAGAGCGAAGGCTGGTCACACCAGCATACCCAATATTCCCCCTCCATAGTAGCGTTAAACTAGTTGGAAGTTGTATAAGAAGTTTCACTTCAAAAAATTGAATTCCCTTCCTCCTTTATGGCCTGTAAAATACCATAATTATCCCTTGTCCAGTGAAACTGCAGCCGACGACTAAGTTATAAATGCGTCCTTCCTACCCTCAGATAAAGCACGAGGACGGCACCTCAGGCCCTGTCCACGTGTTCTCTCGCGGAGGGCTGGGCGTCGGCCTCCTGCTGGACTGGATGTCCGAGCTGCAGCGAGAGGCCCTCGGGCCCAGCGACCAGAGACAACGACAGGTAATGCTTTACCTCTAGATCATAGACTACATAATTATGGACATTGTGTTAGAAATCTGATAATGTTTTGTTTGCCAATTTTCTTAGGTCTGGTGTGGATTTGTGCTCCACTGTATGCATACTAGATTTTTAACAAAATTCTATTTTTTTAATTTGGTTTAAGTATTCCACTCACTATTTTTTCTTTTAGCGAGTGGAAATACAGTCAAAAAATGTATATCAATCGTAATAATAACATTTGATCTTTACAAGGAAGTTTCTTTTTATTTAATTGGGTTTGCTCTTGACCCTAGGTCTAGGTCAGAGATGACAGAGACATAGTCGACGATGGTACGAGCTTACCCAGAAGAAGCCTGTTCACTCTAACTTTAAAGTTTTATCTTATTGTTAGTTTTGTTTTTGCTGAAATCAAACTCATATACACAGATGCAGCTGATGTTCCGGTCGGGCTGCGCCCCCTGGCGGCCGCTGCTGGTGACTCTGCTGGCTCACCGCGCCTCCTGGAGAACGTTGCACTACTGCCTCACAACGCTACTGCAGCCCGAAGGGTATGACTATAACACATCCACCACTGCTCTTGAAATTACAGCAATCAAAAGCAAATTCAAATTAAAAATCTTTATTGCGAACTAAGTGTAGTCTGAAGATGTTGACAATAGGTAGGTTATTATAACTTAGTTGCCTGTTAATGCATTGTAATTTAAATGGTTTTTAATAATATAAAACAAAAGGGTATTGTTCATTCTAGGCTTTAACGTGGACAAGTTGTTCAGTTAAAAGTATTTTTATGATTAAATATAATTAAATCTAAAATGAATATTTTTTGTATACTCGTAGTTGGAAAGTAAATCTAAAAACATGTCGTTTAAAAAGTATTTATTCCGATTGAGTTACAAAAGAGTCGCCATCTTTTTGGTTACAGGCTGATTTTGTGTTGCCACATTAATAATAATAGTGAGTTGTCTCTTTATAAGATAATAATCGATTTCTAAATCCGAGTCAAAAATATGTATTTTCTTGAGAATGTATTATCAAATCAACTGATTTTCAAACGCATCTGTGTTTATTTTCCTTTCAATACTTTAAAAATGAACAAAACACTAATCGTTTTTGCCCTGCAAATCATTTTCCATTCGATTTTAATAATAAATCGATTATTGTACAATCGTTTTTTTTTTGGCAACACCTGTCATCTGTCATTAAAGACACATGACGTACAGTGAAAAATAAACATTAAATTCGCTTTGCCTCGAGCAAAGACTCGGATTCGGCCACGGTGTTTGTAGATAGCACGTGTGTTTAGAATTTTTTGCTGTTTTTAAAAAAGTTTTTCGATATTTTAGTGACTTGTCAGTGTGTATTTGTGTTGTTTTTGTGTTCGTAACCAGGTTTGTACTGTGATTGTTTAGCTTTAAGTCTCTTTTTATCCTTTTCTCCCAAAATGGATAAAAATAAACCTCCTGATCCGGATCCTCCCGATATTCGTTCCACCTCTTATGATCAGAGCCCACTCAACCCACTATCGCAATTCGCGGATGTTGTTTGCAGTGCTACAGCGATGGATGTTTCACAAATATTGCAACCACATCAAAACTCACGCAAGCGCCATGTTGACGAGGAAGTCTCGTCCCCATCCCTCCCAAACAAGCAACAAAGAAGCCAAATTGGGCGTACTAAGTATTCGGTCATGGATAAGGCTCCTTATATTGTCCACGTCTCACGCATTGAGTCTCAACCAAATGCTGGCACCTCCCTTCACCCTGTAAACTTCGGAAAGTTCCTTATGAACAACAACATTGCGAACATTGTTCGCGGTGGTGTCAACAGAGTCGGCAGAAACCGTGTTTCAGTGGAGTTTGCTTCCCCTCAGGACGCTAACTCTTTCATAATCAACAGTCTGTTGTCCAAATACAGTTATACCGCATCAATCCCTTCATTCAATATCACAAGGATGGGTGTTGTTACCGGGGTTCCCTCGGAACTTACGGAAGAAGAAGCCATGACTTATTTGTCTGTGCCCTTAGGTTGTGGTCAAATATTGAAAGTCCGACGCATTAACCGAAAATTACAAAAAGACGGGGTTAATGAGTGGAAGCCCACTGAAACATGTGTTCTGACCTTTGATGGACAAGTACTACCTTCTAGGATATTCTGCTGTTACACATCCCTCCCTGTTAAACAGTACATATACCCAACAATCCAATGTCGCAAGTGTTGCAGATTTGGACATGTAGCAAACCTTTGTAGGTCTAAACCACGCTGTAATAAGTGTGGCCACGACCACCCAGGCGATGGTTGCAATATTTCTGTTGCCGAGGCCTTCTGTGTGCTTTGTTCGGGTAATCACTTTGCTGATAGCCAGTCATGCCCTGAGCATGGCAGGCAGAAGGCTATTAAGACCGTCATGGCTGAGAAAACTATCCCCTATGCTGAGGCTTGTAAAATTATCCCAACAGTTTCCAGAAATTATGCGAATAGCGTCAAAACACCCAGTTCACAGTCCTATCGTAAAACTGTAACACTTAAACCCAAAACACATGCCCCCCTTTCCCCATCATATGATAGAAATGCTCATCAGCAGATAATTAGTTCTCCCCAACCCTCACAGCTCAATGGCTGTGCTCTCAATTCCAATCATGTCTCAGACAATACTGGTTCTATTATTGAACTTCTAATAAAACTTTTACCTACACTTATTTCTTCTTCTTCCAATTCCCAAACACCGTCCAACGTTGCCGATCAACTTATTTCCCTTCTTTTATCAATAAAAAATGGCGTCCCGCCTAGTATTCCTTCAGTGGAACGTGAGGAGCGTGTGGCATAAAAAGCACGACCTCATATTCCTATTAAATAAATACAAGCCTCTGGCTTGTTCCATAGCTGAGACTTGGCTCACCCCAAGTCTTAGCTTCCGCATGCCACACTTCAACATTCTCAGATGCGACAGATCTGACGGCTATGGAGGTTCGGCTCTCCTTGTCAATAATCGGGTCCCTCTTCTGCCCCTCCCTTTGCCTTCACTCACAGGAGATATGAGTATTGTGGCAGGAACGGTAGAAGGCATTACAGTGTTTTCAATATACATTGCTCACCCTCGGCCTGAATTTTTGAATATTTTAAAAAACACTTTTTTAACTATACAAGGACCAATTTTGGTCATGGGTGATTTTAACTGCCATCATTACAGATGGGGATCCGAACGCTGTGATGCCTTTGGTGTGGCCCTGGTTGAGATTTTGGATGATCTGGACCTCTGTATCCTAAATAATGGTTGCACGACCCGCAGATCCCCTCCTGGACAACAAAAGAGTTGTGTGGATCTAACATTTTGTTCCGTTGAGGTGGCAGCTTCAACCCATTGGGAATGTACGTCCTTGTCGCATGGCAGTGACCACTACCCTATTGTAATATCTTTAGCTAATAAGACTTATTTAGAGAAAAGTTCTCCTCCACTTCTGAAATATAACTTGTCCAAACCAGATTGGTCAAAATTTGTATCATTATTGGAGGATAAAATTGATGTTCTACCAAATTTAAATTCAAGTTTATTTGATCCTCCTGGTCACCACCATGCCAAGAGCTGCTATGAGGGCTTTGTTTCTGCCATAACATCCAGTGCTGATTCCTGCTTTCCCTTGAAAAACAGTGCCCGTAATAAAATCCCTTCACCCCCGTGGTGGGATTCAGAGTGCACTTCGGCAATCAGGGACAGGAACGAGGCCGAGGAGAATTACAATGCAGATATGAACACTGAAAATCTGTTAGCATACTGTCAGATTAATGCCAGAACCAAACGTCACCTTCGCAAAAAGAAACGTGCGGGTTGGGTTAAGTTTTGCACCTCTTTGTCCCCCTCTACACCTGCGTCGGCAGTTTGGAAAAGCATCAATAGGTATAGGCGTGGGTGCTCCCCAGCAGTTTCCGCTCCAATTACTAGGGAAACAGCTGAACTCTTTTTTGATAAAATTGCTCCACCATACGTCCCGCTTTATTCTGAATGTGTCAACATGTCCCTGCAAAATGTATCAGAGGATCCGCTTGATGCTCCATTTACTTTGGAGGAACTGAATATGGTGCTCAATTATGTCCGGGACTCAGCACCTGGTATTGATGGTGTGCCATATTCTTTTATAACCCATTGTGGTGACAAGGCTAAAACCTATTTTTTAAATATTTTAAATTTTTCTTTTATTCATGGTTGTGTCCCAGATCAATGGAAATCACAAATAATTATCCCACTAGTGAAACCAGGCAAACATGCAGATGATCCGAATGGTCTTAGGCCAATTGCTTTGTCTTCAGTCTTAGCAAAATTATTGGAGCACCTTTTAAAAAACCGTCTCGAGTGGATTGTTGAGTCGAGAGACTTACTGCCGAATTACCAATTTGGTTTTCGGAAAGGACTTGGTACTATGGACAGTGTTGGTACTCTAGTTGCGGATATACGTTTAGCTTTTTCAAAAAATGAATCCGTCGTAGCTACCTTCCTGGACATTTCTTCTGCATATGACAATGTACTTCTTCCAGTACTCAGGCAAAAACTGCAACAGCTGAGTCTACCGGCTAAGATGATACGATGTATATGCGAGCTACTGTTGTCCCGCTCATTGGTCCTGAGAGTTCAGGGAGAGGAGTTCGACAAGAGGCAGATATGGAGGGGACTCCCACAGGGCTCTCCCCTCAGTCCCATACTGTACAACCTATATACGGCTGATATTGGGTCCTGCCTAAACAATAATTGTCAGATCCTACAGTATGCCGACGACATTGCACTGTATGTGACAGATTCGTCTATAGTTGATGCCGCGTCATCTTTGTGCCTCTCTCTGGATTCTCTGAATCAGTGGCTTTTAGACCATGGCCTGTCGCTATCTGCGCCAAAAAGTTCGGCAGTAATCTTCTCTCGCAAAAGACGCACTCCTCATGTTGCAATTGACATTTTAGGCCAAAATATTCCAATAGTTAATAAAGTAAAATTTTTAGGAGTCATTTTGGATTCAAAATTAACTGGTAAACATCACATAAATTTCCTCATTCAAAGATGTGAAAAAACAATTTCAATTTTAAAAGTTCTTGCTGGCGTTTGGTGGGGTGCTCACCCCTACACCATGAAATTGGTCTACAATGCCTTAGTTCGCAGTGTTTTGGACTATGGAACGTATCTCTTGACCCCGTGCAACAAAGGTGCCTTGGTTGGGCTGGATAAGGTTCAGTCTAAATGCCTTCGAATCATCTCTGGTTGTATGAAGTCCTCCCCGATTAACGCATTGCAGGTCGAGTGTGCTGAACCTCCTCTGGCCCTAAGACGGGAATACCTGGCCTCCCGGTTTTTGTCTAGGCTTATATGTAGAACTTCGCATCCCCTTATAGAAAAATTGTATGAGTTAGATGCCATATGCGGAAATTCCAACTACTGGAGAAATAAAGAAATACCCCTAATTGTGAAATCTTTTCGACAAATTCTAAATTTAATATGCCCGATTGTTCAGTTCCCCCGATTGCCCCTTTTTAATTTTGAGTATGAAGTTCTAAGTTATATCCCAAAAATTGTCTTCAACATCGGTATATCTAAAAAATCCCCCTCAGCAAACTTGACATTCAATGCGGTGGTGGGTGAGCGATTTAATGGTTTCCAATTATTTTTTACGGATGCTGCCAAAATAGCAGACTTGAACCACATTGGAGCTGCGGTTTATTACCAAAGCTCTAGAATAATTTTGCAGTTTAAGTGTCCTAAGGAGTCTTCTGTATTCACTGGTGAGTGTGTGGCTATCTTGGAAGCTTGTCTTTTTATAGAGTCACACCATAACATACACAAAGCCGTAATCTTCACAGACTCTCTTAGTTGCTTGCAAGCCTTAACACAAAACCCTTTTAAAAGCAAACTGCACAGCTCTCTGGTTTTAAGGGTTAAGGCGTCTTTATTGTCCTGTGCTGTCAGTCAAAAAGAGGTTCAGCTAGTTTGGATACCTAGTCATTGTGGCATTAAGGGCAATGAGTGCGTGGACGCTTTGGCCAAAGATGCTTGCTCATCGACAGTAGCTAATCTCTCCCACAATTGTCTTCAGGGGTATGACTTATTGAACCTTCCACGAACTAAACTCCATTCGTCGTGGCAAGAACAATGGGACAACACTGGAAGGAAAAAAGGCAGGTTTTATTACGCTGTACAATCAACTATAAAGTCAAAACCTTGGTTCTATGGCTACAAGAAAGTCTCCAAACCTATTTTATCCGTCCTATGTCGTATTCGTCTAGGTTTTTGTTGTACTCCGGTTTTCTTGCATAAAATCCGGATACGGGACTCCTCTCTCTGCGAGTGCGGGTTGGAAGAGGGCACTCTGGATCACATCTTCTTCGAATGCTCAAACAATATCCCTCCTTTAGATCTGTATAGCCGTCTTCCCAAATTTAAAATCCCTCTTCCGACTTATTTCCCCTCCCTGCTAACTTATTCTTCCCCTGAACTGCTTGTGGCGCTGATGACCTTCATCCGCCACAATAACATTAAATTATAAATCTGATTGTGTGGGTGTGGTAAGTGTTATTTCTATGTTCTAACAATTAATTTATAATATCTATTTATTTCTATTTTTTTGTTTGTTTCAGTCCTGTACTAACCCGACAAGATCCACGTCGTATCAAAAAATAAAATTTTTACCTTAATCTCAGATCAGTGATCAGTTTTAATTCTTAATCTTTTTTTTTTTTTTTTTTTGCCAAGCACACTTGTTTTTCTCTTTCACTCGACATTGGCAGAATAGTCGACATCGGCTTCAATTGCCATAAAATAAAAATAGAATAGAATAGAATAGAGCAAAGACTCCCTCATTGCGAACTTTTCTGTTTTTGTTATAATGGACTCTGATACCGTTCCAATTGAAGACCCGGGTTTACCTTTGGACACTGTATCTGCTCATGACGATGACCCTGGCGCTATTTTGTTAAATATTGAACCGGCTTGAAATGAAAACCTTGGCATGAACATTGACGCTCCTGTATATCCTATTGCCCATAACGGGAATGACGAACCTATGCGATGTGTCAATTGCGGCATTGATATTATTTATCGCAGAAGTCGCACTCTGGAACCCATTGAAATACTAACAGTAATTCGACATTGGACTGCTCCACAAGTGGTAAGCTAATGTTCTATTATTATTTTTAAAATAATCATTGCTATTATCCATACGAACTGAATAAAAATAAATATGCTTATGTCTTATTTGCTTTCAGCCCAGAGCTTTGTCTGTCATTCTTGCTGGATGTTGGCTATCAACAATGCAGCGGCTCAAGAAAATGAACCAAGCACAAGTAGTGGTCAGCAACGACAATTATGTGTAAATTGTGGATGTTCAATACTACATACTAGATATCATGTTTTGCATACAAATTCCGAAAGAGAAACACACATAAGAAATGTAATTATGGAGTGGATATCACCATGGCAAATACTATTATAGAAATGAAAATATGTGTGAGGAAAAAAAAGATGTGAGTTTGTGTTTCAACCAGTGACTATGAATGAAATTCTTTTAGGTTCATGGATCTGACCGCATCTGCCATCCATGTTGGCAATGTGCTGATAGAGCACCACTTCCTGCTTTAATATCTGCAAATGTACCATCATAAGCAGAAACAATAACCTTACCGGATTATACTAGAGCATCTGATACACAGGCTTTTTGTTTTTGTCCCTGTTGTGACTCATCGCAGCGATTGAGTATCCCAACATTGCTAAGGGGGAGAGAGCCAGCAACCTCCTTGAAGGTTTACCTTTAACTGGCAATTGCGCTTTGTTACGAGGAAAAATTCAAAGCGTGCACATAAGCCGAAAAATATATTTATATCATAATTAATAATGATCTGCAAGGCAGAGAAGCAATAACTCAATATTGTTGCAATTGCCTTGTACAGCTAAGAACGGTGGGCTGCTGTGCTCATGTTATGACCATAATATGGTACTTAAGCTGGGCAAGGCACAACAATAGGCAGGCAAAATAATATTAGACTGCCTACCCAGTTTTTAGATAATATTTTATTTATTTGTGATTCGGAATAAAAGTTATTGAAAAAATATATTATTTTTATTTTTTTCCATTTAAATGACGTCAGGATGAGTTACTACCACATTAAAAGGAAGAGAATATCATTATAGGAAAGCTACAAATCATGTTTTTTGGAAATAAAATACTCATAACTAACTTTTTTTCAGCGACAAGCCTTATCATTACACATGCTAAATATGAACTATTTTTACACTTTCCAGCAATCTTATTACTATAATTCGTTTCTTAGAGGTATAAACTATTAAAAACACCTGTCATAAAATATTATAGTTAATGTCCACGTTAAGCCTAGTAACCCTAACAAAGTGAGCAATTCCCTTTAAAAAAATATATATACACTTACTATAACAGTTGTTACAGTTTAAATTATCTTGTATTAAGTTATCACTATTTATAAATTTGATATTATATCATACTTTTCATATTCTTATAATTTATATGTCATTTTATTAAGTATCACAATCATTCCAATATTACATAATTATTTTTCTTCAAGAAATTCCTTTACTGAGTAACATCATACAATTAGTTTAGCGGGCAACTACATGTATAATAGGTGTAAAAATACCCTGAATGAAGCCGAAAGCCCCCCCCCCCCGTCACTCCCCGTCATTGATCATTTTTATGTTTACTTATTTATTTATTTTATTTGGCACTTCAACAATGAATACACTATACATAGTACAAAAAACATTACTAACTTAAATCTAAGTGCCCCATCACTTAAAGAAGAGCACTACATGCACTATATTATGCGCCTACAGTTAACAGGTACTTAGATAACAACAAAAGAATAATAGAAAGAAAGAAAAAAAAACGTCACTTTAAGTTCTACAGTAAAACGTTGTTTCCCAGCAATAATTTTTGCGTAGAATTACTTAGTTTGATGTACAGACGCTAAATGGTAAAGCTTCCCGAAACTGTCAAATTTTCCCAATCAACCTTGAACCTTATTCTTTAATCGTAAAGTCGAAATTCCATTAAAAAAAATGATAGATTGTTGTAGGTTGATGTTTGTACAGAATGCTTGTTTGACCGTTTCGTGAATCCGTTTACACCTTGTATGAACTCTGTAACTGGTTATTATCAGAGGCTGGTCTCCGAGTGCAGTACTGGACTTTGCGGAGACTCTCATAGAGAGTCCTCGCGTGTGGCAGGGCCGGGACAAGACCACGCCCAAGCATTACGTGCCCGATGATACGTTACGACTGGATCATCAGCAGGTATGACACTATTTCATTATAAAACGACCAGTCGAAATAGTATATTGTGTATTAAGGGCGGTAAGTAAGGAATTACGATCGAGGCTCTAGTAGAAGCCCGAAGTCGAAGACTGAGGGCTTTCTGAGTCGAGGTTCGTAATTCCCGTACCGCCCGTGAAACATACAATGTTTTTCATCACATTTGCGAGTTAATAATTATGAATATACACAAGTCAGCACATATTATTACGAAATACGTGAACTGATTTGCGGATGGCGGGCTGTTTGCCCACACCACAGATTATACAAATGTTTTGTTCAGAAACGTTAAAGGCAAATACTTGCCTAAAAATACAGCCATGAGGGAGTATAAAAAAAAACGACGTTTTGATACAAAAAACTATCGATTATTTAGATTTTAGAACATTAGTTGAGTAATTAAATAACATGTAGCGAGATTGAATGAAATTCCTGTTTAAATAACATTTTAAGACAATTTTTCAATTGCGTGTAAACTCCTTGCTTGAACTTGCATGACCCGTGTGCTGTCATGCTGTGCTGTAAATTAAAAAAAAAATTAGTCACCGCCCTAGGGTTTTATATGGGGCATTACAGCCAAGTTAACCTGTATGTTATGACACTGTTTACGTGCAAGTGTGATGAAAAATACATTTGAAGTAGTTTATGGCAATCTACGTCCACGTTGTGTGCTCACAACGAACACCCGCGGACGCCTGAAAAAATCTGTTCGAAAAAATCTGAACGTTCGCAAAATTCCATACATTCGGTAAAAAAAAAAATGTTTTCTTTCTTTTTATCTCCTGTTTCTTTTATTGGTCAAATCTTGCACGTTGCCATTCAGCTCCTCTAGACTTTTACAAAAAGCAGGTCTAAAGCTAAGTCCCCTCCCCCCCACAGCTGGGAGTGCTAGTGCGCTACGTGTCGGAAGAGGCGCGCATCGTGGAGGAGGCGGAGGGCGCGGAGGCGGGGCGGCGCCGGGCGGACGCGCGCCTGGCGCTGCTGCTGCGCTGTGCGCCGCACCCGCGCGCGCTGCTCGCCGTCGCCGCCGCGGCCGAGGAACACGACCCGCTGCTGCTGCTGCTGCTCTACATGAAGGTAGCTATACCATACTAGGTGGCAGGAACACGCCGGGCGGACGCGCGCCTGGCGCTGCTGCTGCGCTGTGCGCCGCACCCGCGCGCGCTGCTCGCCGTCGCCGCCGCGGCCGAGGAACACGACCCGCTGCTGCTGCTGCTGCTCTACATGAAGGTAGCTATACCATACTAGGTGGCAGGAACACGCCGGGCGGACGCGCGCCTGGCGCTGCTGCTGCGCTGTGCGCCGCACCCGCGCGCGCTGCTCGCCGTCGCCGCCGCGGCCGAGGAACACGACCCGCTGCTGCTGCTGCTGCTCTACATGAAGGTAGCTATACCATACTAGGTGGCAGGAACACGCCGGGCGGACGCGCGCCTGGCGCTGCTGCTGCGCTGTGCGCCGCACCCGCGCGCGCTGCTCGCCGTCGCCGCCGCGGCCGAGGAACACGACCCGCTGCTGCTGCTGCTGCTCTACATGAAGGTAGCTATACCATACTAGGTGGCAGGAACACGCCGGGCGGACGCGCGCCTGGCGCTGCTGCTGCGCTGTGCGCCGCACCCGCGCGCGCTGCTCGCCGTCGCCGCCGCGGCCGAGGAACACGACCCGCTGCTGCTGCTGCTGCTCTACATGAAGGTAGCTATACCATACTAGGTGGCAGGAACACGCCGGGCGGACGCGCGCCTGGCGCTGCTGCTGCGCTGTGCGCCGCACCCGCGCGCGCTGCTCGCCGTCGCCGCCGCGGCCGAGGAACACGACCCGCTGCTGCTGCTGCTGCTCTACATGAAGGTAGCTATACCATACTAGGTGGCAGGAACACGCCGGGCGGACGCGCGCCTGGCGCTGCTGCTGCGCTGTGCGCCGCACCCGCGCGCGCTGCTCGCCGTCGCCGCCGCGGCCGAGGAACACGACCCGCTGCTGCTGCTGCTGCTCTACATGAAGGTAGCTATACCATACTAGGTGGCAGGAACACGCCGGGCGGACGCGCGCCTGGCGCTGCTGCTGCGCTGTGCGCTGCACCCGCGCGCGCTGCTCGCCGTCGCCGCCGCGGCCGAGGAACACGACCCGCTGCTGCTGCTGCTGCTCTACATGAAGGTAGCTATACCATACTAGGTGGCAGGAACACGCCGGGCGGACGCGCGCCTGGCGCTGCTGCTGCGCTGTGCGCCGCACCCGCGCGCGCTGCTCGCCGTCGCCGCCGCGGCCGAGGAACACGACCCGCTGCTGCTGCTGCTGCTCTACATGAAGGTAGCTATACCATACTAGGTGGCAGGAACACGCCGGGCGAACGCGCGCCTGGCGCTGCTGCTGCGCTGTGCGCCGCACCCGCGCGCGCTGCTCGCCGTCGCCGCCGCGGCCGAGGAACACGACCCGCTGCTGCTGCTGCTGCTCTACATGAAGGTAGCTATACCATACTAGGTGGCAGGAACACGCCGGGCGGACGCGCGCCTGGCGCTGCTGCTGCGCTGTGCGCCGCACCCGCGCGCGCTGCTCGCCGTCGCCGCCGCGGCCGAGGAACACGACCCGCTGCTGCTGCTGCTGCTCTACATGAAGGTAGCTATACCATACTAGGTGGCAGGAACACGCCGGGCGGACGCGCGCCTGGCGCTGCTGCTGCGCTGTGCGCCGCACCCGCGCGCGCTGCTCGCCGTCGCCGCCGCGGCCGAGGAACACGACCCGCTGCTGCTGCTGCTGCTCTACATGAAGGTAGCTATACCATACTAGGTGGCAGGAACACGCCGGGCGGACGCGCGCCTGGCGCTGCTGCTGCGCTGTGCGCCGCACCCGCGCGCGCTGCTCGCCGTCGCCGCCGCGGCCGAGGAACACGACCCGCTGCTGCTGCTGCTGCTCTACATGAAGGTAGCTATACCATACTAGGTGGCAGGAACACGCCGGGCGGACGCGCGCCTGGCGCTGCTGCTGCGCTGTGCGCCGCACCCGCGCGCGCTGCTCGCCGTCGCCGCCGCGGCCGAGGAACACGACCCGCTGCTGCTGCTGCTGCTCTACATGAAGGTAGCTATACCATACTAGGTGGCAGGAACACGCCGGGTGGACGCGCGCCTGGCGCTGCTGCTGCGCTGTGCGCCGCACCCGCGCGCGCTGCTCGCCGTCGCCGCCGCGGCCGAGGAACACGACCCGCTGCTGCTGCTGCTGCTCTACATGAAGGTAGCTATACCATACTAGGTGGCAGGAACACGCCGGGCGGACGCGCGCCTGGCGCTGCTGCTGCGCTGTGCGCCGCACCCGCGCGCGCTGCTCGCCGTCGCCGCCGCGGCCGAGGAACACGACCCGCTGCTGCTGCTGCTGCTCTACATGAAGGTAGCTATACCATACTAGGTGGCAGGAACACGCCGGGCGGACGCGCGCCTGGCGCTGCTGCTGCGCTGTGCGCCGCACCCGCGCGCGCTGCTCGCCGTCGCCGCCGCGGCCGAGGAACACGACCCGCTGCTGCTGCTGCTGCTCTACATGAAGGTAGCTATACCATACTAGGTGGCAGGAACACGCCGGGCGGACGCGCGCCTGGCGCTGCTGCTGCGCTGTGCGCCGCACCCGCGCGCGCTGCTCGCCGTCGCCGCCGCGGCCGAGGAACACGACCCGCTGCTGCTGCTGCTGCTCTACATGAAGGTAGCTATACCATACTAGGTGGCAGGAACACGCCGGGCGGACGCGCGCCTGGCGCTGCTGCTGCGCTGTGCGCCGCACCCGCGCGCGCTGCTCGCCGTCGCCGCCGCGGCCGAGGAACACGACCCGCTGCTGCTGCTGCTGCTCTACATGAAGGTAGCTATACCATACTAGGTGGCAGGAACACGCCGGGCGGACGCGCGCCTGGCGCTGCTGCTGCGCTGTGCGCCGCACCCGCGCGCGCTGCTCGCCGTCGCCGCCGCGGCCGAGGAACACGACCCGCTGCTGCTGCTGCTGCTCTACATGAAGGTAGCTATACCATACTAGGTGGCAGGAACACGCCGGGCGGACGCGCGCCTGGCGCTGCTGCTGCGCTGTGCGCCGCACCCGCGCACGCTGCTCGCCGTCGCCGCCGCGGCCGAGGAACACGACCCGCTGCTGCTGCTGCTGCTCTACATGAAGGTAGCTATACCATACTAGGTGGCAGGAACACGCCGGGCGGACGCGCGCCTGGCGCTGCTGCTGCGCTGTGCGCCGCACCCGCGCGCGCTGCTCGCCGTCGCCGCCGCGGCCGAGGAACACGACCCGCTGCTGCTGCTGCTGCTCTACATGAAGGTAGCTATACCATACTAGGTGGCAGGAACACGCCGGGCGGACGCGCGCCTGGCGCTGCTGCTGCGCTGTGCGCCGCACCCGCGCGCGCTGCTCGCCGTCGCCGCCGCGGCCGAGGAACACGACCCGCTGCTGCTGCTGCTGCTCTACATGAAGGTAGCTATACCATACTAGGTGGCAGGAACACGCCGGGCGGACGCGCGCCTGGCGCTGCTGCTGCGCTGTGCGCCGCACCCGCGCGCGCTGCTCGCCGTCGCCGCCGCGGCCGAGGAACACGACCCGCTGCTGCTGCTGCTGCTCTACATGAAGGTAGCTATACCATACTAGGTGGCAGGAACACGCCGGGCGGACGCGCGCCTGGCGCTGCTGCTGCGCTGTGCGCCGCACCCGCGCGCGCTGCTCGCCGTCGCCGCCGCGGCCGAGGAACACGACCCGCTGCTGCTGCTGCTGCTCTACATGAAGGTAGCTATACCATACTAGGTGGCAGGAACACGCCGGGCGGACGCGCGCCTGGCGCTGCTGCTGCGCTGTGCGCCGCACCCGCGCGCGCTGCTCGCCGTCGCCGCCGCGGCCGAGGAACACGACCCGCTGCTGCTGCTGCTGCTCTACATGAAGGTAGCTATACCATACTAGGTGGCAGGAACACGCCGGGCGGACGCGCGCCTGGCGCTGCTGCTGCGCTGTGCGCCGCACCCGCGCGCGCTGCTCGCCGTCGCCGCCGCGGCCGAGGAACACGACCCGCTGCTGCTGCTGCTGCTCTACATGAAGGTAGCTATACCATACTAGGTGGCAGGAACACGCCGGGCGGACGCGCGCCTGGCGCTGCTGCTGCGCTGTGCGCCGCACCCGCGCGCGCTGCTCGCCGTCGCCGCCGCGGCCGAGGAACACGACCCGCTGCTGCTGCTGCTGCTCTACATGAAGGTAGCTATACCATACTAGGTGGCAGGAACACCCACGGGATAGAAAATATCGCAATGACGGGCAGAACAAGTGCCTTTCGGTTTCTTTACAGTCTTGTGGCGACACCGACATGGAAACGGTTCCCACGTATTCACTACATCATTCTGAACACCCCCACATAGACATTTTTATCTATCTTAATCTTTCTTATCTTCTTTCATAATATATATAAATTACGTTGTTTGTCCGCGATGGAGTCCTAAACTACTTAACCGATTTTAATCAAATTTGTACACCGTGTGCAGTTTGATCCAACTTGAAAGATAGGATAGCTTACATCTCAATTTATAGTCACAATATTGTTTTATTGCAAATTAAGTCACAATTATCTGTTAGCTCCAAACGAGTCTAACAGGCGGTATCTGTTGACTGGATTGAGTAAGTATTCAATAGATGGCGCTGTGTGTATAGAAGCGCAGCACCAATGAAAAATATTGCGAAAACGGGGAAAGTGCGACGCAGACGAAGTTGCGCGGGACAGTTAGTATATTATATAAATTACGTGTCACGTTGTTTGTCCGCGATGGAGTCCTAAACTACTTAACCGATTTTAATCAAATTTGTACACCATGTGCATTTTAATCCAACTTGAAAGATAGGATAGCTTACATCTCAATTTATAGTGGCAATTGTGGTTCCATAAAGTTGCACTTTATTATCTCCTAACAATATTTTGTTCACGATGAAGACGTGTGTAATTTGCAATGATCAGCCCCCCTAGCATGACCGTTCTATCTCTATTCTACCAAGAAACGACAAGAAATCTTTTCTTTACAACTTGTCATTTCTTCTGCCCGAGCATGGCGCGCACCGTCGACTCGCGTTTCTACGAAGACATAGACAGAAATTCTTTCCATAGCAACGGGGACGTTGCTATGGAAAGTTAAAAGGTTACGTTTAGTTAACAAAAAAAAGTTGCCAATTGCACGAGTTTTTCATTTTTCGTGGGCGGGATGGTGTTGCTGCATCCTGGATCCAGGCCTGGATCTTTTTCGCGAAATTAAACCTAAATATTTTACATAACATTTCAACCTTTTGAACGTAACTCAACGCAACCACGAAACGTATTTCTCGTATTTAGTTTTTATTAAGACCAGTTTGACATTTGTCAGAAGTAATGTTTCTACCCCCAAATGTCAAAAGAAGAGAAAATATGGTCGTCATGCTCGACGTTGTAGACTTGTGTCGACTGAAGAAAAGAAACATTTCTTTTCTTCATTCTTAATATCGCCATGCTTGGGACGGTAGAAATATCTGTCAAATTGTCGATTCTTCCGTAGACATAGCTCGTTTCTACGGCGGTCATGCTAGGCCGGCAGTTTAACGACGGGGTACAATGTGGAAACTACAAGAAATTCCTGGATTTCTCTTGTGCCAGTGTGTCTGAAGCGGGTTGGAGAAAACTGGGACCTGATCGAAGAGCGCAATGGAAATGTCCTAATTGTAAATGGTCACCTGCTCTGCTTTCACCGCAACCTTCTGCTTCTTTGGATACAGTACTGGGTGAGATTCGCGAAATGAAGCAACATTTGCTAAGCTTACCAACCCACTAGGGTTACTCATCTTTAATAGATCTAATGTCGCTGACTACAGCGACATTAGATCTATTAAAGATGAGTTGACCGAGCTTAAGAAAAGCTGTGATTTTTCCAGTGGAAGAAGGTAGACTTGATTAATTCGATACCAGACTTGCTGAACTTGAAAATAAAACCTCCGAGTTTGAGAAGCTTCGGGACACTGTCTCATCGTTGCAAACAGAATTAGCCTCAACAAAGCTTGAGCTTTCCTCGTTTGATCAGCGATCAAAGCTAAATAATGTGGAGATTAAGGGTGTCCCCCTGAAGAAGGATGAGAACTTGTTCTCGATCGTTGACGCCATCAGCTGCAAAATCAATTAGGGTTGGACCTCATCTGGCAGCACGGAATCGCCTTTTTCCGTCGCCCTTTCTCTTTCTGTCGCTTAGAACTACCATTTGCTAGACCGAGACAGAAAGCATAATGCGATAGCACGCGGCGGAATCCTCGAGGCGATCGGCATCACGGACAAAATGCAATGGTCGGCAGGGAGACTCCGGAACGCTGAAGCGCGCGATAGCATGCTAACGCATCCTTTCACCGCTGATAACTTGCTATCGCATGCTGTCTCACTCTATCATACAATGGCGCACGCGGCCGCTCGTCAGCTCAGTGCAGCCTGTTCATTCATGCCGCATTGCATTTCTTGCAAAATACACGCTAGAATCACTGCTCTCTCTTCCGTGGTCCTATCCATCTCGCGCTTGAAACTAAACTGATCATAAAAGAACGCGGCAGTATGCCACCCATGCTGCAGCATGCTGACGCGTGCGATCGCCTTTTTTGTCTGCGAAATGCGACAGCGCGCGTTCGCATGCGGCAGCATACTGCAGCACGTGGTAGCACAGGCGGAACAAATGCGATTCCGTGCTGCCAGATGAGGTCCAACCCTTACAAGTGTTCGAAAACTCAAATTAACTACATTTCGAGGGTTGTGTGTAGGCAAATTGTGTATAGGCACACAATTCGAAGGAAAAATTTGTGATAGTGAGCTTCCTCAACAGGTATATTAAGGAAGATTTTATTGCGGCTGCGCGTGCTGATAAAGATCTCTCCACCTTGGACTTAGGTTTTCAAGGAGTGTCACAACGTGTTTATGTCAACGACCATCTAAGTGCGGAATCCAAAAAACTCCTGAACATAACTAAAACCGCTGCTAAAGAATAACGCTATGAATTCGTTTGGGTTAAACACGGTAAAATTCATTTGCGTAAGGTTGTATCGGATTGAAGAATATTGTCGGGCCAATAAACTAGATCTCAACCCTTCTAAGTGTTCGGTGATCACTTATACTAGAAAACGTGCAGTCCTAGCCACTACTTACACTCTGGGTGGCCAGATCTTGCCAAGGTGCAATACTATTCGTGACTCGGGCGTTCATCAAGATAGTAGGTTAATTTTTGACACACACATTGATACAATTGTTAAAAAAGCTTCTAAACTTCTTGGGTTTATAATACGTCTCTCTAAATGTTTTGCAGTTGCTAAAACACTAAAAATTTTGTATTGTACCTTTGTAAGAAGTCAGCTTGCTTGAGTATGCGTCTCAGATATGGAATCCACGTTATAATAAATACATTGACCGCATTGAAAACATTCAAAGACGCTTCATAAAATATCTCTGCTTTCATCAAAAGTCTCCATATCAGTCAAATGATTATCTTGGACTCTGTAAGAAGTATCACCTGCTTCCACTGGTGGATCGACGTAAAATAGCTGACTGTTTATTCTTATTAAAAATCCTCAATAACAATATTGATAACCCTGAACTATTGTCTAAGTTTTATTTTAATGTGCCAAGTAAAACGTTTCGGTTTAATTTAATCCACCCATACGAGTACCCCATACATCTTCGAATTATAGGCAGAACAGTTATATTGTCCGTGCAAGCAAACATTTCAATGATATATGCAAGGAATTTGATTTAAATCCATTCACAATTAGTGTGAATTCGGCCAGAAGGTGCTTAAGACTTAATTTTTTCAAGTAGCGGTAGGTTATATTGTATGCTTTTGTTTTTATTATTTTCTCAATATATATACTTATTTTTTATTTTTATATATAATTTCAGACCCAGTATGTATTAGTGCTTTTAACTTTACTTTAATTAAAGCGGTGTGTTTTTTGTTTCTGTGCTCACACCACAAATTTGTATTTTTATTACTATTGTTCCCTTTCTTGTTTGTTTTTATTAGCTGTAAGTCCTCCATGTTCTAAATAAATAAATAAATATTATTTGTTTATTATTTGACAGTCACAATTATCTGTTAGCTCCAAACGATTCTAACAGATGGCGGTATCTGTTGACTTAGTCCGATTTGAAAAATTCTTTCAGTGTTAGATAGCCTATTTATCGAGAAAGGCTATAGGCTATATATCATCACGCTACCACAAATAGGAGCGGAGCAACTATGAAAAATTTGCGAAAACGGCGAAAATGTTTTGCAGACGAAGTTGCGCGGGACAGCTAGTAGATTATAAAACAAAACAGCTGTTTCCTACAAAAGTGCAATACCTGCACCGTCAAAATGTATGGAGCAACAGTTTTTTATTTTTATTTTCGATGAAAAATGTCTATTTGGGGGATGTTTAGAATGATGTAGAGAATACGTGGTAACTGTTTTCGCATCAATGTCCCTTACACCTTTAGGGGCTCTCCTGCCGGTAGGTTGTGTCCGGCGGTATGAGGACGCGGTCCGCGGACCCCTAGTTAAGTGCTGCCTCGTCTTACTGTAGAAGGTTGTGGGGTCACGGAATCAAGGTCACCGTTTGCAGGTTATGAATGACCACGTTTATTCCCCAAAGTCTCGTTAAGACAACCTTCCGCTAAGAGCAGTGCGCAGTAACTGCCCCGCCGCCGTTCATTCGTCTCAATCGTCTTGGCCGCACACATTTATGCTTATCTAGCGTTCTGCCTTTCACGCTTACAATGTGTCCCTACACACCCTATATAATATGACATAAAAAGACTGTAATGAAACCGAAAGGCATTTGTTTGTCCTGTCACTGCATTGCGATCCTTTTCCTTTTTTCTGGACCGTACCTGGAAGGTAAGGAATTTTTCCCCACAATTTGGATAGCCCTAATTTTGGCCGTTGCCTTAGAAAAGACGGAACTTAATCGGCCATCTTGCTGCTGCGCGCCGCTCTAGGCAAAGGAAGCGCAGTCGACGGTAGCCGGTGTGAGCGTGATGTCACGGCGCGCTCCCGGCTCAGGTAGGCGGCTATAGCGAACATCACGACATATGATGTGATTTCCACGCTGCGTTCTGCGAGGAAGTGTTCACTTGCCTAATCGCTAGTATATTTATCATAGATATTTGACGCGTTCTTCCCCCAGGTGCCAAAGATCCTGCCTCTCCTGAAGCAGTCCGGGCCGCGCAGCAAGCCGCACAGCATGCCGCCCGCGCCGGCTTCGTTGCGCGTGGCAGCCGCGCGCTCCACCAGCGCCACCGACCGCGTGTCACACGCGCTGCTCACTGGCATCGCCGCGCCACATCCGCACAGCAAGGAGCTGGAGCACAAGTAAGCTAATCTGTCCTAGCACACGCCGTGCTAACGGCGATACCCGAGCTGCAACACGGAACCAGGTCACTGTCCCAGACGATATACGGAATAGTTGCATTTCGAATGGAACAAAACCAAATTTAGAACTGCCATAGACTTTTTTAGTATTTTCGATTCAGTAGTCATGCGTTTTGAGATGTAATCTAATTGATGACTTATTTTGAATTGAAAGTCTTTCCTTTACTGAACGACTTTACTTTAGTTTGCCCATTTTAGTTAGTGAAAATCCTTTCGATTAGAATGATTTTCAGAAAAAAAAATTACGGGTAACAGTGGCGTAACTAAAAGATCATAGCTAAAATCTTTAGTGAGTCAAACCACTTCAACATTTGCTTCGGAAAGACAGGAAGATGATGATGGTTTACGAGTTTGTTTAAAACGTGTTGGTTGTGCAGACTGTGGCGCATGGAAGCGGACGTGCGCGGCGTGTGGGCGCGCGTGGGCGGCGCGGGCGCGCGCGCGCTGGCGCTGGCGGCGGCGCTGCTGCGCGGGGCCACGCCGCCCGCCACGCGCCAGCACACGCACGTGCTGGCCGCGCTCGAGGTGCTGCCCGACCACGACCTGTTCGCGCCGAACAACACGTATGTACTACTAGTTCAATGTACTCGCTGGCGCTGGCGGCGGCGCTGCTGCGCGGGGCCACGCCGCCCGCCACGCGCCAGCACACGCACGTGCTGGCCGCGCTCGAGGTGCTGCCCGACCACGACCTGTTCGCGCCGAACAACACGTATGTACTACTAGTTCAATGTACTCGCTGGCGCTGGCGGCGGCGCTGCTGCGCGGGGCCACGCCGCCCGCCACGCGCCAGCACACGCACGTGCTGGCCGCGCTCGAGGTGCTGCCCGACCACGACCTGTTCGCGCCGAACAACACGTATGTACTACTAGTTCAATGTACACGCTGGCGCTGGCGGCGGCGCTGCTGCGCGGGGCCACGCCGCCCGCCACGCGCCAGCACACGCACGTGCTGGCCGCGCTCGAGGTGCTGCCCGACCACGACCTGTTCGCGCCGAACAACACGTATGTACTACTAGTTCAATGTACACTCCTACCTCAACATTGCTCTTTTTAGTTTTGTGTCAATTAGTATACAGGGTAGGAGGGACACCGACACTAAAACGGCGACCACGAATTCAGTACATCATTCTGTCCCCCACATAGATTTTTGAAGTGAAACTTCTTATGCGACTTCCAACAAGTTTAAAGCTACCATGGAGGGGGAATATTTTCTAAAACTCACCAAGAGATGGCAGTATTTCAAGATTTGTGACGTACGTAATTCTACTAGGTACGCAAGATGGCGTGCAAATAGTCATGCATTCGACTCTTCGGTGTGACCAGCCTTCGCTCAATTTCCATGAGTTGAATAACCTCGATAAACTTATGTAATAATTATGTAATAAAAATAATACAACAAGGAAACAACAAAATATTATTTAGAAGCTCAATAAAATAACGAGAGTGAATGCGTGGCACATAAAACAAAACAGCTGCACCCTAAAAAACTGCAATACTTACACGGTCAATATGTATGGAACGTTTTTTTTTTAAATTACTAATAAAAATATCTAAGATGGGGTTCAAAATGATGTATTGAGTACGTGGTAACGGTTTGTGTGTCAGTGTACCTTCCAGCCTGTATACATACCACTCAAAAACTTATTCGACCAGTAGTTTGCTGACTGGACAACTCAATAAGATATGCATAGACCAACTTCTTAAACTGTATTTTGTGCAGATTTATATATTTTTTAATGTTTTTTTCTTTTCCTGTTTTTGAGATTATCTTTACATCTTCTGATACCCACATTTTTTAATTCGTACAGCACGGAAATACACAGCATTCTAGAATGTTTCCTCACGATGGCGCGCACTCAGCAGGGTAGTGGTGTTTGTTCCTTACTGCACCGCGTGGGCGCGCTGCTGCGCCGCTACCTCGCGTGCAGGCCGCAGCTCGCTAGTGCGCTGCTACACGCGCACAAGGACACTATCGCGTGAGTATACATATTCCAATGCCGCGAAGGGAAATCCCCCTGAATGCGTTGTGGTAGATCTCTAAACATTGGAATATTATTATGCATCTAGTAACCAATATCTACGTATTAATTTACATTAGGTAATAATACAATGCTCTGCCAATGTAAGTTAAAGAGCACATATTTATGTTTGAGCAAATGGAATGGAAAAAATAACTTGGTAGATACGTCTTTATTGTGGGCAAACGTAATTTTGCTATTCTGTTTTTCGCAGATAGTTTCAGAAAAAGTCAAAAGCGTTTTAACATTATTCAAATTATAGACATAGACGACTTTTGAATGTGCACAGGAACACACCAGCGCTTTCGTCGCTGCAGGCAGCGGAAGTACAAGCGCCCGCGTCAGCTGCGCCGCCGCCGCTCGCGCTGCAAGCGCTGCAGAGGCGCTACGACTCGCCCGAAAACTTGCATTGGATACTTCAGGTGAGTTGTAGTCGCTCGCCTTATTGCCTTCCGAATATATTCAATACTAGCTGACCCGAGCAACTTCCTCTGCGTCACATTTTCGTAGTAAACTTTTGGCGTTTTTTTCAAATTCTAAAGCAAGGTTTTGTTATTTTTTTTTAACTTTGCCCCACACTAAGATTTTCTCCTATATCGTGGGTGCGTTTACAAACATTTAAACTCACATACACAAACAGCCAGACCCGGAACAACTATCTGTAGGCCATACAAATATTTGTTTCGTGCCGGGATCAAACCCGCGAAACGTAGCGCAGCAGTCCATCGCTTAACCGCTGCCCCAACCATGCCAAAATTATGGAAGTTGACTGGGTATTTTATATCTAGATATCTAAAAACCTAATTTTTTGACAGTTTTTTATAAGACATGCAACTTTGTGTCAGTTTGTTCTTTTAAAAGCAATATGGTGTATGTTCCAGGAGATCGAGTCGTGGGGTTCGCGTCGCGGCGGCGCGTGGGGCGGCGCGGGCTGGGCCGCCGCCGTGCTGCGCGGCGCGGCGCCGCACGCGGCCGCGTCGCACGCGCCGCTGCGTCACACCGCGCTGTCGCTGCTCGCCAAGCTGCTGCCTGCCGTCACCGACACCACGCCCGGTATGTCGCTAGGACCACACGTCAGGGGGTTATTATGACATCTAAAAGCAGTTGTCATACCTGTGTGAGAAAGAGACGGAGCTATAGAGTACGTCTAAGGCCATCTCTCATCCGTCGCGACCAACCTTACTTATTTCCCATTGGTATCTTGCAGGTCTCCAAGCCGTCCTAGAATGCCTGGACTCCCACCAGCCGGAAGTAACGCAGTCCCTACTGGACAAGCTGCCAGAGCTAGTGGTGGGGATGCAGGAGCACGCGGCCAAGGTGCTGGTCCGTGTTTTCGAGCTCGGGCTTAAGTCGCGCCACCCCGTGGAGCCCTGCATCGCCAAGTGTGTCACTACCATCAACTTGCATCGAGGATGTTAAGGATATGGCGGGGGGGGGGGGGGGGTTGACAAATTTATTTTCTCACGTTTCCACGTCACGTTTCCGTTTCCATCCCATTGATGACTATTTTATGAAAAAGTCATTCCAATGGGATTCAAATTCAATTCAAATTCAAATTCTTTATTGACATAATAGGTTACAGAAACTTGTTTGAAGCCTCTGACTCCTGAACTAGGTGTACCTGTATGTCAGGAGTCAGCGCCCTCTCCCATTTTATTTGGCCTAAATACTAATGTCAACATAGGAATAGATAAACAAATGTGCTACAAAAAACAATATTAGAAGAAGTGATATAACAAAATTAAACATTAATAACTATAAAAAATGAAAAGCAAAAGAAATTAAAAGTATGAAAAAATTTTAAATATAATTTATTCTTAAGTTAATACAAACATCGCGCTGTGTGTGTGTGTGTGTGTGTGTGGGAGGTGTGTACATGTGCGTGCGGGTGGGATTCCCGTTCGTGATTGTGTAAGAGTAGGTGTATGAATGAAAAGTATGTTCTATGTGTGTGTTACTTTTAGAATGTGATTAATTATGTATTATTTTCTCCACATCCTCATAATCAAGAGTAAAGAGCCAGTTTTTTAGTATGGGTTGACATTCGTGTAGTGTTAGCGGATAAAAATTTAAGATTCTATTGATTTTGTTGTATAAATATACAGAAAGAAAAGCATTTTGTCGTCTTGCAAAAGCCGTGCGACACTTCACAGATTCAATTACGTTTGGAGTTGTTCGCTTGTTTTGAAGTTTACCTGGATCATATGGGGTAGATACGTGTTTTTTTGTAATTATCTGGAAAATAAAAAGTTGTCTCACTGTAAATACCCGGCACAACTCGTATAATGTTTTTGTGGGAAATCTGTATGGTTTGAATGACATTGTTTTAAGCAGGGACCGTTGCGCTCTCTCCAGGCGTAAGAGATGCGTTTTACATGCACCTCCCCAAACCCCAATACAGTAACCAATTACCGATTGTGCTAATGCACAATAAACTGAACGAATGAGTTCGCTGTCAGCTACGTGCCTCAGATTTTTAAAAACCCATGTAAGTTTCCTGACTCGCGACGAAACCATCTCGATATGTGGTTGCCAGGATATTTTGTCGTCCAAGAGAACCCCAAGGTATCTAACCGTCTTAGATTTGGTCAGAGTTGTACACGAGCACTGTTCAGTGAGTGGTGATTTGCATGTGTGAATCCGGACAGCCACGTTCGGCTGTTTTATGCGAGCGTTAGTGAACTGTATAAATGAGGTTTTCGATATATTAAGTGTTAACAAGTTATGCTTCAACCACAAACAGACTTTATGAAGCCCCATCTCCGCATTTTGTTGAACTGCATCCCAAGTCTCTGCCTGAAACACCAAGGCTGTGTCATCGGCATAGGTAAATATTTTGCCTTTATTCAGTGTCATTTGACACAAGTCGTTAATGTAAATCAGGAAGAGACTGGGACCGAGAATGCTACCCTGTGGGACTCCATAGACGACTGCGGCATCTGAACTAATAGCACTACCCACTTTAACCTTTTGCAGACGGCCAGTAAGAAAATCTTTGTAGATTTTAAGTACCGTTCCCCTTACTCCACACCTTTCCAGTTTGTCAACAAGAGCAGAGGTCGAGACAGTGTCAAAAGCCTTGGCCAGATCAATAAAGACTCCTACACACTTTTGTTTATTATCTAGACAGGCTGTAACATAATCTACTAACGAGCTAACGGCTGCATCAGTACTTTTACCTACCCTAAAACCAAACTGGGAGTCAGATAAGATGTTGTTTTTTTCTAAGAACTTTATGAGTTGGTTATTCAATACTTTTTCTAGTACTTTAGAGAGCGCTGGCAGCACAGAAATTGGTCTGTAGTTTGTTACGCTGTCTCGAGCTCCGCTCTTGTAGACGGGAGTGATGAGCGCCCTTTTAAATACAGTTGGAAAAACGCCCTGCTCTATACATAGCCCAACGATCGTGGTAAAGTGTGGGACGATAATATGTTTTGACATTTTTAGGAATCTGTTCGAAATAAAGTCCCAACCTGTTGCAGAGTCGTTTTTAAGGTTCATGATAAGGGATTCAATTTCTGATTCGTTTGGTGGGAGCATTACCATAGAATTTTTGACGCGAGGTACACTGAAATCATTTAAAGTAGGTAAAGTGATTTCGGGATTGTCAGAGCATTTCATCTTATCGGCAAGTAGCCTTCCGGCATCCGCAAAAAAATTGTTCACAGATTCAACGGCATCGTGGGGGCTTCTGTTCTTTAGTAAATCATCAGCTGAGGATTTGTTCTTAGCCGTGCCAGTGATTGATTTTATAGCTAACCACGTTTCCTTACTATTTCTTGCATTTTGTAAAAGAGTTTTTTCATAATTTCTTTTAAGCTTCCGCAAAAGAGCGTTACAGAAATTTCTGTAGCGCTTGTAAGTGACTTCGAGAATCCAGTTATTGGGATTTTTTCTTACCTTGACATGTAGCCTATCACGGTGTCGGATACACCGAATCAAGCCAGGTGTAATCCATGGTTTTATATTTCTTTTACGACCGGAAACAATAATAGACGTTGTGTTTGATTTGATTGCAGAAGTCAAGTTTTCAGTAAACGTAGTTGCAGCTTCTTCAGCATTAGCTGAAGGAGAAACAAAAGAAAAATCCATAGATTCTAATTGTTTTATTGTTGCATTAAAATCTGTCTTAACAATTATGTTCGATTTACTTATTAGTTTACGCCTACACGATAAACTAACAAGAACCGAATCGTGATCTGTAACTGTGGACTCTATAACAGTGACTATGGCTGATCTATTTGTTTTGATCATGATGTGATCCAGACAATTGCCTAATCTAGTTGGAAATGTATGCCCTGGGAGAAGTCCCAGCTCTGCAGTGAGATTTAAATAAGGTGAACTATTTCTGTCACTATTATCAGGCTTAATGTCTATATTAACATCACCAATAATGATAATATTATTGCAATTAATAGGACGAAGTGTGCTGTCAATCGAATTCAAAAAGTTGTCGATGCAATAAATTGACGGAGATCTGTACGTAGCCAAAATGGTAATATCGCTGTTAATTGTAAGTAACAAAAAATTTGCTCCAATAGGATCAGGTTCCTCCACAGTACATTTGATATCACTGGTGACATAAATGACAATTCCATCATTTTGATTTAGACTTTTCTTAGAAAAGTAGCATGAATAATTGTCTAAAAGTGGTGGCGATTTGTGCTCACTCAGCCAACATTCGGTTAAAATGATTACGTCAGGTCTAAATGTGAGTCTAGCCAAATCAACAATAAACCCATCCATATTTTTATAGATACTGCGAATATTTTGTGAGATAACCGTCAGTGCTTTAGAAGTAGACTTGATTAAATTGCCACATGATTCCGGGTCACAACTATAAGATTTAGCCACCGACACCTCGTCAATGTCTTGAATTATGTTATTTATGGAAGCCATTGGTGAAGCGTAAGCAATAAGTCGCAGTTTTAGGCACGAGATTTCTTTTATAAATTAATGTTACAGTATTTGATTTAGGTGAGTTGTAGAGAACAAGGATATTATTGAAATGGTGAAGAATATGATGTTTTGTGGTCAATATTTTGTTTGTGTTAACGTGAGTGTGTGACTGCGTATGAGAGTGTAGTAAACATTTGTTATAGGTCGTTGTGCGTTTTTGAAGTTTGTTTGTGTACAGTGTTTTATGTATTTTAATGTATGTAGTGTTATTATGTAGTGTTATTGGCGCGAGATTGTCATTCAAGCAATTTAGACATAAACAATGGTTAAAAGGTTTAGTAAAAATACAACAAATTTTCCAAGAGAGCAGTATTAGTCAAATACAACTAGCAGGTCTTAGCCTTTCAAAATCCTCTTCTGAGTTTATACGGATCTGGGGGTCGCCAACTTTCTTGCGCATATAGATTATGCCATATGAGGTCCAACAAAAGTCATATCCATAGTTCTTGTGTTGTGTTCTGGCTAGATAGTACAATTTCTGCGTATTAAACGTAAGTCTTTCTGACACGTAAATAGGTTGTTTGTTCTTGAACTTCAGGTGGGTGGTATTGAGCTTTTCTCCTTTGTCTTTTGACTTATTGAACATCTTGACTCCCTTTATCACCTTATCTTTAGTTATGACTGAGTTGAAATTCACAATAATTGGGTTCGAGCTATCTTTTGATTTCACTCTGTGTATATCTTTCAGGTTAGTTTGGCTAATGTTCATATTTAAAGTTTGTCCCAAATTAACAACCAAATCACAGAGGTCATCCTTTGTCTCACCTTCGGACTTCGGCACGTTTCGAATTTCTATTTCAGTGGCCCTCATATTGCGCTCCAAATATTCAATTTTATCCTCAAGTTGTCGAATCCGCTTTTTGTCCTCTTTTTTCTCGACTTCTAAGGATGATATACGGTTTAAAAACTCGTCGTACTTAGCTGACATTACCTCAACACTCAATTTCAACTCAATATTTTGTTCAATGATATTATTAATCTTGAGCATCATACCCTCGAGCTGAGTTTCCAGTTTACTGGAGAAGGTAGCAAGCATGGTCCTAGTAAGCTCTGCGGATGCAGTGTCACCCACTGCCACGAACTTTTTCGTTTTACGGTCCGTGACGTAGGAATCGAGCGACAGGTCCGGCGCCGAGGCACATTGGTGCAGCGATGAGTCATGTGAGGCAGATCGTACAGATGTAGATGTAATGTTGTCTGCCCCGGTAATAGATATCTCTGGCATTGGGGGCGGAGAGACAGGAGGAGAGCGGTTGACGGGCATAATAAAATTCACCACAACAGCAACGAGGTACAAGGCAAGCAAAAACTGTTTGCAGTTAAGCAATATCTTATCTCAAGTGTCCAGTGTAATAAAAAATCTCCTTTAGTTTGCTGCGTTAGGTAGTAGTGCACACTCTCGGATTGTGTCAGCGCAGGTTATAACTGCGTGAATAATTAAATAATTACTACTCACCGATTATGCTCTTAACTACGTCCGGAACCAGGATAAACTTCTCTTTACACTACGAGTACTAAACGCTCAGGTACTGAGTGGAGGCAACAGCTGTTTTCTCCGTCGTTACTGTGGCGTCGGCGTGACGTAAGCAGGCGTGTTGGTGTGCGTGCGTACAGCGTAAGCAGGTTGTGCGCATAGCTTTGAAGCGATGTAGTGCGAAGAGATTGTGAGTCACGGCGCGCGCAGTCTCTGTGTGAGCGGGATGGCAATTATGGAGGATGGCCTGTTCTCGCGGAGGTGAGGCAGCGGCGGAGGGCGCACGGTTAGCACACCTTGTGAGCTTCGGACCGGCCGATACAACACGTCGCGAACGCGAATTTGTTCACTAATCGCTTCCACTTATCGGTGACAATCCCATATACAGTAAGGGAGATAAATTAATATATTATTTTAAATTTTGACACACGTCTTCTCTTGGTCACGGTCACGGGCGAAGGGGATTCAATGAACTTATAGAGGTTGTACTGATGATTTTAATTATTATAACTCAGTAAATCCATTTTTGGCACGGTCACAAATCATATTTTAATCAACATAAAATCTGACCTTGACCTTGAAACATTTAAATTTCGCGAGCTACCCTGTCGCTTTCACCTTAAGTTTTTAAACTGACGTGGTCAATAACACTGGAAACAGGATATTTACTATTTTGAGTTTCCGAATTTCGGCGCTGTTGCAAGCGCCATGATCACGGATAAACTGAAGTTATTGCGGTTGTGTCTTATGTACACAGACAAAACAAAAAGTAAACATGGTAAATATCCCTTTTTCCAATGTTATTGATATTGAGAAACTTGTTCCGCAAAGTTGGGGCTAAGTGATTGTTATTGAAGTGAAACTTTATAAGTGACTTCCAACAAGTTTAACGCTACCATTTCTAAAACTCACCAAGAGATGGTAGTGTGACTACGTAGTTCTACTAGGTACGCAAGATGGCGTGCAAACAGTCATGCATCAGCCCACTCCCTCTCACAGAGAGGAGGCCTGTGTCCCAGCAGTGGGAACATTATAGGCTGATGATGATGATGATTTGGAGTTATCAGATATACTTACCGAGTTATACTCTACCCGGTTCGGGGAATTAAGTGGCTTTTTAATTCATGAAATCCTTTTGTATAAATCGAATTCCTTAGTATTAGTAATTAGATCTACTTTTAAGTACTTCCTGTAACTATTTAATAGGAATAAAAACAAATATTTTGAAAACGTATTGTATACATTTTATTAGATTTACAATATACAAAAATGCTGTCCCAAACATTTAGAACTTGTGTAATTCGCACAATTTACACTCAATTTTAACTTGCAAGAAAATGCATTTGTGATACAAGTGAAAATGACAAACAATAATTTAAACAGTAATTTTTAATAAATTTAAATTCCTGATTAAATTTTCTATCCTATCTTCATTTTGGTACAATAAAACAAGTACTCTAGATTATTACGTAAAATAATTTCATTAAATAATGCTTAACAAAATAAATAATTTGCAAGTAAAGCACATAAACCCGCACCAAAGCTGACAGTTCACACTCGTGATATCACCATAACTTCATCAGCATATCACTGTTCATCACCAGTCATTGGAGCCTAGGTCGGTGAACATTTTGTCCTTAATCTTTGGTCTGGGGTCTTCTGTTATTTTCGAGTCTACTGCTCCCACTTTGCCGAGAATGTATTCGAATTCTGGAAAAGAGAAGATTGTATTTATTTTTACAATGTTTTGCAGTAGAAGGAGCAGTTTTCTTTCTTTCTTGACAGTTAACTCTTAGGCTGGTAATGTGGAATGAAAAACAGGCAGTGGAAGATCACCAATCCGATGGACAGATGTAGTAAAGGAAGTCTGCAGAGGGAATTCCCGGGCATATGCCATGGCCGAAAACCTTCAAATATGGAGAGTGTTGGTGGAGAAGGCAATGACCTCATGTGGTCACGACCCTCGGTCATGAGGAAACGAGGAAGAAGACTCATCTTCTGGCCTAATATTTAACTGAGATGGTGTCTGAGGTAGGGGACAGACACCCATTTTGATACTGGTAGCACTAAGCAGGTTACTTACTGAAAAGGTTATGGTAAGTGGTTGCCTTGGTACTGCACATACTATGGGCATGTGATGTGGAGGAATGAGGTAAATATTGTGAGGAAAGTTTTGAGTATGAATGTGGATGGGTAAAGGGTAGAGGAAGACCAATGAAACAATGGATTGGACTGTGTGAAGGATAATATGTCTAGAATGGCGGTGTCTGCTGAGACAACGAGTAATACATAGAGAAGTATGGAAAAAAATACATGCTGTGCCGACCCCAAATAAATTGGGATGATAATGAAAGCACTATTATATAATCTGACAATAGTTAGGCTGTTGGTTTTATTATAGGAAACAAGGACAAGCCAGTCAAATGAATTCTTCATCCACAGATAGTAACACCTTAACAAAGTTCAATAGCAAATTAAAAATCCCAATAGACAGTGGAACATACCATCAAGAGTTAAATTCGTTCCTCTCAGCTCCGTACCCCCAATGAACTGCTTCTTCATGTCCCCCTCGAAGTACACAAACACACTGGGCAGGTTCCTCTCCGGGAAGTTGGGGATGCACGTCTGAGCGATGGCTTTTATGAACTTAGTGTATGGGAACTTCTCTGCAAGCTGGCGCATGTATTGGTTGATTAGGGCACACTGCTGGATGCTGGAAAATAAATAAATGAAATTATTTCTTAGGTAAACTACCTCATTGGTTGAGTAGTTGCAAGAGCAACTGCTGATTATGGTCCTGTGTTCCATTCTGGGGTGGGGCAATGTGATTGGGTTTTTCCATCAGAAATCTCTCAGTAGCAGCCATGGATTTGTGCCTGGTTGATGGCAATAGGCATGCCCCTATCACATATCGGACTTAAAAACATAACTGGTGAAATATGGATATACCCTTAAGAGTCAGCTCACACCGAGACGCAACACGACGCGACGCTGCGCGCACCTTGAGAATTCAGAATACGTTGCGCAACATATTCTGAATTCTCACAACGAAATGTGTATCTTTTCGTGTAGTGAATAAAGTTATATTTTGAATCGCTCTTTTAAAGTGTGCGCGCAGCAGGTCAGTGAGCTGACCCTAAGGTACACTTCTGCCTAACCCTAATACATAATGAAAAAGAGAGAGGAGGAGACAAGGCCTGTGCACAAACATTACAGGCTGGTTAACCTTCTATATGGTTGAGATGGCTGCAATCATAGGAATAATTACTTTAAAAAGGAATTAGAATGAAATCCCCTATATCCTTTTGGAAATTTTCCTATATATTGACAACACCTAAAAGATTCCTTTTCCTCATACCCAATTTCTATCAGTTGAAACTCGACTCACCCCTGTTTATACAGATGTATAACCACCCAAATCCCCTCACCAGCCTTGTTGACCTCCTGCACATAGTCCTGTCCTGACACCTCCCGGATATCCCCAAACCTGGGCTTCTCTGACAGCCTCTTCAGCTCAGCGATGCGCCTCTGTCTGTACTGCTCTATTACTGCCTCGTCTTCTGAATCTTCTAGTTCGTCAAGACCGTCTAAATCTAATTCTGATAGTTGTTTGTCCTCTGAAAAAATATTTTTAAGTTATCATTAATACTAAGAACAGGATATTTACTATGTCTACTATTTGCTGAGTTCCCGATAAACTATCTACCTTCTTCCGAGTGCTAAATATGAACTTAAGTTTGAGACACGTATGGATAGATTAAAGTTTACTGTTACTTGAGTCTGTATGTGTTGTTGTCGCTCAAGTGGAACACCAACTAAATAAGGAGAACAGTTACTTTTATGCTATAAACAGTTATACCATAATATGAGTTAGAAGTTATACTTTTCATATAGGGGTAATTCGTGGCGAAAGCATTAAAAATAATGGGTTTTTTTTAAGTTACAGCAACAGGTGTTACCCTAACCTAGAAGATTTGTTTATACTAACTTTCATCCTGCTTCTGCTGGATGGTCTGCTCTATCATATTAATTATTTGGTCCTCTGATATCTCCGCCTCCTTTGGAGGTATGATACCTTTGGCGCGAAGGACATCGTTCCATTCTGTATCCTCATTTGGGTTCTAAAAATAAACACCATGTTTGACATCAATATGAACCACACAAGCACGTTTGAATCTTCTAGTATTATGCCAGTCGCAGTAATTTACCTGCATGTTGTATTAGAATTATTTGTTTCTGTTATTTTTATGAAATTAAAAGGCTTTTTTTCACGGAAATTTGACACCATCAAATGACTTGAAATGACAAATGAATCACTTTTCGTTTTTTTTTCTAGATCTTAGTGTTGCCATTGCCGTATTATTTAAAAAAAACATTGCTGATAAATGCTTCCAAAAAGAACTAAGACTCCATTTATTTTTAGAGTGAAGAATTGAGAGCAATGAAAACGTATCTATTCATAATTTTAGTTCTTGTGTGTGGGACTTTCATATATATAAAAGTACTCTGTGTGTACTGTGTGGGACAGAGCACAGAGCATTTTGAGCTAGTGCTAGCAACCCTCTTTTCTCGAAACGTCAAAATTGCCAATCCGTGACATGTTTACGTTTTAATATATTTTCTTCTGGAATTTCTTATTTTCATTCTCTTAGACATAGAATACAATACAAATAAGTTTCATTCCAACTCGTAAATATCGTTAACCACCAACATGAATCGAGAGAAAAGGGAACCGGATTACCCAACCGAGTTGGAGTCCCAGTTCGTGATGCGTCTGCCCGAAGAACCTTCCAAAGTGTTGAGAGAAGTGCTGAAGTCTGGCGAGAACCTGAAGAACAGACTGACGATACAGATTGAAAACGACATGCGCACGGGCGAAGTAAGGTTCGACCACTGGCTGATGCACGCCAAGATCGTCGACCTGCCGACAGTCATAGAATCCTTGAAAACAATTGATAACAAGAGCTTTTACAAAACAGCAGATATCTGCCAGATGATGATATGTAAAGAGGAACCTGACATACCAACAACAGAAGAAGAATCCCCTGCTAAAAATAAGAAGAAAGATCCTTACAAAGTTGACAAAAAGTTTCTTTGGCCGCACGGTATCACACCGCCAACTAAAAACGTGCGAAAACGACGATTCAGAAAAACCCTGAAGAAGAAGTATGTGGAAGCACCAGAGATTGAAAAGGAGGTTAAAAGGTTGCTTAGAGCTGACAATGAAGCTGTCAGTGTCACCTATGAAGTTTTAAAAGAGGAGGATGACCATCCCAAACAGGATACAGCTCACAGCAAACCAGAGAAGAAGACAAAGGCTGAACGTAATCCGAAACGAGAATCTGTGTCTGTTGATGTGTCTAACCCAGAATCCTCCAATGTCGTGGACATATTTGGTGGAGCTGTCAGTGATTCTGACTTAGAAGATGACAACATCAATGTGGAGATGGAAGATAGCCGTCTCTCAGCTTACGACAGCCGCTTGTCAGATACCAACTCGATGCATGGTGAAGGCCCGTCAAAGAGGGATGCACTACCAACTCAATTCAGATCTCACATGTTCCAATCTCCTCAAGATCATGCTCCAAAATCATTTGCTGGACACAGTAGGGCAACTACCCCTGCAGCTTCTGGAATGTCTAAGAGTGGAGGTATGTCTTCTGAAGATGATGGTGACTATCAACCAAGAGACATGTCTAAGGACAATATGACATTCAGAATTGAGCAACTGAGGACAGAACTTGAAGAGTTGAAGCAAAGGAGACAGCGCACTCAGCATGAGATTGCTGGCATGGAGAACTTGGCCTTAAGGCAGAGGTTCCAGGACATTCTACATACTCTCAACCAGGATATTATGTACAAGGAGATGGAATACCAGGGTTTATTGACTCTGCAGAACTCTGATGATATCTAGCAGTAACTTTGTTAGATATGTGTATATCTAACAATCTTTTCTGCCTGAATATAGGTGTAAGTCAGCTCTGTAAGATGATTTGTTCAAAAATCTAGCCCTTCTAAAGTTATACTAGCTAAATCTGTTCAATTTAGCTAGTATAACTTTTGAGGAAAAAATAGTGTGTAGCTAGGTTTAATGATAAGCATTTCATCAGATATAAAATGATTTTCTAAACATTATTGCAAATAAATAAATAAAATACAATATTATATTTTTATGAGTTTTACTTTAATCTTGTACTGTAATTTCTGGTAAGAACATTGCAATTATGTACCCTGGCTGGTTGGGTGTTGATTGCTCCATAATGTATTAATGTTCTGTGATTGTAGCTTTACCGAGTCATTGACAGTATGAATGGGGCCTACTTCTATATACTTATACTTCTGTACTAAATTACTAATATTGTAAGGAAAAATTTGTACTAATATTGCATAGAGGCAAAATTTGTTTGTATGTAGGGGGTAATCTATTCTTCGGAACTACTGACCACATCCGAAAATTGTTTCAGTTACGGGACGCTACATTTAAACGTTCCTGTGGGTTCCAGCCGCAAGCAAAAGCTGTATTGGATTGCTAATCACTTGTGTCACGATGCTATCGAGCAAAGAGTATAATCTATCGAGTTTGGAATAGTGTTGCCTTACTATCGAATGCCTATCGATAGGTTGTCGATACTATCGTGACCTCGAAAAATAGTCACAATATGGATAGCCCTATCGATAGTATTTAAATTTTATAATATTATCGATACTATCGATAGTATCTATCCAAGAAATTGATCAATACTATTGGTAAAGTGCAATACTGTCGATAGTATCGATACTATCACTATTATGGTGTGTTTTACTGCAATCACTGTCGATAGTATCGATACTATCGATTTTATCTATTTATGAGCTAAGAAAATAAAAAAAAATTGTATATTGGCTTTACTTACGGCTTTATTTAGGGGTAAGTAGCCAGACTAGTTTCTTAATCTTCAACTAATTGGGCTGATAACAATATTAATTAAATCTCATGCTCCGATGCAGAGCGCGAAATCCAGATATTCTTACGTTTCATGAAAATTGCAACGTTGTGGAACTTTTATTTTTATTAAAAAATGTTAGCGATTGTACTAATGGTATACTTTTTTTAGTAATAACCATAATTTCCATTAATATAGCTTAAAAAGTAATACCTACCCTAAATTGTAATATTTTCGAACGTAAACATACTTTGGGATAGTATCACTCAGAACATAGAATTTGACATGGATTATGATTAATAATAAGTAAATATATCAACAATATAGTCGCCAATTATTACTTTATGAACATACAACTTTTTTTTTTTTTTTTTTTTTTTTTTTTATTTAAAGTAATTACATTAAAGAGGTGTTACTTAAGACTAAACTCGCCAAACTTTTACGTTTGATGGCGAGAGGCGCTCTTTTCTATAACAATGAACCACCTTAAATATGTACTACTAACTAATTATATATTGAACTTACTTACTATTTCTGTTATGGCTAAATCTTATAATTATAATGTATCTATTTCTGGCTGCAATCCTGTATTATGTTTTTTAATTTTGCCTTGAATGATCCTTTACTAATTTTTACTTTTTCTCTTAATAAATCTATTTTGTTAAACACTTTAGGTACCAAATACTTAGATGTTCTCTTACCATAATAATTTGTTACTTGTGGTTGAATCAGTTGGTTTTCTCTAACCCGACGTGTGTTGTACTTGTTTTTAACATTAACTTTATATTCATCACTATAATAATATTCCAAACCTAACAAATAATCAACTTTTTTATCTATGGGTAAAATTTTACAAATGGGAAATAACTTATCATACTCCTTATTGCAGCTATCTTTAACATTTTTACTTACTAGAAACTTTATCAGTCTTAATTGTATGTCTTTGATATCTCTTAAATATGTAATAAAGGTTCGCCCGTAGACAAGGAGTCCGTAACTCATTAACGAGTCTGCAAGTGCAAAGTAAACTACTCTTAACGTCTGTTTGTTCAATACATTTTTTAAGTGGTAAAACTTACCTAGCACCGATCTTAGCCTATTGCAAATGTCATTTACATGTAATCTCCAGTTAAAGTTATTATCTATTGTTAGACCTAAATATTTGAATTTATCAACATATTCCAATTTTGTACAGTTACAATTAAATTTATTTCTATGCAAACATTCGTATGTATGTCCTATCACTGTGAGATATTCGTTATTAACAGATTTAGCGTTTCGATTATATGGCGAGTGTATATGCAAACATTTGGTTTTTGAAAGATTTAATATAATTCCATTATCGTGTCCCCATTTGCTAATATTTTCAAAATCCTCTTGTATACACTTTTGTACCTCAGCTATATCCTTGGAGGCATATACAAGACACATATCATCAGCGTACATGAACACCTTACATTTATGTACGACATTCGACACACTGTTCACATGCATTATATATCCTACAGGGCCGTACACTGACCCAGTAGGCACACCCAAATCGACATCTGCCTCTTTCCCAACCACACGTGAGATAATTGTGCTTATTTTTCTATTCGTGAGGTAGTTTTTGAACCACTTATTTGTGGGACCGCGTATTCCGCATTCGTCCATTGCCTGTAATAGAATTTCATGGTCTAAAGTGTCAAACGCTTTTTTATAGTCAATGAAAAGAGCTATAATTTGTTTACCAGAATCCAAGCAATCATTAATATAATCAGAAAATCCTAACAGGGCAGAGACAGTGTTGCGTCCTTTCCGAAAACCGTGCTGAGTATCACACAATATGTTGTGTCGTTCTAAGAACGCGCTAATCTGTCCTACGACAATTTTTTCGATTATTTTATCTATTACAGATAATATTGCGATGGGCCTATAATTACCATATTCTAAATGACTCCCTGATTTGTATATAGGACGTATAATTGCATTTTTCAAGGGATCAGGATAGATACCGTTAGATAAGGACATGTTCACCAATGCAGCTAGAACCGGACTTATTTGCTTACGTAAATATACAATGTCTTGCACCCGTATTCCATCCGAACCGGGCGCTTTCTCACAGGACAATGTTCTTATGACCTTTTCTACATCTGACGAATTCACTTTATTGTATCTATAGCTAACATCGCTTGGTTTTACATATTTATTTCTATCTAAAAACTTCAAGTTACATACATGTTTAATACCCTTTATTTCTTCCGTAAATGTTTTAGAAAAGTTTGTACAAATCTGTTTTAAAGAATCTGTTTTACCTATATGCCTTAGAATAACTTAAAACAGCGTTGTAATATACAAAAAAGTTAAAAAGTAATAATTTGCCGCCTTTCATTGAAGCTTTCATCTTAAATGTAATAATTGGGTTAATATTACTTACACTTTAAAAAAACAATCACTGACTAAGATAATATTAATATTTAATAGTAAATTCGATGGCTAACTTCACTTTTTCTGCATAAGTCGCAAATATAGGTTTGAATCCTACACGACACTATTGAATTTTGGTAAAATAACGATGTAGTAAAACCATCGATAGTATCGATGCTATCGATAGTTCCGACAGTGATTGCAGTAAAATATACCATAATAGTGATAGTATCGATACTATCGATAGTATCAGTACCCAATAGTATCGATAGTATTGCACTTTATCAATAGTATTGCTCAATTTCTTGGATAGATACTATCGATAGTATTGTAAAATTTCAATACTATCGATAGGGCAATCGATATTGTGACTATTTTCCGAGGTCAACTATCGATACATCAACTATCGATAGTTAGGCAGCACTAGTTTGGAATCGATTTTGTTTGACAAATTGAAATCAAAAAGAATTGATTATTCAATTCAAATCCAACAACAATGATTTTGGTACATAAAAATCTTACTTTGTAGATGTTTTAAAACAATTAATATTCTGATATTTATTTGTTGATTATTTTTGATATTGGATGTGAGACAACCATAGAGGGTGTTTAAAATTTTGAACATGAATACTAACAACACCATTTACGTGGAAAATAAAAAAAAATGATCTTGTAAAATACTCACAATACAGTAGATTTATCACACGAGTAACGTTTTTGAAATTACCATTTTTTTACTTTGTAAAAAACAAGATAATTTATTTCAAAATACTTCCCTCTTTGACAGTATGGTATGACACGTCTTTTTTTTCTCCGCAAGGTTGTCAACTTGCGTCGTGTTGGAAAAATTTTACGTCGCTATGTTCAGTCCAGTCAGATCTCGAAATAAATAAATTGAATATGGCTGAAGTCGAAGGACATAAACATCGAGAAACTAATTACCATGAGGGAGAAGGTAAATTATGTTATGATATTTATGGTTAGAGCTCGTGGTTAGTGAGTATCGCGAACGTCAGTCAGTACGGATCGGCTGCGTCGCCGAGCCCCGTTACCCTCGTGTTACCTTTGTGACATTGAAATTGGGTTCTTTTTATAATTGCTGCGTGGATTTGTGGTGCTGGGCCGCCAGAAGCGGAGCGCGCCGCCCGCCTGACGCGTTGAGTGGTTCCGTCGCACGGACTTAGTGAACATGACCGGGGGCGCGGACAGGAGCCTCCACTCAGGTATTACATTGTTTTGTTGTAATATTCGATTTTAACTGAGGTTAACTGCGCTGGAACGTAATTAATGTTGTTTATTTGCGCAGGGTTAACCTTAGACGACGTGTTGAACTTTGCTCGTTCGTCGACTGTTATTATTGCATTGTTAGCACAACATTAACGTTAAATATTCCAACTGTTTTCTTTCTTGTCTAATTAGAATGTTTCACAGTGTGTGAACAATCATAATCCGGTATTTTGCCAGTCATTAAGAGTTGACAAGTCATACACATTTTAATAATGATTTAAGCAATATGTTATTAAAACAAAGAGTTTGCCTTCAAAGTTGCTATTAATGAAGTTTGAAATGTTTTGTTAATGATTATTGCGTTATCATAACAATTATTTGATAAATTGTTTATTACCATAGCTCTACAAGTGTCTTGAAACGCCTGTGACTTACAGTAGTTTCACTTGAAGATTATAATTTCCTTTCTATAAACTTTCTTGATAACTAAGATAAACCTATCCATTATGTTGAGAACTTGTTGATCATTACATACAGCTGAATTTCACTTTCTATTTATTTTATCTGTTGAGTTTACACAAACTCGCATAAATATTGTTTTTTTTGTACAGTTGTTGAATTTTTGTATTGAAAACAATCTCTCTCTTTGTGTCAACTATGTTGACACAAACTCTCATAATTAACATATTTTTTCCGATTTTATTTACTATATATTATTGTTGTCAGCACAACAATAATATATAGTAGTGTTTCAAAACCTTAGTCTTTCAAAATTGATTGAATAAATGTATATAATCTTTAAAACAATAATGCTAACATTCTATTTAGTAATATTAAACCAGTATAACTTATTAACTAGGTAACTAAAAATATAATATATATCACATTAAGCACCCAGTGTTCTTCCTCCTCTCTCCTACTTGATCTTGCTGTGCCCGACAGGGTCCATAATTATTATGACTTAAATAATTATTTCCCTTCCATCTATGTATTAACATTATGGTATGCAATAAAGAATTGAGAATTGAAACCATCCCTGGCAGGAAATGTCTCCAAAACATTAATATTTTTATACAATATCCTTCTAGCATATTACTAAGAAACATCTTGTTTATAGAAATAATATTAACTTAATCACTTAGATTGGTTAAATAGCTGGGTTATGATTTGATGTGACTTGGCTCCGATTTTCACATTTATGTTTAATATTATTCTATTTGTACATTAGTCCATTGTGCTATGGTTATTAGCATTTATGTGTTCAGTGTTGCTTGAACCTCGGAAAGGTCATTCTCTTACGTTCTGAAATTGATTATGATTGTTTTAAACAAACATTGATATACCAATTATGACAACATTTTGAGATTGTGTGCCACCAATGTGGTTGTCATAACAGTATCAATATTTTTAGCAGCCAGGAAGTTTAGCTAATTCTTTAACCAAACTATTTAACTAGACTAGAGCAAACCCATCTCAAATAAAAAAAGTCACCTTATTTCTTTCATACTCTTTAATTGGACATAAACATAATGAATAGTTTTCAGTCTCACTGGACAGCTAGAGATCTGTTTATCTAATACCAATCATAAAGCTGAAGAGTTTGTTTGCTTGCTTGCTTGAACTCACTAAGCACAGGAACTACTGTTCCGATTTGAAAATATCTTTCAGCGTTAAATAGCCTACTTATCGAGGAAGGCTATAAGCTATATATCATGCCACTACGACCAATAGGAGCGGAGCAGCAATGAAAAATGTTGCGAAAATGGGGAAAATGTGACGCAGAAGAAATTGCTTGGGACAGCTAGTATTTTGTATGTCCTTTTCCCAGCCAGCAAAGGCATCCTCCAACTTATTCCCTGTTTCTTTCTGGTTCTTTCTACCCCATGTTTTTCATCAACATCTGGTGTCTGCCACCTTTTCTATGGTCTACTTTTATTTCTTTGACCATTTCTCGGGTTACCAGTGGGTAACAACTTTGACCCATTTATGAATCTGCTACCTATGCCAGGTTTAATCAGCCATCATCATTATATTCAGCCTCTTTTATCTCTGACTATAGTATGCTAGGTGTTTAATGCGTTATCTGCCACTGAGAGAGTAATATAATCAGCAGATATGATATCCTAAATGGCTATGTCGCTTTGCCTGTAATTCCTTATCTTAGTGCTGGATTCATGTGGCCAAATATAATGAAATTTTTTATTTGATTGCATCAATGGAATCTGTGAAAATTGACATCAAAATTGTGCAACTCATGCCTTAAAAATTAGCTGACTCACAAACAGTGGTTGATTTTAAATGTCATCACCATAATGAATGTACCGTGGAATCAATATCTAACCGAAAGAGCTCTTCAGGGGGTTACATACTGGTTGGCCATTATTTGAGTCCCCCGACACGCAAGAAAGAATATCTTAACTTTTAAATAAAAGCTTTTTTTTTTTCTACATTGATTTTATACTAACTACAGCTTAAATTCAAAGCTAGCTAGCACACATAATATTTCATCCATTATCTGTACATTTCTAATCACAGTCAGCATATTTAAAGCAACAGAGATTTGGAAAAAAGAACCTTAATAAAAATTCCAGCCATAAACAGGAACTGTCCAGAGCAAAATTTAATAGAACATAGTTGTACATAACTTGTTTGTCCAACTATGTATAACTTTAACCAGTATTTTCTAATACAAAAAAGCAAGCAAGCAGTAATACCTGTTTTGAGTCAATTTTTTGTATCGCCTGTTTCACCTTATTATTATTTTTTATCCATATCTTGTTGCCAACATGAAATAATTAAATTCTATGTTAACGTGTTTGTATTATCTTGAGTAGGTAGATGAAGTAAAAAATATAGGTAATATTTGTGCTTATCTTTGTTATTTGTTTGGATTGATTTTGGTTGTAGTTTGCATAATGTACAATCATCATTTAAAGTGTTTAATTATGCTCTATTTATACTGCATTAAAAAATCTCGTACACTGAACACATGATCTTACCAAGCCAATTGTTGGAATTTAAAAAGAGACTGTTGTGTATGTACCAGTGTTTCTTTGCGATAGTAGTCAGATAGGAAACATGAACTTCAATTAGTTAAAAAAAGTACAAGTGTTTGGAAATACAACTTACAGAAATGAGGTTGGTTATTAGATTTAATTTAACAAGAGCAAAAGCAATCTATCGTTCTTATCAATAGTACTGAAGAATTCAGAGTCGGCGCGACCCTATATTTCTTATCCTCTACTCACAGGGGGCATTCAATTCAAATGAAAAATACCACACAGCATAGATTATGATCATTTATGAGAATACCTTGCTGGCTTCAAACCACTCCTTATTCCAAATCCCATAATTCATCATGGGAGGCTGATATCTCTCTCATTATCCCACAATAATTATGTAAATCTGTCATACTGAATATAACTCAAGGTTTGTCACGCCCACTACAAGTCCACATTAGTACTAACAATACGAACTAATGTTTTAAATAAATATGAGTACAGTTGTTAGGTTCAATGCCCTTTTAATTTTAATTTGTGCTAGACGTCTGTTTCTTTATAGCTAGTTCTTTAACGTTATTTAAAGCTAGACTTTAATTTGGAAGTTTTTGATTGACCATTATTTGAATGGCAAGGCTAGAACAAATTACAAGCTTCGTACTCGATGCTCCGGGCCCCATATGTCTTCTCTTTTGCCTGTATGTCTGTAGAGTCCTATGTCTATCCTTTTTTGCCATAAAAAAGCGAGCGAGATAGACATACGACTTTCCGAATCGAATCGAAGTGTTTGTGGATACGGGGGCTGAACTCGCTTATCATGCGCTATAATCTACCCGTCACACAATGCGCCATCTCCCTAAGCCTACGTATGCGGCAGTGATCCGCAAACCCAGTTTCTTGTGGTTGCCGGCCGTCTGCCAAGGTCCACTTGCGTAAAGATCGGGTCATGCTCTTCTTAGAATGCAGACAATCGGCTTTACTACTTAGATAATGAGTTGTGTCTACTGCTGTTCGTGGAAAGGGTTAGAAGCTTAGTAAGCAGGAATTCTGTCCAAGATAAGGTTGAAATTCTATTAGCATATCAGATTTCTTTTTGCATTTGATTTAGCACGTTGCTTGTTCCTGTAAATCCCTCTATATGCTTGTGTTGTGTCTTGGGGTTGTTGACGTCGTCAGTGCAACGGTAGATCGAACTTACTAGTTCCTGGAAGGATGGACCCTCCAATGGATGGACCTCCCAAGAACTCGTAAGTTCGATCTACCGTCCGCAAGTAAGTCGCTCTTAACCGTGGGGTTATTTACGCTTTTCTAAGATGCCATTGCAGCCTAGCTCTAAAACGAGTAAACCAAATAGGTATCGAAACTGTTTCCAAATATTTTTTTTCGATCTGAATGGTTCAGGCACATATTTCAGAGGGTTTTGGGATGTTCAATTCTTGCTGGTTTTTCCTGTATACCTGTCTGCCTTGAAAAAAGTATAGGTCTGTTTTGTTCTTCCATTTCTTCAGTCCAAAAAGCGCTTTTGCATAGTTCAACACCCACTTGATATCCTATTCTTACCGCGAGACCACACAAGCAGGTACAGTCAAATACCGCTAAATATAACTGTATCTGGGTCTGGTGCGGTTATCGTTTATTTTGCCAAAATTCTAGCTATAATCGTCAAGTCTGTTTGTATGTTTATCTTGATACTATTTAATGTATCCGTTTTAGTCTGAAGCTGTGTACAGATTTCCTCGATTTAAAGCGACCATTTAAACTTAGCCATCATATCAAAATCACCCTCTTTCTAGCCAAAATATCGCCTTTCACAGTCCAACCATTATTTTTTTAGTTCCTTTTTATTCAATACAATAATTTCAGTTTCCTTATTACCCCATGTCCAATCAGCAGTGACATTTACAAAACAGAACTTTCTCAGCTTTTATTTAGGTCATTGTCCTTATGATTCATACCTTATTATCCATCTCTCTCATTATTATTATACAATAACTCGGTCACACAAGTTATCCAACGTTGAATAATATCGGCCACACATTGTTTTCATATCATTGCAGTGGGAGATGACATAGTATTGTGTATAATCATAATATTATAATTTAAAAAGGGGTCTCTAAGTTGTGGAGGTCAGAAATGCATCCGGTTGGACTGGCTGACTCCACCATGTTTGGGAAAAAGCTTGGAAAATGATCATTACGATTTAAAACAATAATTCTCTTGGTACCATCCGTGAGAAAAGAACACCAATTATTGAGTTGAAAACTTCTTAACATTAGAAGTCCTGGATACATTCTACTTCGGTCCCAAATACCATCGACTTCCGTTCAGCAGTTTCGACATAATTGACTAGCAAAAACACCTTAAACTTTCGCAGCACATTAGTATTACGATTGCGAAAGTGCGTGTGTTGATTTGGCTCGGCTTTAGAGCAAAACTACATTCAGTAGTCTTTTTGTCAAAAAATCCAAAAACCATTCAAAGCAAGAGTGGTCAGGCATCTTCTGGGGTATGCTAATTCTATCGTATACAGCATCCGTTAAGAGCAGGCCCATCAGGAAAGAATATAGCGAATTCAGGGTATTTATAAGCCCAGATATACTGGGGCACACGTGTGTGGAGACACGATTCAAAATTAGTTAACAACATAAGTGGTGTACTCACAGTTCGTTGGCGCGATATAGTGACCTTTGTAGCTGTGTGACCCCTTTTGCGCATTGCGTGATGTTACGTACCTTATAGTGGTGGCGTTATGGCTTCTACCAGTGAAAGTCTTGTAGTAAGGTTGTCTGCAGTCTAAATATGGGTGTAGACAAGTAAACATGCCAATCATTTAGCTGTTTGATGGGGAACCGAAGGCAGCTGATATAATAATGCCCTCCTTTTTAGTCTTTGCGTTATAATTCAGGGTATCTACCTAAGAACGAGGCTCGGCCAAGTGGCGAAAGTCGAAAATCCGACAACGTGCTTTATTTAAGTGTTGGCGTGTTAGTTGAAACTTGCATTAGTCCTATAGTGTGAATAGACTGTATATCCCAAATGATAAAGAATATATTCTGTCGTAAATTCTTCATTTTGTACAACATTCTACAAGATCCTATAAACCCCATGATGAAACAGTAACAAATAAATATAGATCAGAAGCTATGACCTCCAATCAACCCAATAGTCCCAATACCACATACAACTAACAATTGATCCGAATGATTCGATCACTGTTAAAACATAGGTATCGGTAACACACCGATAGTTTCGATCCAAGGCTGTATCGATTAGAAGTAGGCAGAATCGCAAGCGCAAGCTAAACTATGTAACAATCTATTTTGACCTATATTGCGAACACGTCAATCTTTTGGAATCGTATTGTGTGTTATTTTTGGCTGAAAGGTAGATCAAATATCAAATTCTATTGTTTCAAGGAGAAAAGCCTCATGTGGTATATTTTGTCCTCTCCTTAAGTTGGTTATTTAATTCGTCTACAGCTCTGTTGGTGCAGTCTTCATAAGCAAATAGATCGGTTCCTTGGGCATCAAACCTCCATCTATGTTATATTCAGTACTTTTCTTTGAAAGTCGAAGACTAACGAAGAAAGTCTAACTAAGAAAGTCTTCTAAACTTTTGGGCTTCGGTATTTACATTTATTCTAAAGCTGCGTCTACGCTAGGCGAACCAAGCACGAGCAGATCATCAATTCGCTTAGTGTGGACGGACCTAAGAGCCTCGAACGAGCATATCCGCCAAACAAATTTGTGCTCTTCTTGTGCTCCGTTCGTGTTTGGATCGCCTAGCGTAGACGCAGCTTTAAGAACAAGTCCTCTTTCTCGCATATTTGACGATTACTATCTCTTAGCAATCATCCAATGTAACCAAATCACTTAACAATTTAAACCACAGAGCCAATGAAATTCCTTTCTACCTCCAAGAATGTTTAATCTACATAGAATTCTAATCAACCCTTTGAAGGTAAACAAAGAAGTCGTAATGAATGCGTATTGTAAAGCTCACCGCAACTCCTAGCATTTCTATCGACTGAGTCTGACTAATCCATACAACCAATTCAAACTCTGTCTGTGTTGCCGGGTTTGTGTTCGCCACTTCTACTCCCCAGCTAAAATGCAAGGAAGTGGTAAAGGGCAGATGTTTTGGGGGACTGGCTTCTGAAATTTTGACGTTATAAAAGTTCTGGATTTCAACCTAGTTTGATTAAATAACTTTTCTGTCGGTAACGTTTTCCCCCTTAACGACATTTGGCACACAGGTGACCATGGTTGGACTTGGTTTAGGTTACAGGTCGTAGGTCTAGGACTAATATCTGTTAGTATATTCTCGCGGAAATATTTTCCGAAGTCGGCACGGGTGAAACAGCAGGCTCTAGTTATATAGAAATATATTGTCCGGAAGATATTCAGTTACTTGCGGTTAGGAAGTACACTTGAGCTTGGCATTGTCAGGTGTGGTCTTATCGATCATAATACTATTAGCTATATATTGTTCTTGATTGTTTGCTGGGGAGTTAGTTTCGCAAATTTTTCTTCCCAGCTATATCACTAGGTTGCTGGACGGACGTTTTCGGGAACTGCCTTATGTTCCAGAACTGCTTATTCGCAACCTGCCAGAGATATTTAGCTATGATTCCATTTAGTCATTTGCCGAGCAAGTGGTTTAAGCCTATCATCAAACCTTGCATAAGAAAACCATGCATCCTAGCAATGATAACTGTAAATTAGCTTCTGTTAAAGCAAAAAATAACCCTTCAACGACCGGACACGCCCGAGTCCGAAGCAATCCACAGTACTTATCTACTTAGACATGTCGTTGAAGGAATGTCTACTAATGACGGTCAGCCATCGGGCCCCGTTGATTTAGAAAGCTGTGCCGCTTGCATAACATCTAAATTGCTAACACATGTCCATTTCCGACGATTTGACGTGTTATGCGTGTGTGTGCACGGATGTAGGGAACTTGACTTAGTATTAGTAAGCATTTTTGGAGCAAACAGATTTAGGCTTAGCCATCGGTCCCACCGCTGGCGATTTGCGAAAGCCGAATAGAACTAGAAAAGTATTTGGAGAGAGAGTTCTGCTGAACACAGTCAGCGGTCAACTACTTATTAATGCATGCCTTGTCTACATTTAGGCTGGCAGTTTTAGTGTGTCGGTGATCATACGCGCAGCCTTGAAACTATTGTGTGAAATAACCTTTTATTGTAGTTAACACATTATTTTAGCTGCTGCTTGCCTTGTTCTGCGCTTTGGGTCCCAAACAGACCAAAACCTACAAAGCAAATATTGTGATATGCAGCGATGGGAACATGTTTCTGAAATATTTTTGTAATTAAGCGAAGTTATAAATTATTATCTCTTTCACTGACATGAGACCAACATCTTTTGTACATATCTTGAGCAAGAAAATAGTTGATACGATAGCTATTGTAGTCGCTTCTTCGTCGGCGGTGTGACAAAGGCCTTATCTTAATTCCAAAGAGATCCGTTATCGCGTTGATTGAGTTTCGCTAAGTCAAATTGATGCTTTTCCAGACACAGAAGCGAAAGTCGTTCTAGCTCGTAAAAATGCATGTTTGCTGTATGGAAGCTTGGAAAGTGTCTTTTGTTTCGATCTTTTGTCGTGAGAAAACTTTACGTGTGGTGGAAAGCGAGTACGCCCAGCCAGACGTCAGATTTCTTTACTGAGGGTGAATGAAAGAGGTAGTGGGTTCGTCAAGTTCAAATAAAGTTCGCCTTTAATCCCTTTTTTTTAAATTAGTAAAACAGTTTTTTTTTTGTTAGATTTTAGAGACTAATTTGTGTGGTTTATGGAAATTGATTGAGAAGCATGTGGCTAAATAATAACAGCCGCTTGGATCAATCTTCAGGTTAAGTGTTTGTCTAGGTTGGTCCATGTATTGGTGGACCCATTACATACCAAGTTTCATATAGTTTACTACTACAAGTTTATAATAAGTACACCTGCGCCTAAACGTTTAGAGAAACAGACGAGCTGTTAGGCAAATTAGAGAAAACAGCTGCATAACCTTTTTAACACCGAAGTAGGATAACATACTAACAATCAAAGCACAAGGATGCCAATCCGGTCAGTTTCCTGCAAACGATCAACATAGCACTTAACTGTTCGTTCTATATTACAGAGACGTTCGGTCAAGCATGGACAAGCACATATTTACATAATCCGTATGCATCTAGGCGTTACGGGTATTTTTTTACCTGTGTTTATAGGCTGCGTGCGAGCATACATGTGACATAAATGTTGATGGTTTTTTATTTTATCGGCGTATTGAGCTTACGAGTGTGCCATAGTAAATGATATGTTGAACTGAAACTAAAAAATAGAGAGTCTAATTAATTTTACATTGTAGTTATCTGGGACTTAAAATGGGAAATAAAATGATTTTTCTTGGAATGGTTGGGCTTGGTAGGGTTGTTTCCACCTTTTTAAGATCTCGGCTCCAACTCCTGTTTATACGAACGGTTCAGTGGATTGCTATTTTGTCAGATTAGCCATACAAAATATGTCGAAAACAGACAATTAACAGACTAGTAAAACATTTGTAAATTTGTGGATTTGCAGCCCCAATACCGTCTTCTCATCGTAAGCACATAGATCCATTGCCACCAGCACGTGGCTGCACTTGCATATCACTCGGTCAAGTAAGAATTCTGCGTAGAGCAATGAAACTCGACAGGCATAATCTTTAGATCACAGACCAAGTCATCATTGTTAACCAATTCAATATAATTGACCATGTCTTGGCTACTGAGCGCAACAATATGAGGGTTGCGCCTCATCCAGCAGCACGGATTCACATTTTTCCTCCTAACCTTTTCAGTCCGTCAGAATCGTAATCGCATTTTGTGTGTTACTAGCGGAAATCAGCTGATTTCAATATCAGTATTATTGAAAAAAATTGGTAATTGTACCGTAATATAATCTGTTGCTGTTGGTTTTAAAGTTGTTTCTCCAGAAACACATTTATTCAACATACATGGAAACTAGCACAATTTAAAAGTCCAGAACGATGACTAAACAGTTTTTCCACTGTCCAAGTCCCTGCATAATTTGTAGTGATTAAATATTGAGTAGTACCTAGGTGCATTTGGCCCGCGGTTGCCGATCGATATAATGATAGCTGCAGCCTGTCATAGAGCCTAGAATCGCTTACTTCTTGTGAGGAATCGATAAGAAAAAAATAAATATGAGCATGTCTTGAGTTGCATGGGCTCTTTGATAATGTGTGTAAAAGAAAAACAACGTATATTAATGTACGTTGCCCGTTTTAAATTAGCCATTTTGTATACGTATAGACCTTTCAAAATTTAAATTGCCTCATTATATAAATACATACAGACACAAAAACTAATCGTAGTTGTTTCTATACAGGGTGTAACGGAAAGGGTATATACATCCTTAAGGGTGTGCTACAGACCATCAAACTGAACATGTTTCTCATCATAAAAAATGTTTTTCAGCAAAAAAAAAATCTGCTGCCCCATAGAAAATTACAATACCTATTCGACCCAAATGTATCGGCAGCTGATATTTTTTTTTGGCGCAAATTTTTTTTTATGTTGATAAACATGTTCAGTTTGATGGTCTGTAGCACACCCTTAAGGATGTATATACCCTTTCCGTTACACCCTGTATAGGTATATTCATTCAAGTAATCTGTATCATATTAATTGTGCTTTTGTGTGTTGTGCTATGTCTTTTGTGTGCACTGAATATTTTATTTATCTATCTATCTAATTTAATTCATATATTTAAATCGGACACAAAGATCTAGAATTTTGTCAATAGGGGAGGATACTTCAAAGTAATGCTGCACTTATTTAAACGCTTAAGGAATATATAAATGGGTATCATTTAAGCTATCACCAATTTAATTAGTTTTGTGTTTCTTAAATAATAGGGTTTGTCCTCAAAATAGTAGATCTGTCACCAAAATGTAGTCACCAAACAATGCAAAATCAGTTCCACAATAAATCACCTAAAATCCTGAGATATAAGGTCTAGTACCAAATAAATGTTTTTGTATGTATTATAATAGGTGTGTCCTAATAAGTATTTAAGCAAACTAATTTAAAGAGATCACCAATAAATCATATTATGTTACTAGAAAATTGCATTAAGTTCAAATAGTAGTCGACGGATCCCCGCTACGCGGGGCTCCTATTTCTCTCTGCAGGGTTTAAAGTAACCTAACACGAAGGGAATGTCGGGGTCTTAGTTCGCTCGCTCCGCTCGCTCACTAGACCCCTCCATCCCCTTCGAACCTAAAATAACCTAACCTGTCCGAGTTGATGTGCCCTATGTCTCTAAGGAACTGATCTATTTATTTGGTGACAGATCTACCATTCTGAGCACAGAGCTATTATTTAAGTAACAAAACTGTTATTATAAGAACGAAGTTTATATTCATGTAATGCAATATAATTTTATTGGTTATCGATCTCTTATTTTACTGATAATTCATACCTGGGAACAATTTTTGTTTATCTGAGAACGAAAATATTTCGTGGCGATAGATCTATTTATTAGGTGATACAACTTGATGACAAATATAAATTTTGGTGATAGAAAATATAGTTCCCTATATAAATTACTTTCGGCACTAATTGATTAATGATTTGATTGTTGCAAATCCAACGGCGCGGTCAATCTCTCTGCATCATCATACACAGTACATGCCTCTCTTTGCTCGCGCTAAGCTCCACCTTCCTATGCCAGCCTTATCAGGTTTTACTTGCGATGGTAACAAATTCCCTTACAGTATTTAAATTCGCCATTGAAATACACTGCCGAGCAATGAAAAAGTTCCACCCTCAAAATGCCGACAAACACCTTAATATCTCGTAAGACATAGAACCCTTAGGAGATATTAAGGTGTTTGTCGGCATTTTGTGGGTGGAACTTTTTCATTGCTCGGCAGTGTATTAGAATAGTTTTAAACCAACTAATTCACAACTGCGTTTACAAATTGCGATACCAATCCAAACACACTACATTCATTCATTCCTGCCATTACGATAACGGAAACATTCACACATACTCGATTTGATTATTCAAGCAATATAGTAAATTCAAAACCAGTATTATTGTTAAAGCCGTTATCTTTCTAGGAATGTGAACAGCTCAGATATTAGTCTGTACAATTTGTTGCAAAAGTTATTGATGAAAGTGTTAACAAACCCGGTTCAGTTTAGAATTATTCAAATTGACAAAAATTGAGACAGACAAAAAACTTACCTCGACATAAAAAAAAAATATCAGCCTACTGTGTCCCACTGCTGGGCAAAGGCCTCCCCCATTGCTTTTCAATTCTCCTTAACGTTTGCCTTTTCCGACGATCCGTTAAGAATGAGTCCAGATCGTCACGCCATCTGGACTCATTTTTAACCTCCTCATAGTCAACATCTTTAGAGTGTTACCACACCAATCGATCGACAGCGGTCGACGTTCATTGATTGGTGTGGTAGCATAGGCTGATAGACGGATACCGGGCAATGAACAATTGATCGACCGCCGATCGGTGCCATCGATCGACATTGATAGACGTTGATCGATCGAATGATATAGTAGAAACTGTCGATCGACTAATCCATTCTACCATTGATCGATGGCACGATCGACGATCGACTGTATACAGGGTGTAACGGAAAGGGTATATACATCCTTTAGGGTGTGCTACAGACCATCAAACTGAACATGTTTCTCAACATAAAAAGAAATTTATTAGCAAAAAAAAATATCAGCTGCCTATACATTTGTGTCGAATAGGTATTGTAATTTTCTATGGGGCAGCAGATATTTTTTTTGAGTTCTACCACAAAACATGATTTTACACCCCCAAAAAAAAATTCGCTTCCCAGCAATAATTTTTGCGTAAAGTTACTTAGTTTCATGTACAGAATGCTTGGTTGACGGCTTCGTGATGAGGTGATTTACACCGTGTATACCCTTTCCGTTACACCCTGTATTTACCTAACTTTTCCGGGAGTAGGTTTATGATTCAAATAATCAAATGAAAGCATTTAATGTATAAATAACACTACAATTGTATTATATAACGGGCTGGTGACCGCAACTCCACGTCGAAAGCATATTTAGCGTTCAAATAACATGACACTAAAAATCATAATTTACAGCTGCGTATTCTTCAGGTATTCTTTTTCATCAAGACTATAGCTGTTAAGGCATTTGTGGTATATCGAACCGGTTGCTGCATAGACGTCTTGTAGCCCGAGTAACTATGTAGTTAGAGCCAGCGCCCTCAGCCTGCGGAAATATTAGGAAGCAGTGCTTAGATTTGTTATGCATTTTCTCACGATGACTATGCAACAGGTATTTGCTAACAAGATCATAAAGTTCGTAGATTTTTTAACGTTTTATATCCTGAAATAAGCATATCCTTACAACCCTCTGGGGTCTGTCCCCCTCTTATTTTTGAGCGATCGTGTCCAAGACATAATTGGGAATCTCTCAAGACATAATTTGGCTCTCATATTTGACGACGCTCTGATATTTTTTATTGTTAGTATTACTTGATATTACAGTTAATATTATCATTTAGTAGCTTATTGGCGTAATTTGGGCATCATAAAAAGTCAATTGAACTTAATCAAATTAGTTTCATTCGACGACTTGAGCGTGTCAATTAATGAATGAAGTTGATTTCATGCTCGAAAGGGTTTTTTTTTATTCAGTAAGCCTATAGAATTCGAATCGTTTATGATAATTGTCTTGCAGTAACTTCAGCCTATGTGTTATTTTATTTATTTATCACACTGTAGACAACACAGGAAAAGACATAAAATATTTTAGTACAAAGGTACAAATATTCAGTTTTAGTTGTTGAAAAGAAAAACTATGAACAAATAAATGCATTTCAATATTAGTATTAATGAATACTCCTCAATTAGATTGTCATAGTTTAGATTCCTTCGTAATTTTAAACAAAGGTTTTTTTTTTAACATTGCCCTACACTAGGAATTTCCTTGTATCGTAGATACGTTTACAGACGTTTAAAGAAATTATTAATTATTTGGGTAGTGTTGGCTCTGATACTGAAAATCTTATCTATCGTGGGATGTGCGAACTCGCTTTCTTCAGTAAAGACACTTATACGCTTGACCTAAATACGGTGAAGGCACGTTTAGCTTTGAAGTAAATGCGTTAATTTATTTGCATATCCTTTAAAATCGTAACCCGTCTGCGGGTATGACCACTTGGTCATACCCGCAGACGGGTATGAACGTGGACGGGGCGTATACTTAGCAAGTGGCGTTCTGTGGCTTCTGCCTACCATAAGAAAATGGGTTGAGTTAATGTAAACATACAGTCATGCTACGATCAAGTCGCTCAAGTTAGAGTGAACAGGCTTCTTCTGGGTAAGCTCGTACCATCTGCATGCATGCTAGGCTAGAGTCAAGAGCAAAACCATAGACTAGTAAAAAATACTCCTTTTGCATCGTCTACGTTAACTTCTGTCTGATAAGGATTAACTGATAGATAAAACTTTGTTAAAGTACCTCTATCTCCTCTATCTTAATCTGGTAACAAATGGTAGCTTTAATTAGTAATATATTGAGATCAATAATCATATCCGTCGATAGCTTATCATTTGCCAATACCTAATTCTATTATTTTCCTATGAATGTCAGTCTAGTTCCGTTATAATATAATAATTGATCACACTGGTAGGTGTGATAACATAGTCTATTAGAAATGTAATTGTATTTATGTATATGTTTGTTATTCGGCTAGACGGATTTGCATGAAATTAAATGCACTGATAGACTATGATCTGGGTTTCCTTTGGTACTTAACCTAGGACAAATAGGTTAGTAGGTGCCGAATTAAACGCCAGTTGTAATTAAGAAAAAATATATATGTATAAACATACGTTATGTCATGTGTAACGACAGTATAAACACGGAACAGTATTTTTCTAAAACATCTGAAACGATCGCGATAATTTCAGTTTATTTTCACACAACGACGTGTTTTCATAATAATTCCGTTAAATATTATTCAGACATCGGACTTGGCCCAAATCTTCAGTTCATGTACTTTATCTCTGCGTTTTATTGGCTTTTAAATACCGTAAGCTTCTTTAGAATTTCTTTTAAACACGTTTCGGGTGAATTAATGTGGTTTGAGAAGAAAAAGGAAAACTGTAATGCAAACATAAGTTTTTAATTTTATTTTTACTAATTAATCGTGGTGGCCAAAGATTCTGGAAGTTGTAAAATATAAATATGCTATATTGAAAATACACGGTGTAAACGACGCCGTCACACGAAGCCGTCAACCAAGCATTCTGTACATGAAACTAAGTAACTTTACGCAAAAATTATTGCTGGGAAACGACTTTTTTTTGGGGGGTGTAAAATCATGTTTTGTGGTAGAACTCAATGTAACGCACTCAAAACCTTGTGCTGATGGAGGGATTGAATAGTACGTGGGTCGTGGAGGTTTTTAAAGTAAAAATCTTACATTAAAAACTTGTATTTAAAAAAATACGTGTCAAAAAGTTGGAACTTTGACCCCTAATATCTCCGTAACTAGAAGGTTCCCAGGTATGGTGTAGAACAAAAAAATGATCTCAAGGACAGGGAGAACCAGTGTCTTTCGGCTTCGTTAAGAGGTGTTTTACACCCTTTATTAATTAGTACTCTTTGAAAGTCGTACGTAAACTGCAAATATTTGCCCTCCACCTCCTTTCGATTTTAATTATTTTAAGGCTAACGAGTACGTTATTTCTTCTTGTAGACTATTTAAAATAAATAGTCTGCATTAACTAATTTTACAATAACAAAATTAAGGTTTACGTTGTTTTGTGCATCTACTTTCAGCATCTAGACTCATCATCATCATCATTTCAGCCGAAAGACGTCTATTGCTGGACATAGGCCTCCCCCAAGTGTCGCTACATTGACCGGTCCGTGCGACTCGCATCCAGTGGATCCCCGCAACCTTCACCAGGTCATCGGTCCACCTAGTCTAAAATGGATGAATTAACACTAGGAAAATTGTTAAGACTGGTAGTCGACCCCAACATAGATAGGCAGAAAGCTAGGCAGATGAAATAAACACGTGGTTAGAGTTGAAGAGTATCCTTCATAATAATTGGAAAAAGCTGGTTATCGATACATGTGTATAATGTTCAACGACTCAAAACATAAATATGTTGTAGTTACATGCTTGTTTAGTACGTTTATCTGGACTTTAAACTTTATAGTTCTTCAATACATTACCTTATATTGCTTATACACGATAGCTACATAATATAATGTATTTACTAGCTTCTGCTTGCAGCTTCCCTCCCATTATGTACGCAAGTTAACCCACGGGAACGTTTTAAATGTAGCCTATGACAGTCAGATATAAAGTAGCTTCCCATTAGTGAAATCGGAAACGGATCAGATCAGTAGATTCTTTTGATTAGACTTCCGAACATACAAACAAATTTTACCTCTTTATAATATTAGTGTAGATAAGGTCTCATGGACCTTCGTGATTTCGGCAATGTTTCGTTTAGGATATTACCTTGACTATTTCTAACGACCCTAGTAGAGAAATGACTCCCTATTCGTTTCCATCTCCTTTTTTCGGGGTCTCCTAAAACTAACTGTTGATCTGGGGATAGATGTACCCCTAAAATAGACTAAAAAAATATAGGAATGAATATGTGATACTGCTGCGTGTTTACGACTTCCCCACAAACTTATTTCTCACCATAAAACATGTTTATGGCTCCAATCGAACTAAAAATAATATATGCAAAGTAACGGTATTTAGAATACCTATATTATTAGGTTCAACGACCTCATTTGAATAATCTCTTGACATGATGAAGCGATAATTTATTCCAAAGAACAAACGACCAAAACATTAAACTTGCGTGGCATTAGTTGCTTCTTTTGAAGGAAAATCTGTTCCTCAACATCATTCGCAAAATGGCTTCACATACCATGTCATAACATGTACCTTTATTCTAGAAAACTTTTTTACAAAAAAATATAACCAACTTCAAAAAAAAAAAACAAAAAAGTGGAAAATAATTTTACTTTCGGCAGTCGGTGACTTGTTTGTTTCATTTACTTTTTTGCCAAACATACCGTCGAATTGAGAACCTCCTCCTTTTAGAAGTCGGTTAAAAATAAATATATCATTCATTTATTCAATCACCCACTTCTGGGCACAGGCTTCTCTTTGCTAGTGGAAATCTTCTCATATGTCAGTCTCATTCAGATTGAACCCAGATTCAATTTCGTCTAACACAGTTTCTGCAAAAAGATTCAGTCTGCGAAGGGACAGTAATAGTTGTAGCTACAGGTAAACGTTTTTAACCTTCTTTAACTTTTGAATTTATTGCTAACTGCACTCTTGTAGTACTGTTCTGTCTGAAAAACCGGTCCTTTAAAAGAATTTGTGATTTCAGAATGTATTCTGCCTTTGCCCTCTGAATGCAATCTACTTTTGCTTAGCAGTTTCGATGTCATATAGTGACAAACTATTAAGCTATAATGTTGTCAAATTGTTTTGCGTGTCAGAGAACGGAAGACGGTGATTGTTTTCTTATGATATTATCGTTATTCACACGATCTTGTGCGAATAAGTCTCGCTGACAATCTCTGGTTTTCCTTCCCAAGTTATCCGCTGAGACCTGGAAGTATTTGCTGCACTTTTGACATACTTTGATGGATTTAGTGCGTGGTATTAAAAGGTATTGCTGTTTCTCGTGTATGCTAAAACACAGGCTAAGTTTATAACCATCTGTGAAAGATTTTGGGTCCGTAAAACATATTAGGTTGGACAACAATTTTATATGTATAATCTGTGCTTACCTACTGTTTCTCTTCGTTAAACATACGCATTCCAAAATAGACCTTAATTGTGGCTCAATAACTAATTAGCTTTGCATAATAAGTTGCAGGACTATCTAAATTGACCTAGACCTCAAAACGTGCACTAAAATATCAAGTAGCTACCAGAAATACATTCTCATTGAGTCTGATATTAATGGCTTGATTACACTAACAGGTAATTTGGCCGGTTTATTACGGTCTGCTCCCATTCACTTTCGCTCTCTGCCACCATTTCGGATTCTTAAGCAAAAGCTTTTGTTTTGTAAGTTCAATGTCAGGGCTTTAGTAGCATGGGTATTTTATTTGGGTCATATCTGGCTCGCACGATAAGAATCATCGTATATGTAGAGAAGAATAGTCATTAGTTGAGGCGTCATCGATGATGTGTTATATACCACATTTCGCCAATTAAGTCCTTAGACTTAATAATCTTTTGCCTGAGAATCGAACTCAGGATCTCATGATAAGCATAGGCAAATGCTTGCTCTAGATCAACGAGGCAGTCTTACACGGCCTGCCTCCTATCACTTCTCGCTTTTTAATAGGTTACCTAGATCGTAGCGGAAGTTATGTTTTCGAATTCACTATGTTATATCAGCATAACATTGGTAGCTCCACTTCCATTACATAAAAAACATACTTCTTACTCTCATTTGTGTCCTATTTTCATACACGTGCCGTGAAATACATCCATCAGTATCGGAGAATCAAATACGTGTACGATTCACGTAACAGAATTATTTTCAATCATCGCCCGGTTCCTGGTTATTGGGTTCATGCCAGATACAACATTGCCCACTTACAGTATAGATCTAAACATGAATCATGCAAAACTAGTAGTTTTTGAGCCTATCGGCTCGGCCAAGAGGGAAGGGTATATGGGCTAAAATTGAATGTCCAGTATAATAACAGAATAGTTGTATTTTTTTGTGAGTGGGTGATGCTATTTTTGTGGTAAATCTAAAAAGTACAGACGAAAACATAAGTCTTGTCAAATCCTCCATAAATATGTGATTGTGTACTCAAAAACGAGTAACTGATATCTATTTGGACACTAAATGAAAGCCGTTCGCTTCATTATAGAAACGTCAGGCGTGTAGTTTGGCTGTTAATAATTTAAAAACCCGTTTATTGTGTAACACACAATCAGACAGTTGGTTCAAATCAAATCATTTATTTGCTGGAACATGGGTACATACATGAGGTGTTACAAAACAACAAAAGTTCTTAATGCCATATTCTACCTTACAGGTGTGCAAATATGTGTTACATGCAATGTTAAATATTTTAATAATAATAGTTTAATAATAATAATTTAAAATTTTAATAATTAGTACATCTAAATTACATTGTTTCATTAAAATAATCATTTACATTATAATAGGCTTTATTGATTAAATAAGTCTTTAATTTATTTTTAAACGATATAAAATTCAATGGTTTTCAGTGGCATCAGGTCCCGGTAATATCAGATCCGAATCTTCGCAAGCAAAAACATGGGTACATGACAGAATTACCTCATTGCAATCTCTTAACTATTGAGGGCTGTGTCCTGCCTAAGTCTCATTACGAAAAAGTCTATAAAACAGCATATTTTCAGGCTGATGAATAGTTTCCGAATGTTTCCGCTATTGGAGCTGTTCCAAGCAGGTTATTGACATAATTCATGTTTGGGAGCGCGCCAGACCTGTGTTTCGAATGCACCGTTAATAATATCTCATTGCGTACCTACGTAATTATTACGGTCAGTGAAAGTGTCAGCTGTCTCCTTCACGACATTTGTACTAATGGGAATAGCAGAATTCCGAAGACGAGTCTTAAAAAATTGGTTCACGCATTTTGTCGTGCGACAGCACAATCAGCCTGAGAACTCCACTTTTGGGACAAGTGCCATCTCAGTGCGAGGAAGTGGGGCATAGTCCACCATACGGGCCCGTTGCGGGTTGGTGGTTAGTAGTCCCATAAATAGTTTTAATTGTCAGATGTGATCATTAAATCTAATTCTAATTCTAGATTTAATTGTCAGATGTGATTAAGTGTAGCCGGTGCGCGCATTGGTTAACATCGCTTTTGTATCGCTCCGTGTTTAAAATTAAATTAAATATTGAAAATACCAAAAGTTGCTCATAAAAGTTATATCAGAAGAAAGAAGATTACAGTTAGTGCCAGAAAACTGAAATTATAACTGAATTACCAAACGAAAACCTATATATAATCTTAGTGAAAGAAAAAAACCAGTGAACATTTTTAAAAACGCTCCATAAACACACCAAGTTGCGTGATCATCATTGGTGGAGGTAACTGACCCCGCCTCTACGTCTTCGTCACACACGGTCGTCGCAGCTAATTGGACGCAACAATCAAACATCTACATCGCACACTACCAGGTTTTTTTGAATATCATATTAAATAAACTGTCAACAAAATGAATTGCCCAGCTTGCAAGCAGGAAATAAAATATGCTGGAGAGACTCTGAAATGCACAGGGTGCTCTAGTAAATACCACTATGCATGCCTAAATATGACATCTGCCTATTACTTAGAAAATAGCTTCGAGCTTCTCAAATGTTGGCGCTGCCAAGATTGTACTAATGTCACTCGTCGCTATAGAAATGACAATACCCCGATCCGGAAATCTAACATACCACCACTAAACGACACTACAATGTCGATTGACGATGCACTTGATGATCAAAACACAAGCATTACCACTAATATTGAGTGTAAAACCCCCGACCATAATACCCAAACCACTACAAAAACGCAGAAAACCCCACCGCAAGGACTTTCAATTACTTTAGATAGTCTCAGTAAACTATTAGACTCTAAACTGGAGAAGAATAATCAATCCCTACTCTCTGTATTAAAGAACACAATCCAAAACGAAATACAAAAAACTATCACAGACTTAAAGAAAGATATTTATAAAGATACCCACAAGCTAACAAACGAACAAGAAATAATGAAAAATGAACTAAAAACACTAAACGAGAAAGTAGAAATTTTAAAAGAAGAAAACGCAGAACTTAAACAACAACTAAAAGAAATAAAACAAAATATGACACATGAAACAGTAGACAACCCACAACAAGATAATAACAATAAAAAAATCGTACTATTCGGACTTACAGAATACGAACAAGAAACAGAAAACGAACTAGAGTATCGTGTGATTGAAGCATTTAGAGATATTTTAAATGTTGACCTGACTGGATACATTGAAGAGCTTTCACGCATAGGAAGAAACAACAACTTTAGGAGACCCATCGTTATTGACCTTCTAAGCAAACGAATGACGAAATACGTATTACATAACGCAATGTACTTCAAACATACCGGACTGTTCATTTCCGAATACCTAAATGAGACTGCACTTCGACAAAAAAAGATATTACATGAAAAACTACGCTTAGCAAGACAACGGGGACACCACGCAATAATAAAAAATAACCAATTAATAATAGACGGCCGACGACAAGAATTCCCTGAAACCACCAAACAAAACTACATAACAAAAAAAACTGACTCCAACCAGCCTATAAATTCGCAAATATACGACATACCCAACGAAAGTAAACTAAACGAACGCAACATTGACCTCTCAGCGACAAACATGAGTGAAATAAACACTTTTCGTCACCGAAGATATTGATATCACAGTATTATTTCAAAATATGCAAAGTATCAACAATAAACTACACTTGATAGAAGCATTTATCGACGAAAACAACGGACACTACCAGGCACTTTGCTTATCGGAAACATGGTTATCACAAGGGAAGAAAGAATTAATTAACTGCAATAAATACATCCTCGCTGCGTCATACTGTCGACAGAACTACGAAGGCGGCGGAGTATGTATACTAGTGCGCGACGACTTGGAATTTATTGAGCGAAAGGACATTATGGATAAGTCGGTGGAATACATTATAGAAGTATGTGCCATAGAATTGCCTAAATTTAAAACTATTCTTATAACCCTATATTGGAACAATAGACAGCCCGATGTATTTTATAGACAATTAAAACTAATTTTAGAACTACTATTAAAAAAATATAATAAAAATAAAATCATATTCGGTGGCGATTTCAACATAAATATCTTGGAAAATAGCTTGCAAACTAAAACACTAATAAACTTAATGCTAGAATATAACTTCACCCAATGTATTAAGAAACCAACACGAGTGACAGACACTACTTCAACCTGCCTTGATCTAGTATTCATAAACTTTATCTCTGAATTAATAACTACGCAGGTACACGATTACGGTTTTTCCGATCATAAAGGAACAATAGTAAATTTAAAAAAACTAGACGCCATGCCTAACACGTGCAAAGACTGGAAAACTCAAAAACGAATTTTTAATCAACAAAATATGGAAAAATTTAAACTTGCGTTAAAAAACATTAATTGGAACATAATTATAAGCTCAGAAAAAACAATGGATGAAAATTATAACTCGTTTGAAACCTTTTTACTCAAAATATTAAATGATTGTATACCCAAAAAAACAATAAAACTAAAGCAAAACAAAAGAAAAGATTGGTTGACAAGAGGCATTAAAATATCATGCAAAAATAAACGATTGTTGAGAATTCTTACTTCTTACTCTAACAATCCTGTCTTAGCAAAACAATATAAAATGTATGAAAAAACCCTTAAGCGAACAGTTAATAAATCAAAAAAATTACAATATATTCGGCAAATTAAAAATTCAACCAATAAAACAAAAACGATGTGGAAAATAATTAAAGAGCGCACTAATAAAAACATGACTAAGGTACAACAAAACATAAAATTGACAATCCATAATAAACTAACGTCTGACCCAAAACAAGTTTCTAACACATTCAATAATTTTTTTGCATCAGTAGGACAAACAAGGCGGAGTGGGGACGCAGAGCCACGCGGCCGGCCCGTGATCCAGCCATCTGATAACACTATGTTTTTACATCCACCCACACCGCAGGAAATCAAAAATATAATAAAACACCTTAAAGGCAAATACAGTTACGGATTTGACGAACTACCCCCCATTTTAATAAAAATGTGTGCTGAAGAACTGACATTACCATTTTATCTATTAATCAATCAATCATTTTCTGAAGGAATATTCCCAGACGCACTAAAAAAATCGATTATAAAACCAATCTACAAGAAAAACTCGAAGTCTGACCCAAATAATTACCGTCCTATTGCCCTATTACCGACGTCATCAAAAATTTTTGAAAAAGCAATGTGCAAGCGCGTTTATAACTTCTGCGAAAAATTTAATATTTTCGATGATTCTCAAAATGGTTTTCGGAAAAAAAGATCCACGATTTTAGCTACATATAAATTTACACAACATATACTTAACGTTTTAAATAATAAAAAATATGCGATTGGAATCTTACTTGACATGACCAAGGCTTACGACAAAGTACTATACAATATTTTACTTGACAAACTGTACGGAATTGGCGTTAGAGGCATAACTCATAAATGGTTCGCATCCTACCTACAAAACCGTGAACAAGTCGTAGAAATTGAACATTGGAATCACGACACGGGGGAACTTAGCCAAATACGATCTCATGCACTTTGTATTAAAAACTCGATTCCTCAAGGTAGTGTTACTGGCTGTTTATTATTCTTAATTTATATTAACGATCTCCCCAAAATTATGACGGAATCGTGCGTACTGTTCGCCGATGACATCTCCGTAATGACTTCCTGTAATGACTCACAACACTTACATGACAATTTAAATACTATTATATCAATTATACAAAATTGGATGAAAGACCACAATTTACAAATTAATTTCTCAAAAACCAAAATAATGCAATTTAGGCCATATCAAAAAAAACCCTTAGAAATAAATTTTACGTTTGACGGTGCAAAATTGGAATGTGTAGACACTTTTACCTTGTTAGGTCTAGACTTAGATAAACATATGACCTGGAAAGCTCACATCCAGAAAATCAAGTTAAAACTTTCCAGTTTTATTTATGCACTACGTGAGCTTAAAAAAACAACAGATTTAAAAACTGCCCTATCCACTTACTACGCATACGCATACGCGTGGCTTAGTTATGGAATTATCCTTTGGGGAAATAGTGTGGACGTCAATGATTTGTTTATCCTTCAGAAAAAATGCATTCGAATATTGGTACATATTAACAATGATGATAGTTGTAGGCCATATTTTAAGAAACTTGACATCCTAACTTTAACATCAATATATATTTTAGAAATCTGTAAATTTGTACGACAATACCCATACTTCTTCATTAAAATCACCGACCAGCCACGCCGATATGCTCCGCGTTCAAGATTTAAAAACACGCTCGTAATACCCCAATCAAAACTAAAATTGCACAGCACTAGCCCGCATGTTACAGCAATAAAAATCTACAACAAAATCCCCAATGACATACGAATGGAAGAAAATGATAAAATTTTTATAAAACGAATCAGAAAACTGTTAATTGATAAATGTTATTACACGTTAAACGATTTTTTTAATGATGACATGTAAATGGGATGACTTTTATTATTTTGTATACTGATTTTATTATTTTGTATACTGATTTTGTTTTTTTTTTTTTTTTTGTTGAAATAATGTATTTGACTATTATTTTATTGACATCGTGTATTTGATTATTAGTTTATTGACATAATGTTTTGACTATTATTTTATTGACAAAATGTATTATTTTTATTATTATTTTGACATAATGTATTTGGTTGTAATTTATTTGACATAACTTATTTGATTCTGATTTTTTTGACTGATAATATTTTTATTTTATTATTTGTGACATCGATTACTTACTTACTTAAACAAATTGAATATTATCTAATTGTTATGAATGAATGATTTTATTTTTTACTATTGGTTATTTTAAATGCTACTATAATACTTTATAAAATTGTTGTGCCCGACAGGGTCCATGTGAACTATATTATTATTGAAGATCTTGTTAAACACATGTGATATGCAATAAATGATTGAATTGAATTGTGATGCTGGGGAGTTTGGTACGCTACTTCTCCCTAGCTAAAGCACTAGGAAGTGGTAAGGGGCGGATGGTTTGGAGACTGTCTAATGTGATTTTGACATCCAAATATATGACTTTTGATTTGATTTTTCGTAACGTCTGATCAGTCAGAAACCAACTCGTTTTCAATTGTCAAATAAACACGTCGTAACTTAAAAGTTCATTGTCAAGCAAATTCAATTTCATCGTCGATACTTTGACACGTTTTATGAACTTAGCTCATTTAAACGAACTTACTTCTATTATTCCCATTCCTATAACATGTCTACCTTTGGCGCTCTCCTTCTCTACGTTACAAGTATTTGAACTGTGTGACTTGTGTTCCAGGCAGTGAGGTGGTAGGCAAGCTGAGTTTGCGTCTCAATTATAAAGACATACAAAGTAAGTGCGTGTGCGTCTATCTGTGTGATTCTGATTACTGTTTAACTTTCCGATGTGGAGTCCTTAACGTATTGTGTCGAATGCTGTACAAATCGATGTCTGAGCTTGTATCTTGTAAATATTCTGGTGAAGTATGGAGGTATTTCAAGACTTGGCTTGTATTTATAAACTGTTCCACTTTGGACGTCTTGAAATAGTATATCGCATGTGCATCACTGACACAAGCTTCAGCTGAAGGTCTTGGTTTGATGTCCCTGGAGAAGCCATCGGAATGCATTTTTTTGCGTAATACTGTACATGAGAGGTTAAGCTAAGGTTGTTTTGAGCAACCTTGAGGTGATTTTGAAGATTGCAAAGGTTTCCCCCTTCCCCAGCCTGAAGTGACGAGAAGGAATACCTTGTGGTTTTAGTCCGTAAGAGCCTGGTAGACTCTTCCGTCAGCCCCACGGCAGAGGACATCCACGAAGAGTTGGCGACTCTCAAGGGTAACCAATAATATAATCCACGCCATCGAAAACACAGACATTGTGTCGTATGTTAGGGCACGAAAAGTAAAGTTAACAAGAAACTTCATTTATCTTGTTGGAACTCGCCATTAAAACTTTGCTAAGTGACCTCATTAGGTCTCATTAGTCAATAGAAGTAACAGACAAGACGAATCACAATGTCGAAACTTCCTTAACCAAGCAGGAATTTGCTAGCTCTTGCATTATTTGAACTTTCTACTTTCGTCTTGTCAATGGTACTATGTATTACAGCAACACTTCTCGGGTGGTCCACCCAAAGGTCGAACCACATTCGAAAAACGTCCTATACGTTCTCTCTCGTGAAGCCGTTGGTCCCGGCTGTCTTTTGTGGATCTTTGATAATATTTACAGGTAGTCTTGCAAATCTTACCAAGATGTTACCCAGTAACTGGGTCGTGAAAAAGGGAGGTCAGATAGTAAATCGCTCCATGTACAATATTCGTATTCAGCTGTAGCTGGTAGCTATAGCTACTATCACAAATCTGTTTATATAAATATAGTAAAAGTTCCCCGACACTGAGTAAATGGTTGGCACTGCCCGATGCGTCTGCGCCGGTCGCATGCCCAAAGTGACAGGTGTGATTATCTTGCAACCAGAATCATTAGCTATTAATGCTGCTGGTATTTACGCCAATATTGTGTAATGATCTATTTGACTGATGACAAAGGTATCCAGCACTTGCACTATGGTAACAGGTTTCTAGTTTATATTTAATCTAGAATCAGTAAGACATGCAAAGTGTTGTGGGGTTTTTTCATCATGAATTTCTCAGTAGTAGCCACAGAGTCTGTATTCAAAGTCAAAGTCAAAGCATTTATTTCAATTAGACCATTACAGGCACTTTTGAAAGTCAAAAAAAAACAAAATAAAACGCGAAGCTACAGTCCCAGTCACAAGGCATAATAACTTATGAAAGTACTGTAGTTGCCCATTCCGTAGCGTAGATCTCTATGGAGAAGAACGTATTTGTGCCTGGTTGGTGGCTATAGGCTCGACCCCAACTATAATTGACCAAATGTGGGTGTGCGGTCAAGTTTATCTTTGCCTAACTCCGAGGATCACTTGCGAGATGTAATGTGTCGAATCAGTATGTTATAATTACCAACCAACGACAAACTACAGCTTAGATTTGACCGCAGATTCAGGCTCGCTTGCACCGCAAATCAATCGTTTGAACAAAACATTTACTTAGACTTTTTGCAAGAGTAATGTGTTAGTAATTGAAGTGTCATGACGAAACAACTTGATTTATTACAAATATAGATTTCTTCTTGTATGTGATTGCAATTGTCTACTATAAGCGGACAGTAGATTTTTATTTTTTTGGCTCCGTTTGTACTTCAATTTAAATTCCGTTGGATGCAAGTGGATTATCGCCGGAGATGGTATGTTGATGTCTAAAATTAGTCATGTTTCCGCTGCCTATAATAATGATGTTCTTCTACGTTGTGTTGATGATTTCTTTCAAGATATATAAGCTTCTACCAGAACTCTGCCACCTCGACAGCGCAGCGTAAATAGTGGCTTTGGACAGATTTCTCAAGGTGATGGAGGAGGTGTTTATAAACTTGGCCATTGTTTGCACTGATTTCTTTATTATGTTTTATAAGATAATTTGGAAAAAACAGAATTCCTAGTATATTTTTTGTTGTTGTTGAAAACCGTTCAAAGTCGGCCTTACTTACTTACATTACATTATTAGTCTAACAATACGGTTCAGTATTGTTTGGATCTGAATTGCACTAAATAAGCAAATTACCAATTTTAGAGGTTGTTCTTTTATCATAGCGTGGGATTTTAATCCTTCTGTATGAAACTATATAAACCATTGTGATTATAATATCTTGTTCATTAAACATCTTGTTCATCGTGATTATAATATCTTGTTCATTAAACATCTTGTTCATCGTGATTATAATATCTTGTTCATTAAAGCCCGCTTGTACCAAAGATCCAGAAATGTCTTTATTGCTAAATTTATTTAAGTTATCGTTCTCTTTATGCCAATCGTTTGCAAACGACAAGCACAGAATTATGTTTTAAGCATGTTCAGCTTTAAACGCATTTGGTGAGCTGTCGTGCAAACAGGCCTACAAGTTTTTCATGACCACTGCCAAAGCCGAATTTCCGCAAATTATTTTGGAAAGTGTGAGTTGAATTACCAGCCTTATGTAATTTTGAGAAAGTTTAATATAAACAGCATATTACTTAGGTAGTTGATATTGTGGTTAGTAGCGGTAAGTTGTGGTCGAAAGATGATGGATAAAGCACTCTAAGACGCACAAAACTTGCGTCAGCCAATGAGACAAGCCTTCGTCATCTGCACAATAAAACCTTATTGCTAATTCAAAGGCTTTATTGTGATAAACAAATGTTGTTTTTTTTCGTAATTAAGACGCTTTTATCGCATTGGGTTCGCCTGTAATGGTAGATGTAAGTAGATAAAATAAATATTTTTTTAAATCATCATTTGTAGTCGTGTTCTACTCACTGCTGAGTAATCTTGAGTCTTCTTGTCTTGTGTGTCATACTTCCCTGCAGGGTAATTGCGAAACACAAGAATTAATAACTCCATTAATTTTGCAATTTTCTTTAAAAAAAAAATTGGGATTGTGATAGTTGTATTATCGCGCTATTGGGGTGCTAAGTCCGTGAGAGTCTCATCTAGGTCTTACTAGCGATCTTTTGAAGGTACGGTCCATCCGAATACATAATACGTCTAGAGAGTTCAACCAATATGTTGATATCTAGGTAACATGCTTATGTTAACGTTATTAACCTCCCCAAGTGTATTCCACTCCTTATAAGGATATCATGCAAAATGAAACGCTTCCGAGAAACTGTGGATAAGCCAATTACCGTATACAATCAGTTTTACATACCGCGTCTGTTGAGTTGAGAGCTAATTTAATTCGACTTTGTAAATTATGCACAATAAATTGAGGAATTTGACTATAAAGTATAGGAAAACTAAAAAACCGATACGAACATAACACTAGAAAAAAGGTGCCTGATGTGACGAGCAATAGAGAAGCATGGAAGACGTGCTGCGCCGAGCCGCCCAAATCATTTGGGATAAGGGCACGAGAAAAGTGTTTATTTTGACCTGTATCCCAAAAAATTTGCATAATTATAACTTTACCAATTGAAATCTTGAAATATTCCATCAATCATTTGGCATCGATGAAGTATTCTCGTAAGATTAAAAAACTTTACGACTTCATAACTAAAACCATTCGCGATTCGGAGACCTTGTTTTTTATAGATGTACCTGCCATCAAAACATGTAACTATTATTTCAATGTCATGCTGCAAAAAAGATTCGTATCACTCTATGTACTCATATTTATTTGTAGTTAAAACTTTTGCCTTGTGCAATATCTCTTGTATAAATCAAACATTCAGTATCGTCATCATCATCAACATCAACGGCAGCCTTGTTCCACCTCCTGCTGCGTATAGGTCTCCTCCCTTTTTGCCATTCTTCCCAGGTCCGCGCGGGTCTCAACCACATCGTTGAGGGTAGGACCTCCTAACCACGATCTTCTGAATGTAATCCACCCACTTGGCTGTTGGTCTGCCAACTCTTCTACCGTCTCGGCAATTCGTTCTGATGTTGTTGTTTTCAACAGCCAGGCTTTTCTCTATAATCGTTTTGTTGTCAAGTCAAGAAGAAACCATATAAAAACACCGTTAATGGTATTTATAATATAGCCACTGTTCTATTTCCGAGAATATCTAATCGAGTTCTAACAAGACGGTAGTCTTTCTATCTTAATAAATGTCGAGCATATGACTTCGGACTACCGAAAAGGGCATCATTGTGACACGTATAACTGGCGAATTTGTGGGAACTTACTAAACACACTTAAAACTAGTAATTGGGGGAATACAGCCAGGAGTAATGTTTATTTTTTTCACACAGTTATTTTTATCTCGGCGTGACGCTCTTTCCTATACATTTTATTTGGCAATGTTCATCCATGATGTTCATACGTAAGGAATGAGTATATTACGAAATTTGAAAGTTGCACCTGTTATAGAAAAGTTGAAAAGTAATCGACTGTCATGGCATGGGTATGTGATGAGGACGGGCGAATCGCAACGTCAGTCGTCGCACTGACGTTGGTACATTTGCTCAAGGTCATTGGCGTATATGTTAGAGCCTTAAATTCAAGACTTGCTTAGTGACAACACAGTTGACAAAAAGATTCGAATTATTGACATATTCTAATATTCTGTTCTGTTTTCCTGGCTTAAATAGCTATAGCCATCATAAAATCCGTCTACCTATTTACCCACAGTGTTTTATAACCCCACTCGCCATTCATAAAGGCCGAAAGTAATCGCAATATGTAGGCAGGGATTAAAATTACTTGCGCACAGCTGAACGTTTTGAACCCTAAACCATACCCCGCCATTATAGACCGTTCTTTACCTGTGTGGATCACTGGAAAAAACTCCAATGACCTTTTTACATAAAAAGATTTCAATTTAAAACTGACCTTTTTGAATGTACTGAAATCCCTTAATCAGCTTTGCTTTTCAGCTAGGACGTAATTATACATGCGTACAAGTCCACACACACACAAGATATAAATCGCTAGACTCGCCCTATCGGGTCAAAAAATGATAGTTTGTTTCTGTTTCGGCATTTGAGTAGTATTGTATCGCTCATGCTGAAAATTTTGTGAGATGAAGAGATTAACGAGTATACTCTGTGAAGCTCTTTTTTTAGTTTTATTTGGCCATTATAAAATGCAATTTTGAAGGACAAACTTTACAGGGAAATGAAATTATGAATTCTAGTCGTCCATATGCAAAGTTGTTTTCGTAGGGAGTAGAATGAGGAAGAAAATTATTTTGTCCCAGACTGCACACTATTTTCGCGCAATCTAAATGCAATGACTGCAAATCTTACGATTTTCATATTTGGTGATACACACACATATTCTTAGGTCAGCTCACACCGAGACGCGACGCGACGCTGCGCGCACTTGTGAGAATTCAGAATACGTTGTGTGTATCTTTTCGTGTAGAAAATAAAGTTATATTTTGAATCGCTCTTTAAAAGTGTGCGCGCAGCGTCGCCTCGCGTCTCTGTGTGAGCTGACCCTTAGCTTGTCCATAACAACACGGACGTACATCTTGACCTTCCCGCGTCGACACGCAACGTATAAGTACGAATTATCCTTAATTAGTAGCGGCGAGGATATTCATTGTTACGTGCTTCCGTGTTGCGAATGTGTACGGACTAGTGTGTTATATTTGAATGTGTTGAAGTACTCTAATGACCTAGTTAAGGCATGCCATGGTATGTAGTTGCCAACAATCGATTTCTTATTGCATATGTTATGGATGGCGGCGATCCTTTTTTTATGACCCCTCCCACTCTCGGCAGTGCAGAAGGGAATGTCAGACTTGTACTAACTAAAACCCATCAATGTTCCTTTTTAGCCCTTTGTGTTCCAGGGCCACGGTGTCTCTTTCGAACAGTCCCGCAGCCCTGTCCCTGGCCGTCATAAGACGGACGGACGGTGAGCTAGCCCATTTCTCACACCGTCCACAGGACCGGCCTTAGGCGCGGTCCTACGGCGTGAGGCTCTCTCCCCCTCACGTTCCGCCACCTCCTTCGCTAGCATGACTGCTTCGCAGAAGGAGGCGACGTGACGGCTTCCCATTCCCTCTCGCTCCGCACTATAGATTAAACCAGGGCTGGACGCGAGAGGTCTTAAAGCATAATAAGTAGATGTAATATGACATGTTAAGTTTTTCAATGACAGCATTTTCACTAAACAGCTTTCTGAATCTTGTCCGGGGGGGTTATTATGACGTCTTAAAGCAGTTGGAACTCTAGTGTGAGAAAGAGACTGAGCTATACAGGACGTCTAGCGCCAACACGTTTTAAAACGCCATGGTAGGCCAGCAGATTGTGTTTACCGTCCGTTCAGGATTTGTCCGCACATATGTCTTACTTATTAGCCCCACGTACGGATTTAGACTGGTTCTGACTTTTCAAAGTTAAGAGTTCCGGAATTCTTGCAAACGCCCGGCCTTTTATCTGGATTTTTGGAAATAGTATCCTTATTCTGATAGTATTCGCGGTTTTGATTGATTTTATTTAAGTTTTTTTCTAGTAGCCTAATTAGAAATAGTAGTATTGTTTCGTAGCCTCTAGAGAAGATTTTAACGTATATTCTCTTATTGTTTCTAGCGTTGACACAGCCTGTTGCCAGGGTCGAGGCTCCAAGTAAGTCCAGTACAGAAATATTGTAACAAACACTAATCTATTAACATGACATCGAAGTACTAATGTTACTCACATTTGAAATAAGTACCGTACTGAAAAACCACAATTTCCTATAACTGATGATTTTTAGGACCATTTTCACCACACTATTAAATTATTTAAGGATAAAACATTCAATACATCATTCTCTCTGTCATTATTCAAACTTCTGATATTGATTGTCAGAAACAACGATGTTTTAAATACGTTTATAAATAAACACATTGAGAGATTTACGGTGCAAGTGGACCTGAGACTTGTATTTTTAATTGGTTGCTAAAAAGAACAGCTAAATTGCTGTAGTTTTAATAACCGACTTCTAAAATAGGAGGAGGTTATGTATTCCAAAAGTATCTTTTTTTTTACATCTTTCGAGTTGAACAAATGACAATAGCTTATCGTCCATCCGTTATAAAAATAGTAAAGTACCTTTCAAATGATGAAATAATGTTTCAAATAGGTGTCTTAGTTCCGGATATCACCCTCCACATACGGTTTATTTCGCACTCTTTCTTAAAATATTTGCATAGATCTACATTTTTCTACACTCGTAGTATAATATAAAACGTGTGGTAGAACCATGGTTTTAGTACTTATACGCAAATGCATTCAATTTTATATCAAGAGACGTGATGTTCCTCCATAAACTGCGATAAACTTTATCGTTCAGTTTTTATCATTCAGTTTACTATCTTCTTTATAGCGATAATATTTTCTCGCATATGCCTATATTATCTACTTAAACTGATATTAAAAGAGCAGGCTGCCTTGGGTTTTTCTTCGTGACACAACAATCGAACGCGTTGAATTACTCTAGATTCTCCCAGCCCCAAAGCGGAATGTCTACGTTAGAATAATAGACCCAGAAATCCACGACCTCATCCCACAGGCTCACTTCTACCATCGGACATTTAGAAGCACTGCAAGTTACCATCCCTATCTTGTTGCTATTCCACCAATTCGCACTAAGCGTTTTCAAACGTCTTTTATGATGCGCACAGCAAAAGAGCGGAACTCTCTGCCTGCGTCTGTGTTTCCGAACGCTTATAACTCTAATCTCTTCAAAGTTAGAGTGAACAGTCTTCTTCTGGGTATGTTCGTTCCATATTCGACTTTGTCCCTTGTCATCTCTGACCTAGACTAGAGTCAAGAGCAAACCCATCTCAAATAAAAAAAAACCCAGAACAGGGCACATAAGATACGGAGATAAGTTAGGTACCCGTATTACCTGCTCGCCAGGTTCAAGCATAAATTCGGTCTAGAAATATTGGCAAATTCCCAATAAGTTTCGGCATCGCCCGCTGAGTTACAAAAAAGTTTGTATACCTCGAACACATCATTGACCTCGGGTATCATTGGAAACCCCACCGCATATTTGCGACGTTAATAACTTAAGTTGATTATGTGTACCTACGTGCGAAACAAAAACGTATTTATTAGTCGTAAGTCATGACCTTGACTTGAAATATGATGGACTAAGAATGGCGAGAGGTGTCATCATACGAACGTATGTTGTTGTAAACCGATTAAGGGTCAGTTCACACCGAGACGCGACGATACTTGAAGAGGCCAGTGATTTCGAGCTGCGTCGCTCTACGCCGCGCGGCGCAGCGCTGCATGGCGCAACGTATTCTGATTTCTACTGAAATCTACCTCACGAGGCCGCTCGACGCAGCGCGACGACGCGCTGCGTCGCTCTACGCCGCGAGGCGTCGCGCGGCGCAGCGCTGCGTGGTGCGGCGCAGCGCTGCGTGGTGCAACGTATTCTGAATTCTCACAATGAAATGTGTATCTTTTCGTGTAGAAAATAAAGTTATATTTTGAATCGCTCTTTAAAAATGTGCGCGCAGCGTCACGTCGCGTCGCGTCTCGGTGTGAACTGACCCTAATGAAGATGAAAGGCAAAGTTCTGAATGATGTTTTAAAGTCGCGTCGAGAGTTACCATTTCAAAGTTTGAAAGTTCAAACGAGAAGTCTAAATTTTGCAAGAAGTCCGCACATTTTATTTTCTTCTAATTGTGGGTTTTCACCACTCGTTTATCTTTTTCTTCTATTTTATAAAATAAAAACGCTCAAGTCAAAACCGGACAAAAGACAAGCAAGGCCATTTAAAAATCCGCACGAGGGGCCAAAAGCCGGATATGTTCTTGCAATTGTGGACAGATTACCCTACATTGAATGCCTTGGATCAACGCTAAGACTACCTAGTTTTATACATGTTATAAACATTCAAGTCGCAATATGTATAATCCGTTATTGGCGCCCGACGAGCACCCTCATAAAAAAATGGGTCGGTCTACTTATTTAAGAATCGCTTGGCGTTCTGCTGCCATTATCGTAATTATTCTGAACGTTTTTTATCTATACCTAAATGACTGTAGGGCCATTCGGCTCCTTTGATGTTAAAAATGGGCTTGTACCCAAAAGGAGATGGACCACTTCCTTAATCGAAGGCATGACGTTTTTAAGTTCAATCACTAATTGTCTGTCGTTCGTTTTCAAGGCATTTTCTAAAACCCGCCTGTTCTACCAGAAAATTATGTACTCAGTTCTATACAAAAAGGGGATTCTGGGTATTTATTTAAAAACTAGTTTTTTTGCCCGAATATGTTATGGTTTCAGATTACACTGAGAGAGTTCTCAATGAAATCTGGAACACATATACATATTATGTAGTTTTGCATTAACAATATAAATTACAATATCTAATGACGATTGATACTGCCGGAGAGTTGAACGCTTAATCTTGATGCATTTAAACAACAGAAATAAATAAATAATCTTGCTAAGTGATTGTAGTCTTTCCCAAACTGACGCCAATGTCTCGTTACACGCCTTTATCTCATTCTCAATGTAAAACGCACTTCGTGCCGTATAATTTAATCTGCCTCTCGCGTATCTGCCGAGCAATAATCTGCGACCTTCCTATACGTTCGCTGAGGACGTGAAACGATAAGTTAAGGTGGCAACACACAGCCATGCTACGCGACGTCTATTTAATTCGCTTTAGTATTGCCGACCGTCCGGTCCAAATGGCTTTTCGTCTGTACTTTTGTATTTTATAGAAAACTAGTGACCCGCGTGCCCCTGTTTCGCTAGGGTGCAATGGTGGCTTGTTAAATCAAACGAAGTGGTAGCTCTCGGCTCGTCAAACCAGTTTGTCTGACTAATGAACATGACTTGGTCGCAGCACACATGTTTTACTTACCCGACCTACGCGAGTAGGTCGGGTAAGTAAAACATGTGTGCTGCAACCTTTATTCCAATAATTATTCAAACTCGCTCTTTTAGTCGCGTGCTGCACTGATATTTTTATAGACCTGTTGTCTGCTGATATTTCTGGCATTCAGGTGCTTACCTTGACGCGTCTACATTTTAACAATAATCTACTTAATAAAAATATTAAATTCGTTTATTCGCTGACAGACAAACACACGGTCAATATTTTTTTGCCGAAAAGCTCTCGTATGTTTACAGGATTTTTGAAAATTCAGACACGAATTTGTTTTTTTCGGATTCATGTGCGAATAAGCTTCGGTGAAGGAAAACATCGTGAGTAAACCAGCATGCCTGAAAGATATTTCTCGACGGCATGTAAAACCAAGTCAGCGGCCCACGGGGGGCATAAAAACTCGGACTAGGCTAGGTTTACCACAGATTAAAAAACCGTGCATCTTCTTTGTGACATAGACTCATAATTATTCATACTCAAAATGTTCAATGGAAGGAAATTAATTATTTTGGTCGTTAGCCAACAGGCTGGTAAAGCTGTCATTACCCCCATTACACACTTAGTTATGATTAACTCGACTATAAACTGATAAATTATGAGCCATTAGTAACCACAGCTTTGTTTAAGTAAACAGTATTTAATTTTCTAGAAGCACATAACTGCTTGTGCTGTCGGCCAACTTAAATGAGCAATACAATTCCATCTCGTAAGTTGAACAAGTATCTTAACAATAACGTCTTTAGTATCATTATTTTATTACTATTGTAACAAACACACAAAAAAAGAAATTAATATAGAAACCCAAGATCATCTTGTTAATCTATGACAAGTACAAATAGCCTTTATTTCTGATAATATAAACACATTTGACCATTTTTATATTGTGCATGCTATAATATCACTTAACTATATTATCCTACTAATAATTTAAGAAGTATTGCTTATTACTATACATATAATGATAATTTTAATTGTATTGCATTAAATTAAATTTTACATATTTTGTAATTTATTGCTTTAATCATCTTTATAAAATATTTTAAATATAATCATGCCATGAAAATAAGTATTGGTTTTTACATGCCAATTTTTTTTTTTTAGTTTCATTTAATAGTTGAATCCGTCTTGGATTAAACTGTCAAATCAGCAACATTATTATTATCAGCTTGCCCTATGGCATAGGCCTCCCCAAGAGTTTCCCATATTTTCATGTTTGCGGTTTTTCTTTGCCATGTTGCTGTAGCTATTTGTTTGATGGCATCCTCCCATCTTATTTTTTGACGACCGTTCCGTCTCTATGGTACCATACAGTAACATCCTTTGTCTATTTTTTCTTCTTACTTCTTATCGTATTATGGCCTGCTCATTTCCACGCTGGTCCTTTCCTTTCTGTCTGGGTTGTTGATGTTGATTCTTTGTATAAATTTTGTATTATCCTAATATACTTTGGGTGAATTCCTTGTGATCGCAGCGCTTTTCAAATGTGTGTGTGCATGAGAGAGTGGAAGGCCTTATTATAGTCCACAAATCAACAAGCTTTTTTGGATAACTTGTTTTAGGTACGACATGAATATTATCCGTTGTTGAGTAATCGCTACGGAATCCTGCTTGTTATCTTGGTTAATTTTCGTCCAGTACTGAGCTAATTTTGATTACCTTTGTAAAGATTGGAGATTTCTGCTTTGCCTCCTTTCCCTCCTTATGGAGCAATATGATAGTCGATGTTGTCCATTGTTGTGGTATTGTTTCTTCAGTTAGAATATTATTGAACAAACGTGTAATGGTCTCTGTAACGTGGTCTAGGCAGCCTTTCAGAATTTCATTTGTTATGTCATCGTTTATGCCATTTTTTCCAGTAGATCATATGTTTGTTTTCTATCTTGTTACAATCTGATGTTTTATCCTTCAATGTTATCAACATGTATCAAGTTTTCTAGGATGGAGAGAGGGATTTGATTTAGTTGGGTTCTTGGTGCACTGTCTCCTTTTCTTGGGTTCTTTTTGATAGATTGTTCCCCTTACCATTCGATGATTGGTGTTGAAGTTGAATTTATTAACTGTATCTACATCCTTGAAAATTGGGGCTTATTTAACAGCATAAAATCTATCTCATTATTCACGTTTCCGTTAGGTGATACCCAGGTCCATTTTTTATTTATGTTTTTCTTGAAGAAGCTGTTTAGGATTTTAAGGTTGTGTGCCTGCGCCAGATTCACAAGTCTGTCCGTTATTGTTTCTTTTTCCTGTGCTAAACTAACCTATTATATCATGCTCCTTTGGTAGTCTTTCACCAAACTGCCCGTTGAAGTCCCCCATGAAGAAGGCTGTCCAATATGCTTGCCCGCAGGTTCGCTCGTTGTAGTACAGACGTCAAAGTAATCCTGTTTTAGGCGTTCTGTCAATCGTTCTACTCAAGCGGCCTGTGGGTGTCATACACTCGACGAGCCTACAATGTCCTGCGCGTCCAATTTAATAACGCCTTTAGGATGCTGTTGGGTCTGCCATGGCGCTGTAGCGTGGCAGAAATGTTGGCGGAGTCTCGCACAGATGGCTTCCACGCTATCTTGCGAAAGAAAGTGGCCTCCTTACTACAGCGTCTGCATAATACTGACAACAGCATTTTGAAGATGATTGGTGCCAGACCGGACTGTCCCTTCCAGAGACAGTGGGTGGGGACAGTAATAAGTCCTAATAAACAGTAACTATTTTAAACACTAATATGCGAAACTAGTTACTTAATCACCATTGTTACTAACAATAAAATACTAACAAAGCTATGGACTGTAGTCTGAAATAAACTTTAATTTATTTATTATTTATTGTATGATTAAGTCTATTAAATAAATTTGACAGATTGTTGTAGTCCCGTGTAATAGGGGGCCAGCTTATTGCCATAAATCGGGCATAAGTCCAGACTCCGTGGCTGCTACTGAGAAATTCCTGATAGAAAAACCCAATAACACTTTGCCTGATCTGGGAACTGAATCCAGGACTCCTCACCCTTAGCAGTCAGTCAGCACAGTCGCAGTTTACATTCGCTTCTCAACTGTCCAAAAACTCCCCACGTATAAACCTCTCCAACATACAACAACCCTTTCTCCCCCCCAGTAACAGAGAAGCCATCCCCCCCTCCCCGCAGCGGGCCGCACGGCGTGCAGGTGGTGAACACCGGCGTGGACCACACCTTCACCCTCGACGAGGACGTGCTGAAGGACTTGCTGCTGCAGGATGACATCAAGGACCGACCGGTTGTGGTGCTGTCAGTGGCCGGAGCGTTTAGGAAGGGCAAATCCTTCCTGCTCGATTTCTTTTTGCGGTATTTGAATCATAAGGTGAGCGTTTTGTTGTACTGACCTAATAAAAAATCTTAATGGCGAGTTTCATAAACAAAGTGTTGTTTTGCATCCTCGTCAAATAGGGGATCGGACTGGGTAAAGAAAACGACATTCTATTTTGTCCGTCAGAGAGGTAATACAAAAATATTAGACACGTATTTTTTGTTTTATCAAAATATCAAAAAATTACTTAGTTAAAACTCATTAAAGTTGGAGAGTGGGGGCTTACTACGTCACAAGTAGGTATAAAACTTACCTACATGTGACGTCATGAGCCATTTCAACTCAATATATCTCCGTAATTTTATGACCACGTGAAAAAAGAAAAAATACGTGTCCAATACTTTTCAATAAACTACCCGACGGACAAAGAAAAAAAAAATTGGATTATCCCCTATTCAAGGAGGTAACTATGCTAATGATTCTCGTCCCGAATCAATAATAAAATGGGTAGTTAATTTTAATTTTTATTCTTATTTACGGAAATTGTTAAGTGTGAACTGTGAACCACCCGTGTTTTAAACGCGGGCCGTCTGATTCTCGCCCTATAACCGCGCTTCCACACATACAAACAATCTCAAAAATTTATTCAATAATTTCTTATTCCCTAAAGCACGTTATGGGGGTCATTCTGAAATACTCACAAACAAACAACCAAAAAAGTCTGCAATTACTAAGGATTAATTAAGTACCATAATTTTAATTGATTAATTATGTCTTTTGTGAAAACCTCCTGAATTTTGACGAGGATGCAAAACAACACCTTGTATTGAAACAGTAAAATGTCGAAACTTCTTTTCTTTAGAGCTAACAATATTAGTTTATGAAATGTAGGTCTCCGAAATTCACAAATATTTTTGTCAGTACTTGAACCATGGTCAGAGGAGCTCGTGGCTAATAACTAGCCGCTCGGGTCGGTCTTCAAGTTAAGCCGCGCTTGTCTAGGTTGGTCAGTGAATGGGTGACCGAGTTACCTCCGTGCATCGGAAAGCACGTTAGGCCGTTGGTCCCGGCTGCTATTTGTAAATCTTTGCCAGTCGTTACAAGTAGTCAGTGGCTCGAGAGTCTGACAACCAGTCTCACCAAGGGGTATCGTATTATTCAGTTAATAACTGGGTTGTGGAGGTCAGATAAGTAGTCGCTCCATGTAAAATACTGGTATTCAGTTGCATTCCGGTTATACTGAAAGCCAACTCTAACATAGTTGAGATTATGATCTAGTTGTAATGAAGTCATGTTAAAACGTTCGTGTGAATGTTCCAGTATGGGTCGGACGGCGGCAACGACTGGCTGGGCGGCGACGAGGAGCCGCTGCAGGGGTTCAACTGGCGCGGCGGCTCCGAGCGCGACACCACCGGCATCCTCATGTGGTCCGAGGTGTTCAAGGCCACGCTTGAAAACGGAGAGAAGGTAGGCAGGGTTACAAGCATACAGACAGACCCTTCACGAAACCGTCAACCAAGCATTCTGTACATCAAACTTATGTAACCCTACGCAAAAATTAAAGCTGGGATACATTTTTTTTTTTGCGATGAAATAATCTTAAATCATTGTGCTGATGGATGCATTGTATAATTTATATAGTTACTAAGTCATGGAGGTATTTAAAGTATAGTTATAACGTTAAAACTTTAAAAAAATTGGAACTTTGATCTCCAGTATCTCCCGTACTTATTAAAAGGTTTCCAGGTATGGTCCAGAACAAAAAGAAAACGCAATGACGGGGAAAACAAGCTTTCGGCTTCGTTATTACTGGTTTATTTACACCCTTTATAATGTGAATTTCGTTATTCTTGTCATCATCTCCATCGTTATCTTAGGAATAGCAACCATTACTCCTGGTCTTCTTGCATCTAGCGGATTAGGAGCTTTCGATACTAACAAAAATTGCTCTTCCAATTTTGTTTGCTATATTAATATAGTGTATCATATTACCCTGTACTAACTTGGTTTTGGAGCTCAGAAAGGCAGATAAAATAGATACTAGTGTACAGTTGCATCTGGTTACACTGGAAGCCAACTCCAACATTGGGAAAAGGCCAAGTGATGATGAAATCCCCTTATGAGTTGTGCAAATTTTAAATAATATGTTAAGAAATCCTTTATCTATATTGTATGTAGAATATCGCATTTTTTTTAACTGTGTGATTTGTCTTAGTGTATAGCCTTGTTCTCATATCTTGTCACACTGTCCCCAGGTAGCGATAATCCTGCTGGACACGCAGGGCGCGTTTGACAGCGAGTCCACAGTACGGGACTGCGCCACCATCTTCGCGCTGTCCACCATGGTGTCCTCCGTGCTCATCTACAACCTGTCGCAGAACATACAGGAGGACGACCTGCAGCACTTACAGGTGAAGCTGGCTTACAGACACGTGGCACCCTGAGAACAAAAGAGACCTAAATCGTAAAATACCTAAAACTATTGCTAATATAGCATGGCCCATCGTCTAGTGAATCAAAATGTGACGATATCTTGCTAGAAAAGGCCAAAAAAAAACAAATTTTATCACATATTTAATCGAATTTATAATTTACGAACGAAATTACCTAAATTACGAAATAAAATTAGACCCCCCCCCCTCCTTTGATCCTGTCAGATTTTATTTGGCCAGGCCACTTTTTAACCCATACAGAATGACGAGGGTTTGCTAATTTACAGTTATACGGCAAGTTCATAAATATTTTCGAACAATAATGTTCCAGTTGTTCACGGAATACGGCCGCCTGGCTCTAGAAGACAGCGGACGAACACCGTTCCAGCGCTTGCAATTCCTCGTGAGGGACTGGAGCTTCCCGTACGAGGCGTCCTACGGAGCCGAAGGTGGCCGCACTATATTGCAGCGACGTCTGAAGGTAACATATACCATAACGTTTTCATCAAAACAACCCTAAGGTTCAGAAGGGTATGTCATCACACATACACTTTGCACAGGTTTGTATAAATCCCATGTGATGTGAATTAACGGTGAATTAACGAGGCGGTAATCACCTTCCAAATGTCAAAGGTCTACACTTGAGAGGTGGGTCCTAACTTATAACGTATAAAAAAAAAAAATGGTTTCAGAAAAAATAAATCGACCACAACTGCTTGCTTTGCTCTTTTAAAATTAATTACGAAAAGCCTAAATGATAAACTACCAATTATATTGTAGCGACCACAAAAAAGCAACATACTACAAAAAGTCTACAGCGCCATCTATGATACGACGGAGGAACTAACATCAATTTCCTACAAGTCACAAGCAAAATTTACATCGACTTCAGTATATATACAGAAACCCGATAACAACTATCGGGCAGTTGCCCGCCAGACATAACACCGTCTGGCCGGAGGATCCTCCCTTTTCTATGGAGTATCGAGGAACTTTACACCCTGTTCCTCATACCCCTAAACTGGTGACCCCGAAATGGACGTCAGCGCAGCCTTCGAGCAACGTGACGTCATCATCATCATCACCTCCTCCAGCTTTCGAGCAGCGAGTCTCACAGCCAGCCAGCTTCAACTGGGTAAACCTGACCACCAGCATGCAGCGGAAGCGCATTCCTGGTCAGCACCCTCAGCCTCTCAACAAGCGACCATGGCACAGCACACTGCACTTTCGGCCGGTCGAGAGCTTCTACCTCCCGGCCGACACCTCTCTAGCTGTCTGCCACATCGCGGCGCTGTACCACGTCCGACACACCGGAGCAAACGCAGCGCCGGCCCCGACTCACTGGGGTTCGCATCACCACCGCAGACTGTTCCGACTCACCGCGAACAATGCGGCAACGAGCTTTCAACTGGCACGGCTAAATACTAAAAAGAGTAGACTCATTCAACTATCGACCTCCGGTCTCCGGGGGGGAGTGATGTAGCGACCACAAAAAAGCAACATACTACAAAAAGTCTACAGCGCCATCTATGATACGACGGAGGAACTAACATCAATTTCCTACAAGTCACAAGCAAAATTTACATCGACTTCAGTATATATACAGAAACCCGATAACAACTATCGGGCAGTTGCCCGCCAGACATAACACCGTCTGGCCGGAGGATCCTCCCTTTTCTATGGAGTATCGAGGAACTTTACACCCTGTTCCTCATACCCCTAAAATATCTATTTTTCTAGATATGTCCAAGGCATTTGATTTCGTGAACCATACATTGTTAATTTATAAATTAGACCGATATGGCATAAGGGGTAACGCGTTGAAATGGTTTGAAAGTTACCTTACACATCGACTGCAATGTGTTGAGATTTCGGGACAAACAGGAAATCAGAAGCTCACGTATAGGTCTCAGTTTCGTGAAAATAACTGCGGTGTTCCCCAAGGGACCATACTAGGGCCACCTTTATTCCTGCTTTATGTTAATGACTTGCCTAATGTAAATGTTTTCCTATTTATCAAACCGGCAGCAAAAAGTAAATGTAAATGGGGCGACGTCCTCTGGGTCTATAGTAAAGATGGGTGTGCCTCAAGGTTCAATTCTCGGGCCTTTTCTATTTCTTGTCTATATCAATGATCTCCCTTATATGATGGCCAAATTATCGGATATAATTCTATTTGCTGATGACACTTCGCTAATTTTTAAAATTCATAGAAAAGATACGGATCTCATTCATGTCAACGAAAGTCTAACTGTTCTCTCGAAATGGTTCGCAGCTAACAATCTTTTACTGAATGCAAACAAAACAAAATGTCTCAAGTTCTCTTTACCAAATGTAACACAACGTGACCTAAATTTAAATCTTGACGGTAAAAAACTTGATGTTATCGCGGAAACTGTATTCTTAGGGATTACTATCGACTCAAAACTGCAGTGGGGTGCGCACATTGGAAGTCTTTCGGGGAGGTTAAGCTCAGCTGCCTATGCAGTTAGGAAAATAAGGCAGTTAACTGATGTAGCCACAGCTAGGTTAGTATACTACGCTTATTTCCACAGTATTATGTCTTATGGCATTCTGCTGTGGGGATCGGCAGCAGACGTTGATTCAATTTTCATTTTGCAAAAGAGAGCAGTCCGCGCGATCTATAAAATGGGTCCTCGCGAGTCCCTCAGAGAAAAATTTAAAGAGATCGATATACTGACACTGCCTTCACTTTATATCCTAGAATGTATTTTATATGTCCGCAAAAACCGAGGACTTTTCAAAATTAGAAGCGACTTCCATAATATAAACACGCGCAGTAAACACGAAATTGTAATACCCAAATTTAGATTAACAAAAACTAGCAAGTCATTTCTTATAAACAGTATACGCTTTTATAATAAGCTGCCAAAGTCAGTTACAGAACTGACCGATGGAAAGTTTAAAAATTGCATCAAACATGTCCTTATTAAAAAAGCATATTACAAAATTAAGGACTACGTTGAAGATAAAGAAGTTTGGCTGTAGTTCCTTCTGCTCATGCGGCTTCCCTGGTAGCTCATAAACGACACAAATGTGTGGATGTCTCTAACTATTCCCAATACTATTTTTTTCATTCTTTTTATTCTTTTTTTTTACAATAGTTTTTCAATAATTGCACCTCTCGTTCATTGTTCAGAATAGTTACAGCACTGATGATAACATGTGTCTATTGTTTAAGTTAGTGTTCTTTTATTGTTTTATTTTTACTTTTGTATAGATTCTTTTTATTTACCTATTTTTTGTGAATGTGTGGACATTGTAGGCTTTGTATTTTTTATTTTTTTTTTCTCTATTACTACCGTCTGTAGTAAGCAATCGACTTATTGTCGGGCCTACGCTGTCCTCCCATACTTAAGTACTAACGCTGTAACTTCAAATATTGTAAAACCAAATGATTTTAAAAGAGTAACCATGGAGTTTCTTGCCGGTTCTTCTCCATAGGAAACGACCAACCCGAACCGTGCACCTTTTGTTGACGTTTTATAAGTGCCCATGTAGGCCTATGTAAAATAAAATATTTTGATTTTGATTTTGTAACTTCCCACAATTGCATACTATACGCTGACGACACGACCCTCAGTATTATAAAAGAAAATTACGACATTGTTGAGTACCAAAATGAAATAAACATGACATTAAATAAAATTATTACATGGCTTGAACACAATAATCTTCATATTAACTTAAACAAAACAAATATGATACAATTCCAGACATATAACAGTACGCGTCCACGACTTAAAATACAATATGGAAATGAGACGATAGAAGAGGTCGATTACGCAAAATTCTTGGGGATAATAATTGACAAAAACTGTAACTGGAAATCTCATATTGATGTTCTATGTAAGAAGATAGATAGATTTTTATATGTTTTATATAGACTAACACGTGTGGCTAGTGTTAATGCGGCACTATGTGCATACCATGGCTATGTTTCATCCATTTTGCGATATGGTATTATAATATGGGGTAATTCGGTTGAACTTGAAAGAGTGTTTCGAGCTCAAAAAAAATGCGTGCGCTCAATTTGTGGAGCGCACCCACTAGACAGCTGTGTTCCACTATTTAAAAAACTTAAAATACTGCCACTTCCAGCACTGTACATTTTTGAAATTTGTATTTTTGTTCACCAAAACAGTCACAAATTTGTCTTGTTTAATGATGTTGTATCCAGACCCAGCCGTAAAGTGCATATGCTTAATGTTCCTAGGCGTAGAATTAAATTATTTTCTAATAATGTATACTGCATGTCCAAAACTGTCTACAACAAATTACCTGATGACTTCAAAACTCTCAGCCTCAGAACATTTAAATGTAAATTATTTAACTTTCTTTTAAACAAATGTTATTACTTGACTGAAGATTTTATGAATGAAAAATTTACCTAAATATTTGACATTATTGCCTATAAATCATATTGTATCTCCTTGACTTCATTGAATTTTGACTTATATAATTAATCTCTTATACAAATACTGTTCATTTATTTAAATTATCTGTAATTCTAATGATCAATAACTCAATTTTAATGTAATGATGAACCACAATTCTACAAACCATATTTGTACGCCGGAAACGGCAGAATATTATGATCGTAATACATACTCACATAACAGCTTTGTACAATATTCTGACAAATAAATGCATTCTATTCTATTCTTCTATAACGTGCGTTCCAAGTCTAGCTATGTTAGGACTGACCGTCAATATTATAGTTGGTCTTGGTAACCACTCCCCCTTTTTTTTCTTTTTTCCGGGGTGTAAAATCCTAATGGATGTCCTCCGCTCTGGGGTGAGCGGAGTGGTCTGTCAGACTCTGAACTGACTAAAACCACCCCGGTGTTTCTTTCCCACACTTGCACCGGGCATCATAGGAACTAGAGCGCCTTGCACTATCTCCGGTTAGTGCGTCGGCGGACCTCCTCAAGTTCCCGAGGAGTGAAGTGTGAAACTCCCCCTGCGACGTCCGGGCGGCGCGCGGGACACTACGCGCCGGGGGGTCCAGTTATGTGGGGGGGACGTCCCTGAGTCCGCAGTCCCTCTAGACTTGTCGGTAACCACCCCTAAACTAACCTCAGCAGAACGATCCGTGTAGCTGCTTTCACTTCGCCATGAACTCATGAAATTTTGGTATCTTGAACTCATAATAGAAGCTCCCTCCCTGCAGGTGTCCAGTAACCAGCACCCGGAGCTGCAGTCGCTGCGCAAGCACATCACGTCGTGTTTCTCGGAGATCGCGTGCTTCCTCATGCCGCACCCGGGCATCCGCGTCGCCACCTCGCAGGACTTCGATGGCAGAGTCAAAGGTACGCTCAACATATCAATGATATTGCTCATCACTTGATGCTCACTATCACTTAATGTGGTGATAACTGTACTGCCCGGTTACAGTAAAGAAAAGAAATAATGAAAGATTTCAGAAATCTTAAAAATAAAGTGGTTTCAAAAGAAATTTTGTAGAAATCGACATAAAGCCCATAATTACCTAATAGCTTTTTATATGCCATAGTTTAAATTTTTGCAAAACATTTTTCATCAAAAAGATTACTTACAAAGTTTTCAATACAAACCAAATTTAATAAAAAGAGCTACTATTACTAGAACACAGAATACATGGTTATTTTTGTGGATTGACACATTAACAAAGAAGACCGATGAAAATTTTCTATATGGGGGGAGGGGGGTTCAGAATGATGTACTAAATACTTGGTAACCTTAGCATACCATAGAACTGCGTAGCAGGCAGCAAACCTAGTTGAACCTTACTAAGAAACAACGACAACGCCCTCTCCCCAGACATCGAGATGGAGTTCAAATGCTCGCTCCAGCAGCTGGTGCCGATGCTGCTGGCGCCACAGAACCTGGTGCCGAAGCTCATCAACGGGCAGAAGGTGCGCGCTAAGGACCTGCTGCAGTACTTTAAGAGTTACATGAATATCTACAAAGGGAATGAGCTGCCCGAGCCCAAGAGTATGCTGGTGGTGAGTACACTAAGGAAATATTTGTCATTTTTTCTAAACATTGTGATGGTCAATAGCTGTAAGAACGAACAAGAAAGGGGGTAGACCGATTTGTCTGCTCATAAACACCCACCCGCAATCACTTCAGTTTATTCGTGATCATGGCGCTTTCAAAAGCGCCGAAATATCTATAACTCAAAACAAATTAGGAACATGGTAAAAATCGCGTTTTTAGTGATATTGAAACCATGAAAGAAACAATGGTGTGTATATCTGTTTACACATAAAGAATCCAGTTTATAGAAAAGGTACATAATGTCTGTAAGAATAGATTTAAAAAGATTATTATTATCTGGTTTTCAGGCAACAGCGGAAGCCAACAACTTAACAGCAGTAGCGGAAGCTAAGGAGCTGTACACGAAGCTGATGGAGGAGGTATGCGGCGGGGCGAAGCCCTACCTGCAGACCGCGCTGTTGTGCAGCGAGCACCAGCGCGTGCGCGACAAGGCGCTGCACGCCTTCCACGCCAAGCGCAAGATGGGCGGCGACGACTTCTCGCAGAGCTACTGCAATCAACTCTTACTGGTCAGTCCCCACTGTACGCATCGCTGCCCTACCATGACATCTTAGGGTGGAAGCGTCAGAGTAGCCGCGTAATTCTAATTGAAGTGAAACTTCAAGCGACTTCCAACAAGGTTGCGTTAAACGTTTAACGCTACCATGGAGGGGCAGTAGAAGGAGACAGAGCGAGAGTGAATGCGTGGCACTCAAACGCATGCGTGTAGTATTACGAAGTTTCACTTCTTGACTCCACGCACTATTTTTGAAAGTGAAACATTTGTTACATCGTGTCAAACCTTTTTTGTCTGTGTGTTACATATCGCGTGACGGTCGGCCGCGGAGTAGGGATAAAGTGAAAGGCGCTCCCAAAAATTTTTTGTTAAATGTCTGTAGTGTGAAAAAAAGGTTCACTTTTACCGTGGTTTCATAAAACCACACAATCCTTTTTTTTTTTTGGAACGAAGTTCCTTATCGCGCGTTGTGAAAGGGGGCTAGACGGAAAAAATTCTTACGAAAAGTTGTCACGACACTTTTTGCTATAGTAAGCTATTGTAAGCTTTATTTCTTTAAAATAAAGTTAAAATTTCCTTAAATTACGTACAATTGGGGTGTGTATGTGAGTAAGGATAGATATGATTATTATTTTGAGTGACCGAACTACAAAGTACAAATTCGGTTGTGCAGTTAAGTAAGACGTATTGCTTCGAATTAAGGATTAACCTCTCAAGCCTTTCTGGCTGACAAAAAAAACACCCCGCGGGCCCCCCAGTTACGTCATCGCGCGAGTCAAGTGGCCTGCGCTCACAAAAACGCTTATCGCTCGAGTTCTATTAGCTCTTATCTCAACCGGTAAACAGTTTCGGGTTGTTGAAAAACGAGACCATGTATTACAATATAAACAACTGTCACATAACTACTTGAGAATTATAAACATCGCATAGAAATCCGAGAGCTCGCCGCAAACATACTGTTGTCGTAGTTTGTTTTTTTTGGTAAAACTACTGAATCAATTTACACGAAACTTTAGATTTAACATAAGAAATATACAAGTAATCTAATGACAGTGTTTTTTAGGAGTCCTACATAAATTATTCTTGCAAGATTCCAACTCAAACGTCTTATTAGAATCGGCCATTTTCTAACTGCGCAGTTCAATGCATGAAAATACTTGAAATATCAATAAATATGAATAAATATGCCTCGAATGCAAGAAATAATGAATTATCACTATTTTTTCGCTTATTACTAATGTTTCCAAGACCATATTTCATTGTAAAAGAGTCAAATTCATATTTTCAATTTCGACTGACGAACTTCACAACAAAGGAATTTTGGAGAAATTTTTGGGTCAAAAACATAATTTTTAGATATTTTTTCCAGCAAATGACTATCTAAAAAGTTACATTATACACTTATAACATACTATACATTTACTTACCAAAGTTTAACAACACAAAACACAAAAAGGATGATGCAAATTTTGGTCCCAGCCCCCAATAAGTACGTGTAATACGTCGTTGGATAGGTATTTTTAAGCTGAACAAAAGTTACTACGGCACCAAGTTTGAAATCTTAGTCCGTTCAGAGCTATGCTTCATAAATGTATGCGTTTAACATCCCTTAATCACCGCATGGTCGCCACCCACTATTCTTTTTAGGTGTCAGGTTTAAGGGTGAAGTCCAAGGTGAGTCGGAGGGTCTGGCTGTACCATTCGCTAGTTTTTTTTTTTCGAGGGGTTTGCTCTTGACTTAAGTCAACCCAGCTTACACTGGACCACATAAGGTACTTGAGAGGACCAGCAAAGTATTCAAACTCATATTGAAGAGATGTTGCAACTCCCTCATTGAACCAGAGATGTAAAATCCAAGAACCGCTTTAGGTATCATTCTTACAAAGCTGCGAACTGGTGGTTCAAAGGAGAAACTTGCAACGTTGTTTCATATGTCAAGACAAAACCTAGAGTGATTGATGGCCATTGCACGTGGGTGTCTTACCAATGATTACGTTGTCCGTCACCTAGGACTCGATCATATAAACAGAAATGATACTCTACGTCGAAGCCTAATTATACCAAGAACTTTATTTGCAAATGATGAAAATACGAAAGGAATATGTGATAGGATTTATGTCTATGTACATAAAAGTGCTAACTTCTTATTCCAACGACAGTCATACAGCTTACATAAGTTTCAAAATCTTTTAAAACCGTTTCTTATTGTCACCACAAATGGCTGATAATAGGGGATAATCCTATTTTTTTTTTTCTTTGTCCGTCTTGTAGTTTATTGAAAAGCATTGGACACGTATTTTTTTCTTTTTTCACGTGGTCATAAAATTACGGAGATATATTGAGTTGAAATGGCGCATGACGTCACATGTAGGTAAGTTTTATACCTAATTGTGACGTAGTAAGCCCCCACTCTCCAACTTTAATGAGTTCTAACTAAGTAATATTTTGATAAAACAAAAAATACGTGTCTAATATTTTTGTATTACCTGTCTGACGGACAAAATAGAATGTCGTTTTCTTTACCCAGTCCGATCCCCTATTGATGTGACAGAGCCATATGCCGCCACGAAAACGGATGCAAACATAATGAGTCTAATCTAATACTAATAATAAAGCTGAAGAGTTTATTTGTTTGCTTGAACCCGCTAATCTCAGGAACTACTGGTACGATTTAAAAAAATCTTTCAGTGTTAGATGGCTCATTTATCGAGGAAGGCTATAGACACTACGACCAATGGAGCTGAACAGCAATGAAAAATGTTGCGAAATCGGGGAAACTGTGACGCAGACGAAGTTGCGAGCTATGAATAATTGTGAACATCCAATTCATTGGCTCCTTGAAACTAACCATGTTTTTATTTTGGGTACGACGGTTCAGGAACTGTTGGGGCGATATAGAAGCTTGTGGTTACGAATACTATGTCCCCTTCAAACGATAGACACGAATCCCAACTTACGAACGATCAGGCCAACCAATCTCGACTGGTCACTATTTGCCGCTGGGTAGTGGAGGTGGTTAACGGTAGGATCAAGCGCGATTTTAAGCTGTTGCACCAAAAATATTTCAACAATGCGTTGCCACATATGTTTTACGATTTCAGAGTCGCTGCCGCTATCACAAAACACATTCATACACCCATCGCAGTTAGTCAATACGCAGAAGTTTTCAGCAACAAAATAAGGCAGTAGTTACACACTCCTAATATTTTATTCAACTACGTTGAAAGGAAAAGTTTAAACAGTGGAAGAGCTGATTTTACAAGATTAGATGTAAATGATTTGGTGATTTTCCGAGATTCAGTAAAGAACAAATCATTTTATTAGCTTTGGGAACCTACCAATTGAAGTTGCATAAGTCTTACTGCCGCGAACACTTAAAAAATCGATTGTATACAATATAAATATATCGAGAAGCTAAACTGGAGGATTTATCTGATTATGGCATCAATGAGGATGCTTGGCGTGTGGATATTGTGTCAATCGTTTGGTACCTAGGGTATGCCAGTCATGCGGGATTTGTAGGACCAGCCTTATTTTTAAATGAGGTCATATTAGACACAGATTAGGTAGGCAGTAGGTAGGTAGTAGGCAGGTTATATGCAGGTAGTGTGCCCACTACCTGCCGGTAGTAGGCAGGTAGTAGGCAGGTTCTAGGCAGGTAGTAGGCAGCGTGTAGGCAGGTAGTAGTCATCTAGTAGGCAGGTAGTAGGTAGATAAGTAGCTACAAATGCCTTGCATGCATGCTGATGGATCAGCTAGTTTAATAAATAAACCCTGACGACTCTGATGATAGTGGTAGTTAAATAGATAATACTTGTGTTAATTAAAAAAGTGCATTATGTTAGGGAAAAACATTCTTTTTGACAATAAATTGTTAAACTGAGTAGTTTAATGTTGCATAACTCTGAACGGACTAAGATTTGGAACTAGGCGTAATAGTAACTATTGTTCAGCTTAAAAATACCTATCCAACAACATACAACACATAGCTATTGGAGGGTGGGACCACAGTTCATACAAATCCTGGCATCATCCTTTCACTGCATTCCAAAACAAAACAACACCGTTCCACACTGGCCGCCATGACGCATTTTGACAGTCCACAAAGACGCGTTTCTTTATTTTTTTAATAATTTTGTGCAGTTGTTAGGTTGGTATGATGGTTCCTTTCATTTGAATCGAACTCTAGTTGGCTCGAGACGTAAATTTTTACAAGCGAATTAGAACCTTACTTCTCGTACGATAAGGGTTTAAAGTTGCTGGTGCGCCGCGTACCGAATTCGGTACGGCGGGGATCAACGGTAAAGCTTGCGCGTACCGAATTCGTTCCACTCCGGCCGGAGAGGTATCTTCCTTAAATTAAATATTTTATTTTTCGCACACTAACTTAAATCTAAAATGTATTGATATTATGTACTCGTGAAAGAAACTTCGTTCCATCCGGGTGTCCCTTGACACCTCTCAAGTTTTTTTTTTATGTTTTTTGCAATTTGCAGGTCATTGTGAAGTTGTATGTTGATTTAAATATGATTTGCGATCGTAAAACGTATGTATTTACAAAGTTGTATACAAAATCATCAACACAACCCCTTGTAAGTTTATTTTATCCCATTGAATGGCATTTGCATGAAAAAGTCATTCAATAAGATTTAATAAACTTATTAATGATTATAACTCAATAAAGCCATATTTGTTACGGTCGCAACAAATATTTTAATCAACAAACAACCCGATAATGACCTGCAAATTGCAAAAAAAATGTTTGAATATTTGAATTTAGTGAGCAACCCTGTCGCTTCCACCTGAAAGCAGGATTGTTTTAATCTTATTCCAGAGGCGAAAAGAGATGGCGCTAGACGTCCTCTATAGCTGTCTCTTTCTCACACTGGAGTGTCATTAAAACAATACTGTTTTGACGTCATAGTAACCCCCAGATATGACTTTCATAGCGGAAGTTGTTTAGTATATCGAGTAGAATGGCCTCCTTGACGGATGTCCTTGACCTGTATTTTTATTTAGAGTGACCATGTTGTACAGCCTAATTATATTACAGTGTACGGCTGAGATATATTCAGGAACTTAGTTATCCTAATATCTTAGCCTATGTTGTAAGAATGACTGGGTTACAGATGGCCGTTTAATTAATACAAGGTGACTATTTATACACAATGGCCACGTTATTCAAAGTTACTAAGTTATTGAACGTTTTTTCCAGGATTTAGAGGAACAATTCAACCAGTTCCGCGCACAGAACGAGTCTAAGAACATCTTCAAGGCAGCGCGCACGCCGTCCGTGTTCGGAGCCCTAGCTCTAGTGTTCTACGTGCTGAGCGGCGTGTTCGGGCTCGTGGGCCTGTACCCGCTCGCCAACCTCTGCAACATCACCATGATCACCACGCTGCTGGCGCTCGTGCTCTGGGCTTATATTAGGTAATATGTGCTTCCCAGCATGATCATTCAGACGAAGGATGTCCACTGTTGGGCATAGGCCTCCCTGCAATGTCGACAGGTCTTTCTTTTTTTTTTCTATGTGTAAATCCTCAATGGATGTCCTCCGCCTTGGAGAGAGCGGCGGGGTCTGTCAGAATCGTACGGACTAAAACCACACCGGTGTTCCCTCGCACACTTGCGTCGCGGGGCAGAGGGAAAAGGCCGGCAAAATACGTCGCAATCTAGAAGGTTTTTAGAGATTTCTAGGCAAGTGAACCGCTTGCCTAGAAATCTTTAAAAACCTGTATAAATTGGTTACGGGCACTGCAGGACTGTATAAATTGGTGACGCGTCGAATGTGGTCACGATTATTATGAAAAAGAAAAGTCTCTTTGACCACTTTGTATTTATTCGTAGATCCGATTTTCACTTCAAGTTTTCTTTGGAACATTTATTACTCGTAGTATAGCTAAAAGTGTTTGCCTAGGTTGGTCTGTCACCCATTACAAACCGAATTTACTCCGTGCCTCGGAAAACATGTTAAGCCGTTGGTCTCGGCTGTCATTAGTCGATCTTTGACAGTCGTTACAGGTAAGTAGTCAGTGGCCCGAAAGTCTGACAGCCAGTCATTTTGGTATTCAGCTGCATCCGGTTAGACTGGAAGCCGATCCTAATATAGTTGTAAAAAGGTTAGGCAGATGACAAGTATAGCCAAAAGCAATTCCATATAAACAAGCATTATCTTTTGTTACAGATATAGTGGAGAGATGCGGGAGATCGGCGTCACAATAGATGAAATCGCTAACGTGTTGTGGGATAATGTGAGTTACTTCTTGTCACAGATAAAAATGATTTAACGTATTTTGTTTGAAGTTTATTCCGACTGATCTAAGTAAATAATCATTATTAATGATTGACAGCTGAAAGGTTCTTATTTTTTAAACTGACTACTAAAAAACGATGGAGTTATGTATTCCATCAGCATCTTTTTTTTTGCAAGTATTCGCACAGATTTCTCTGTGATTATTAGTCTGATTTTCGTGATATTTTTTTTAATTTGGTAGATGAAGTTCGCGCGTTATTTGTAATATTTTTCGGGTAAAATAAAGAAATGTTTTTGCAAGAAAATATGCTTAAAAAGTGAAAAATAACTGTACCTTTGAAAGCTAATGGCAAAGTTTCTTTCATTGTCTTTATTGCCACCGATTTCTGAAAGTAAGTTTTCAGATTTATTTGGAAGTCGCTTTTTTTGCATTTTTTTATTGCCTCGTTCTCTAAGGCATGTCAGTCCAACGATAAAATGTTTTCTAAAGTCAGTTTTTGTGTTAAGAACTTTACAGTCGACGGAATAAATTCCAAAAAACAATTATTGGGTAATAAAGTAAGATGATTAGGTGAAAAGTATGAAGTCTGCGTTCCTCTCCCCAGCTAATGAAGCCGATGTACCAGTCGTGCATCGAGAAGGGCATGGAGCAGGCGGCGGCGGCGGCGCTGGGCGCTCCCTCGGCCGCGTCACACGTGCCGCCCGCGCCGCACGCGCCACACAACGGCAAGCACAAGCTGTTGTGATGTCGGCGCCCGGCGCGGCCCACACTCACTCCTAGTACTGCTATACTTCGACTGTACTACCTACACTATCGTGCGTGGCGGTGAGGGATCGTAATGTAGATACATTTTAAACTAGCCTTAATTTAGTGTAACGACGGACCTGTCGAGTTTGTGAGTCCGACCGGCAGGGGGAGACTTTCGAGTGTATGTCTTCCTCGGGAATTGATACTCTTCGAGTTGCGGAGACATGGTACAGGCTTATTTGTGTAAGTTATGCACGCTATAATGAAACGTAATCTGTACACATGGTGTATCATACACCTCTGCCTAACCCTTTAGCGTTAACAGTCGTTATGCCGTATGTGTGTGCACACTACGGTCCACAACAGGTCTAGCCACTAAATAATAGCCAATCTTCACTTAGGAGAGCCAGTCAGAAGTGCCAAAGAAATGTACAGTGATACAAAGATGTTTTGGCGCTTGAACGACGTTGACAGACGGGCGCTGTTGCTGATCAAAACTATCGCAAAGGCGGCGTTAGTTCACGTTTTGACCACGCGCCAAAACATCCTTGTACATGTATAACGCACATTTCTTGTACCGGTCGGACTCTAGTCACTTATGATCGAGAAATGTACTATGAAACATTTTTCATTTAGCCATTAGGCCATTTACGTGACCTGGTATTGTGAATATGGTTTAAGGGAACTAAGCTAATAGCTGGTGTAACCTTTGGCGTGTTATACTCTTGTTCGGCTCGGCATGACGAGGCCGACCCGAAGCAATAACTATACATTCTCAGCTTTTACTCGGCTGGTACCGATTCGCAAACTCCACTCGGCATCTACCTTTACTGAATCATGTTCAGGGCAGCTCAGATCAGTTCGAGCTTCGACTGTTTTAATATACAGATTTTTTTACTGGAACTGTGTGGGATAATTCAAATCGGGTGTAAAGACAACAACAATAAGTGCATTTTGGCTTCGTTGAGTGTATTTTTACACCCTTTATATGAGATGCCGGGAAACTTAGGAACCAATAGCTCTTTTATACTCTACTTTGCCGCTCGGTTGTGCCGACTCATGCACCCGAACAAGTGTTTCACGCTAACAAGTTAAGTGATAACCCAGTCGACTTAACGTCACATGTGAGAAGGATGGAATACGATATTTTTGGGTAGGAAGATAACTTATTTTTGTATTGTTAGATGGTCTATTTGTTTTACTGGTAGATACTATTGTTTTAATGAAACCTCATTTACGCGTGTCGTTCATAAATACTAGTTTGGCAAAACTTTACAGGCGCGGTAGGTATCGAAACGACTACATTTAATCAACAGTGAACGTTTGCGAAGACTGACTGTCGTCATCTTATTACCTGATCTTTTCACATTATTACGAGGAAAAGCAATTTTATTTCATTGATGAAACTTGTCGGGCGTTGATAAAATCAGCCCTATTACCTTGACCACATGATACAATTTTAACTATGCCTTTAAATTCATTTATTTTATGTGTGACACGTTTAAATGTTGGTTTTGGTCAGCCTTGTATAGAGTTTTGTAATACTTATCTTATTTCATCCCGATCTGTTTCTATTGTTAATTAAAATAATAACTTGAAGTAACAATAGCTTTGTTATCATGGTTTTAAACAACGAATAAACTTATGTATTTACTTTCCAAACACAACAATAGTTTCTAAAACTTAGGCTTAATTTCTGTTATCAAGTATCTGAAATGTGAATAATTTTACTTTGTTTATAATCTTGTTTTCCAATCGTTATTTGAAATCATGAACACCGTTACTTTAAATTTTATTTTTGACGAACATCGGTGTCTATAGATTACGACATATTTGTTTGAACATCATGCTACGTTACGCGTGATGTTTTTAATGGTTTCGTTATTATATTGAATGTGACTGGCAATAATGTACCCCGGATCAAACAGCAGGCATGAGACATAGCAAGAAAAATGTCGCAGTAATTTATAGATAACCAAAACTACGATTGCCACATAAGCATGTGATAAATCTACGAATATTTGAGAAATAAGCAAAATATGATAAATTTTGCATTTATTCTATACGACAAGGTCCAATCACGCGCGCGTATCGGGGTAAGCAGAGCTATCCAAGCTTTGGTTACCGCGATGCACAGCGCGTCGAAAATTCTTATGGTTTTTACTATTTACAAAGATGGTATAGGTTAAATAAAGCAATAAGATAAAATAACAAATTGAATAGTTAATGTAAAAGAGTAATAATTTTTGCGTAATTATAGATATAAATGATGCACAAAGCAGGTTTTATTTTCTCACTTTTAGTCTCGAAACGTATTCTAACACTTGTTGCCTTGCACTGTAAAAAGAATCATGTACTTAAATTCTGTCAATATAAAATTTTATTTTTGTTATAAAACTGGAATCCGAAATTAATGTATAGTCGTTAATCATGTTGAAGAAATCTGTTGTTGTTTTGCATTTTTTTGTTCTTTAAATAAGTCTTCGTGTGTTCAAAATTTTAGTCGATTATGCTCAAAATTAGGGTCCTTCATGGTTTTATGTAATGGGGGTAGGCACACTAAGTGTAAGATATTAAGATATTAAGTCTTAATATCTTCGTTATTTAACTGACGCGATAACACTTTGATTATTGATATCGGCGGTGGAAATTTGAAATGCCCATTGGACATTGAGCACGCTATTGAATTTGCAACGTGCAGTTTAGTTACTAAAGGTGAAAATCTAACGGCACACTCGCATGTCCCTTTTTTTTTTTTTTTTTTTTCCGGATGGGAAATCATCAAATGACTTCTCCCGCTGTGGGCGGAGCGGGAGGGAGTGTCAGACTTGTACTGACTAAAACCCATCCATGTTCCTTCTTCGCCCTTTTTGTTCCAGGGCCGCGGTATCTCTTTCGAACAACCCGCAGCCCTGGCAGGCATCGGCCCTTTCGGATCCCTTCCGGTTTGCTGACATCTCCTTGAGGCGCGCGTGGAACACGTACGCGCCGTCGACACGGCCTGTCGTCATAAGACGGACGGACGGTGAGCTAGCCCATTACTCACCGTCCACAGGCTCGCGCCTACGGTGGCCGGGGGCCACTGGTTGCCCCCCGACGCCCGGGGCGTCTCCCGCGGCGGCTGGGACGTGAGGTTCTCTCCCTCTCACGTTCCGCCACCTCCTTCGCTAGCATGACTGCTTCGCAGAAGGAGGCGACGGCTTCCCATTCCCTCTCGCTCCGGACCATGGATTGAACCAGGGCCGGTCGCGAGAGGTCACCGCCGCCAATCACCGCTACGAGGACACGGCGGACTCGCATGTCCCTTGCGTTATATTATATTTGCAATATCGTTAATAGCTAATGTACTAGCTTCGGTAACACTTTTTTCCTTCCAGTAACTTGTCAGTCAAAGTGCAAACGAGCTTCCTAAATACTAGTATTATAAAGTGGTAAAATTTGTTTGTAATTTTGTGTGTAGTGGTTATCTACGGAACTACTGATCCGAATGTCATAGATTGTCATATCCCCGAGTGTCATAAGGCTACATTGAAAACGCTCCCGTGGGTTGATTTCCGTACATAACGGGAACGAAGCCAAAAGCTAAGTAGAGTAAAGTACATAGTACATGTGACAGTAATAATGTAAGTTCAGTGTGCCTCCCCCTGTATAGTAACTATAGTGTCTAGCGTAAGTTAGCAATAAATTATATGTAAACATGACTGCCACCCGTCTCTCTGTGTCTAACCACCATTTTGTACTTTGAATCTCACCAAATTACAATGCTGCATGGATCTTTTGGCGTGCGAAAGACGTTAAATAGTGGGGCGTTGGTATCAGCGTGTAACCCCACTGCTGGGGGTAAAGCTCGTCTGTGTATTTAGTAAATAGTTTATTGTACAGGGAATTGTTCTGAAACACAAGGTGGCCGCGTTAGTAACGATTCTGGCCACGCGCCACAGGATTCATGTGCAATTGTGCAGCTATAATCGTTTGCCAAGTAGCACTATTGCACTGTCTGACTGTCAAGCCCACAATTGCTAACTTACTGACACTCCAAACTTAGTTGTTTGTAACCAAATGTAAATAAACGTTTTATAGGAAAATAGTAACATATCGTGAAATTTTTTATAAATAAATAATGATATAGCATGTGCCAATCGAAATTCATTGTAAATGAATGTTGTTTCCGTTTCTATGGCATGGGATAGTTCGTTGAGGAGTTGATAGTTTATTTAGTTGATAGCCTTGAGTATGGTATGTCTTCTATGTACCGATGGCGGTTGTGATGAATTATATTATGTTTGCGACCGCGAGACGAGTTTCATGTAAATATTTGTTTTAATACAATAAAGTTGACTAAAAATTTTCGTTTGTTTTACTGCTTTTACTGCTGATTGTCTGCCTCCCAAATGGTTCGCTTTTAGATGTTACAAGCTGAGTGACGAACTTCACACAAAGTATGTTTTAAGCTTTTACAGTTTGTAACTGAACTAACATAGTCACGTACGGGATATTTTCGGGATTCACAATAATTAACAATCACGGAAGATTATCCTGTAAGTTCACGTAAAGTTTCTGTATTTCATTTCGGTTCGGTTTTGTGGTGGAAAAAACGTGTATTATTTGCGAGCGTTCTGATAAAATGCGGTATCATTAGTTTTGCCTTTAGGCACGCTTACAACCCTAATCTCTTCAAAGAAAGAGTGAATAGGGTACATTCTTCTTCAGGGTACATTCGAACCATCGTCGACTCATCGTCTCTGTCATCTCTGACCTAGACGAGTCGAAGAGCAAACCCATCTGAAAATAAAAAAAAATGTCGTATGTCTATTTTGTTTTGGCATTACGAAAGCGAGCGAGATAGACATACGACTTTCCGAATCGAAATCGAATCCGAGCATTTGTGAATACGGGGGCAGGAATGATGTAAATGAAAACAATATCGAACGGTATAAAACTAGTACTTTACTTATAAATATAAAAATCACAAAATCCGCGCTCCGGTCAACAGTATCATTAGTAAACATAGACATATTAATATTATCTTATATTAGCCTAGGTACATCTTACAGGGAATAAAATGAATTTATCGCAAAAAACTAAAGATCACGGGGATGACTTATGCCTACCTACCTCCACTTAACTTAAGCGACCCTTTAAAATAATGCGTAAATATGATTGCACTGTTGTAATTTCGACACTCGAAGCCAAGCTAAGAGTTGAATATCGAATAGAGCTCATTCTTTAGACATTAATTTAAGTATTGCTTGTGTTAGTGAAAACAGGTATTAATCTTTGTAAACATCGACGATCTTTTTCGTTGCTTTATTCCCGATATTACTATTATATTATTATTCTATGTAAGTTACATTAGAATTAAATTCTATCATTTAATTGGTCGATGCATTGAACAATTTTATATATAGGTATAATAATACAATATTAATGCATAAATGGCGCTCCGTCACCGGAGCATTCGCATGTAATGTCGCGATCTAATATTTAATTACATTACAAATAGATGCTCCCGGTGAGGATGCATTCCTTTGTAATATATCACTATATGATACAGTTCTCGAGTATACAGAGTGGTAGTGACACCAACGCGAAACAGTTCCCACGTACAGTCTGTTGTCAAAATTATCTGACCCTAATACAAACGAATTTGGACCAAATCAAATTTGCGTGTCTGTATTATTGTATTTGTTCATGGAGTCCTCATGCACTCGTCTGATAACCTCATAAATTCAATAAACCTTAATGTTACAGGTAGAGGGTCCAAATTCGTTTGTTTTTGGGGACAATGTTGACAACAGACTTTACTCAGTAAGTACAACATTTTGAACACATAGAACTTTGTCATCGGTAATTTAAATTGGGATTAAATATAATGAGCACCAAAAAATACTTTGAGATCCTAAGCTACGTTACCAAAAAAAAATACTAAACACCAAAAAAATTGTATTCAAAGACCAAATATAGTAAATGATCACCAAATATAGTAAATGATCACCAAATTTTGTGGCAAGAAGAACTTAGGAAGCAAGTGCGAGCAAAGCGAGCTCGGGATATTGGGCACCCCGACTCGGACAGGTTAGGTTCGAAGGGGATGGCGGGGTCTAGTGAGCGAGCGGAGCGAGCGAACTAAGACCTCGACATCCCCTTCGTGTTAGGTTACTTTAAACCCTGCAGAGAGAAATAGGAGCCCCGCGTAGCGGGGCTCCGTCGACTACGCCTTAGTTCGGAGCTGTGATTTTCAGGTTTTTAATTCTGGTGATCATTTACTATTTTAGGCAGTATAAAATGTTTTTTAAGGTTATATTTACTTTATCTGGTGTTATGTTAAACATAAGCCATTTAAATTAATAATTATTGCTTATTACAAAACTACGATAGCTACACGCACAAAATGTATTGAACAGCTGTTTTTTAGTTCAGAATGTTGTACTGAGTACACGGGAAGCGTTTCCACCCTGTATAGAACTAAGTCGTTACAAATTGTATCACAGATTGTAACGACTTATACTGTTGTAATGCTCAGCTCTGAAACATAACAGTCGAAAGCTCCCGTTGGAGGAGACAAGCGAACAAACCTTTAGTTATATTTCAATGCATTAAACAGTCATCGAAAATGACAGAATTTTACACGTATGTTAACTCTACCTTTCGTCCTCACTTTATATTATAAATCCGCATTACTTCGGTACTCCCCGAATCTGAAATAAAAGATGGAAATGGACCCTTCACAAAGCCAACAAAACAAACATTATGTAAGTACATCAAACTCACGCAAACATTATTGTTGGGAAACGACTTTTTATTAGTCGAAAATCACGTTTTACGGTAGGACTAAATTAAACGCACACCAAAAACATTGCTGATGGATGGATGACTTGAATGTGGAGGTATCGTTTTTTTTTTAAAAAAAAAGACCATGCCATGATTTTGTATTCATTTGTAAAAGTTGATTCCCAAAACCAAAAATTTGTCAAAGTTATGGTTAAAAAGTTATAAGGGTTTGATCGTGGCCGCGCCATTGAAACGCGGAGAACCGCGCGGCCACGTAGATCTTTAAAATTACGCGTTGCAGAGAGCAGAAATTGAAATTCAGGTAAATAGGTAGCAGACTGAATTTGTAAAAAAAAATATATATAAAAAAATACCTCAAATGGAATGGGAATCAAATTTTACAAATTATTACAAAATCACGGCATAGTTTTTTATTTGTTAAAAAAACGTCATGGCCGCGCTCTCGAAACGGACACGACTCACGAGGTATTGAAAGTAAAATTATAACCTTAAAAACTTGTATTAAAAAAATATCTTAGGAATTTTGACCTCCTATATCTCCGTTATTGGAAGGTTCCCAGGTACGGTCTGGAACAAGAAAATGGTCGCAATGACGGGGAGAACAAATGCTTTCGGCTTCGTTGAGAGTAATTATACACACGTTGTATTATGTACCTACACAAAATAACGGTTTTCTGTTCAATATGTTTGTAAAGTATATTTACTTTTATTGGTTTAATTATGGCAACTATCGTAGTGCATTTGTGCCGTCGCCAACCTCCCACTGTTTCATGACACGAACATTATCTTTCCTTCTTGTCACTGTGTGCTGACGCTGCGTCGCTGTGCTCGTAACTACTTGACAGATGGCTCGGCTTTGGTGGAAGGACCTGGAAAAATAATATATCATTAGGCTTATATTCTGAGTACGTAGACAGAGGTAAGTACTCCCTGAAAATTTACAAATCTAATATAACTTGATGCAAGCTTACAAGTTTTTTATACCGAGAACGTCATAATAGAAAAACGTAATAGATATTTGTCCGTATTGTCCAATGCGGTAATCAAAGATGATCGAGTCTGACTCGCACTTGGCAGTTTGCTGGCTGGCTGGACACTTTAGGTGCAAAGCGTGCGCACAACCCGCCTACCGAGTCATCGTTATACGAGTACGTAGGTATAAGATGACTTGTGAGTTTTGACTATACAAGTAATAATTTATTATTTGAACTTAACAGCGGAAGTGTTAGGTAATCGTTGACAGCCAGGTGTGGTGGTCGTCCACAGTCTCTTTTTCAGTCTTCTTTATTCATGACTAAATAATAATGGTGTTTAATAAGAAGGGATATACTCACAAAGCTTAGACTAGATTTAATCTTAATAGCTATATCGTCCAGCTGAATCCCAATTTCTCGCCCACTGCCGGTCCATCTAGGAAGTAAATTAATACATTAAATGCATTATTATTTTATTAATAACATTTACTACGGGATATTTACCATGTGTATTATTTGTTTCGAGTTCCCGATATTTCGGCGCTGTTGCAAACGCCATGATCACGGATAAACTGAAGTTACTGCGAGTGGGTGTTTATGTGCAGACAAATCGGTCTACCCTCTTCCTTGTTCGTTTTTTGTGCTCCGTACCACTACCACTGTCACTCACAACTCGATTCTGTTCCCGACACACGAAACTCACTGTGTCCACTCGCGAACTTTTTACGACCCTTTTTCGGTTTTTACACAGTTGAACCACTGGATTCCAGGCTCTCGACAGTTGAAACCCATCCTCCCGGTTGAAGTTCTTATATTTAGTTATTTCAATCGCTTCTCTTACCAGTCTGGGTATATAGTGGCGTTCTGTCGAGATGACCTGAGGGTTATGTAACTCAATCCAGTGGTTCGAACCTGATTCGATGAGATGTTGAGCTATGGCCGATTTTTGGGTGTCATTATTTTTCACCGCCCTGATGTGCTCCGCTATTCGACAAGCTACCGTACGCTTCGTCTGACCGATATACGACTTGCCGCAACTGCAATCCACTTTATAAACACCGGGTTTTTCCAACGGAAAGTTGTCCTTCGGCGAACGCAGCATCTGAGACAGTTTGTTCAAAGGAGTGAAGACAGTCTTTATGGCGTATTTCCGAAGAATGTTAGCAACCTTATCTGTCACTCCCCTCACGTACGGCAAAAATGCTGGCTAAAATACGAATCGTTAATTCAAAAACAAAAACCGGTGAGCCCCTACAATGATAACTCACAAGAAACTCGAACGGTTGTTAATTTGTCTAGTAAAGAATTATCACAAAGTGCTCTGAACGTCCTTGAGAGAGGGTTAAATTTTGCTCCTACTCCGAAACGCATACCTTACGAAGGGGTGATCGGAAGTGTAGAGGAGGCTATAAGACGAAATATGATACCGGCGAGTGATGCTGATGTGCTGAGACAGGATACCGCCGTAGCGCTACGTCACGCTAAACCTCCAACATCGAATATCACTGCCGATGAATTAGCCGCACTACGTGACCTCCGCAATGATGAGGACGTACTTGTACTTAAAGCGGACAAAGGTAATGCTACTGTGGTTATGAACGTTACCGAATACGATGCTAAGATCCGGAACTTATTGAGTGATGTGAACACCTACAAACTAGTGAACTACAACCCGACGGCACGTTCGAATCGCAGTACACGTAAAATAATACAGGAGTATCAACATATTATCACAGATGATACAGCTAAGTACTTGCTCCGTCCTAGGAATATACAGCCGCCTAAATTGTATGGCTTACCAAAAGTGCACAAGCAGAATGTTCCGCTACGACCCATAGTCAGTCAGATTGACTCGCCCACATACTACCTAGCGAAACATGTAGCTAGTGTTCTTCAACCATTAGTTGGACGTTCAACATCTTATGTGAAGGACTCTCGACATTTTATTGACATCTTTCAATCCATCAAACTACAAAGTAACGACGTAATGATCAGTTTCGATGTTGAGTCCCTTTTCACAAATGTACCAGTGGCAGACTGCATGGAAGTGGTTAAGGTTAAATTGCAAGAAAATAACATCCCTGTAGAATACGTGAAATTACTACATCATTGTTTGTCTACCAGTTACTTCATATACCAAGGTCAATATTACCTGCAGATCGATGGTGTAGCTATGGGCAGTCCAGTGGCTCCAGTAGTAGCCAACATTTGGATGGAGCATTTTGAAGAGTTAGCCATCTCCACTGTATCTACACCCATAAAACTGTGGAAAAGGTATGTTGACGACGTCTTTTGTATCATTGAAGGAGATAAACAGGAGGTAGAAGTATGCTTGGCACACCTTAACAGCATACATGGTAGGATAAAATTTACGTTCGAGATGGAAAATGAGAGGACAATTCCATTCTTAGACGTGAAAATAGAGGTTCGTGCAGACGGTTCTCTAGGCCACTCAGTCTATCGGAAATCGACTCACACGGATCGTTATCTACACGCTGATTCTCACCACCATCCCAGACACCTGAACTCTGTAGTGACTTCACTCACCAACCGTGCATATGATTTATGTGACGAGGAACATTTACGTGCTGAGCTGACACATGTACGGAGGGTCCTACAGAGGAACGGATATACTTGGAAAACCGCACAAGTCATACGAAAAACTGTTCATAAGCACCGGAAGTGTGAGGTTGAGAGGCAGCCAGCATTTTTGCCGTACGTGAGGGGAGTGACAGATAAGGTTGCTAACATTCTTCGGAAATACGCCATAAAGACTGTCTTCACTCCTTTGAACAAACTGTCTCAGATGCTGCGTTCGCCGAAGGACAACTTTCCGTTGGAAAAACCCGGTGTTTATAAAGTGGATTGCAGTTGCGGCAAGTCGTATATCGGTCAGACGAAGCGTACGGTAGCTTGTCGAATAGCGGAGCACATCAGGGCGGTGAAAAATAATGACACCCAAAAATCGGCCATAGCTCAACATCTCATCGAATCAGGTTCGAACCACTGGATTGAGTTACATAACCCTCAGGTCATCTCGACAGAATGCCACTATATACCCAGACTGGTAAGAGAAGCGATTGAAATAACTAAATATAAGAACTTCAACCGGGAGGATGGGTTTCAACTGTCGAGAGCCTGGAATCCAGTGGTTCAACTGTGTAAAAACCGAAAAAGGGTCGTAAAAAGTTCGCGAGTGGACACAGTGAGTTTCGTGTGTCGGGAACAGAATCGAGTTGTGAGTGACAGTGGTAGTGGTACGGAGCACAAAAAACGAACAAGGAAGAGGGTAGACCGATTTGTCTGCACATAAACACCCACTCGCAGTAACTTCAGTTTATCCGTGATCATGGCGTTTGCAACAGCGCCGAAATATCGGGAACTCGAAACAAATAATACACATGGTAAATATCCCGTAGTAAATGTTATTAATAGTGTTAGTGACCATGTCAGTTTAAAAACTTATATTATTATTTTAGCCTCAGAAGCACATGAAGTGCCCAATATGATATTGCCAACAGAACACAACAATAGATTATATTTAATTTCAGTTTGATTATTCTGATCAGGTGGCGTACCATGACGTCTTAAAACATTATTGTTCCATTCTTATTCCAGAGTGAAAAAGAGACGGAGCTATACAGGTCGTCTAGCTCCATCTCTTTCCCACTCTGGAATAGGAATGGAACAATAGTGTTTTAAGCGTCATATAGTAATTAATCAATTAGCAAGTCGTGAAGTAATCAAAGTTTTCGAGAGGTAAACCAACCCCTGTTTAAAATAAACAGTTACCTGGTGTATAACCACACGGCCAGCATGCCAGCTGCGCCCAAGGTCACAGCCTGCCCCACCGCCACCAGGGTCTGTAAGCCGAAGGTGTTGCCGAGCACGCTCAGCAGGTATCCCGCCAGCAGCAGCGCCAGGAACACCAGCGGCGTGGCCAGCATGCTGTGCACGTTCTTGCCCTCGTTGTGTGCGGCTAGCTGCTTGTATAGCTCTTCTAGGTCCTGGAGATTGAAAAAATGAAAAAAACGTTTCATACCAACTCTTTAATGATACCAGGTGCGTAGTACTCGCAACAGGTGTGCGTTTATGAACGTCAACCAAGAAAAACCGGCCAAGTGCGAGTCGGGCTCGCGCACGAAGGGTTCCGTACCATAATTTATAAAAACGAGCAAAAAAATCTCTTTGTATGGGAGCCACCTTAAATATTTATTTTATTCTGTTTTAGTATTTGTTGCTATAGCGGCAACAGAAATACATAATCTGTAGAAATTTCAACTGGCTAACTATCACGGTTCATGAGATACAGCCTGGTGACAGACGGACGGACGGACCTTACGGACCCTTTTGGGTACGGAACCCTAAAAAGGAGCATGTAAAAATCCTAGCAGGTGGCTTTTATTTGTTGTATAGTTTAATTATTGCTAGCGCAATGGGATAAACTTATAGTTTATACAGCGTGTATCAGAGCGATGTGGCTATATTTAAGAGTATTTTACAGACCATCAAATTGATCCACTTTACATGAGACCGAAATCGCGAAAACTACAGTTGACCTAAATAATTCAGTATGTACCTAATGTATAGGACAGCTGATTTTATTTTCAAGATTACGATATTGGTCCCATGGAGAAAGTTCTTGTAGGGACAGGTCCTAAAAAAATACAAAAACTTCGATCGTACCTTAACGAGAAGATCCTTAAACTTGGCAGCCATCTCCTCACCTCCCATCTTCTTCTTACTCTCGAAGGAATGCAGCGCCTTGTTGAGACACTTCTTGTGTTCTTCTTCCAGCACGTCCGGGTTCATGTAGGGCTTGGTGCCGCCGCAGACCTCTTCCATCAGCGTCTCGTACACGTTGCGGGCTTCCGACGATGCTGATGTGTTGTTGGCTTCGGCTGTCGCCTGTGAATGCGAATGAGGAATTAATGAAGTATAAGATACAAAGATGAGAAAGGGAGATTTCATGCTAGGTATACGTAATTCACTTAAGTATTGTGTAAGATTTCTATCTTCGGTCATCAATGTTATAAGTATAACAGATCCAGAACAGATAGTAATTTGAAATTTACAAATTACCCATGTTTGCAAAGAAATAAATGATTTGATTTGATTTGATTTGAAATTAATCTTTTTCACTGTCATGAAGTTTTTTTTTTTTGGCAAACCCGCCACAATTTTCCCAAACACTTCAGCTCCTAAAACCTAGAATCAACAGTAGCTGAAAAGCGCAGAGACAATGAGGTTCGACCGGTCCAAGACGTTTGAACCGTCTTGGATCTTGCAACTCAATTAATCAGAAAAGAACACCTGAGGTGGAAGAAAAAAACAAATAAGATTCAGTAGCATTTCATTTTTTTTTTTAAAACGTTGCCCCACACTCGGAATTTCTCCTGTATCGTGGGTACGTTTACAAACATTTAAACTCACATACACAAACAGCCAGACCCGGAACAACTATCTGTAGGCCATACAAATATTTGTTCCGTGCGGGGATCGAACCCATCGACACGCAGCGCAGCAGTAGATCGCTCAACCACTGCGCCAACCGTGCCGTCTAATTATTCAAATACTTCTTATCACCTAGAATCTGAACAAGCGGAAAATATTGGTGTCTGCCGGTCGAGTGGTAACGCCTTCGCGTGTGGTGGATTGTATGAACTACAGTCCTACTCTTTGAGACGATTCTTGAGGTTGACGCGTGTTGCTGTAGGGGCCAGCGGGTGAGTGGCTGAGCTGACCTCTACACCAGCAAGCGAATCGCAAATGCTAACCTGCAGTATGGTCATCGGATTGGGCAGCTCCTCACTGTTGAACACCTCGACGTAGCTCTTGAAGTAGTTCAGCAGATCGCGCGCCTTCACCGTCTGCCCACCGATCTTCTTGGTCACGAGGTTCTCTGGTGCTAGCAGCCTCGGCACCAGCTGCTTTAGGCACGACTTGAATTCTGCGTCTATGTCTAGAATGGTGTACGATAAAATGACGAAAGTGTATGGCTGTTTGTTCCATAATTTTTTTGGCTTTCCTGGGATATACAGGGTGTAAATCACCTCATCACGAAGCCGTCAACCAAGCATTCTGTACATGAAACTAAGTAAATTTACGCAAAAATTATTGCTGGGAAACGACTTTTTTTTGGGGGGTGTAAAATCATGTTTTGTGGTAGAACTCAATATAACGCACTCAAAACATTGTGCTGATGGACGGATTGAATAGTAAGGGGGAGGTGGAGGTGTTTAAAGTAAAAATCTTACATTAAAAACTTGTATTTAAAAAAATACTTGTCAAAAAGTTGGAACTTTGACCCCTAATATCTCCGTAACTAAAAGGTTCCCAGGTATGGTGTAGAACAAAAAAATGATCGCAATGACAGTGCAAACCAGTGCCTTTCGGCTTCGTTAAGAGGTGTTTTACACCCTTTATAATTATAACAGTAAAAGCCTTTTGAACTAAATTTATACGAATTTGTGAGGCCTAGATCTTACGTTGTGACTTGTGAGTTTTTGATTGATAAGTGCTGAGATTCGAATTGGGTAAGACAAATATTAAAATTGCTCGATGTTCACAGAAGTGTCACCCTTAGTTTTATTACCTAGTACAAACCAGGCCATATTGTTTAGTAAAGTACCTAATATTATAAAAACATGACTACCCGCAATACAAACATTTAAAACGCTAAACGTTATGGTTAGGTACACACAATTGACGAGTGACTGATTGACATTCTGTTATTCTAATTGAAAATATTTCGGTTGATCCATTTTTATTCCGGTTTTTTATTCCATTTGACATTATTGATAACTTATTGTTTTCTATTACTGTGACCAGGCTGTCATTTTTTCATTTTTATTTTAATGTTATGCTATTTATTTTATATTAAGATTTGCATGGCCATTTGACTGTAAAATATGGATAAAGTTATTATAAAAAAACATGTCCATTACGCATGATTGCAAAGATAAAGTTTTCGTTTTACTTTCGTCAAGCTTTCAGAAAATCGGAAGTAAATATTTCTAAAGATTTGTTAATATGCTACACAAATTTTGCAAAATACATTCGATCAGTACCTCTCCTGGCGACAAAACAGTGAGTATTCCTTACCAGATAGTTTCCCGCTAAAATGCGGGTCAGTGGACACCTTGGACCCGGGGTAGGGCATCAAGAAGCAGGTGACGTCCTCGAAGCACCGCGCGATGTCCTGGCGCACACGCTGCAACTCCTCGTGCTGACCCTCGCGGACCTGGAGAGGGATCATCATCATCATTCTCATGCCCAATTCATTTGGGGTCGGCGCAACATGTTATCTTCTTCCATACTTCTCTATTACTCGTCATCTCACCAGACACCTCCTTTCTTGCCATATCGTCTGGGATCGAACCCACGGCTTACTGCTCGTAAATCGGGGCTGCCATCACAGAGCCACCGCTGCTCTATTTTACATCAACTGTGCTAATAAAAACTAACCGTAAGTCGCTTCTTTAGCAGCTGTTCGCCTCCCACGGCGCCGTAGGGATGGTCGTACGGGTAGGACCAGTCCCTCACGAGGAACTGCAGGCGCTGGAAGGGCTTGCCTCCGATCTCGTCTTTCGCCACTCGTCCGTACTCCATGAAAAGCTGGAACACAGATATAATAATTAGTTTATTGTTAGGTGCCAATGAAAGCCACATCATAATCTTCTGCTTTCAACGAAAAAGCTAACAAATTCCATTTGATCTTCGAGACTTCATCCTGTGTATTTTTTTGCAAAACCTGAGCTAGCTAATTCTCTTTTTGCTTTTATTAAGTTTGAGAATCCATGATACTGAATATACCTAATGTTCTTGGATATATATCGCCTTAAGCCTATAGTGCAGAATCCATGTCAGCACAGAATACGTGCCTATAGAGGTGATGCAGGTGGTTACTGGTTTCACCAGTGGGTGATATTGCTTTTTGCTTGTAGGGGTTTGGCTTTGCCATGTGGTATCGTGTTACCTTGTATCTGTGTTGCGGAGGTCAGATAAGTAGTCGCTCGATGTAAAATACATATGGTTAGATTTTAGACTGGAAGTTGACCGCAGCTTAGGTTTTAGTAGTTTCTCTTTTTTGTTGTACCTGTAAGTGCTGCAAGTCATCTTCTTCAATGTTCTGCGAGAGGTTGTAGATCTGCACGGAGGACAGCATGGTGGACAGCGCGAACACAGTGGCGTTGTCCTTCACCGTGGAGTTGCTGTCGAAGGTGCCCTGAGTGTCCATCAGTAGCACCACCACCTGAAGTACAGCAGCACAAAGTATATGACGACAATGTCGGAAAGACGTTCATAGACTTGAGACAGAAAACGACGCGAAAATATAATGCAAAGACGAGTTAAGCGAAGTTATGTCAAAGCAACACAGTTTGTCATTAAAGACTTGGAGGGCACCACGCTGTTCCTCTAGCATGTTAAGGTGATGGAGATGTCAGATTGTCAGATGTGACCTTTTCAGAAAATTAATGACATAGCCTGATTAGCCTGTACCAAGCTCGGAGTCAGGTATGGATAAAAAATAAAGCTAACGCAACAGGTATCTTCCATTTTCGTTTTGGCTGTGGGTTAATTTAATTAAAAACCTTGTCTACTTGAATATTAGAACTTATTATGACTTTGCTGAACAGCAACAGTGTTGGCTTCGGAGCTGTCCACGTTCTGCTGCTATAATAGTAATGTGAGTATTACCTTTTGCCCGCTAGCCAGGGTAGCTTTGAAGGGTTGCGACCAGAGATGAATACCGGTGGTGTGCCGGTCAGACCCGCCGCGCCACGAGAACCCTTTCAAAGACTCGTCCTCCCTGCCCAGCCACTCGCCCTCACCCTCACCGCTGTTGTACTGAAATAACGAATTAGACAGTGTTATCACAGGGAATATCATGTTAGTATTGTTTCGTGGGTGCAGAAACGTATCGAGCATCAACAATAAAGATTGTCGGTGAGAATATTTTGTCAAACATAAAATATTCTTGCCGAAAATTTTATTGTTGATGTTCCATGCAAAGGCACGCGAAGGTTTGGGTCGGTGATGGAACGGTAATTATTGTATCATACTATTCAATACAAATAATCGTGGTTCAAAAATAACTGCGGAAGATGACCGTTAAACCCTTTAAAAAAGGGTATAATGTTGATACGGTCTAGTGGGCATATATAGTAGTCCGTGTCATGTTTCATCCCGTGCCTGATACGTTCATAGCATGGTACAGTGTAGTCGGCAGATTCCCTCAACATCTCATAATAACCCAGTCTGCTCCAACCTCAGCCAACTCACCGTCCGATCCAAGTACCGCAGAAAGAAGTCAAGCAGAAAGGACTTGCCCTTCCTGTAGGCTCCTGCAACGGAAACCAGCACTACAGGCCTGTCCCTCACGTCTTCTCTCAGGAGCAGTTTCTGCAGAGCATCCTCGTCCAATAGGAACGTATGGTCTTCGCTTGGGGACACCACCTGGATCCCCTGACCTGATGATAGGCTCTCCATGTTTCCTGGAAGTTGTAAAATAGAGGATTTAGTTACGTCACGACACTCATCTTCTTTTCATGTGGTTAGTGTCTAACCTGGTCTAAGAGTTTTAACGCCGCTCATGGCTCATGGGACTCGGCTTTACTGCCGTCGAGAATTATCGCTTAGGCAGGTTTGGTTTCCCCACGATGTTTTGCGACACTCATGAAGCAACAAGAAAAGAATGTGTAGGCAGACAGTAAACATCTTGAAAAAACTGACGCCAACAGCGCAGGTGGATTACCACAGTTGACTTTGTTATCTATGTAGTGTAGTTAACGCAGGTAGGAACGTATAGTGCGTGGGAGACTGTATACATACAAGAGAATAGGGGGTGATCCTTTGTCTTGTAGGGATACGGCCCCCGTGCGTCTGCGCCCTGTTCCTCAAATTATAGCGGAAATTATCGATTTTTGAGTTGGTAGCCTGTTCGTTTTTTATAATAAATGACGACCACAATAATGCCCCATCAGCATAATTATGGTTTTTACTATCGTGTTATAGGAACTCCATTCCGATAAAAAATAACTATGCACAATTATTTTTGTCTCGTTTTTGAGTAACTTTTAGACCTATGGACCCCTGCTTTGCGTATGAAGTTTCATTAAAATCGGTTAAGTCATTTCGGAAACTTTGTATGAAATGCCGTAAGGTTTACGCTCTTAAAGCCTCAATATGTCAAAAACTGAAATGTATAGGTAGTCACCGAAACTATACAGGTATAAAATTACTCTACCAGAAACCGTTGAACCATTAATCAGCTGTAGTAACGACATTTTCAGTAAATATTTTTGATATTTTAGCCGTCATTACTTTGTTTCACATGTCGGTAACCAGCCTGTGGAGTTATTCTAGCGAATTTAATTTGACCTTGTTCATTGTGATGAAGAGTGATGTCCTTAAATCTGAAACTCATCATCATCATTCTGCTGCCCTTATCCCAATTTATTTGGGGTCGGCGCAGCATGCCCTCTTCTTCCATACTTCTCATTACTTGTTATCTCACCGGACCCTCCTTTCTTGCCATATAATCCTTCACACAGTCAATCCATCGTTCCTTCTTTGGTCTTACTCTACTCCTATAATACCCATCCACATTCACACTCAAAACTTTCCTCACTACATTTTCCTCATTCCTCCGCATCACATGCCCATACCACGACAACCAAAATCCGAAACTATGTGCCGTTAACCTATAAGTACCTCCATTACACAAATTAGTAACATAATTAAACAGTCTGTACCCACTCAACGTAACTTGTGATTATATACGCACCAGAATGTACTAGTTATGTACTTTATGTTTACAGCGCGTAATTATAAGTTGCAGCGAGTTGATAGTTTGTACCGTTTGGAGCCCTATTTACTCACTGTGTATGTTACTTAAATTTACTTTGATAATGGGATAGGCTGAAATGTACATCATAAGAGGGGACTCTAGTCGGTATTTCTACATACAAACGTATTCCGCTGTTTTCTTCGTGGATAATGCGTCTACAGCAATGATTTTTTTCCAAAAAATCTAGGTGTTATTAATACATGCCCCTATCATTTCCTTTTTTTTAAAACATAAAAAAGAATAGGGGACCGGACTGGGTAAAGAAAACGACATTCTATTTTGTCCGTCAGACATGTAATACAAAAATATTAGACACGTATTTTTTGTTTTATCAAAATGTCAAAAAATTACTTAGTTAAAACTCATTAAAGTTGGAGAGTGGGGGCTTACTACGTCACAAGTTGGTATAAAACTTACATACATGTGACGTCATGCGCCATTTCAACTCAATATATCTTCGTAATTTTTTGACCACGTGAAAAAAGAAAAAATACGTGTCCAATACTTTTCAATAAACTACCCGACGGACAAAGAAAAAAAAATTGGATTATCCCCTATTATGACAAGCTAAAAACCCGAAAAAAAGCCCGTTTTTACCGCCATGTTCAGACGACTATCAGACAAATTAGATAAGTTTTCAACAAAAAACAAAATAATGGAAGCATAGGTATACCTTTCCTCTAAATGTTGATAAGAATTATTTAGATCAGTTTAGTTTGAAGAAGAAAACAGCGGAAACAAAACGTCCTTTGGTCAAGATTTTAGTCTAGAAGCACCTGAGTGGGGTTTCTAGACACATGACCCCTGGTGAAGTATTATATTGGGATTTTCCATTAGGAAATTATTTCAAGTCTGAATGTGTGCACGTCTTAATTAAATGGGACTGAAACATAACGGCCAAACTACATTATTATAATTAGGTAGATTCTAGCCTCTGAAAATATAGGCGTGAATGCGTAAGGCCATTATGTTATTAAATTACTTTTAACACGCGCCATACATGTATGTTTTCTATTTTTTTAAACTTTCTGCAGTACCTACCCACATATTACTTATTTACAATAAAATGTTATCAATGTGTCAGATCTATTGTTAGGTCGTGATTGCACAATGTTCTCTGCCTTTTTTTTTTTTACGGATAGGAAATCATCAAATGACTTCTCCCGCTCTGGGCGGACCGGGAGGGAGTGTCAGACTTGTACTGACTAAAATCCATCCATGTTCCTTCTTCGCTCTTTGTGTTCCAGGGCCGCGGTATCTCTTTCGAACCACCCGCAGCCCTGGCAGGCATCGGCCCTCTCGGACCCCTTTCGATTTGCTGACATCTCCTTGAGGCGCACGTGGCACACAGACGCGCCATCGGCACGGCCTGTCGTCATAAGACGGACGGACGGTGAGCTGGCGCATTACTCACCGTCCACAGGCCCGAATATTCTCTGCCTTCAGCTGTGATAAGAAGTCTGTTGTTATAATGTGCTTATCATAGCTTACACGGTACACCTGCGCTGGACGCAGGACACCATGCATGGAATTGATTAACGGTGAAGTACTCTTCACGCCTTTTACTAGCTTTACCCAACTATTTGGAGTTTGGAGGGCTTCCAGTCTAACGGGATGCAGCGGCATATCTGACCCCCACAACCAAGTACTGGGTAAATACGACCCCTTGCTAAGACTTGTTGTCAGACTTTCAGGCCACTGACTACGGTCCAATGATGAAACCAATTTCGTCAGTACTTAACTCGGGCATGGTTACTGGAATTACAATGGTTTTATTCTATTCCGTTTGACAAATTTATCGAAGTCTACTGTTGATCATACGCACCTCCTAAATAGCGCCAAAACAACCTGTTCTCCGCCTTCCAGCCTTCCTATCTGATCTCTCTCCTTTTTATAAGGTCTGCCCACCCAGTAAGTTGTAATCCTATCTACCCTGCTGATTTTAAATATAAAGTCTCCCCTTTAGGACACCTTCGCTCCATAATTAACTCTGAATATCATTCTTTCACCAAACTAATTCAGTTAAAAGTAATAATTTATATCAAGTTTTCCCCTGTGTCCTACGACGGTACACCAAATATGTGTTACCTATATGAAACCGATTTTTCGGATCCTGCATCCTCATCTTCAAAACACTGCTAAACCAGCAGGAAGGCATGAATAAAACCAGTAATTAAAATCTTGTAAACGAACCACTGGCAATGTCACTGCCACTGTCAGCAAGAACACTTCCTTTTGGTATAGTATGACCACTTTAAGTGTGCAGTTCAAAGTGGCGCTGCTTGTCAAGAAAATTTGCATCGGTATGTCAAACTTGGTACATTTGTTTTAGTTCTGTGTTTTCTCGCCCGCACAAATAAGTTGGTTGAAATTTGTAAGTATTTACTCTTTTCTGGGCGCACGAAGAGTTTAAAAGAAAGAGAACCGTTAAAATTGATTGAACGTGTGTCGTATCGATAATTTATTCCACATAGGTTACTTGAGTTTTGATCAGATTTCTGCCATGTCGACATTGTTGATACTAAGATGATGTTTTGATGACCATAGGAGCTGCAGAACTATTTAACTAACTTCAAAGATTTACAAATTTAATCTGGGACCTTTCAAGTTGTAGCGCAAAACTGAACTTTATGAATGGTTTTTTTATCTGTGTATCTGTATACAAAACCACACATTTTTAGGGTTCCGTACCCAAAGGGTCAAACTGGACCCTCTTACTGAGACTTCGCTGTCCGTCTGTCACCAAGCTGTATCTCATGAACCGTGATAGTTAACCAGTTGAAATTTCTACAGATTATGTAATTCTGTTGCTGCTATAACAACAAATACTAACAACAGAATAAAATAAATATTTAAGGAGGATCCCATACATTTTTTTTTTATAAAAATTATAATTTTTGGTACGGGACCCTTCGTGCGTGAGTCCGACTCGCATTTGGCCGGTTATTTATTTGTGTACTTATCCAAAACCATTTTTTTTTACATGGTTGGATACGAAACCCGCGAACGTAGTTTACATATTATGTAGCTTATTTATTGTATTGTATTGTATTTATTTATTTCTTAGTATATGGTACATTGAGATCTTACTAAACTTAGTTTCACACATACTACCATTGCTGGTGTAGAAATATTAAATAATAAGCTAGGTACATGCAAATCAAAACTAGGTACATTTCAAGAATATTATATAGAGATATGAAATTTGAATTTATAATTTCAGATTGTTAAAGTTTCATTAAAAATGCATTATTTATAGTAACAAAAAATCAATGGTTAATTCAAGAATATAAATCATAATGTCAAATCTAATCTATATAATCAAAATAAAAAATTAAAAAGGTCAAAAAAAAAAAAAAAAACACACACACAATAATGTCAGAGTACTAATGTCATTATTAAATCTTAATTACAATATCAAAATGTATGATTTAAAAATTCATTGACGGAGTAAAAACACATGTCTAAGAGCCAAGCAAACATTTTACATTTAAACTTATTAATTGGTAACATTCTCAGGGCTGGTGGTAATTTATTATAAATTTTAACTGTCATACAACTGGCATTTCTACTGTATAATTGCAGTCTCTGAGAAGGTACTAATAATTTACCGGCATTTCTTTTGTTCAGTCTTTCAGAGACTTGTTCATTTAATAGAAATAAATGAGGGTATTTTTTCACAAACAGGCAAATTTCAAAAATATATAGACATGGGAGTGGGAGAATTTTTAATTCCTTAAATAATGGCCTGCAATGGTCAAAATATTCAGCTCCACTCATGGCTCTGATACATTTTTTTTGCACTATGAATGCTCTTTCCAAATCTACCGAATTACCCCATATCACTAGACCGTAACGCAATACTGATGAAACATACCCATGATAGGCATTAAGGACTGTTCTTTTACTAGACACTAGTCTTAACTTGCGAAGAGCATATACAAACTTATCAAGCTTACTACATACTCTTTCTACATGTTCCTTCCAGTTTAATTTATTGTCAATTACTATACCTAAAAATAAAGCTGATGGTGCTGGTTGAAGAATTGCATTATTAAGGTTTAATTGCTGTTGGTATTACTGACAAGTTACATGTCTGAAATTGAATTATTTTGGTTTTGTCAATATTAACATGAAGATTATTGTTTTTCAGCCATTTTATAACATTAATTAATTCATTGTTTGTGTCAATTTCTATGTCAGTTTTGTTGCAACATTTATAGTCAAAGTAGTATCGTCAGCAAATTGGATACATTCACATTTTAAACCCTACCTTATGTACCTACTTATCTAATCTCTATCGGGTGACAGAATTCCCACGAACGAACGATCGATTTTGTAAAACCTTGCTCGAAATAACACCACAGGGTCGATACCTACGTAGAGTACAAGTTTAGTTCATATAATATTCTAAGCCAGTCTTTGGTCTTGTAAGTCATACGTATTGAAATAGGTAAAAAAAATGTATAAACCGTTACTTTTATAAAGATTTGGTGCTGACTCCTTAAGTCCTACTTAACCCAGATGGCAAAACTCTGCTTGCTTTATTTGTAAAAAACAAAGTCTTCATATTATTGTCGTTTCGTGCGATGAGTCACATTCAATGCCAACTTGATTACGGTATGTTAGCTACCTAAATTATTTAAATATAGGAGTCTCACCAGATTATTTTTTAAATCTTTTTTAAAGAGTTTTTTTGCCATTGCGAATATGACACTCTGTAGTCTCACAAGATAAACATCTTTGATATAATCTCTAATACATCAATTCTCGTGTCACAGTGTTTGTTTCGGAACTCCTCCGAAACGGCTTGACGATTTTTTTTTTGATATTTGGTAGGTCTGACAATAGGTCGTAGGCTATTTTTTATACACCTAGGTGATAAGGTAGGCTAATTTCCGCGCGAACGAAGTAGCAGCAGCAGCTAGCATTATACAAATAGTTTTTCCTTAGGTTTTATACTCGTAGCAACCAAACGAGTTGTTGGTTCATGTCAACAGGATATTTTAAAGGATATTTTAAATCAGACCATAAATAGATATGTTATGAGCTACTCTTTTTAACATTTTAGGTATGGTATCATCATCGGGTTTTCTCATGTACAATAATAATTGTCCACAGCAAATGATATTTTCCTAAAAAGGACAAACGGTCGACGAAAACCATTTTCAAAGTAAATTCTCATTAAACTGTATGGTGTGTGCTTATGCACATCATGATCTCATCGTAAATATTCGTAAGTCACGCCATCGTCAGTTTCAAGCTAAAAAAGTTTTATTTTTATTTATGAAACATTCTTCAACACATCAAGCTGTACATTTCCAGTATAACATGGCCTCGCTATGTATAGATTTCCAATACAATGACAAATCCACATAAACTGGTTTTGTATAACTTGAGTGGTCGCCGTCACTCAGGATTGGCGCAGTGATGGACGGTTGTGGGTTCGATTTGTGCACGTAATTATTCTGCATCTGATCTAGCTTATTTCTTTTTTAGAGCTCTGCTGATTTTAAAATTAAAGTCATGACAGCTTATTTTCGTAGATCACCTTTGTATTGTAGTTAAACCTAATAACTACACAAGTACACGGACGGAACGTATCATTATGAATTCAATACAAGTACTCAATGAGGTTATTGTACATTGCAAGTTTACTGGTATAACTAAGTACTGTCATAGACAGCTGACAAATATATAATAACGACAAGTCATGTGGGTTCCCCTTACCAATTTGTGAAAGCCGTCACTTCTATTTTTTTTTATTACATTGCAGTATGTTATGTACCCACTATGTCAAGAATGGTTGGCAAGAATGTTTATGATAAAATTTCACTGATTTAGCGTCAGTAAATTGTAAAAGTAGGTAGGTACCTAAGTACATAATGTTTTGAATCATTCCACTGAAGTCCAGTCGACTACGCCTCTAAGCAATGATGTGAAATTCTTGTTTTTATATTCAAAGTATTTAAATACAATGGAATCATTATAATACATGATAATTCCAGCATTTAGAATTAGTTACCAATTCTAGTGGCATCAATATAGAATAATAAGTAAATAATTACTAATTTAATTAAAAAGAGTATGCTTAGATGGTTTGCTCATGTACAAAGGTTGAGAGGATGAGGAAATGCAACTAACAAAAGACATTTACAAGGCAGATGTGACTAGCAACGCCGGGAGCGGGAGGAGATGCCCTAGAAGGACATACACTGACCTTATTAGTGAGGTTCTTCAGAAAGGTCAGGTGTTCACAACCACCGACATGTGTGCATGACCAGGTGTGGTGATGAACGCCGACGAGGCAAAAGGAGTAAGTATGTGAGGATTGTTCCAGGTGGCGTTCTGTGGTTTCTGCCTATACCCATTGGAAAAAGGCGTGATTTTATGTATGTATGTAGTATGTAAATAGGTACTGGATGGCTTCGTCTTCAATTGGCAAAAAGAAGCACATCATGACAGAAGTGTTAGGAATGGGGGGAAGCGTTAGCCCAGAGTAGAACAAAAAAATTGTGACCTTTATTGTTGTGAACAGCAAATACGTAGACGTACAAGATATAAACTCTACGTTCACCCCTAAGACCACCCGCTGACAAACTGTCCCTATACGCGTAAATACACACATCAAAAGTGTCTAGGGATCAACATATATTTTTGCAATAACTTTTCTCCTGATTGATATTAATTAAAATTTTCTTTAAGGATTCATCAAATAAAGTGTTTTCGTTTGTCACAGTAACGATAAACCAAGTCACCTTTGCATTAATAAAGAAATTTGCCATTTTCTAAATATAAAGGGATTTTTGACATTTGAACCACTAACATTAAAGTTCGAAAAAAAGACTGAAATAACAGTTTTCTTTAAAATTTTATTGGGTAACTTAAACAATTAATAATCCGTGTTTCTACCGCGAACACTAACAACACAAGAACATCGGTTTGGCATACTCAAAATGAGTTCATCCAAATCACGCTGTGGAATGGCCGCCCATGTTCGTTGCAACAACAAAAAAAGGTCTTCTTGCGACTGGATACCCTCCATATTCGGCAGAGCTCTTCTCTGTAGCATATCCCATGCATGCTCAATCGGGTTCAAGTCTGGCGACTGAGCAGGCCAGGGCAGGACATTGATGTTAGCTGCGGCGAGAGTCTGTCTTACAACTCTTGCGGTGTGCGGTCGTGCATTATCATGCATTAACTGAAATAAGGGACCGATTTGCACTTGTAGAGGAACGATGACGTCTGATACAATCGTCTCAGCATAAATTTGAGCGTTGAGGTTGCCTCTGATCCAAATCAACTCAGTTCTTCCGCCGATCCAAATACCCGCCCATACCATGATGGTTCCACCACTATAAGGATGGACTTCCTGGCAGGATTTTAATCGCTGTTGGCGTCCAGGGGTTCTCCAGTGTCGTATACGTCTTGTATCCGGTCTCATACCAAAACGAGACTCATCAGAAAAGCACACGAAACGCCATTGTTCTTCTGCCCAATTTCTGTGTTCAAGAGCCCATTGATATCGAATCCTACGATTGTGCATTGCTATAGGTGGTACCCGTAGCGGTCTTCGGGAATGAAGGTTCACTTCATGCAAGCGGTTTCTGACTGTTTGGTCGCTAATTAAGTTCCCTGAAGAGTGATGAAGCCTCACGGCTAACATCATGGCGGTTATTGTTGGAGCTCTTCGAGTTAAGATTTGAATGTATCGGTCTTGTCTCCGTGTGGTGCAGCGATACCGTCCTCCATGGCGCTCAGCCACGGTACCAGTGCTTCGGTAACGTGTCCAAAGTCGACTGATAACACTCTGACTTGTATTCAGAGCTAAAGCCACAGTACGTTGCCGGGAACCAGCTTCTATCATTCCCACGGCTCTGAGCATTTCTTCCCTGCTTAAATGATGTCGCCGCTCCATAATAACGTTGGTTTTAATCAGTAGTAGGGAAACAGTAGCACTAATAATGTCTTCAATGCGTTGTATGTTTTTATAGGGAAAATATTGACAGCTGATTTTCATCTTTTACTCGAATTTGATTCACAGTTCCTGATTCAAATTATGAAATGCACCAAAAAGGATCCATATAAATTTATAAAATCATAAATTTATTACAAAGCCACATCTCAATCTCAAGAAATCCGCATAAAAATGCTTGATCCCTAGACACTTTTGATGTGTGTATTTGAATTATTTCTCGCGTAAGTACTCGTATCGTAAATTAGACCTACAACAACTCGACAGCGACTAACGAATGGAATTTTATGGCATTAGTTTGTTAATCAATCAATGAACGCTTTGCCGACAGCGACTATTTAGTACCTACTCGATGTAAGTGGCTTGACTTGACATAATAATATACGGACATACGTAACTAATGAGGGTATACTCACCATTTCAAAAGAAAAGTTCTGACAAAAAGCCGGATAGTTATTTGCAAGAATGTCCGGACATTTTCAATCTTTGTTTCAGTAGGTACATCTACATATATTTATTTTTTCTAAAAGAATTCCGCCTGTATCGAAAAGTCCGGACAAATAACAACCTGAACAGGAGACCAAAAAATCGGACATGTCTGGACAAAACCGGATGCATGGTAACCCTATAAATAAGCACATACCTACATCAGTTTGCTTACAATCGCTCATTATTTGTGCATTACACTCCTACTGTCCTTTGTTTAGCTTGGTTCCCATTTTCACTCATTTGTAAGTTTAAAAAATACTGTCCCCGCATAAAACTTGACAAAGAAATGTTTTGATTTATGAATCCTAAAATTACTAAAAAATTATTCGATAAAAAATCGTTTCTTATCACTTCTGATTACAATTCTGTTGAATAAACATCGAAACCTGACTTTATTTACGTCTCCAACTCTGCCCACCCACTTGTAAAGCAACCGTGAGTAACACAAAACCTGTGGCAACATAACACTAGCGGCCCAATCAACTTGACCACTCTGTTTACATAAACTTGCATGAAACTCATGACATAATGCACTGTTAACAACACTTTTTTCAATCCAAATTGACTTATGACACGATAAAAATGTAACTTTGTAGAGAAAATTACTCACTAGACATTTCCGTAAGCGGAAGTGTGTTGCAAAAACAAAAAAAATACGCTACTACGCACTATGAGATTGTAGACCGCATTCGCCAGCGGCTTGTAAACTACTGGCAGACATTATTGCGTAGCCTGTAGATGAGGTCATCGGGTACTGTCTGCAGAAGGTTTATTCCACGCAACTCGTCATATGTATGTGCTACATATTTGAGACATTTGATGAGGCCGTATTTGTTGAATAGCAAAGCCGGCCTGATGCATTCATTAGGTACACAAAATCGGCGAAGCGTGCCGAACGCAAATCAGTTCAGGATCTTTGATCGCTCCATCATGTTTGCGTCAGTTTTCGGCACAATTCGAGCTAAGCCGAACGTATATAGATATAGGTAGCTATTCAGTTTTGCTGCCCAGTTGTGCCGAACCGAATCATGCCGGACCCGAATGTAGCAATCGAAAACGAAACGATCTTGAGACTTGAACATCTTCATCATCTGCCTAGCATTTTGCCAACTATTTTGGGGTCGGCTTCCAGTCTAACCGGATGCAGCTGAATACCAGTATTTTACATGGAGCGGCTGCCTATCTGACATCCACAACCTAGTTAGTACTGGGTTATACGACACCCCTTCCTTGGTAAGACTGGTTGTCAGGCTCTGAATTAGAGATGCAACGGATAGTTGTTTGGCCGGATACCGGATACCGGATATTCGGCCTGATCACCGGCCGAATATCCGGTATCCGGCCGCCGAATATTCGGCCAGCCAAACGATACCTACATTTTAGTTTGGCCGCGGGAGCGTCGTGCAGGTTTCAACCTGTTACGTATTGTAGGTTCGCGCGGACCGTTTTCTAGGCAAGAAACTAGTTTTATTAGGTCCGTGTACGGAACTATTTCGTATGCAGTACACGTGCGCCCGCCTATTTTGCTGAATTGATAAGTTATTTTTTTGTGTTTAATGTGTATAGTAATGTATACGTAATTGTGAACTCGTACTTCATTCTGTGTTTATTTTATTTGTCTAAAATAATGGAAAATAAACGATCTCCGTTGTGGAACTATTTTGAAATAGAAAAAGACGATGCAAAGTACAAAGTGTGTTTAATTTGCAAATTAAAATTATTTCGTGGTGGCGAAGGGAAGAAGGCAGAGGTACTTCTTCTATGAAAAATCATTTGCAAAGCAAGCATCCCGACAAATTCTCCGAAATTTACGGTTCCCTTCTACGAGTTCATTTGCAAGTACGGGCGCTCCCGCTCTGCCGGCTTCACATAAACAATTAACTTTGGCAGAGACAGTAGAAAGAAAACAGTATTGCCAACCATTTTTCAAAGTTAAATACCAAACAGAATCACTATTCGGTATCCGGCCGGATAGTGCGCAACTATCCGGTATTCGGCCGGATAGTAAAATAATGGCCGGATAGGCCGGATACCGGATAGCACCCGGATATCCGTTGCATCTCTACTCTGAATACCATTAACGACTGTCAAAGATTTACAAATGACAGCTGGGACCAACGGCTTAACGTGCTTTCCGAGGCATGGAGGAAACTCGGTATGTAATGGATGGTCACCCATCCACAGACCAATCTAGGCAAACGCGGCTTAACTTGAAGATTGATCCGAGCGGCTGTTATTATTTAGCCACGAGCTCCTGAGCCAATCTGGAACTTAAAGTCGAAAGTTGCAAAATGTTTTTCACTGAGCTTTGATAGTGGGTTTTCTGCGTTTACTTGTATTTTGTCAGGCAGTATGATGTCATAGACGGCCATTCGTAGTGTGATGTCATACGAGGCGGCGAGGCAGACGAGATTTTGTTCGGATGCTGTGTCAAGGGCGTGTCTTTATTTGGACGACGTTTTTCGCTCTTGCAGCTTTTTGAAGGGTACCGAATTGTAAATAATAATAAATAGGGCCGCTCGCCTTCCGTAATGGTGGCGGGTTCGATTTCCGTGTGCTTGTTTCTGTAGGGTAGACAGAGATGTAGGTATTCTTTTAATTGACTACAGCTGCTAGTAGACTTGACCTCAGGGACTTGTTTGTTCTCATTTCTTTTGTTACTTAGTCCCTATGGACCTGTGGTTAAGTAGTTGGGTAGTAGGATAATAGACAGATAACCACCTAGAATAGTGAAGTGCGTAGGATGATACACATTTTTAACAACACTGTTGTTTACAAAACGTATCTATTTAAACGTACTACGTTGTTTTGTTTCGTCACTGAAAATTTGGAGCCACCGAAAAAATCTTCGAATAATATCCCAGTAGAGATATTATTACTTACCTGGGTATTTCATCATCTTGATGATTTTGAAGCGAGACGAAAATACTCTCCTGTTTGGATAATCTCCAAAGGTAACTAACTATGTAGGTACCGGACAGATCTGAAGGTCCTTCGGCCTTTATCCTAACTATTATTATTAATACTAGCTGTTGCCCGCGACTTCATCCGCGTGGAAACGCCTACTACCCACCTACGTATTATCTACCTAAGAGCCTTCTACAAAGTATTAGAAAACATTTAAAAAAAGATGACTCAAATCGGTAAAGTCGTTCTCAAGTTATTATGACGTGACCAAGGGAATCTAGGGATTCTTGTTATATTTATAGATTTTTTGTATTTCATACTATTATACTTTTATTTATTTATTAATATTATAAATGCGATAGTAAGCTTGTTTGTTATCTCTTCACGCCTAAGCCACTTGAGGGTTTTAGTGTTTATTTTGATAACATCGACTCTTGGTAAAAAACAATAAAAAAAAAAAACTCTTCTCATTATACAGGGTGTAACGGAAAGGGTATATACATCCTTAAGGGTGTGCTACAGACCATCAAACTGAACATGTTTCCCATCATAAAATTTTTTTTGCAGCAAAAAAAATATCAGCTGCCTATACATTTGGGTCGAATAGGTATTGCAATTTTCTATGGGGCAGCAGATATTTTTTTTGCTGCAAAAATTTTTTTATGATGAGAAACATGTTCAGTTTGATGGTCTGTAGCACACCCTTAAGGATGTATATACCCTTTCCGTTACACCCTGTATAGATATCCATATTAGATATGGGTTAGGTATCACCATCGGTATTCCGTTTTTTAACAAAAAGATCGGTTTTCCTCATGTCCACTGCAAAACCTCCAATTATTAAATACATTATGTTTAAATTAAATAAAACAAAAACCTATAAGGTCCCTAATAAAACAACTCATGTCTAAAGGTATGCAGGTACCTAAGTCATTCATCAAAATAAACTTGAGAAATTATTAACTAAGTTAAAGGATCCCAAATTCCAGAAAAACCCGAAATAGGTAATTTTAAAGAAACGTAAAAGTAAGTCATAGAGTTTAATCATTATACAAGGTGTTGTTATGCATCCTCGTCAAAATTCAGGAGGTTGTCACAAAAGACATAAATAATCAATTAAAATTATGGTACCTGGTTAATTATTAATAAACTGCTTTTTTTTGTTGTTACAATTTGTCAGTATTTCAGAATAACCCCCTTAACGTGGTTTAGGGAATAATAGATTCGGGTCGAGAATCATTAGCATATTTACCTTCTTGAATTTGACGAGGATGCAAAACAACAGCTTGTATATTATTACATTTATTACTTAGGTATTTCATAGGAAGTTGCATTGAGAACATTGTGTGCAAGGGAATCCGCTTCCGTTCCGCGCGACCGGCCGGCGGCCGTCACGCAGACAAACACGCTCATAATATTTTTGTTTCTTTATAAATACGTGTTTTATAACCGCATGCTCTAACTTAGTACATTAGAGAAGGCTATAACATCAGTTTATAAAATTCTCACTGTCAACAGGTAGTGAAATGGCGGTCACGCAAACGTTTTATCATTTTTGGACCTTTTGCTATAGTGATTTCCTCACGATTTTTAATTTCAGTTCCTTAACAGCGGTACCTAATAAAACAAATAAAGTAAAATGCTCGCCGTCCCGGGTTCGAATCCGGAGCAGTAACCACCGAGTCACCGTCAATTATAGAATTTATTCCGCAAGCTTTATATTTATGTAACATACATTTTTTTACTTACATAATTATAATAAATAAATCTCCATAATTATTGAATGTCATGTGATGCAGGGGTGGTGTGCTAGTAAACAAAAAACAGTATTGCTACATTTATGAGAATATATTTGACCGAGGTATTTACAATTGATACATATAGTACGATTCCACATCTTATAGTTAAAGATATAATCTCAAAAATAGACAGATAGACATCACAGTAGGATGATAGGTTTATTATAATCTATAAATGCATATTTTTATTTCTGGAAAACATTGAGAAGGAAGAATATTAAATAGGACGTCTCCCAATTCCAATTGGTAAATAGTGACACGACAATTTGATTATGTACATAATTAATCTAAAATGGCGCTATTTCTGTTACGTTTCACGTTTCACTTAACTAAAAGTATTGCTGTCTCTTTTCGTCAAGTAGTGAGTGAACGAGACTGTCTAGCTAGGTTTAGCTGCCCAATTTGCGATTTTTTAAATTAAATGGTGAAATAAAGTTTTTTCAAATGTTTTCTGTCAGTGATTGAATTACCTAACAGTCTATTATAATTGCGAAAGTTTGTGAGGATGGATGGATGTTTGTTCCTCTATGCGCACAAACTACTGAACGGATTTAGATGAAAGGTGCACTGATAATTTATAACCTGGATGAACACATAGGACTTTTTAACCCGGTAGTACGATGCCGTGGGACACTTACGGAAGTGAACAAGCGAAGCCGCAGGCATAAGTTAGTTTAAGACAGATTTTTATCACATTTATCTTCTGGAATATCTTATATTGAAAAGACAGCAATATTTTTGGTTTGGTCAGCGTTAAGTTGGCGACACAGAATCGTTACCATTTAATTTGGCCACATTTTACCATCCCTATCATGGTTAGGTTAGGTATGGTACCTAACCGACCTTACCGTACCTTCATACATCAATTTTCTTTGAGCTACACTTATCTTACATCCCTGTTCAAACCGTTCAACTTATAAAATTGATACAGTCCTTTTAGCCATTTTACCTCTGCCAGCCTAAGAACAACCTTATTTGAATAACAATAAAGATTACTATGATTCTGGACAGACTTGACAGTCAGTGGCTACAACCCAAAAGCAATGTTATGCCAATAAAAAAAAATTGTTGAAAGTTTATGGCGTCTCGGAAGTTGGCTGCCAGTGACTGTCAGCTGAGCGTACGTATAAAGGCTGATTTAGACAGGGTAAGTAACTGACTCCAAACTCGAAACAAGTCAGTGCTGAGCCGATATTTCCCTAGTGTAAATTGATTCGAAGTCTTTACAGCACTGTCGAGTCAGTGCCGACTTCAATATTCCAGCTTGAATATTTTTGAAGTCGATTGACACCCCGGCCACCCAAGGCAGCGCTACTGTCTTAGTCTAAACGATAACGTGACAGGTGCCGCGTTGTAGGGTGACGTCAAATCTCAATTGATTTAACAATAAAGCAGAGCCTCCGGTTTCTTATCTGTATTCTCCATTTTCGTATCCAAACTTGTTGAAGTGAAACTTCTTATGCGACTTTCAACAAGGTTGCGTTAAACGTTTAACGCTACCATGGAGGGGGAATAGAAAGAGACAGAGCGACAGTGAATGCGTGGCACTCGAACGCATGCGTGTAGTGTTCCGAAGTTTCACCTCTTCCGCGCGGAGGGACTCCACGCACTATTTTTTTCTTTTTAGATATCTCTTTTTCAATTATTTCTGTCAACTCATTCAACACCAGAATGGAAATATTTTTTAGCGAATAATTAAATCGTAGTTTATTCTTCCCCACTGACTAAAGTAATGTGTATACATTGTGAAATTAAATAAATAAAATTAAATCAGCCATAACGGTTCTAACTTTATGGCGGGTTCAACATCAGGAAACATCAAAGTAAAACACAAGTGTTAAAGCCGTGCATAATGCGATGCGTAGACCGTCACTCGCAGTCGCAGCTAGCTTCCGAAGCTAAGTTCTGTTAAAGTTTTATGAGAACTATACAAAGCCGAATCATAACTTCTCGGCTGTACTTCCCCGAAAGGTTAGCTCTACAACGCCGAACTTTTTGTAAATTTCTGTGCCATATTTACGTCCGGGTACTGGTTTTACACAGTGATATTTGTCTCTCACTCACACAAGAGCTAAATGTTAATATTGAAGCTGACATTTCCAATATAATTTAATAAAGAGTTATCGCTTAGGGTTAACACGCACCATACCATCGTTGATATCTATTATCTTTAAATAATACAAATATCATGTGCTATTTCGATTTCATTTTGATTTGAACTTTAAACAGGACCAAGTAAGGTCCTAGTAGTCCTATTTCATTTAGATAGAAATTTCGTTCATATAACCATATTATTATTATCCTGTGTGCCGCTTAGTTCTTTGCTACTCCGATGCGCTAAACCTCAAGTGCAAAAAAACAGCCGTACATACAACAATCTTCTTTCGTTGGTAATAAATAAATAAACGAATATTCTTTAATTTAACAGACAACAATTGATCCAATGACATTAAAAGAAAAACTTTCAGTTCTAGATGTAATGCTGCTGCCCTGCTGACCAAAGATTAGCTCCTAAATCAAGAAGCGATTCTTACAGCAAGTCAATTTTCGACAAAAAATTGAATGAAAGTGCCTTGTTATTCTGTACAGTAGACCGCATATCGGTGGTGACACTTTGTACTGGAGCTGGCCTACTGTCGTGGGGAATGTCAATAAATAGAATGCGAGGACAGCTTATACTGGTTTAGTCACCCTGACGCGCTCTAAACTTACCAACCAGTACTCTATAAATGATTATGGAAAGGTACTCGATCGAAGAGTCGTCCCCAGCACCATTAACAAAATAGTGCCTCGGAAAACCCAACCTTACCAAACATTGGCCACTAAGAAAAAAAACTCAATTTTTACAAATTAACCAAACATCTTCTTGATGACCGTCGTATAATCTTTATTTATCTTCTCAATCTTCGGTTTCAAGGAGTTTGCCTTTAGCAGAGCAGCCTTGTCGTTAGGTTCTATTTTTAGAGCTTCCTGTATGTCCGTCCAGGCTTCCTCGTACATGTGGAGACCGGAGTGAGCTGAGCATTTCCTGTAAGGTGAATTGTGTGTGTCGTGAGGAAAGTTTTGAGTATGAATATGGATGGGTATAAGAGTAGAGGAAGACCAAAGAAACGATGGATATACTGTGTGGAGGATGATATGGCAAGAAAGGATGTGCCTGATAAGATGAAGTGTAATAGAGAACATTGGGAGCTGAAGACATGCGCCGACCCCAAATGAATTGGGATAAGGGCAAGAGAAAGATGATGTTGGGCTTGGCTTCCTGCCTGGAGTACCTGACCTCTCTGACCTCCTAAACCCAGTGACTGGGTAATTCGATACCCCTTGGTAGGACTGGAGACTTTCGAGCCACAGGACTGTCATAGATCTACAAATACCCTCCGCGGGACTAACAGTTAACAAGCGAACTTCGTGTTGGAATATTTTACAGATTGGCTCTAAATGAGAAGGATCAAATTGTAACAAATTTTCGAGCGTTGTGCTCATTGATCGTTTTGTGGGATGGTGATACATTAAGGTAGCTACTGACCGCATCACCAAATATTTAGCGCAGAAACAGAGCAACTAATAAATAAACGGACAGAACTTATAAAAACAAAACCTAAAGATAAACTGTTTAAAATCAAAAACAAATCTATTAAGAAAGATTATAAGAAACATAGGTAAGACATAATCACAAGAAACCTTATGAAATAAAAACGCACTAAAAGAGCCTTCAAAGACCTGAAACTACATAAATCGTGGATACAAAAACTAGAATCAAAATCAAATACAACAATTACAAGAAAAGATTTGATCAACCACGCCACGAAATTCTATAGAGAACTGTAACATGAAAAAGTCAGACAATATGGATTTACAAATGCAAGTCAATAGTGACACAAGGACCACAATTGAGCCTATAATGGAAAGGGAAGTGTACAACCACATAAGAAATCTGAAATCTGAGAAAAGTCCAGGGCGGGATGGCATAATAAATGAAGCCATCAAACTGGGTGCACCTGTTTTACTCCACCACCTGACCCAGCTGTTCGACAAAATACTGGATTCCGAAATGGTTCTTTAGCAATGGTGTAGTTCGGAAATAATACTAATCTACAAAAAAGGAAGTCCTACGGACATAGGTAACTACAGGCCAATAATGGCCAGCACATACAAACTTTTCGCATCTATTATTCTAAGCAGAATATCACCTGGAATCGATGGTTCACCTATAGAGCAAGCTGGTTTCCGTTCAGGTTTCAGTACAACAGACCACCTACAAACATTAGGACAAATAATGGAGAAGTAAATTGAATTTAACAAAACCTATATTTAGCATTCATTGACAAAGCTTTCAATTACAGTCACAGCTCAATCTGGGAAGCACTGAAACTCTTCAAGGTCAACCATAAGTACATAAATATCCTGAAATATATCTACGCTCACAGCACTAGTAACGTTAAGCTAGAAACAAGAGGTGACCCCATCAAGATCGAAAGAGGCGTCCGACAAGGAGACCCTATCTCTCCAAAACTTTTTATTGCTGTTTTGGAAAGCATATTTCAAAAACTTAACTGGACTCGAAAAGGTATAAAAATAGGCAAAAGATTTCTCAGCCATCTCAGGTTTGCAGATGATATAGTCGTGCTTACTGAAACACCGGAAGAATTGGAAGAAATGACATGCTCACTAGACATCGAAAGCTCCATAATAGGCTTGGAAATGAACGCAAGTAAGACCAGACAAATGACAAACAGCGTCAGAAAATATATATGCATCAAAGGAAACAACATAGAATATGTATAAAACTATATATACCTAGGAAAGCAAGTGTCATTCTCCAAGACAAGCATGGATGAAGAAATACAACGGAGAGCAAACATCACTTGCAAAAAAAATCTGGTCTCTAAAAGAAATTCTGAAAGGCCACTACACTCTAAATCTAAAAAAAAAGTAGTGATGGAGACTTGCCTTCATCAAACTTGGGTCCACACTAACAGAGTAAAACAGAAAATTGTGACTACACAGAGAGCAATGGAAAGAAGGATATTAGGCTTAAGGAAAATACATAAAGTAAAAAGTGCTAACATCAGAAAAAGGACAAAGCTGACAGATGCTCTTACAAAAGCACTAGCACTAAAAAGGCGTTGGGCTGGTCATGTCGCACGTCTCGGTGATGACAGATGGACTATTCAAGCCACAAGATGGACAGGACCACAGAACATAAGAAAGGTCGGAAGACCGCTCAAAAGATGGGCTGATGATATTGCAAAGACTGCTGGCTCAAACTGGCTAAATCTTGCCAAGGACCGCGAAAAGTGGAAAAAGATGGAGAAGGCCTTTACCTACCCGTAATGGAGCTACATCTCCAACCCTTAATAATAAAAACTAATACTAACTAACTAGGATAAGTTATAGATAGACTAACAAAACTAACAGCCAATTATTAATAAGTCCCAAGTTTCAGTGTGTAAATTACTTGAGATGACAAATAAATGGCTTTTTATTTATTATTTATGTATTGCAACAATTGCCTGTAATGTTTCATTCGTGGCGAACTTGGTACAATACAGCAAAACATGGTGAATGCTCGCTTTAAACTCTCGGCTTGTGCTTGAAGGTAATGTAACACTCAAAGTAGTTCGCCATACATCACACCGAATAGTTATGAGTCAATTGCCACTTTTAGAGCGGCTTTTTGTTACAAGTTAATAATCTATAAACTAACTCACCTGTACAGAGCCTTAACGTTGACTGGGTCATACTTCAGGGCCTTTTCACAGAGTTCTATCGTAGCTTCGTACTCATCGTGCTGGAGTTGGCAGTGAGCTAAGTTATTGTACAGTTTCACCTGGGGAACATGGTTTTAGATATGAATTATTGATTGATTTTTCTAAAGTGAACTATTGGCTGGTAAATAAAGACGCTGGCATGAGAACCTCGATATGTTAAGGCAACCGCCAACTGTGGCAGCACGCTTTTTTTATATAGCGCCCACTCAAGCGCACTCACGCGCTTTGGACGTGGAGTTGTGGACACCAGCCCTTTATAAAATACAAAGGTGAATCTAACCAGTTATAATGTACCTTAAGCTCCACCATATCTTTGACCACCTGATCGCTGACGATCTTAGGGTCCACGGGTTCTGTAGCTAAAAGCATCTTTAGAGCCTTGTTGAACCTGCGGAACGCATCTGTAGTCCTCCCCTGTTTGATCAGGTCTACTCCCCGCTCCTGTGTGCATACAAGAATGTTTCTGTTAGAGTAATTGTTGTGTTTTTTATGAATTGTCTGATGAGACAAAAGAACAATTGAAATAGTTTTGTGCTTGAATATTTTTAAACAGTGTGATTTTATATTGTTTACTTGGATGGTTTGGTAAAAAGCAGCAATGAAATTTTATTGAAAACATCTTCAAAAAATCATAATAATATTTAAATCTTTTCAATTTGTTAATACCATTCTAATTAAACAGTTGTACTGTACACCAAACAAAAAATATGGCAACTTTACAGTTTTCTGCAAACCCATGATAAACCAAAATTGTTTTCAAATAAAGAAGTAAATGTCTCTAAAGAAAGATATTGCAAAACAGCCTGTATAATAAGCAAACAGAATAATAGCAAAGCTGACACAATTAAATTGTTTATGTTAGTACATTGAGGAATTCTATTTGTCTTGCATTTGAAGCAACCAAATAAAACAGTGAACACTGGATTAACACATTTCATTATTTTAAGAATTTTGTGGACAGAGTCACAGTCTGTGTTTTAATTATTTTATCAATTAAAAATCAATAGAAGTAAATTGTGGTTGCTACTGCAGATTCGTGTTCCACTAATAGAAGAACAAGAGAAAGCCACAAAGGTAAATTGAAGGTATTTGTGAATAGCTATAATTCAATAATCTTCAAACACAGGTAAATTCTAGGTGAGAATGCACTGATTTTCAATGCAATTGTCAATATAACCCTATTTTATCAGGTAAAGGATAGCAGTTAAGAAAACCCCTCCAAGTAACTATACATAAATGTGTTTGGCAGGATGTGGGCTCTCAACCTTGCCAATTGAATATAATTTTAGCGTATTCCAATTTCTAATGAAAATCTTAAGTTCATTAATGGATATGCACAGCTAGTTCCTTTTTATAGCTAAATCAAGGAGCAGAATATGATTAGACTGGCAGCTAAGCCCAAACTCCTACCTTGTGATGCACTGCTGCTTCATACAGCCGCTCCCAGCTCCAATCACTGATCAACTGCTCCTCCGTGACCTCCCGCAGCTCTACCTTACACGAGATCTCCTTCATCATCTTCCCCTCCGCGTTCCTGTACACCAGCGTCGCCTCACAAGTCTCCCCACAGCTCATCTGTTGCAGGACCAACTCAAAATCTTTGTCTATAAACGAATCCGAGTCCCCAATCAACACGTTTCCGTCAAATGACCGGCTAAATATCCGGCTGACAGAATCTATCTCACAAGCTCCCTCCTCGTTGCTACATTTCACTTCAGATAGAATGATCTTGCAACGAGAATCTTCGTAAGGAACCAAGGTGTAGTCTCCGGCTGTTTTCACCTTTTTTCGTATTTCTCTGTCTGGACGTAGGCTAATTATTGTTTCTTTGTGCATTTTGAAGCGGTTTATAATTTTTTATTAGTGTTTTGGTAAATATGTGGTTGTTTATTTCAGGTTTTTACGAATCTCCTATTTATTTCACGAAAGTGCGTAAAGCCGAAAATTATTGATAGAAATCAAGAAACGTCAAAGTCAAAAATATCAAAACATGTTCGTTCTGAAAGTAAAGCCGTGTGTTTGGTCGATTTGTATGAAATGCTTCTAGTATTGTGTATCAAATTATTATGAAAACATTGGTGATTTCGATACATTACATTACAACTGTAAACCTACAACAAATCGAACTAAAAAAAATATTTATCGTGACTTTTTGTTAAATTCTTTAGTATTTTATTTTTGAACAAAATACAAGAGGTTCCGAACCAATTCCGAACCTCAATCGTTTTTACTGACAAAATTATTTATTTTGTATTTTACTCACCTTTTTAAAGCTATAGGTCCACTTTTGCTCAAAAATAATTAATAGACATATAGCAGCCTAGAGAATAAATTCTCAAAAACATACAATCCTCAAATATATTTAACAAAAGAAATGGTTAATTTAAATGGAAATGGTTTATCGTTTCTAGCCACACTACAAATAATGTCATAGTCAGCTGTTGTCAATAACGCGATTTTTTCAAAATTCTGTATTCTGCGGCCTCCTTTCTGTTTTTTTTTTTAAATCGGTACTCTATACGAGATATTCGGATGCTATACGTATAATAAACAAGTCTTACTATTGGGCGATTGGTAGTAAGAAATATGTGTAATTGGCAATAGATAAAACGAATAGTTGCTTAATATTCTGAAAAAATAATTGGTGACTAAAAAAACAGTTTCATTTTCAACTCTTTCATAAAAGACTTTTCTCAATAATTATCAACTCTAATTTACGGATTAACAGTGAATTTGGGTCCTAAAATTCGTTCTTGTTGTTATTTGTTCATATAAACATAACCTAGCAAGCCATGTTCTAGGTATTGTTTTGATTCTTATTTATTTTATTCCAGTAATCATGTCGCTTTTACTGAAGAACGTTTGGCGAAGTATGATAATAAAAGGCAGGCCACTGAAGCCCTTGTGCAAATCTCTTCTGAATAGGGCTTTCGCTGCCAGCAGTAAGTATTTCTATAATCCATATTTTGCAGCTATACTAGCTCATAAGTGTCCACTAAAATGGTCAGAAGATATAAAAGACTTTCTAAAAAGGGTCAATACAATAAGTTGGAAGTTAAAGAAATATCATCATCATCAATCACATGCACGCACTGACTGGTCAGGTCTACTCTTGTGGTTCGTCTTTCAAAAGTCCATTACAAACAATAATCTGCAATGTCCTCTCATGGTCAGTCAAAGACAATGTCAGAGAGACTGCACCTCTTGAGTTTCTTTCCAGACTATAAATTTACTGAATGTTTCTGTTGTTTCTGCTCAAAATATCCAAATAGGAAACACCAACCTCATGTAAAATAAATGACATGCAAAAACCAGTTTACAGAGTAAACAATTATAATCATTAAAGACTTTACAGGCACAGGTGGGCCTTTGCATGGTTGAAGAAATTTCTGACTTGCTTTAAAAAAGACCGACTCTAATTTAATAATAATATTTTTAAGTCACAACAGAAGTGAACCGAAGCCCCCCTCCAGACGCTTTGATGACGGTAATCAAGACGGCGCCTAACACAACAGAGGTGCTGAATGCAGTTCACACAAACATCGGCCAGATGGGTCACAAACACATGCTACAGGCCCTGTCCTGCCTCTTCCAGCTGCAGAAGACTGGACAGTAAGCTATTATATTATTATTTTCAGTAAAACATTACCAGAAGGTGTAGCACCATACCCCATAGAAAGTTGTGGGACGAGCTGGGCAAAAGAAATTACTTGTACAGATTAGCCTTGGATTGAAAGAGATAGAAGTCATGGGGAGGCTAATCTTTTTTTATTTTGTGGTTTGTGCCTACCCTGGTGTCAGAGTTTTTATGACGCCCATGGGCCTCTGACTTGACTTTACATGTCATCGAGAAATAACTCTCAGGCATGCTGGTTTCCTCACGATGTTTTTCTTAACCGAAGCAAGTGAAGTAATTATACAATATGCACATGAATTCCAATACTCAAAGGTGCGTGTTTTGGGTTTGAACTCGAGAGCTATGGCTTGGCAGTCCGATAGTCACACCACTTGGGGAGGCAGTACGAACATAATCTGGCTAGCATGTAACTTGCAAGTAACATAGCAGGGTAATTTATGATAATTGGTTCTTTCAATTCCTCTGCTTGCTCTTGATACTCTTGCAGCCTGTTTATTTGTTTCTTGACTTCAATTTACTTAAGTTCATATTTGTTTGGCAGTGAAAACGCCATTGGCTTCACCTAGACTATGCAGGTGAAAATACAAACAAAACAAGAAAATAACCTTTTATTTATCTTCTTCTAGATCAGATTTAGGGCCAGAAAGTTTAGTAATGAACCCGACATTCGGAGTTCTCTGTCAGAAATTCAAGAAGCATGCTCGAGCGCTGGATGTGAATGAGGCTCTAGAAGCCACAAAGATTCTTTCTTACCTGAACGTCCCTGCAGACACTACTGTGGTCCAGACCATGCTGCAACTCCTCAGATGCTACATTAACATGATTAATTGCAGACAGATCATGTTCCTAGACTTTTTACTGACAAAGTTTGACCACAAGGATCATTTGGTTGATGCGCTAAAGCTTGCTCTGCCTTTGGCTTTCCAAATACATTTGCCGTTGGAGATTGATAACAAGGACCTGCCGTTACTGAAAGATATGTTAGCATATAGTTGCGCACACAATCTGCCAGACCGTCATATTGATGAGATAATCACCGGCTTACTTTTACATGACCAGGCCATTGACGCTCCAGTAGCCAAGTCCATTATATTGTCTCTTAGCCAAGTGAACTGTACTGAACAGAGATTCCCTGTGAGGGTGCAGCTTCTCCACATCTGTTACGACATAATGACCCAGAAGGTTGATCTGCTGTCCTACGATGAGTTGCTGATGACGGCTGCGAAGATCAAGAGCAGGATCATAGAGAAACACCCGGAGTATTATCATGAGCAGCTGATGGATGCTATTGCTAATTCCGTGGTTGCTCGACAAGTTAGCTTTGATAAGGGACTGCAGATTGCTCGGGTGTATTCCCGGATCGTAAGTATAATTTTTTAATCATTCTCATTATTACAGAAAGAAAGAAAATTAGATTTGACCCAATTATCAATAAACACTTAATATGAGTACTTCCTGTTGAAGGGGCTCGTGGCTAACCAATAAGATACATTAGTATCTCGAGTCGATCTTTATGGATCTGACTGATTGGCACTCACGTACAAATTGCAAAAAACGTAAGAAAATTTGAATTTTTCCGGCTGCCCTGGCCTCTACCTTAAAGATTGTAATATTACACTTGCATATTGTAGGCACACACTCACTTCGGCCTCGTTGGCTACCTCTGCGAGCTAGCAGCTGCAGACCCGAAGATCCTCTCAGAATGCAAGTCTAAAACACTGTTCAGCTTCATCAACTGTCTGTCAAACAACAACTACACTCCGGACCCAGAGCTGTGGACCAACATCCGGAGACACATCAGCGACAATCCTCTGCTACTCGATGATAATCAGTTCTTACCGTGGACGAAGATATGCCTGGAGATGGCTTCCTTAAGCCTTTATAATGATAAGTTACTAAAGAAGGTACGTTTGACTTGTTCTAATATTGGCGAAAATTTTATGATGGGGATTCTTAGTTCTGCCAAAATGAGTTAACCCACAATCTCTTTTGAATTCAGTTAAGAGCATTTACTTTTTATGGAATTTCATGCAAACTTCCTTCAACTTATTTTCCGCAATGACTGAACCGATTTTAATGAAACTTAAGACGCATAAGCAGGATACATAGGTCTAGGTCTAAAAAGTTACAAAAAACATTTTCGAAATATCTTTAAAAAAAAAGGTAATTGGAAATTTCTGTTTCTATAAGAGAAGAGAGAATTTATAATCGTTCTAATTTTATGTAACACTATACAACAAAATAACTACTAATACAAATTACTTCAGATAACTGTATACATTTTTATTGTGACTTCGGGATGGTCAATTTTGACAGAACTACTCTAATTTATAAGATCTTAATACACCATGTTTAAACATATGAAAATTATCCTTATCATTAGGTGTTTTCAAAAGAAAATCTCCAAAGAGACTTAAATCTGCTGGATTATCTGCAACTCATGACTCTCAATGAAGCGGTGAAGTCATTCCATGAGGAACACTATACGCTGCCTGCCGAGATCCTCGACAAGGCGAGATCTGTGTATCCTGTACATCATCACAAGACTGACCTGTTGGAGGAACATCTGGCCGTGGGGCTGGGCGGGCCAGGGTATGTCGTGAAGAATGTTGTGCTGCCGAATGGGTTTATTGCCGGTGAGTAGACTCTATCCAGAAGTAGCATGGTAAGACAAATACTCTTTATCGCACACCACAAAACGTTGGAAGAGGGAACCTTACTTCCGATCCTCATTAACATTACGGTGATCGGAATCCATTTTTTTCTTCAGATTATCCGCATTATCATTGGCTGCCTCGTTAATCTCATCCATAGTAAATCTGTCTGTTTGTCGATCTTTCTGTCTTTTGTCTTTATATATTTGGCACACGAATAGACCATGACCTGTGTTTTGACGACTATGCGGGTCGAGCCGTGGGCAAAGGCTAGTAAAGTATAAGCTTACAAAGTATGCTTCCTTTTCAGATTGCCTCATATGTCTGAAGGGCGGGTACCCAGTGAAGTTTAAGATCGCCACGGGTGACCTGCGAGTCCCGGTCGAATTCCTGAACATACCACCCGGCGCTGTGCTGTAAGTACTTACCTACATATTACGTTTGGGAAGAATTTCTTAAAATTGGGCCTTAATCCGCAATTATCGAGAACGGAGGAGAGAGAGAAGAACGGGCAAGAAACTCTATTGACACTCTTTTAAAATCAAATTATTCCTGGCTACATTAATCATCACAGCCTGGTCTTTTTCCATGTTGGGGTTATAAGTTTGTAAACTGACATGGTCACTAACATCAATAACATTTGTAACGGGATATTTTCCATGTTTAGTATTTGTTTTGAGTTTCCGATATTTCGGCGCTGTTGCAAACGCCATGATCACGGATAAACTGTCAAATTTGGTCTATGTTGGGGTCGACTTCCAGTCTAACCGGATGCAGCTGAATACCAGTATTTTACAAGGACCGATTTCACTACCCAGTTAGTACTGGGTAATACGACACTCCTTGGTAAGACCTGCTTCTTTTCCAGGGTATGCGTCCTGGCCTTCCTGCCCGGCTGCTTCTCAATGAACAGCAACCGCCTCCGAGGCACTTTCCGCCTGGTGCTGGATATCCTCGAGGAGCAGGGCTACGCCGCGGTGGCCGTGAACGTGAGCGAGTGGCTCGCTGCGCCGGCGCATGAGCGCACGCCCTACCTGCTGCGCGAGGTGGGCTACAAGTGCGGCCAGATCGGGATGAAGCTCACCGCCAGATGAACTGGGGAAGCGTACTAAAGTTATACAGTTATACTTGATGTTAGGTACAACGTGACATGCATTTTCACCAAGGATACAGCAAAATGGTCTAGACTTAGGTGAGACAAAATTTTCCGTTAATTTACAAAAAATGGCAATTGTTTCAAAGTTACAAAAGGGATACCGACGCAAAAACGGTTTTCACGAATTCAGTACATCATTCTGAATCCTCCACATAAAGATTTTTCATCATTTACTAAAAAGGACACTAGCTATTTCCTAAAATAGTGCAATACCTACACAGTCTAAATGTATGGAACAGCCGTGGATGCAATGTGGAGGAATATGTGGTACCAGTAAAAGTGTGGTAAAATTAATCGATTTCGCGTCAGTTTCCCTTCCACCTTACATATGAAACAGTTGACAAAGTTTGTAAGTCTGGATGTAAGAGCTAATCTCTGAACCTACTCACCAAAGCAACCCAGTTGTCGAGGGCCATAGAATGTGTTTTTTACGCGAGTGACGTCACTGGCAGAAGACAGTTTGTAATAAACGTCCAAAAGTTTTAAACAATATCAAGTTTGGTCTAGCTAAAGTCATACACTGAATCCATGGTAAAAGTTTGTCACGACGTCCCATACACTCTTAATTTATAGTTTTATAAACGTTGACTGATCTCTGGACAAGGATAGAAAATTGATTGTGAAATATATTACGTTTTGTATGAAGGTGCTTTTTTGTTTCATTATTTTTGTAGTGTAAAGGTAACAAGTTTTTATGCTACACACAACGAACCAAGCTATACATTCTCGTAGTTTAACTCTGAGGTCTTCCTAGCCCTGCAAGAGGTTCTCATAAATATGTTATTTCAATCAACACCTAACGGATTAATCTTGCAATCTAAACATTTTGAAAAGGACTTTTTGGTACATACAGAACAAAAGAAACCAAGCACTAACAGACTCACGTACTTTATAATTCTCTGTGGAAAGATCCTGGATCTTGTTGATTTGGGAAACTATAAGTAGGCATCGCCAGAATAATTACCGAAGAGAGGTATTTATAAAAAAATATGCTATAAACAAATACATCATAGTAAAAAATGAAAACAGAGGCAGTCGTATGGTCGTAGCGGCGATTGGGGGCGGCGATCTCTCGCGTCCGGCCTTGGTTCAATCCATGGTCCGGAGCGAGAGGAAATGGGAAGCCGTCTCCTCCTTCTGCTGCGAAGCTGTCATGCTGGCGAAGGAGGTAGCGGAACGTGAGAGGGAGAGAACCTCACGTCCCAGCCGCCGCGGGAGACGCCCCGGGCGTCGGGGGGCAACCAGTGGCCCCCGGCCACCGTAGGCGCGAGCCTGTGGACGGTGAGTAATGGGCTAGCTCACCGTCCGTCCGTCTCATGACAACAGACCGTGTCGACGGCGCGTCTGTGTTCCACGCGCGCCTCAAGGAGATGTCAGCAAACCGGAAGGGGTCCGAGAGGGCCGATGCCTGCCAGGGCTGTGGGTTGTTCGAAAGAGATACCGTGGCCCTGGGACACAAAGGGGTTAAGAAGGAACATGGATGGGTTTTAGTCAGTACAAGTCTGACAGGGGGTCATTTGATGATTTCCCATCCGTAAAAAAAAGGCAGTCGCATGGACTGTCGACAGAAGTGAAAACTCAAAACAATGGAATTACTGTACTTTTCTAATTTTTTGAATATACACATACACAGGCGGCTAGGTACGACTTTCCTTTGACTGACGTCGAATTGAAGGGAGGGAGGGGAGTGGGAGGAGAGGGGGGGAGGGGTACAACCACCCCTTAAAAGGAAAAGTTGCGACGCGCCCCCCTTTTCGAGATTTTTAAAATTTTTAATTTTGAGGAAATGTTTGGGTAAAATCTAGTCTCGTTTGGCAGGCGGAGGGGGCGGGAGGGTGTGGAGGGGTGTACCACTTCCCCTCTGGCACCACTCCCGTGAAAAGGTAATGCAACGTTCTTGAGAAAAACCAATTAATGTAACCTAACCTCAAAACATATTGTATTCGCCTAAAAAGCGTAGTCGACGGAGCCCCGCTACGCGGGGCTCCTATTTCTGCCTGCATGGTTTAAAGTAACCTAACACAAAGGGGATGTCGGGGTCTTAGTTCGCTCGCTCCGCTCGCTCACTAGACCCCGCCATCCCCTTCGAACCTAACCTGTCCAAGTCAGGGTGCCCCAAGTCCAGAGCTCGCTTCGCTCGCTCTTGCAACCAAATTTGCTATGTTCTACATAAATACATTCAATGGCCAGAATTCTATATAATCTGTGGTAGGGATTGACCTAAATAATGCAAAAATAATTAATTTTCAATATTTTTTTTCTCAAAAACTGCGCGTTTCCGCATATTGAAACTTTGCGTGTATGCTAATAATAATGTAACCTTTCTGTAAAAAAAATATCAACCCCGAACTCGACGTCAGTCAAAGGAAAACTGAGCCGGCGGCTATACTACGCGTCGCTAGTCTGGCGCAACGCAATACGTCACGAGCATGTCGAGGTCATCGGTAACACGAACCCGCGAAGGTTTTTCCCCTACCAAAAATCGCTCAACGCGGCTAAAGAAGTTTTCTCTTCAATAAACAAAGAATCCATAAATTGGTAACACCAAAGGAGCAATGACAACAAACGTCAAAATACCCACACAAATGCCGTCAATTTCAAAAAAAGTGGATTGCACCCTTTGCAGAATTACTCAAAAACATCATCAGCCCTAATTTTAAATGATAAATGTTATTCATAGCTAAAAACGTATGTTTGCATGCAAACAGAACAAAGGAAAATAAGGCGAAAACACATTTTAGATAGCAGCTTCAAGATGAACTCAAAATGGTGTGTTTTGTTATTAACTTGTGTTATAATAGTGTGTGAATGTAAGTACGGGTATGTGGTGTGGCCTAACGACAAGATCATTGTGAAAACTACTGACTACTACGCGGATATACCGGATAAACATGTTGCTCGAGCCACTTATAGTAACGAAATCAATAGTACAGGGTAAGTTTTTTTTTTACCTTAAATTGACTTAAGTTTTATAAAATTCGAGAGTTAAAAACGATTCTTACATATTAGTTTCGCCTCATCCACTTTCATTTATCTGGTCATATGCATGCGTACCAATACGATACATTTGTTCGAAAAGTGGGTAGTTTCATTTGATTTCTTGAGTTTAACAATGGATGATCATTGATCAAACAAAAATTGCCTTTTCAAATTTTGTGTGTCATTTTTGTGTGATTTACAGGAGCCGTGTTTTAAAGTGTAACTAAGATGCACTTACTTCCCACTAAAAATGTCAATTTCTCTATCTCGTCATTGTTGAAATCTTTTATCCTAATAGACAAGACTGTAATCCGTCATACACACGTTTCGAGTCGACTGAATGTTGCGTTACGGGCCCAGCAGCAAAATCGAATGCAAATTTGAACACCCGACAATCATTGTGTAAATTAAAGCCATCATTGCTTCATTGTGATAACAGGGATATCCATAGTCCATAGCTCGAGTGAATTGGTTTCTTCTAGACAAACTTGCCCCACCCAAGGCTGCATCATCGCTTCACATGCACATCAGGCAAGTTAAAGCCAAAGCAAGCCTATTTGTCGTAAATAAAGGTTAATGGAAACCAGCTCCTATTCTTTACTTGACCTTTTCATGAATGTTTCCCCTGTAAATGTTTTTATTTTTCCCCGGGAAATGCAGGCGATGTTAATAAACAATAACAATGTTTATTCGAAGACTTAAATATTTATTAAATAAAATAAAATAAAAATAAAAAATCATTTACTTCAGACAAAAAAGTCCATAGACAAGGCAAGATTTTTAGTAACAAGGATTTTGCTTATAACTAATGTTAGTAATTATAAAACAAGAAACAAAACATATTTGCTGAGCTTAAACTAGGAAGATTCCAGTGGTATACAGTTACTTATGTATGTTCCGTGTTGTTCCCTGTACAAGCTGGGCGTTCCTGGAACTGCACACATCAGTGGAGTGTTCTGACGAGAAGCAGGCGTACGGGGCCGGCTACCTCGAAGGCTACCTCACCAGGGACCTCATTTGGTTCCACTGGCAGAACATGCTGAAAGGGTCAGTTACACGTCTTATTTTTATCTATACTTACATATATGCAGTTATGGATTCTGTCTATACTAATTTCGGTGTTCAAACTTGGTCCCTGACCGAGTCGCATAAGTTCAAACTCAAGGTTTTCCAAAGGGGATGTAGCGTAGCTGTGTAAATGATAAATGATGTTTATTTTGCAAATAGGTTTTTACAAACACTTTTACACGTCATTTTTTTTAAAACTAGATGAGGCCGGTGTTTCGTACCTGACAACTCTGAGAAGAAACAGCCGAAACAAACTCAGAGGTTCTCTGTTAACTTGTTGCTCTTTTCAAGGCCAGACATTGCTCAATTTACATGAGGACTATGCAGATTAGTGTCTGAGATGGTCTTTTGAAGAAAGTGTAGGATATTGGGTATTAAAATCAACGACAAAAATCATAAAATCGCAAAACCACAATACGCTCAAAAACCGGAATCGCTAATGTGGTCAATAAGACTGCTGGGTTAAAGTGCGTTTGGGCGGGCCATGTCTGTAGAATGCATCAGGACCGATAGGCTAGATCGAGTCATTCCGCAGTGGGTGCCAGAAGTCGGGCGTCATCGCCGAACAGGGCCTAGAAACTGGCTGGCGTGACGCTTTGAGGAGCTTGTGAGAGATCGACCGGTGGAAACCGCACTGAAAGATGAGTAGGAGGCTATGGTAGAGGGAGGCCTTTGTCCAGCAGTGGGATAGTATAGAATAAGGGAAAAAATACTAAATAAGCTTGCCTTTGGCCGAACTCGCCTGATGTTAACTGATGATGCGGATGATGCGAGCGTCGAGCACGCGTTTGCCTTGGAAGAAACCGACTCACTCGAATAATACTTGACTATAATTACTGGCCCACTGCAAGGTCAAGGCCCGTTCTCATACAGAGAAGGCAAGAGCAGTGAGCGCTACTCTTGACCAAGATGCACGGGAGATCTGGCTACGGCAACGGTAGACTTTCAACCGACACCATTTAGTGCCTTCGAAATGAGCACATAATGCCGCGTAGACGTTAACGTCGCATCTACTCGTAAACTAGCGTCGCATTTGCTTACATCATACATTTCCCGTGGATAGTATGGTAGCACCTTCATATTTGCGCAACGGCCACGCTACGTATTCTTTGGAAGGTATCTGGTTAAGAAGAAAACCTATCACGCAAAAAGAATTGACGGCACTAAACTCGTAGTTACGTTATGAGTTTTAAAATTGACATGGAAATCACTAACACTATCAATAACACTGCAAACGGGATATTTAGGTACTTCTTCTTCTTTATTGCGTCGTTAGTGTTTAACCTAGTGTCGGGAGTTTTTATGCAGTTTTTATGCTCTAATTTGGCTTTACATGCCGTCGAGAAATATCTCTCAGGCATGCTGGTTCCCTCACGATGTTTTCCTTCACCGAAGCAAGTGATAATCATACAATACGCACATGAATCGGAAAAATCATATATGCGTGTTTTGGGTTCCAACTTGACACCTAATGACTTGGCAGTTAATTTAGGTGGGTACCTACTATGTTTGTATGTTGACTATTTGTTTTGAATTCCCGATGTTTCGGTGCTGTTGCAAACGCCATGATCACGGATAAAACTGAAGTTATTGCGGGTTTATGAGCAGACAAATCGGTCTACCCTGTTTCTTGTTCGTTCTTTCCGCTTAGTACTGCTATAGCATACTGCACTTCGCAGTTACATACATTTTGGACCGACTCAATATACTTAGTTCGACATGGATGCTGGAAGGTGAAAACTGTTTCAGATACTGCTACAACAAGACTGACGTCTGCGGCCTTATCGAGGAGTTTGTGGACAAGAATGAAGAGTACATGTCCACGATGGTGGATAACTACCCTTTGGACCCCTATTGGTATCAGGTACTTTCATTTCTATAAAAGTTGTTTAAACTTTACCCCACACTAGGATTTTTTTCTGTATTGTGGTTGCGTTAACAATCATTAAAACTCACATACTCAAACAGCCAGACTCGGAGCCTTTAGGGCTTGTACACAAAACTGCGATGCGACGTCGCATCGTAAAAATCTACGAGCTCAAACAGTACAATTAGTTACAGTTTCTTCTGTGTTGCGAATTCGCATCGCGCCAATTCGCATCGCATCGCAGTTTTGTGTACAAGCCCTTAGATCATAAAAATAGAGAGTTTTACATAAAATAAAACTTACCTATTATTTTTTCATCAATATCCGGAATCCATCTTGAGTCAAGCACCTGTCTTTCAGCCTGTTGACAGCGATTTCCTTTGCCTCTCCGCTGGTCGCGCCCTCTATGCTTACCGTTGGTACTAAATATTTCAAGCGCGCCTCGGGTGATCACCCGATTTATCGTCATTATGGAACTCATGATGCACCAGGTAGACCTTACCTGGATTCCGGATATTGATGAAAAAATAATAGGTAAGTTTTATTTTATGTAAAACTCTCTATTATTTGTTTTGTATCAATATCCGGAATCCATCTTGAGTGATGTGTTTGTTATCACCTGGTGCGCTAAACCCAAAGACGCTATAATGTGTCGTAAAAATATCGGGTTAATAAAAAACATCGTCAAAGTTATGTTAATGTTTCACAATAATTAATCTGGTATGACATACTACTTTTAGTCATAATATAACAAAACAAATGGTTTCGAAAATAATAATAAAAATATAATTCTTAATGCACAGGATCAAAATAATTAGACAAAGATGTAGAATGATTGAGAACATTTGAATCATTGTGATGTAACAGTTCTCTCTGATAATAATTCTGGAAGGTATGAATCGTTTTCCAGTTACCGGTGGCAAGAATTTGATCAATAGGAAAATTCTCAACGAAATTGAGGGAAGCAACTGCGGATCTTACTGAACCTGGAGTTGCATCAATACCAGCAGCTTTAAAAGAGATCTTACCCATCCACCAATAACAGTTCTAGAAGCAGGTTTAATAACCCCTTTAGCTGTAATAAACAAATGCTTAATATTTCCTCGACAGTTTGAAGAAATGCATATTAATTGTCTCAACCAAAAAATCAGATTTAATTTTTTATCAGGGTGTTCTCTAAGCCTCCATCCAGACTGTCTGTGGTTATGGTTGTCTGTTTTAGAACCAAATGCTGGCCACAATACGATAGACGAATGTTCATCGACTAAGCTACTGCTATCAATTCGCAACAGAGTAAGGTCGTGGACCCTACGGCCTGATGCTAACAATTAAAGAGTAGCCACATTTCATGCTACTTGAAATATGTTATTTTCATCAAAATCATAAGCACTAATGTGTTGCAATAAAACTTAAGGGTTCCAAATAGGTGGTTTAGCAGATTTTTCTTTTGCTACAGAAATAGCTTCTAATATGTGCTTTATAAAGGATGACCAATCAAAATTAGATGTTATGTGTGTGAAAGTTGAGATAACAGATTTGTTTACCAAAATAGATCTGTATGCAAGACCTATATCACAGTGTAAATGTGCTAAATATCGAGCTACCTGATCCGCATTAGGGTATTTAAAATTTATCGAATGGGACTCACACCATTCCATCGGCGCCACACTGGTCTGTAGGTATTGATTCTGGAGCCCCTCCAGCTTGACATAAAGAATTTTTGTTCTTTATCTGTCCAGTCTGTCAAAATACCTTGCCACCCTAAATCAGCCATGCTTCCAACTGTAGGTCTAGCACTTGCAGCGGATGCGTCCCTGTTCTGGTGTCTATTAGAGAGCAGGCTAGGTCTGAAATCAGATAAGGGGGATGTTGCGATCGCCATTGAACATCTGCCTGCCAAAATACCTGGCTCCACTTTAGGGCAATCAATATATAGTCCCCACTGGCTTGGTTCAGCTGTTGGAGAACGCAGGGAATCAAATTGGGTGGTGGAAACAACCAAGCTAGGTCGTAGTGCCACTGATGACAGAACGCGTTGTGATGTTGGGCTTCCTGATCGTTGACGTCCAGTGATACGTACTTTGGTACTATGTGGGCTGTTCTCGACACGAAGAGGTCTATCTCCGGCGTAACCCCACATTCGAAAAATGGTTGTCGTTGCTGACCTCGTGAGGTGCCATTCTGGACAAGCCTTCTGCCGAGAAAGAATCTACCTCGGCATTGAACATGCCCGGTAAAATAATGTGCTGTCAGATGAATGTTCTGCTTGTCTAGAACATCAAGAAGTTGTCGAGTTTGATGAAGCAGTTTCTTGGATTTTGTGCCGCCGTCCTTGTTTATGTACGAGACTACTGTCCGATTGTCGGTTTGCAGCAGTATCTGTGCATCTTGGAGTTGCTGCTGGTTCTGACGTATAGCTGCGTAAACGGCAAACATCTCTTTTTTGTTGGCATGCCATGTCTTTTGAGAATCTGTCCAGGTTCCCACAATATTTGTGTCACCGAGTTGAGCCCCCCATCCGATGTCTGATGCGTCTGTGGTCAATAGTTGTGACGTCACTGAGCTCAAGTGTATCGGCATCGACTTTCCTATGGCTTGACACCACCACTCCATCTCTGATCGAGCTGGTTGAGGCACAGTGATCGACCGATACGGGTGTTTCACCGACAGCTGTCGACTGTAGTATTGCAGAGTACGACAGTGAAGGCGACCTCTCGGAGTCACGAACGTTGCAAAGTTGAGTCTCCCCATTAGTTTGGTACTGTTTGAGGGACCAATTGCTTAACTGAAGCTGTTGGTGAAGTGCTTTGCGTAGCGTTAGGCACTTTGGTTCCGACAGGGACTTTGCGTTGCGTTTTGTATCCCATGTAATGCCGAGGAACTTGAGGCATTGTGTCGGATCCAGTACAGACTTCTCGTAGTTGATTGTCCAACCTAGTAAACGGAGTATCTTGATCGTGAATGCGATGTCGTCTTCCAACTGCGATTTTGACTGGTTGGCCAAAAGAAAATCGTCTAAATAAACTACGCACCTGATCTTGTGACTCCTCAGGAATTCTGCTGTGGCAAACGTTCTGGGTGCCGATAAGAGGCCGAACGGCAAACACGTCATCTGGAGTAGCTGATGTTGACGTGAATTTTCAATGATAATTTAGCCTCAGGAACCTGCGATGCTGCTATGCGATGGCTACGTGGAAATATGCTTGGCTCAGATCTAGTTTGGCCATCCAATCTTGTTGTTGTAAAAAACTTGGTACATGGAAGTGACTGAATAGGTGAAACGGCTTGGCTTCTACGAACCGGTTTAGTTTTTTTAAATTGAAAATTAGACGGTAGGTCTGATCACTGATCTGACTTGGGTACCAGAAAGAACGTGGAAAGGTAACTGGGTGTCAGTTCTGCAGGTTCTAGTACTTGACTCGAGCATAGATTGGATTTGTATGGTCATATTGGGAGAGGTTTTGGTTCTGTAAAATTTCAGAACTGTGGCTCGAAACTCGGAAATATTAGTGGCGGTTTGAGTATGAAGGGTATGCGTGCCCCGTTCAACAGTCGGCATATTTGGTCTGGCGCACCCAGATTGCTCCAAGCATATTGAAAATGCCTTAGATAGCCGCCTTGAAATGTCCGACAGTCATTCGCGACGCTTGTTTTTAGGGATAGCCTACGATTGCGATTTCTTACCCTAAGGTAAGTTTTGGTGTGAAGCGTTTAAGGCCTGTCTTTGTCTTTTAATAAAGGTATCTCGACGAAAAAACCTGTTGTCAGCTTTGTTACTAGTCGATGGTTTTTGATTTTGATAAAAGTTTTCCTTAGAATATGTTTGTGGTATTGATTTAGTTGATACCGTAAGTTTATCCACCCCCCCAATTTTATGGAGGTAGGTTTGAACTGCCTTATCATTAAAAAGATATTCTGTACTAGGAGTCTAGGAGGAATTTTATGTAGGACATCACGATGAAAAACTTTGGAAATTTGGCGGAACATAGCCTCTCTAAAGAAAACTTTTTGTAAAGATTTGTGCTAAGAGACGAATGTCTAAAAGACGAATGTCTTTTTGACAAAGTAAAGCATTCGTTAATCCAGCAAAAGATCTTTCCAATCAATATGAGCGCGAATTTTCTTTCAACATGTCCGATTCAAAACGCTCTAATTCGTCGTTAACATTTAACTCGACGAAACCGGGGGTAGCTAAATATTTCTTTTGTGCATCCGAAAACCGAACCGCATTCCAATCATCACACTCAAAACGCTGTAGCTCCGTTATTTTTTAAGGTAACGGAGAGGTACAATTTCACGAATTGAAACTATAATAGTTTTACCAAACTTAATTAAAATAAGCGGGTAGTAACTTTTTCGCGAAGTTCAAATAACGCTATCAACCGAACGGCGCGAAAAACGACGCTATAATGACGATAAATCGGGTGATCACCCGAGGCGCGCTTGAAATATTTAGTACCAACGGTAAGCATAGAGGGCGCGACCAGCGGAGAGGCAAAGGAAATCGCTGTCAACAGGCTGAAAGACAGGTGCTTGACTCAAGATGGATTCCGGATATTGATACAAAACAAATAATATTTGTTCCGTGCAGGGATCGAACCCGCGATACGCAGTGCAGTCGCCAAGCGCTGTCAAATTAATTTATTTGTTAATTTACTCTTTACATCAGACGCTTCACGTTATGTTCCGATCCAACGGTTTTAAGTTCGGCGGCATCTTTCATTCTTGTAGGAATGAACAAAAATTAATGAGGAGCGAATCATAAAGGAAGGTTAATTCCTATGTAATTTAATAATTTTATCATATTACTAGCTGTCCCGCGCAACTTCGTCTGCGTCAGATTTTCCCCGTTTTCGCAACATTTTTCATTGCTGCTCCGCTCCTTATGGTCGTAGCGTGATGATATACAACCTTTAGCCTTTCTCGATAAATGGGCTATCTACCACTGGAAGAATTTTTCAAATCGGACCTAAAGTTCCTGAGATTGGCGCGTTCAAGCAAACAAACAAACTTTATAAACAAACTCTTCAGCATTATAATATTAGTATAGATAACATGGTATTAGAGGAAACATCTTAAAACTTATTGAATCTTACCTAAGCGATCGCAAACAACAAACAGAAATCACTAGGATATGTCCCAAAAGTAAGATACAATATAAATATTTATCGGAAAGTAGGAAAGTTAAATTCGGAGTACCGCAAGGCACTGTTGTCGGACCCTTAATGTTTTTGCTTTACATAAATGACTTGCCTAGACAAATTCAACAGCCAATGGTATTATTTGCTGACGACAGCACGGCTATTGTTAAATGTACAGAAAAAGCGAATTATGAAACAGATATTAATGACACATTAAGTAACATAATAAATTGGCTTTCTATCAATAACTTAACTATTAATTTGAAAAAAACAAAAGTAATGCACTTTTACCAGCGTTTACGTCCAGACGCTTTGACTATCGCATACAATGGACAAACAGTTGACAATACAAATGTTGCAAAATTTTTAGGTATAATTATAGACAATCAACTGACATGGAAACCACAGGCCGAGGAGATCTGCAAGAAACTAAGCAAATCTGCATACATTTTATATAACTTGACAAAAAAAATTAACACTGACACGATTATTACAGCTTATCATGGTCTCGTCGTTTCTGTTTTAAGATACGGAGTAGTTTTTTGGGGTTATTGCAGTGAGAGAGAAAGGATTTTCAGAGCCCAAAAATATTGCATTAGATCAATGACTGGAATAAATTCAACAGACAGCTGCGTTCCTATGTTCAAATCCCTGAACTTACTTACCTTTCCGTCTCTCTATATTTTGGAAATGGCACTGTTTGTAAAAGGTAATCAAAATTTATTTTGTTCAAATATTGATCACTCAACGAGGCCAACATTAATAAGATCTCAATATAAAAATCTTTTGCATACAGGTAAATTTAAAACAGCACTGCTGAAAAAGAATATAATGCATATGGGACCAGTGGTATACAATAAAATACCTGATGATATAAAAAATTGTACATTACAAATATTTAAAAAGAAATTAAATAAATTGCTAGTTGAAAAATGTTATTATACAGTAGATGAATATTTGAATGACAAATCCATATGATTATTTATAAACAATGATTTTCAGATTGAGATTTATTTTAATTGTATTAGGGTGAATTTCCCAAATGAGTTATTTTTTTGTCTTCGGTGAAATTAGTATTTGAAAAAAGGAATATCGTTCTGAATTATATTTTTTAGTATTTAATAGGTAATTATTGGGTTGTGGCAAAAATATAATTTGCCTAGGACTATTTGCAAAGGTTGAAATACATTCATAAACCTCTATTTTTTTCAAATCGGTGCTGTCCCTCTACTTTTTTTACAAACAAAAAAGCTTATACACTAATAGAAATAAGTAAGTTAAGTATATAACTTGTTCTATTTTATAGAATATTAGTTTTGTTATTAATATATAGTATATTTTATTATATAATTAACGATTATTATTACTGAGAGGCACAAACGTACCTGTCCTGGAAAAATGTTCTCATATCGCTGGACAAAAGTAATTTAAACCTAACTTTACATCGACGAGTCCGATAGCATCCCCACCCCAATTTTATTTTCCTCGTTAGTGTGTGCTAGTGCGTAGTCAGGACAGATTTGTGTCAAATCGCTGCATATTCTCGCCAATAACATAAGTACGCCATTTCAGTTGCTCCCGGACAATTATTTTATATTTTCGGTGGTTGCATTTTTCTAGTGTAAAGAGTAGTTTTATTTTTGTTGTTTGGTTCTAACAGAGGTAGTAAGTGAATTAGCTTCATTGACTGTTATTGAATTTATCCTAGGTACTATGCATTTTTTCTAATTTTCGAAAAAGTGTGTTATTTCTCACGTCGCTGTTCTCATATCGCTGTAATCGGTGGTCTTTATTACCACCGATGTGATAATTTACACCGAAAAAATCAATCGGTGTCTTATATCTAATATTGGTGTTTTGATTCATGATCAACGCACAGTTTTGTCACATCGGTGGATTACTTTATCATATCGGTAGATTATTTTATCATCTCGGTGATTCGTTTTATCATAACGGAAGATCCCATGTCATTTCGTTGTAAGTAAAATATAATATTATAACAAAGACAATGATAACAAAAATAAACTTTTTTTTAAGTCATAGTACCGGTACAATAAATACTGGTACTCAGCTTCATGTAAAATACTGGTACTCAGCTGCATCCGGTTAGACTGGAAGCCGACCCCAAGGTAGTTTGGGAAAAAAGGCTAGGCAGATGAGTACCTATATATAGTAAATATAATAAAAAAGAAAGTAAATATAATAAAATAGGTACATAATTTAAAAAAAAATATTTCAACTGAATTTCTAAGAACTCAGTTTTCTTTGGATGTGATCTACTTACATAAGACCCTCAGTACAGGTCTTCAGTTCTAAGTCACCCTTGTAAAAATATATAGGTACCTCCTAACTATTTCCTTTTTGATGTTCAAAGGTGGATAGATTATCATATCGCTGGATATGTACATCATTTCAGTGGATAAACTTATCATACCGGTGTACAAAAAAAATATCGGTGCCGGTTTGTCATATCGGTGGAAACCAGAATTCAAACTGAATTTTCTCCTTAGTCTTAAATGATACGTTGATGATATTCAATTTGGGGATATTTGATATCTTAAAAATTACATTAAACCTGAAAAATATACAAAAAAAATATAAATGAAAAAGTTCACCGATATGACAAAAAAAATGGCATTTGTTGAAATTCACCCATTATTTGACTAATTGATAACCTATTATTGTCATTGTATTATTGACTAATTATTAACTTATTGTTGACTAATTATTAACTTGTTTTTGACATTGTTTACCACGGAATGAATTTACAAATTGAATGATTAATATATATATATTTTTTTTTCTTATTGGCTATCTTATTCATTTGACATTAGATAAATTTTTGTTTTTATAAATTATTTCATAATTAATTCTACTTCAAAAAATTTTTGCATGCCTCACGGTAGAATGTATTGGATCCTTCTCTTACTTAACACCATATGTTTGTACCTACATTCTTAGCAAATAAATTATTTCATTTCATTTCATTTCAACAATGTAGCCTATAGCGGCTAGTCTGCTGGACATATTTCTCCGCTTTCTTCTACAACCAGCACATCCCGGCCACCTGGACAAGACATGCTGATGACTAAAAACTGGAATTCAAATTGCATCATTGATTGAGAATGATGCTATCTGATCTAGGTTTTAGCTATACGCACTACCTGCAATGGGCCAGTTGTGTTGCAGATGCTTTAGTCTAAAGTTTGAATGCAGGTGAAGCTGTACTACATCCAGCTGGAAGGCCTGGCAGTGGGGTACAACGACGCGACGACGGACCCCTATCAGTGGCTCTCCACCAGAGATATCATGTATGTACTACACTTACAGAACTGAATATTATCAGGACAAGCCAGTCCCATTGGAAAGAGTGCTCTATTTTAAATCGAATTCAAAAAAGGAAGAGGTTCTCAATTCGACTGTATGTTTTTTTCCCTCATAACGCCCGTCATTTGTGAACTGATTTAACAAAATATTTACTTTAAGAAAACGTTTCTACCGTACCTAATTCAGAGTTTCCTGAGGGCTTCGACAAAGTGACATTCTGGCAGCAATAATTATGACGTGAAACTCAAAAGAAAATACCTATTGCATTGAGTTATGCTTTTTGGTAGCTATTGAAAGTCGTGATACGAAGCGCCTGAAAGCGATAGTAACATGACTGGGCACTGTGGGGCAAATTCTGCTCTCTTAAACCTTACCTAAGTAACTAATTCAAAAGTACGTCATCATCATCATCTTCCTGGTCTTCTCCCATGTTGCTTGAGGTCGGCGCATCACGTTTTTTTCTTCCATTCTCCTCTGCCAACCGTCACTCTATCTCATTTACTCCTTTTTCTTGATATCTCCCTTACAAAATTCATCCATATCGTTTTCTTGGTCTTCTTGTCCCTCTCCATCCATCAATAGTGCGATAAAGATTACTTTAGATTACTTCCGAATGTTCGTCTTTAACAAAAACTTCTATAACAATAAATTATCGACTTGACTGTTGTAAAAACAGTTGGATCAACATGCTGGGTGACCTGGACGAGATCGCGTTTGCGGTGAGCATGCCGAGGACCCAACCGGACGGCCGGCTGTTCGGGGACCACTGCACCGGACTCGTCAAGCTCCTGCCGGACCTCAGCAACTTGTACTTCTCCCATACCACTTGGAACAGGTCAGGAACTACTGTCATTATATTAGCTTATTGTAGAGTTTTGACTCAAGTGGGATGATGTAATCCAACCTCGCTAGGTAGGGCTCGTGAAGCTGTGTGAAAACTTTGCTGATATGCTTCACCTTTTATCGAGCCCTCTTAGCCCTAAAAAATGCAGCCGAAGTAACCTTTGCGCTGCCACCGACGACGCGGTGGAAGTTGCGAAGCTCTGGGCTAACAAAAATTTTCGTACCAGCGACGCGAAGAAGAAAAATTGCAGAGCTTGTTAAAACTACCGAGCACAGAATTGTGCCGGTAGCCATACGGCAGTATTTATAAAAATCGGCGTCGCAGCGAATGCATTGGGAGCATAATTTCTGTCACGATCGTCATTTTGTAACCGTTGCGATTGGGGTCAAATTCCAGCCTTAACAGATGGTCTAGTGAACACAAGTATTTTGCGTGGAGTGACTGCCCAACTGAACACGGTACGCATCGGGTTACCCAGTAACTGGGTTGTGGACAGACAGTATCAGACTTTAAGGCTTCTGACTGCCCGTACCGACCGCCAGAGACGACTGTAATTTCCACCATTTATCCATTCCAGTTACCAGTCAATGCTGCGGTTCCACAAGATGTATGTGATGCACCTGCACTTGTATCCCGGCAGCAAGAAACTGATACCCGGGTATAAAATGTCTCTGACGTCATACCCAGCTTTTGTGCAAGTAAGAACTATTTCTTATATAAAATGCAAACGCCATATATATATATATATATGAACACTCCATGATTATTTCTATAGAACTTCATACATGCAACGCACACTTTGAAGCACCGTAAAGGTCTTCGTACACACGGGCAGTCTGAGTAAAGGCGGAAATACACTTACGTGTCGTGGCGTCTCGTGGCACGCCAGAAGCATTCGGTTTCATACATCGTTGCGACACGACACACCATGCAAATATGTCCCTAACCATATTAAATGTATGAAACCGATTTGCTTCTGACGCGTCACGACACGCCACGACACGTAAGTGTATTTCCGCCTTAAGTACAGCCGACAACACTCCGACTCGATTAGCAGTAAATCGAAATGTGAGCTTTATATCGTGATCTTCACTAGAATTTTACATAACATTAGAAAGGGGATTTTTATGAGGTTAACTATTTGTTTTGAGTTCCCGATATTTCGGAAGTTACTGCGGGTGGGTGTTTATGAGTAGACAAATCGGTTCACCCCATCCCTCAAAACAAATTGTAAACATGGTAAATATCCCGTTTCCAGTGTTATTGATAATGTTAGTGACAATGTCATTTTAAAAACGTACATTTACTTGAATTTCTACGTGATAAAATAATAAACTAGAAACATAGATAAATTAACAAAAAATAGTGCGTACTACAAGCATGCGTTCGAGTGCCACGCATTCACTCTCGCTCTGTCTCTTTCTATTCCCCCTCCATGGTAGCGTTAAACGTTAAACTTGTTGGAAGTCGCAGGAAGTTTCACTTCAATAAAAAAATAATCGGCAGTTTGAATAGTAATTAAGAAAATAATTGGCTTGGCAGTCCACAGATGACTTCTACATCATATCGTCGGGGCTGGCGACCAGCGAGACCACCATCGGGAACAGCAACCGTTCGCTGTTCGAGCTCATCACTCCTGTCGGCACGGTAACTGTTCATTTATTTATTGTAAGTTTGTATGTAGGGAGTAATTTTTGGTACTACTGATACGATTCCAAAAAATCTTTCACTTACGGAAAGCTACATTATCCCCGACTGTCATAGGCTACATTTAAAACATTCCCGGGCGTTAATTTCCGTACATAACGGGAGCAAAGCCGCAAAAGCTAGTGAAAAGGCCCTTACATTATGTATAACAATATACGTCATAATGTAAGGGCCTTTTCATTGTCATGCGTGTTTGCGCCCGCGTGCAGGCCAGGCACGCATGCGTGGTGCCTGCAACCTATCGTATCATACTTCTTTTTATTGTCATGCGCGCCGGCGGGCGTGGCGAAAATAATCTGCTCTGCGTGCGGCCCGCAACAAGCATGGCCGCATGGCCCGCACGCGGGCGCAAACACGCATGACAATGAAAAGGCCCTAAAGACGGATTTTATAAGTCTATGCGAGAAATCGAAGATTGATATTCAGTTGAAAGACCAGTTGGAGGAAACCGGAAATTCCTAGAACTAAAGAAATCGTTGATGTTTGCGAGAACATAACATGACATCACGCCTGTAATCCCTGAAGGGTCGGGCAGAGTTGTACATATAGTACCTAATAGTACACCCACATTTCGCCAGTTATGTTTAAATCCCATATAACAGGGGGCGAGCCTATTGCCATCATCTGGGCACAAATCCAGACTCCTTGGCTGCTACTAAGAAATTCCTGATGCAAAAACCCAATAACAATTTGGCCAAACCAGGAATCGAACCCCGGACCTCAACCACAGCAGTCGCGACTCGCGATTGTGACCACTAGACCAACGAGGCAGTCCATGGCTGTTAGCTCTGAGCTGCCGCGGACGTGCCATCACGTTGTGTACCTACTGCATCGTATCCGAATCCGAAATTACGTCACTTCGGAGCTTCTTCACAAATCGTATTGCGTATTATCTATGTCCAGGTGTTGGAGTACGCCCGAGCGATGGTCGCCAACCGCCTGGCGCGCAACGGCAAGGAGTGGGCCGAGGTCTTCAGCAAACACAACAGCGGCACCTACAACAACCAGTGGTGAGTTCTACTGTCGCAAGTGTGATGTTGTGTTCGGCTACTGGGATTTCGTTCTGATAGAGATCTAATAGAGGAAAAATAGTGCGTGGAGTCCCTCCGCGCGGAAGAAGTAAAACTTCGTAATACTACACGCATGCGTTCGAGTGCCACGCATTCACTCTCGCTCGATTCCCCCTCCATGGTAGCGTTAAACGTTTAACGCAAACTTGTTGGAAGTCGCATAAGAAGTTTCACTTCAAAAAAGACTAACATACGGTAAACCCATTTTCAGTGAAGGATAACGAACTTCCTCCTCAGATCTTTACATATGACCCCACCCCAAATAAATTAGTTATGGGGTAGGAAGATATTAATTAACGGTTACCATGTATCCAGTAAATATATTATTATATTATATTATCCTGAACCCCCCCCCCCACAGCTGCTCCGCCATGCTCAAAATGTATAGCTGATTTTTAGGGTTCCGTACCCAAAGGGTCAAACGTTATTATTACCTATTACTGAGACTTCGCTGTCAGTCCGTCCGTCAGTCTGTATCTCATGAACCGTGATAGTTAGCCAGTTGAAATTTCTACAAATTATGTATTTCTGCTGCCGCTATAACAACAAATACTAAAAAGAGAATAATATAAATATTTAATGGGGGCTCCCAAACAAAAGTGTTCTTTTTGCTTGTTTTTCTAAATAATGGTACGGAACCCTTCTTGCGCGAGTCCGACTCGCACTTGGCCGGTTTTAATAAAATTACCGGGTTCAGATTTATGTACGACGGTACCACGTATTTTTTATGTAACGGTTAGCACGTATACAGCGAATACGCGGTAACTGGTTTAGCTTCGATGTCCCTTCCGCCTTGAATGAGAATGTTGGGCACTTCTTCCACCAGACTGTACACAAGACGCTCTGTAATGACGAAGCTACTCTCTCCCTGACAGGTTCATAGTGGACTACAAGAAGTTCCGGCCCCGTACGCCGCGCTTTCCAGGCTGCGTGCGACCTGGTCTGCTCTGGGTGGTGGAACAGATCCCAGGGTACTCGGAGTCGGGTGACCTGTGAGCCTTCATCATCTGCCTATACTGCGCTAGCGATTTATCTACAATTTATTTCAAACAAAAGTTTTCATAGATCAAAATGTCGTGATAGGTATATGCACAAGGTTGTGAGTTCAAATCAAGGCAAGTTATTGCGGGTATTGTGTTATGGATGGGTCACCTGGGTTGTGGATGTCAGACAATGAGTCGCTCCATGTAAAATAATAGTGTTTCGGTTCCCGATTACCGGTTTCTGTTGAACTCATTTTTAAGCTTTTGATTTAGGATTCTACAAAAACCGAAATACGGGATAATAGACAGACAGTGTTCTTTTCTAAAGCGTGGTATTGTTGTAACTAGTAACTGAATTATGGAGATCACATTGGCAGTCGCTCTATTAATAAGGCGCTGAGCTCAACATAGTGAATCAAAGACTCGGCAGCTAACTGGAAAGTTTTCCCTAAAACCAACAGGACTGAGGTACTTAAGAACCAGACTTACTTCCCATCGTACAACATACCGTACTTCCAGAAGATCTTTAACCTGAGCGGTGGCAACGTGCGCGTCTCCACCTTCGGCGACTGGTTCGGGTATCACACCAACCCTCGAGCCAGGATCATAAAGCAGAAACAGGTATTTCTATTATTACTCTCAAGTATCACACGTGTAATGTAATCTCCTTGATATTTGATACGCAGGTCATTGAGTCAAGTATCATCATAATATCAGCTCTGGCTATGTGGTTAAGCCGATAGCAGTGAGCTGCAGAGCTTGACCTATCGTAGACACACCCACATTTCCTCAGTTACGTCCAAGACCCATATGTAATGGCCTTTTGCCATCTGCCGTGCATGAATCCGAGTTTCAGGTTGCTAATGAAAAAAAATTCTGATGGAAAAACCTTAATTATGCTGACCGCAGACCGCAACATTGGCTTTGTAAACTATCAGACTTATCTCATTATATTACCCATTGTCTCTGTATTCTCTTTTCAGGAACACATCTTCAACCTCCGCGATATGTACAACACGATGCGCTACAACGACTTCAAGCACGACCCTCTGGCGCGCTGTGAGCAATGCAACCCGCCCTACAGCGCCTGCAACGCCATCTCCGCGAGGAACGACCTCAACCCAGCCAACGGTAACATATAGCCAACCTCGTATGTCTAGGAACACAATATAGCTCAGTGCAGACTGCTGCGAGCAATGCAACCTGCCCTACAGCGCCTGCAACGCCATCTCCGCGAGGAACAACTTCAACCCAACGGTAACATGTAGCCAACCTCATAGTGTCTATAGTAACATAGTACAAGTTGGAAGGACACTTTGCAATTCCTTGAAAAAATTAAAAAAAAAATGTCAGCATTATCACCCTGTAATGTTCCTACTGCTGGGACTCAGACCTCCTCTCTATTGTCATAGCCGACACAGCCCACACCACACTCCTGAGTGTGGGGTAATAATTAAAATTCACCACGTGGGTCGAGTGCGGGTTGGTAAATGTCACATGTCTTCGAATTTTTAGTTCTAGGACATGCCGGTTTCCTCACGGTGTTTTCCTTCACCGTTTTGATAGCGGTGATGAAATAACTGACACAAAGTAAAGCGCCTGCCAGGTCCCACTGGGACACCGCTGCTCGAAGCAAAAAAACAATTTACAAAATATTTGATTCAATTTCAAACATTTTTTTGGTGTTTTCCTAAGCTTGATAAATAATTGATTGCGCTAACTGTACCCAGGAACATATCCGTTCCGCGCGCTGGGTCACCGCAGCCACGGCGCCACGGACGTGAAGATCACGAGCGCGTACCTCCGCACCAGCTACCGGTTCCTGGCCATCTGCAGCCCCACGCACAACATCTCCAGGGGCATACCGCCCTTCAAGTGAGACTCTTAACCTTACATCACACTAGTTAATATCTGCCTCGCCTTTTCCTTACAATTTTGGGATTGGCTTCCTGTATAAATATATTATGCAAACCAGTATTTTACGGGAAGAAATTGCCTGTCTTACCTACGCAACCCATTTACTAGGTGATACCGCACGATACCCCTTAGGCCCCTTGGTAAGACAGATTATCAGACTTACGCGCTCGGACTGCCTGTAACGCCAGTTATTTAAACTATGACAACAGAGACCACCGGCTTAACATGCTTTCCGAGAGACGAAGGGTCTCTCCCTCTACTACTACTACACTACTACTAGTAGAGACTAACGAGGCAGTCCCTCCTAGTAGAGACTAGGAGGGACTGCCTCGTTGGTCTAAAGGTCACAATCGCGACTCCCGGGTCGGGTAAATTATTATTGTTTTATGGAATATAAAGGGTGTAAAACACTTCTTAACGAAGCCGAAAGGCACTGGTTCTCCCTGTCATTGCGATCATTTCATTTCTACACCATACCTGGGAACCTTCTAGTTACCGAGATATTAGGTCAAAGTGTCAACTTTAAGACAAGTATTTTTTTAAATACAAGTTTTTAATGTAAGAATTTTACTTTGAACACCTCCACGACCCCCGTACTATTCAATCCGACCATCAGCACAATGTTTTGAGTGCGTTACATTGACTTCTACCACAAAACATGATTTTACACCCCCCAAAAAAAAGTCGTTTCCCAGCAATAATTTTTGCGTAAAGTTACTTAGTTTCATGTACAGAATGCTTGATTGACGGCTTCGTGATTAGGTGATTACACCGTGTATATTCTATTGGAATATCTCATTAGCAGCCACTGAGTCTGGATTTGTACCTGATTGATGGCCTATTACATGGGACTGAGATGGACATGGGACGAAATGCGGTCGTACTATTGAGTACACCTCTTCCTAACCCTTCGGGGGTTACAGTCGTGATGTTATGTGTGAAGGGTCTCTCTATTTAATGGCTGGTCACCCGTACACGAACCGGCCTTTGGAAGCGTTGCTGAACACATGTTTATCTTGATAAGATAAGCCATGTTGAGTAGGAATATCATTATATTTTTGTTCGCAGATGGAGTAACTTCGACATGGGGACCCAGATATCCCACGTCGGCCAACCTGACGAATGGATTTTCTCACCGATACTACACGACTGGGAGTGGGGGTAAGCACGAAGCTAGAGCTCGATGATTGAAGATTTTGCTATTGTTAGAATTACTTATTTTATTTCCTCTGTATAATAGTGTTGTAATTAGGTAAAGATAGTATTATAATTTATAATCGTCGAGTTTTATATGTCTCGTTTTTGTATTTATACATGTGTTTTGTAAATAAATCATGTTTTAATAAACAGCCTTGTTTGATTTTTGGATCGTTATTTTTTCCCCAATTGGAGCAAATACCCGAACGAAAGCCATAATATATTATAACCCACTTATACTTCTAATATTAAAAAGAGAGAGGGTTACTTTACCGTTACAAAAAAAAGTGATGTTCACGAGCGATCAGTGAGTTTTGTGTGTTGGGAATAGAATAGAGTTCTGACTGACAGTGGTAGCGGTACCGAGCGCAAAAAACAAACATGAAAGGGTAGATCAATTTCGTAATAACTTAAGTTTATTCTCCGTGACCATGGCGCTTGAAACAGTCCCGAAATATCGGGAACTCAAACCAAATAGAAAACATGGTCAATGTCCCATTTCCCAAATTTTGGCACACAGACGGACCAAAACCATTTAAAGATTTTTTTCTAAATAAGCAATAAATTTATTTAATCTAATATACACCAATAAACAATGCTTATAATTACACTTTATATACATTATGATCTCATGAAGGTACTCGAATATACATAATTTTCAAAACATTTTCATCATTTCAACCAGCTTGAGAGCATTGAAAATATGTAGCTTGAGAAAAGAAAATAAGCAATAACGTTTTCATAGCATAACGCTAACAATGTTTTTCTAGAAGAAATTAAAAAAAAAAACCTTAAAGACGTAGTTCCATTGCTGCTAAGGATGCACTTCGCACGTTGACGAATAGGCCCTTAGGTACAAGCATTGCATGGACATTAATCTTTGTAGTGTGCTTGTAGGTAGCAATGGAACTGCGGCTTTATCATGGATTTTTTAAAAGAAAATCGACGACACAAGTGAGTATAGCTTGAAAGACTAAATCCAATCTGACAAGAGCCTGTATAGCCATATATTGTATAATTTCCAAGAACATTACATTGTGGCCTATGTTAAGACATAAGCTATAATTAATTTACACAAATTAATGATATGATAAATGAATAAATAATACTACTCTCTTCCTCTTCCACACACAGTGAACATTTCTACAAGTTGTATTCAATTCTAAATGCGCCATACTGCCGAAGTGCTCATGGAACAATATTCTTCTAAGATGGAATGAATGAGTATTCTTTATACAAACGTACTTAATAACAATATAATATGATGTAACAGTTCATATTTAAATAGTTTTATCAATACTGCAGTAATAAAAGAATATTTTAGCCAGGATTTTCAGATCTTACATATTTTTATCATATTAGCTTCAGAATAGCCTTGATTTACTAGTAACAAAACAGGGGTTATGACGGGTTATGCAGAGGCATACTTATAGTACACACATATTTGCATCAGTTATGTCTAAGTCCGTAATATGTAATATGGAATGCACCTTACTGGTTTTAATAATATAGTATTGTCTATTACTACAGTATTCATAAGTATAGTATACAACTTACATTAAATTAAGACATAGCCAAGATTTCTTATGGAAGAGGTAGACTGGACAGCTTTTATGAGAGAAATACCATTTGATAATTCCTTACATACTTTTTCATAATGTTCTAGTTTTGTGAAAGCTATCCCCATACTCTTCTTAGTGATAAAGAATTCTTTCTCATCAACAATTCTTTATTACCACTAATAAATGAATCTTGTGAAATAAAGTGACATTTTGTTGAGAATTTCGTGGGTTTTGAAGGTCACACAGGCAGCCATCATAGATGATGATGGCTGGCTGCTGCTGTGCCAAAAGGCTAGGCAGATGCCTAGCCTTTTGGCAACTACGTTTGGCTTCTAGTCTAATAAAAAACAACAGTATTTTTCATGGAGCAATTGCATATCTGCCCCCGTATTCACAAACGCTCGGATTCGATTTCGATTCGGAAAGTCGAATGTCTATCTCGCTTGCTTTTGTAATGCCAAAACAAGATAGACTTATCGAATCCGAGCGTTTGTGAATAGGGGGGCCTGACCTCCACAACCCAGTTAGTACTGAGTAAAAAGATGTAAGACTGGTTGTCAAATTTTCGTTTGCCATTCCATGTAAAATACTGGTATTAAGCTGCATATGGTTAGTTAGCTACACACTTTTTTAGTTCAGTACAAAGCTGTGACCTTTTGAGTATGCTATACTTGATGAACAACAAAACACACTCAAAGCCTACACACATTGGATTTGTCACTGTTGACATGAACAAGTGTTTAAAACTCCTAGATGACAACTAAATGAATTGTTAAATTAAAGCACACTATTGTATTTTTATTATCTCAGGGCTGGGAGTTGAAAATCCAACAGCCCAATGATATTTTGACTTTGAGTTGTTTTCTAATGTACGTTAAAATGGGCATTAGACAGAAAGCACATCCCAACATACAAGACCATCTTAACATGCCAACATCCTTCATCTCTTTCACCCAATCCTGGCTATGCCCCAGTTGTGTGATTATGAACAGTTACTCTAAGGAGTTGAGCATGAGGAGCTGCTTCAGGACTTTAGTCTGCGATGTCTCTCGGATCTCGCCGGCTAAGAACATCTCATCTACCACTGTGTATACCTGGAAAATTATATAAGTATGTTAGTGTTATATCTACTAGTAACATAGATAGGACATCATCATATACTTCATCAAGTAACTGGGTTGTGGAGGCCAGATAGGCAGTTGCTCCATATAAAATCATGGTATTCAGCTGCATATGGTTAGACTGGAAAAGTATGGTTGGGAAAAGACCAAGGTAAAGAAGGACTCAAAAGTTTTGTCATCATCAACAGCCTACAGTTTTATTCATTCAAGGTTTAACTAAAACACTGTCAAAAAACCATTTTAAGAGGGTGGTTTTAAGATATTACTCATCTTGCATGCAATTAATTTCATTTATTAATATTATTTATTTAAAACTATAAAATAAAAAAGGATAATGTTCTGAAAAATCTGATTGGATTATGATAATGTTCACATTCAGTGGCTGATATGAATGGCAGGATGTTACAAATTCCTTTGCCAGGGAATAACACATACATTTTGTAGGAACTATTTTGTTAATACTTTACTTGTTAGCTACTGTAGCTTTATTTACCTTGTAGAAATTGAACACCAGGTCCAGTTCACAGACATTGTGGAAGTATTCATTGAGGACCTCCACGAAATTGTGAATAGCCTCCAAATAGCACAGGTTATTGTCGTTCACGTCCACGCATATACAGAAGTACAGCCCCGCGTACCTTCTGTATACAATTTTGAAGTTCCTGAACTGTAACAATACCAGATATGGATCAAATCTTCATGGCAGGATGACGGTAGGGTACGACTACTACTATGGGCGTCTTACAGGGTTTTTTATGTCACTTACCTCAACGAAATTAGTGTGCTTAGCATCCCTGACGGTTACTACGGCGTGCACCTCCTCGATAAGCTTCTGTTTCTCATCATCATCGAAGTTCATGTACCATTTTGCCAATCTAGTTTTACCTGCACGGTTTTGAATCAGTATGAAGCGAATCTGGGGATAATGAACATCAAATGAAACGTCAGCTCAAGAAGATTGTACTAGACGAGAGGCAGAATAAGTTTACATGCTTACCATTTTGTAATTATGAAATGAAAAATGATATAATTTGTAAAATATAGCCGTCGACGCCTCCTCTTCCCTTCAATTTTGACAACTCAGACAATAAAAAAATGACAATAATTTGTCGTCTATGCCGCCATGCCATATTGATTGAACGTTCCAGGTTCAGCCCTGAAAAGTTGCAATTTTATAGCTGCTGAAAACAAAGAAATAAAATGAATTCATTGTTGTTGTTACTTATATAACGATTGATGAAGTAAACTTGATAAAATAATGAAAACATAACTGTGTTTGAAATAGTTTATAAAAGTCACTTTTATTGAAAAAAACACTTGTCTCTGTTTTTACTTGTGTTGCCATATTTTCTGCTATGACAATTTTTGGTATAATTTTGAATGGTGCCCAAAATCCGCAATTAGCGAGAATTGGATAAATTGTTTTTAATCGAGCAGTATGGCACTAAGTAACATTATAATCAGTTAAATTCTTTTTTAGATATAAAATAATATAAAATACGCTACTTGTAACAGTCCTTACTTGACTTTGGTCATCTTTTTAAAATTTACAATGGCAACACAAATATCGAATTGTTTTTCAATTTTCCAGTGGATTTTTGACGTTGCTACTACTTGCTCGTTTTTAACAAGTTTTCCTCCATGTAGTGCTTAGGTTTTCATAATGTCTCTAATATAAGTAGTTCTGTAGGAAAATAAACCATATAAATCTTAAATGACGCCAACGAAAACCACAAAAACCGAAGTAGAAATGGTGATACGGAATAGAAAAACTGTTATGAAAGACGGGATTATGACAATGTCTGGCATCGGCGAGCCCTCCGTGTTCCACGCTCTGGTGGTGATATTCCTGGAGTTCTTCGCGTGGGGACTGCTCACGATGCCGATCATCTCGGTGCTTAACGTTACGTTCCCGGATCACACATTTTTGATGAACGGTTTAATAATGGGTATCAAGGGCATCCTGTCATTCCTGTCTGCGCCTCTGATCGGCGCACTGTCTGACGTGTGGGGCCGCAAGTTCTTCCTGCTGGTGACGGTGTTCTTCACGTGCGCGCCCATCCCTCTCATGACCATCAACACATGGTGGTTCTTTGCCATGATCAGCATCAGCGGAGTGTTCGCCGTGACCTTCTCGATCGTGTTCGCGTACGTAGCCGACGTCACCACTGAGGCGGAGCGCTCGCGCGCCTACGGGCTAGTGTCCGCCACGTTCGCAGCCAGCATGGTGATCTCGCCTGCGCTGGGCGCCTACCTGATGGACCTGTACGGCGAGGCGCTCGTGGTTGCCGCCGCCACCGCCGTCGCTATCCTGGACGTGTTCTTCATAATGGTTGCAGTGCCTGAGAGCCTCCCAGAGAAGGTCAGACCCAGCGGCTGGGGCCCTGCTATCAGCTGGGAGCAGGCCGATCCCTTTGCAGCTTTGAGGAAAGTTGGTGCAGAACGTACAGTGCTAATGTTGTGTGTGGCAGTGTTCCTCTCTTACTTGCCTGAGGCCGGACAGTATTCGTGCATATTTGTGTACTTGAAGTTAGTGATGGGCTTCGGTGTAGTCCAAGTGGCAATATTTATTGCAATTGTAGGAGTGCTCAGTATTGCAGTACAAGTTGTGCTCGGGTTCTTGATGAGATCGCTCGGAGCCAAGCACACTATCATGATGGGACTGCTGTTTGAGATGCTGCAGCTCATGTGGTACGGCTTTGGTAGCCGCACGTGGATGATGTGGGCTGCAGGAGTGCTGGCTGCCCTGGGCTCGGTCACATACCCAGCAATCAGTGCGTATGTGTCAGTGAACAGCCGGGCAGACCGGCAGGGCGTGGTGCAGGGCATGGTGACGGGCGTCCGCGGGCTGTGCAACGGCCTCGGCCCCGCCATGTTCGGCGTGATCTTCTACCTGTTCCACGTGGACCTGAACGAGGAGCACGCAGTGAACGGCAAGCCGGACCAAGAGAAGTACGTGCGCATGGTGCCCGGGCCGCCGTTCGTGCTGGGTGCACTGCTGGTGATCTGCGCGCTGCTAGTGGCGGCGTTCCTGCCTGAGGACGGTGCAGCGGCGCGGCGCACGCCGCCGGACCTGCGTTTCGAGCTGGAGCGCGGGCGGCGCGTTGCGGGCCCGCTGTCGCCGCTCATGGCGCCCGAGTCAGCCGCGCTCTAGCTGGCGGGCAAGGCCGGCCGCGCGGCCAGCGTTTGACTCTCAGTGCTGTGCTCAGCGACAGCAACCCGTGCATTTACGAGGTACCAAAGCTAACTCGAGTGAGTGACCGTGATTCCTAACGTTACGCCGACGACACCGATACATTCCCGCGTCGATACAGCTTAATCATCGTGTTTTTAAGCTTTGTATTATATTTTACTATGGTTTGGAGTCGCCGCTGCAGTGTGTACATATTTGTCTGAATAAAATCAATGAAATCGTTGTTACATACTATGTTTTCGTGTTCCGAGCGGAGCATCACACAATAGGTCTCGTAAACTGCTACATTTCGTATTATACCGATGAGTCTCACTTCACAGTCATAATAATTGCGTGGAGATGTTGATGTTGTCATAACTTGCCTCAAAATAATAATGTTCCACTTGTAGATAAGGTCAATAGTTAAGTAAATAACGATTAGCCAATTGATATGTAATGAATAAGATAACAATCATCTGCAAAGATGTCTCCTGTCCAAGATAGACAAGAAAACATTTTAATCAAAGTAAAATGTATAAATGGAGTAGCATCTGGAGGAAAGTTTAGGTAAAAGCTGTAAATTGGAAACGTTTCAAATGATGATATATTATAGTTAGGTATTGTACTCGTCCTCTGGCCGCCTTTGTGCCTGGTTGACGTTCAGTACATAACTTCTAAAGTATACCTAAAAATATTGATAAGTAAGACTTGTTCTAAGATTTCTAATTAACTGAAATAGAGAGCTCATTATAAATATAGGCGTGATGCGATGCTTTTAATAAGATGATAAATATGAAATACGCAGTCTAGTATTGTGCCGTGCGCCACATTTTACAGAAGTACGTAACTTACAAAGTAAAGAATCAATGGTATACTGCAGTCGCCTGATAAATGGGTTTTATGGTATTATGGGTCTGACAAAATATGATATTTGTTCAGTCATGGTTTTTATTCCCCCATTTAATGACAAGGGTCAACGAATTTCAGAGCAAAATAATAATCTGAAAATACAGTTCTGTTTAGCATTTCAAATCATTTACGTCCCGTTGTTGAATGACGTCAATGCGCATCAGCAACACTTAGATATTATATCCATGGATCAAATCTTGTAAAAGGTTCATTAACCCTTATACAAACGCGAGCCCATGTGGAAATTATAAAAAAAAATTGGGTGGTTTTAGGGTAAATAAAAGCTGCTGATTCCATTTTTTCAATAATATTATAAAAAAAATTAGGGGATGAGGGTGTTTTTTCGGTGGTAAATAATTTACCATTGTCCGTGTAATGTATGCCATTTTGCAATTAAGTGGTAAAATAGTTGCCATTGTTTGTTGTGGTACATATTTTTTTCTATACTAGTTGTTTTTTCGTGCTCCACCTATTTATTGTTGGTATACAAATAAAAATGCAATTTTTGATATATTTTTTATTTATTAAGACATCACATTCAGACAGATCAAACAATTCGTCAAGACCATCGACGAGTGCCTGTATGTTATTTTCATTGAATCGCCTTCTCCGCGCCATGGCCCTGGAAATAAATTATTATATAATATATAATATTTTTTGAGAAATAAATAGTTTATTTCTCAAAAAATAACCATAAATCAAACAAAATAAAATCAGGATGATAAACAAACATTTTATATACGGATTTGAATTTTCATCAAAGCTTTATTAAACAAAGGTAAATTATTTACCACTTCTTTGAAAAATTCTAAAAAATATACACAAGCGCTTATACAAGCAGCAAATTGTCGAAAAAGGACAATAACTTAGTTTATTATATGTATCTGAATCATAAAACCACTTACCAAATTTTTTGTTGAACAAACTTTCAAAAAGATTATCGTGTGGCGGCAAAATCACGACTTTCTCTGTCAAAAAAACGGTTTGTCAACTTTGACATGTCAGATCAGTGACAGGTGATGTTAAAAAGTTTTGTGTTGTCAGGAATCAAATAAAGAAACTACTCACGTTTTAAAAAACTATTTTTTCTTTCCTCCAAGGTTAACAGAAGAAAAAATAAAATGGTTTTTATTAACTGGTACGAGGTGGTAAAATAGTTACCATTATTTTAATAAGGGTTAAAAGTCATGTTGCTAACTCTGTCGTAAAAAAAAAGACGTCGGAGGTGCTAATTCTCAGCCTTATTAGGAATATAACCTAAATAGATGATCTTTTTTTATTGTTCTGTAAATCAATGGGGAAGAGCCAATGCAATGGGCCATAGCGAGGTCCCGATCTGACCAAGCTATTTTGAAATATTAAAATGTCATTACCAGATTTTTAACAGCTTATGACAATGCTTGGAACTAGCTATGCTAGCGCCAATCGTTTCACAGTTGCCATCCCCATTACAAACAATCTGTTCCTATAATTTCATAGACAATTGACTATCAACTTGCAACCACGCATAACTCTTTGAAACCGGTATCTACTGGTTGGCGGTAATCGCGGTTTAAAAATAACCTTTTGCAGTTCGAAAGCATAAACATCAATGGCGTGACATCTTAACTTTTTAATGTCCATGAATGGTCATTGTTTATTCGGTAACTTCAAGGCGTCAAACTTTCAAGACGAATGTTTTTTTCCAAAGACTAAGTGTCTTTCAGGAAGCTTATTAACTTTTGAGCGTTGTTAATGAACTGCTTCGCTAATTCATGCGATGACCTTGCATATAATAGGGCAAGTGTTTGTGCGTAAACGAAGTGACGCGGATCTTCAAATTGGTGGCTGTTGAGTAACAGATGTCTTGGCTTTGTGTTTTTTCTTCAGTTACCTCTACATATAATAGGGAGTTAAACGTCTGTCCGAATGTCGAATTTTTATTAGTTGTACCAAGATCAAATCAATATTAAACCTAAGTTCTGACTGCTAATTCTAAACTGCCACTGTCTATGTCCTCATAGCAATGTTTGCTAGTTTATAGCACATTAGCTTCCAAACGCAACTTGAAATCCCAGCTAATGACTTTAAATTAAAATTCATTAAATAAACAAGGTTTTAAACTCGTCTGAGCATTAGACACAACAATATGTCTACATCCAAAGAGTATTGAAATTACGTCATTTTTCAATAATAATTAAAATATGCGACACTTGATATTATTTTCCTGTTTAGAATAATGTCGGTAATATCCTTGTTTTTTAAGCTTCATAAGTTAAACTACATGCAAACACTAATCAGGTTAATAAGGGGTATTCTCCTAGAAGTATCAGCACTAATTGTTGACTAGGATGTTAACACTGCCCGGATATCGCTGTCGCTCCGACATAACGAAATAGTTCCGCAGTAACCTCTTACAAAACTGATGGGGTGGGCGGGGCAGCTGAAGCAATAACGTTGATTAGTACGTAGTAACGTTAATAGTCCACAAATATCTATAACATGAATTTATATCACATCCAAAAAAATAAACCTTCAAACATTTTTCCAAAAACTAACCGCATCGACTGGTAGTTAGACCTATAAAAGAATTGATAAAAAGTTTCAAGAACAAATATCAAAGACGTTAAAGATGGAAGAGGCCATAAAATTCTTGATAGAAACCGCGAAAGTTGTGCTAGCCAATCTGTCGAGCGTCTTTGGCTTTTATTTGATATGTGGGGAAGATGGGGTCACACAAGGTTTGTTACACATGCTAGAGGCAAAAATCGAATAACTTCAGACTTGTTAGCAACAAAGATAAAACAGCTTATCCGTAAATACTTCTGGGCCTTTTCATGAACTACAAGCATATCCTTCTGTATATTCAGTGTTAACGTTAAGGTTTTAAATATTGGTTAATGTTATGCTATGACTTGACGAACTTGGAATCGTTTCCACCTGGCTACGGTAGTAAATGTCATAAATCGTTTTCATTGAAAACTGAGTGATGCACTCCAATATGGGTTCCCTATGTGACTTCGAAATACTATTCTAATAAAAATGGGTGAAACTAATTGGATAAATAGAAAAACTCGTATAGTAATTAATAATTTAGTAGTGTAAAATACAGCATAACAAAAAAATATACCTACGAGGCTTTCTATTTATCCAATTAGTATCACCCATTTTTATTAAAAATAAATAATTGTTAACTGCAGCAAACATACTTTATAAATCAATATCTCGTTGGATAAATATTTTTGGCGTTTTATAGAACTAGCAAATGTCGAAGAAACAAGGGCCGATGTAAGATTATCGATATAAAGAAACGGCGAACAAGAAACGCGTAGTTAAAATATAACGTCGCATTATCAAGGCAGCGATGTATAGTAATCGATGTAACAATTTTCGTAGAATAGTATTTCAAACTCACATAGGGAACCCTTCCAATATAGGTAACTGATTTTCTACGTCGTTGAAATTTCGGACTAGATTAACTCTGATATAATTATGCTTTTTGTGCACTTTAGTTTCATGTCTTTGATGCATATCTCTAAAAACATTACTTGAGTTTGATTTGATTGTCCTTCAGTATGCAACACATACAGCATGATCTGATCTTGACATAATCGAGAGGATTCCGGTCCATTATTAAATCCTACGTAAAAGGTCAGGCTTCGTCATTCATGTAAAGAAGATTCGAGATATTTTCTGTAAAATTAATTTTATGAGAGTCCTAACTCCTATGTAATTTCGGAGATTATTTGGACTGAGTTTTTCACAACCGAACAGAGGTTTAATCAAAATGTTCAAGCTCAGTATTCTTCGTGGGACGACAAAGGAAAATAATGAACTCCTCTAGATCTCAGGTAAATAAATGTAGAGATAAGAAGTTGTCTGTTATTTTCTGTGACGTGAGTTCCGTCGTTGCAGTGTCATTGCCATGCGATGCTCCTTCAATGCTCCGCTGAGATGCTCTTTGCACTTGCAAAATTTTATTACACTATCGCACACACTAACATTCATTCATTTTAGTTATGAGTAGGGTTAATTTTTGCCCCCACAATGTAGTTGTTGGTTTGCTGGTATTTCGGATTTAGGATTTAACGAAACAATTCCTTAATTAACCGAACGATTACATAACTTGTTTAACTTACAGTGGCCGCCAATCTCAATATGATTGCACGTAACTCACTGATGCATATCTTACTCTGCGTTCACGAACCTTCGCTTTACCAAAATTAAACAAATTATTCGGGTTTTTAACTCCTAAATATTCGGTCCGCGACTTCAACGGTTCAAAAAGCTTGAATACTTTTTGTGACCTAAATAGTCGTAATCTAACTACAAAGATTTATAATCTCATCAACGTTAAGCGTTCAACAAAGCTCCAAAAATTCCAGATTTCTTAACACTTTTTCTTCCTTTGCAATTTCCTTGCCGTATTGTACTCTGAAGTATCATAGAACCTCTATTATGTTATCTTTTTTTACAACGAACCTCCTTCCAAGGCCTTGATTCAATAGAGAACCCTCTTGAAAAAAATAGAGAACGTCAAAAAATGGTGGGTAATATTTGATCATCGAAACGTCGTTGAATTCGATCGAAATCAAGTTTTTTCATTTCTAGATGATTTTCTAGTCGGTTATTCAGGCAGAACGTATCTTGGCAACGTTATTTCGCCAATGGCCTGCCAGTGTAACCTCCTACACCGCATTTGAGAGCCACGCTAGCAATTATTACGTAATTGCACAGCAGCTTGGCGACCTTGATTTATTCTTTGTTGAATCTGTTTTTTTTGCTCGGATGCTATTTAAGTGAATGCAAATTCGAATGATGCTTATTATCTAAAATAAATAAAATGTACCATGACAGCATTACTTGTTCTAGACTGTTTTTCAATTTCCTAAGGAAAATTACAATACTTAATTCGTTCGCCATATCTTGGCATATCATGGCTCCGTTTTTAAGCACTTCCGTGACTCCATTATACTCATGAAACAGCACAAAATAAATAACATCGTTGTAACCAAGATTTTTATAAAGTAGTCACGAAATTCAACTATGCGCGGATAACATCTATAATTTCATTAAAATATATCAACATTACTTGTCCAGGCAAAGGAAGTTCTTAGAATTCAACACAAATACTCCGTATTTTATCAAAAATTAACCTTGTTTAAAATTAGATACATATTTGCTTGTATTGTAAGTACTAAATCGTTTATAAAAACTAATTTCGTCGTTTAACAATTGTATCAACTTGTCAGAATACAGCTGTGAATGAATTGAATGATCCTATCCACGTGTAAAGTTCTAAGCACACCTATACGTCTAAACATAAAAACAATCGGCTTGTAATGTTCCACTGCTGGGACTAAAGCCAAAACAAAGCTTCTCTTTTAGAGACAGCTTTTCGCAATCCACCACGCAGGCCCAATGCGGCCCAGCTATCTCACGTAGTTGAACCCGAACGTGAACGTGCAGCTGCACGAAATACTTTAAAAAAACACTAATCACTATGATTTGTTTCCTGAATCAATCCACCTAAACGTGACGATTGAATTCACGGCGCGCGCGCACTCCATTGTTTTATCTCTCTATGCAGGTTTGTTGCACATAGTATGAATCATAAGCATTGTTTATGAGTTCGTGTCAACAGAGCTGGGTTTCACCGGCTACTGAGTATGTTGAATAAGCAATATTCGTATGCGATTTCCATGTGTCATGTTAATGCCATTAAAGTAGTTATTGCTGTTATTTCTACTACCTTTTGTTGTCTGTGGCCTTTATTATTCTACACATGAAAATTAAAAAGAGAATTAACCAGCTCACAGCTCGAAATCTGAACTAGAAAAATGTCTTTGACAAACTCTTACCTTTCCCACTTTCAAAAGAACAGGGTCATCCTTCTAATTTGGGATAAAATTACTCAAAATATAATACTGCTAAAGTTGGCCGGTATTTATTATTTTTATCCCTCCAGCCAGATTATTATGAATGAAGTTGGTAAAGTTTCCAAATAAATTTCGTTTGTAGAGAGCGGTAAGCTCCGTTGCCGCTTTGGAGTCTGGGATTTTCATTAGATGGAGACTTTATATGTATGTAACAGAATATACTCAACTGTTTAATAAATGATCAAAATCTTCAACAATCACAACTCTTGATTATGAACTAGCATCATTGTTAGCCTACGCAATCGGATCTTAGATATTAAACATAAAAAACGAATACGAGTTTATATCTAGTAAGTCACCAAAAAACACGAAACAACAATAAATAACGCAATTAAGTTATTAGATACCACAATTGACCACCAAAATATATTATCATAACTGGAGGTCACACCCAAATAATAAATTATTTGATAACTGGATGGTCTAGAGTCTAGACTGGAACTAATTATAAACTTGCTAACGAAGCTAAATATGTTAGATATGCTATCATAGTACGTTTAAAACAACTTTAAGGTACCTCGTTTATTTTGGAGTAGTGCTCTATCTATTCTTTGGCATGCTTTGTAGTAGAAAACGCAGTAGTTGAGACAGATTGGAAGTTGACTCTGGTGTAGAGTACCTCTTTCTTTTCAGCCTTCTTTCACCTCCTGCTGAGCTTAAAACCTGTCTGCTTACGCCGAGTTTTTGGCCCCGTATTCCTGAGCTTCATTACCTGCTGTTTTCGGGACTTCTTCGGACCTTGATGGTAGTATTCTTGAAAACCACAGCATTGCGTTAATAAAATATTCTTACTAATACCATTTGCTATGTTGGCTTAACATTTTCAAATGCCACGCGTATTACTGAGTCATTAATCACAAATCTGCTTGTGATATCTAACGAATTTTTCAAGTCACCGTTCGCATCAAATAGTGTGTTTATATGTATCAAAGGCGAACAGCTAAAGCCAGGAGTTCAAATGTGGATTTACAATGCAGTGACAGGTTATCGTCAATAATAGCCTTTTTATTAGGTCGACAACCCGTTAACTCAGTCTGGTTTATGATGGCGGGGGACCTAAAGGCGGGAGCAACGATAAGTCGCTGACATATCGTATTCTCTTCTTTATGGTCTAGTCAGCGTGCAAAAAGCACTTTTTTGTTACTGGTTTAGTAAAGACACCTATTATTGATTTTTACTGCCAACTCGATGGCTGAGGTAGCGCGACCGATAAGCCTGTGTTATCAGCTAGTCACTAATGCGCCAGCACTTGTTTCTGTAAAACAAGGGCTATTTGTTTAGCGATAACGGAAGTTTTACAATTTTACAGTGTCTCCGGCAACATTGAAAGTGTTACTATTGTCGATACAGGCAACGATATGGTCTAGTGAGTCGCTAGATTTTATCATCACATTTGGCAAAGGTATTAAAAGGTTGCACTTCCTAATTCCTATTGCTGATAACAATAGTTAGGATTTACAAACAACAAGAAGGAAGGTTGTTGTCGTCCAGTTGAATAGATTTATAATCAATTAATTAATGTTAAAATATGTCAATATTTTGATAATAGCTACAAATATCTTTCTAAAAAAATATTTCAGTCTGTCGCTTACGATAGTCGAATTTATCAGATTATTAAATTTAATTTCGCGTGTATTGAAGATAATGTATATGGATAATAGTTAGTAAAGAAAAACAATGCTACAAACTGGAAATCCCGCCATTCAAATGAGTTCACTTTATATCGAATCGTTTTACAATCAGATTTTTCCGCATATTTGTTGTTATCAACGATAATGAGAATGGAAAAACTTTAAATTAAAGCTTAACAAATTCGTTTACTTCAGACATAACCTAACAACAGGGAACCGAACTCCAGACAGAATCTCACGCTCAAAAACTCACAATGAATTTAAAAAAGAGTGTCTCTTTTCTGTTTTGTATTCTGTCTTACATCCTTAAAAACTTTTCCATAAACATGTAAAATTCATATTTGAACAATTCTGTCAATTTCCTTATATTCCGGTTAAGCAGTAAAATCCTTAGCAGGTTGATCTGCGAGTGGCCATGTTAAAAAAAGTTCTGTCAATTTCCAGGTGACAGTTTTAACGCCGCCGCGCCGCCATCTTGTATATTCAATACAATTTAACCCACGGCGACCCCTGTCAATTTCACACAAACGTCAAAAGATCCTTTTAGAACTGTATTTTAAATCACACTGCGAGATCCACTGTTATTGATGCTCAAATTAGTTTCTTAATTAATAGAAAATTATGGACTGGTATTATGAAAATGTGAAAACAAGAGGTTCATTCAACCGAATATATCTAAGAAATGCTCTGATTATCAGGCCGATAAGAATTACGTCACGATTTCATTGAAAACTCTCGATTAGGTACTGTGGATAAAATATTAATTGTTTGTTACAATGCCGATTCGTCAATCGTTACTTCGTTAGATCATTTTGAGGGCGTCATTAGAGAAGCAATAAGATCCTTTAAATTAATTGCCGTCCTGAAACAATGTATAACTAAATTTGAATTTTATCAGAAAATAATTCTTAAAATGATGATCAGTCAAGTCACTCCAAATTACTCGTATTCCTAGGTAACATTTTTGAGCAAGAAACTATGATCCGGATACAAGTTCTAGGGCATACAGATGTCCCAAGTTTGTCCATTCGTTCGACCATTTTTGCTACTGCCTGCCAGTATCGATTGCCATAGACTCGATCGTAGATATCGGTGTTACAACCGAGTCCGAAAATTTATCGCGCATTTGTTTGCAGCACGTGGCAAGTATGACTATGATCTAAATAAGATTTTCAAGTACCCTATGACTTATCCTCGCCTACCCAAGACTTCGCCACGTCATAAAACAATGTTCAAATATGATTTAAATATTCTTTGTGCATCGTAGCTCCCAATTGAATATATTATTTACTTCAGTTCCACGATTTACTGCCCTTGAAAGTCTTGTTCAATGGTATGTCAACAGAACTTATCGCGAACCAGTTTTGTGACGTCACTCCGATATAATTTCACTTTACCTATATAAAGTAAAATTGATCTTGCAAAACACTGTCCCTTAAAACTTGTAGTTACAGTGATTTTTAAAACTTTCCTTTTTAATTAAGATGTTTCGATACCTTCATAACATAACCATTCTCGACAGTAAATGGTATTGAGCCTTGGCTCTTTTATTTACACATCTATCTAATGCACAAAAGCTTGTAATTTGTTTATCAAAGAATACTAAGAATACAAGTGACAAGATTTTGTCCATTTTATTTAAGATAAAGAGAGGAGTTCGTGGCTAAATAATAACAGCCGCACGGTTCGATCTTTAAAGTTAAGCCGTGCTTGCCGAGTTTGGTCCATAGATGGGTGACCATAATTTCATACCGAGTTTCCTCCGTGCCGGCTGTCATTTGTAGATCTTGACAGTCGGTACGAGTAGTCAGAAGCCAAAAGTCTGACGGATGACCTAAAAAAGAGAGCGGAATTCTTTTAGGCAGCCTGTTACGAACCATCTGTCGACGAAAAGTAAATATACTGTAGTCATATCTTATTACTTACTTCAATATGCTGAAGTAAAAAAAAACGTCTTGTCTTATTTTCTGAATGAAACCTTTTTGCTAAAAAAACTTTCCATTAAACTAAGTCCATTGTTAGTAAGTTATATTGGCGCCGGCTTGTCTCAATTCTGACTGACCTACATGTATTGAATGCTGTCTTTGCCTCAGTATTCAGTGCTATACCTTATACCTATAAAGGCTTGCTGCCACCGCCTACGTGACGCTCGCGCGGGGTGGCGTCATAATAGGCATCTTATCGATTACGAAAAAGTAATAATTAGTTATCCTCCCAACACCCAAACAAATTGAGAAAGTAATTAATATAACTAAAAGAACCAAAGTCGTCAGATTCGCGTTAATGTAAAATCAATAGACAAACCATAATCTTAATTATCAATTGACGAGTTATTAAATGGTAAATTAATTAAGACGATATGAGTCTGTCAACATCACCCAGATGCCAAAGCATATTTCAACACTATAAGTACTTATTCAAGCATTCATTTAAGTGTTCATGTGGGTACCTACCGAGTATGTACACCACAATGCTAACAGAGGGGTTACGGTTAAGTGAAAGGTCGTTAGTTTCGCACTGCGATGACAATTGACAGTCGTAAGCGTTGTTTATTGCATGGATTTTTAAATGAACAGCCACTTGTACCTTTCATTACATTTGTAACGTTACTTTTGTGAGTGAATGAGCTTCTCTTGATGGCCGCTTGCATTTCAAAATCACGTACCCAACCCTAGTTCCCCCAACTTATGTTATGGAAAGGATTTAGCTACCAGCCGCTTCGCAATAACAAAACAAACGAAGTAGCGAACGAACTATTAGAGCAATATGTTGTGAGTCACGCTACGAATACGATGAGAGGAAGACCACGAGTGCATAATAAACAAACTATCTTGACATCCACACGTATTTATCATAGGTCATGTCACATCTAACCTATTTAATCGTAGGCAGAGAATGAATAACATATTATGAACCTAGAGCTAAAATCACAGAGATTTACATGGGTTTTTTGGCGCGTGGCCAACATTGGAACTAATGTCGCCATTTTGTTTTTTTTTACAACATATTTCGTAAAACATGTTTGCAAGCATTACCCCTGTCACTGTTGACATTTGAGCGCCAAAAAACTCTTGTAGCACTGCAAGCATCTACTAACCTCCTTCATCTAAAATCACACATGAAGGCGTGTAAGTATTTTCGTAACACTATTTTCCGTTCTATTTGTATACATTGTCATGTTATCTTTTATTACAAAATTAAACAAATATTTCAGTGTGATTACTTTAGACGTCACGTTTATCTACCGTCATGGCACGACAAGTTAACACTGTGATGACAGCTTTTTAGGACGCTATTTAAACTCAGATTCACTTTTGTTGAATTCAACCTTGACTTTGGGCCTTTGGCAGAATCATGGTTTATTTTTGGAGATGGATCGAAGTACGAATACTGATTCAAATCTTGTTACTACTAAATCTAAAATAAATCTAAAGTTCTAAACTCAATAATAATTCGACCTAGATTATTGCGAGCCTTAAATGGGGATGATGACTGGGTAAAGAAAACGAAATTCTATTTTGTCCGTCAATCAGGTAATACAAAAATATTAGATACGTATTTTTTGTTTTATCAAGTTAACAAAAAAATACTTAGTTAAAACGCATTAAAGTTGGAGAGTGGGGGCTCACTACGTCACAACTAGGTATAAAATGTACTAAGCCGTGACGTCATGCGCCATTTCAACTCAAAATATCTCCGTAATTTTACGATTACGTGAAAAAAGAAAAAATACGTGTCAAATACTTTTTAATAATCTACCCGATAGACAAATAAAAAAAAATGAGTCACCATCCCTATTGTCCCTGACTAACATGGAGTCTAACCTACTGAGCTACATGTTATGTTTGGTAAAATATTGACATCTACAACATAACTACAGTAAAATAATGAAGATGACAGTCTCAAAACTTTCGTCAATCTTGTATCACTTATTAAGCCTTCTAGCCAATATTTTATTGTAATCTACATTATTGTGGCTGAAGTTTCACTTATCATTTCTGAATACTAGCTGTCCCGCGCAACTTCGTCTGCGTCACATTTTCCCCGTTTTCGCAACACTTTTCATTGCTGCTCCGCTCCTATTGGTCGTAGCGTAATGATATATAGCCTATGTCCTTCCCCAGGTTGAAATCTATCTTCTTGCCAAATTTCATTAAGATCCGATCAGCCGTTTAGTCGTGAAAAGGTAACAAACAAACAGAGTGACATTCGCATTTATAATATTAGTATGGATAAAAAAAATACAATCTGTATAAGACCAAGCCATATAATAAATGGGATTCTTTAGCGTGTGTCTTCTTAAAGTTAGACGGCTTAGCGAAGGGCAAAGAACGTTAAAAGGAAATGGATTGTAGTTTAGTGAATTTAATAGTCCAGAAGTACAGTATTGATCGAAGCATTTCGTCTCAAATTAACTTGTACCCTATCTACGAAATATCAACCCACGTGACCTTTAGGAAAAAAATTGGCTTCCATCGGCTCGGCTGTACTTTTTTCTTGTCAAAGTAATTCAGTTTATTCCAAAAATATTCGCGGGACGATAATACGAAGTCTTTTATACGTTTAACCTCCTTTATGACATCTAGTACGCAACGAAACAATTGTCTGTCTTTCCCACTGTATGAGTCTTTACAAAGAAACAATACAATACAATGCTTTCAAGACAGTATCCAATATGCTTGCCTACTCGCCGTTGCCTTGATAAAAAAAAAAAACTGTTTTTTTACTTGATGGTAGAACTTAGTATTTGTACGGTTATTCGAGAATGAAATTGAATAGAATGTTACAGCTTTTCCTTTTTCCAAGAATAACTGAGGAAGTTTGTTATTTGATAACTTACAGGCTAATGTCATCCATTTTGCAGAGTAAACCTTCTTCGAAATATTGTTAAAACTCAAACTCACTCATGGGGCGTCCGGTGTAGCACGTCATTTTCTTCCAAACATATGTGCAAATAAGAATCTGCCATGATTTTAGTCGCTGTTCTTTTACTTCTTTATCTTTTTATCGCCTATATCTTCAGCATTTTTAGTGCCCCGCCTAATGCGTTTTATGCTTGAGGGTAGTAGACCTAGATGGATTAAGGCGTCTTGATTAAATCCATGGCTCTGTTATTCCACAAGTTACCATGACCTAACCATGACTCATTGATTCTCGTGATTATTCAATGGCCCTCCATATTAGGTAACTGGAGCAGAGAAATACAATCTTTTATTTCATCGCCGTATTGACTACTGTATAACTAGGCTTTTTGTACAAATTTTCCCGCTCCGTTACTTATGCGCAAACACAGACAATACCGGGTAACCTTGTGGTGTATTACCGCGCTGTTATCTGCGAAAACATTAATAAAGAAGAAAATAAAAATCAAAGAGGTTGTAAGGATGTAGTTTAGATAGGTTATTAAAAAAATGCCAAAATTACTTCATTATTTGTCATTTTGACGTTTAATTAAAGAAACCGCAAGCGTTTATTTGAGCATTGATCTAAGTTACACTTATTGTTTCCAATTAAATAAAAAACTTATTATTTTGGTTAATACCCTCGCTGTTAAAGGAAACACGTATTGATTTGTGAAACATAAAATCCTGTAAAATATATATTCGAACGCCATGTTTAAACTTGACAGTTACAAAATGTCAATATAAAAATTCATAGAGAATTAATTTAGAAACTCTGGAAATCTTGTTATAGGTATGGACGGAAAAAGGCAGAAAACTACTTTTTGTTAAATCTATGTCGAAACTATTAGTTAAGATTCATACCTACGCTTCTTCTCACATACATGTGCGTTGGTTTTTGACATGTAATACGCACCTGACCTTTAGGATACTTTATTAGGGATTTACGGACCTTTATGAAATTACCAATAAGGTCAGTGTGTATCCTAGGCTAGGCCCCCCTTTGCGGGATTTTCATTTGCTACCGCGTCGAGCCGTAGGTATCAACGCCAAACAGTTAATTTGATTTGAATAACAGAATATTTGGTTCTTTTGTGCACTATTGTGTTGATTGTTTAAGAAAAACAACTAGTATTGCAAGTAATTATTAAAAATACCCTAATTTATAATAATTTCCAAGTAATTATTATCCTTTTCCCAGTCGGCTTCCAGTCTAACCGGGTGCGGCTGTTATTATTTAACCACGAGCCCCACAATCTGGCTAACAATACAAGAAACTCGATACTCTCTTTCGAATCAAAGACAATAATAGAATCAACAGCCTGTTTATCCACAATGTTGTTGTTAAACAGTTGCTCGGGTAGTAAAGACGGCAAAACGCTGCCATTCAGGGTTCCTTAAGTAAATAACGTCGTCGCAAAACCACAGGTGCTGCGTAATCGCGAATATGCTAATATTCTGTGAACCTTTCTGTCTAAATTCAATGTAAATACACTTACCTCGGTTGAAGTGTCGCATGTCGCCCTGCTCATACTATTTGTTTTGTTCGTGTATTCTGTACACCAACCTACTTACCGTAATATTTTGGACTATTCTCGGCGAAAAATAAAATGTCTACAATTTTAGCTTGTAAATTTGCTGTGTTTATGTAGTTGTTCAACTAGTTTTTGTTCCGCCGGGTCTCATAATGTCCTTGATAGTCACCTAAAGACCACCCCTTCTTTTCCCATTTCCATCTTAAACAATAGGTAAGAAAGCTAAAGTAGGTACTGTGTAGTGTGCAGGCTTGTTTGTATGCGTTTATCGTTCAAGTTCAGTTACGAAACCTTTTGTTTCTAGCGCTGAGCACATAATTGGCCACTTTTTTGAACTTGGCATTGTAACTGGCTAGACCACGGTCACCGGCCACCGCGGCCGATGCGTTGCATTTGCATAGATTAACATTACCAGTTTGAGTTAGATTGGTACAGTGCTACTGGTGCTGCAGCGCCAAAAGAACCCTTTTGGCGCTTGAATGACATTGACAGGGAGGGGAGGGCACTGTTGGTAAACCTTTGTGACATTTCCTGTGAAAAAACAAGATGGCGTCGTTCGTTTTGTTAAGGGTCACTAAAAGTTCTATTTACAAAAATGTTGTAATAATCTGAAGATGCAAGGTGGATCGTCTTTTTGCACCTAAAGTTCTTATACTACCTACTTCATTTGGACAAAACAAGTATCGTCGGTTTTAATTGGATCTTTAATGAGTTTGATAATTACCATGTGTTGGACATGGAAACAATGTGAATACCAGATGGTTTCTCACAGAAAAATCCCATTCTATTATTTTGTCTTTCTGGTTAGGTACCATACAGTTTGCCCATAAAATATTTAACAAGATTCCTTCTACTAGATTCAACAAAGCTAAAAAAAATACAATACGGACAAGAAGGAAGAGTTTGTTTTCCCCAATGCTATTTCCTACCTAGAGTTATAAAATGGAGTTTTAAACGATTTTCCCTTATTTGTGACGCACGACTGGACTAGTGAGTCAAAGTTGCGTACTTTAGCTAATCCTGCCAAGTGATCAACATAAAGTTAGTCATTCTTCTCAGCATTATTTTATTCTGCTGTTGATAGGGAAATAAAAATACGTTTTATTTCAACTTTCATTAAATTCGATACAACAACAATAACGGCCATGACAGTGGAAGCATTGACAAAATTACGTTTAACTTCTAAAATAAATATTGCTTACATCCTGCCGATTATTTGATAGCAGCTTGCATTTGTTGTTGCAAAAAATAAATAAATACCTACAATTTGCTATAATAAAGTCTTTGAAAAAATTAACAGTTCAATTAATTCTTTGAAATAAAATTAAAATACGGATTTCTAGAAAAGGAAAACGTACCCGAACTATAGATCGCCATTTGATATTATTACTTTCCGAAATCAGACGAAGCCTCCAGAAAGTATGTAGGTATAGAACTAACTTCACTTAAGTATACTAAAAAGAAAACCAAAATGAGCAAAACGATACCTACTAACATAAGACAGCTTTTTCAAATAATTGCGCCATCATTTTCTGCCCAAACTGATTACTTAACCTATTTTCTGTACGAAAACAGAAACGAATTGGGATCATCAAGTCTAAATCTACGCTTTTAACCATTACATAAAACTGATGCTAAATGCAAAACAAAACAAAATTTCAATACAATTATTTTTCCCCCAGATACTTCTTTCTCGCAATGTAATCAAAATGGCGCTATACGTATTTGTCTACGGTAATAAATCCTTGGCCATAGTACAGTAGACAATAGACATTGTAGAACTTCCAAGGTACCAACCTCAGCTATAAAAACCTTGCATTGGTAGTTTCCTCAGAAAACTGGTTCAGAACAAAGTCTAATGTTGTCCTGAGAATGGGGGCAAGTAGTTCCACCTGTCAACTTGACCATGAATTATAGTCGCGACGCGGAACGCAAGCAAATCATTTTCTGTACTGGGTCTGACTGGCATGTGAATAATTTGGGTATATTCGGGCGAATAAGCTAGCTAATATTTCGAGTTTATCTATTGAAATAGTGGAAAGGTCCAAAAATTAAGTACATCATCACGACTGTTTGGGAGGGAGCAGCTTTTGCATTATTACTGTGCTGCTTTTCCGTGTTAATAAAAGGGGTAATGGGAAAGCCAAAGCCTATAAAAGTTGTTAAACAGAATACCGTCGAAGCGCGTTTAAGAATTTATCACTTCGCCGGCACAGTAGCTCGTAAATAATTGGAACATGTGGAAAAACTCTGAAATTTTAAACGCTTTTGGTGTTGCCTTGTTGGGTACTACAGTACCATTAAAAGTAACAAATTTTCTGCCTTGTTCTTCAATGGCGACACTAATCAATTTATTAGGCTCTGATTCTGGCGTTGTATTTTGCATTGTGCTAAGATGTTTTGGTCAACTTTCTTTTACTTGTAACTGAAAAACTAAGACTCATTATGGACTTATTTGCTTTCAGTCTGGTTTAGTCATCGATATGATTAAGTTTATTGTACAGATCTTACTTAGCTCTTACGGGTTAAGAGTGTACGTACCTTTTCGTGAAAACCACGTCTTAAACGATCGTCACATCAATTAAATGTGATTTGAACTCTAGACAGCTGCGGTAGTTGTAATGTTTGCTAACCCAATATTCCAATACCTACCGGCAAATAAAACAAGTCTTATTAATCTATGAAATATAATAACCGAGCTACCGCAGCAAAATACCTTCCATATTTTTAATAACCACAAAGTAACGCTGTATTCTCTCTAAGCGATAGGTAATTTCAAGATTTTCGCAAGCCTTTGTAAGATTATCGTCAAAACGATTAGATCCGGTACAGCATTTATTGATATCGGCTCGTTTACAAGTTAACTAATTACTACAGTGGCTGCAAAAATAAACTAGCGATAAATAAATATTACTTCGCAACTACTACCTAGGCTAACAATTTACTTCGAGTTTCACTGATAGTGATATCACATTGCCAGCCTACATTCCTGAAATACTTGTATGAGTCATCGTGTTGTATTTTAAAACATATTCAAAAATTATCATTATAAAATCAACAATTTGATTTTGTGGAATAATGGAGAGAATTAATGAAACACTTCTGTCCCTGCCTCTATTCTACTTGTTTATGGTTAGCTACTAACCTAACGGCATTCATCGGTAAATATTCAAGGACGGCAAGAATTAATTTATAATGACTCTACAAGAGATTTATTACCCGTCTATGACATTATTTCAAAGTTGATTCATTTTATTTTTATTAATAGTAAACTTGTGGAACACTAATCTTGCGCATTAGAGCTGTTTACCCGGAATGTTTGTTGGTTTTGAAAAACCCAAACAGGTAATAGAAACAGTTTAGGAATAGGAACGGTATAATAAAAAACAACTATATTACCTGTAGAGCAACTACAGAATCTCAGCTGGATATAATTAGATTTAACGAACGAAAAACTAAGATATGTATATTATTATGATTATGGCATAATAAATCAATTAACTACTTAATTAGATTGAAATACGAGTACAGTCCATTCGCGATTATTTTACCTCTGTCAGCTGTGACTATACAGCAACCTTATTTCAACGAGGATAAAAATTATTGTCATATTCACAGGCTTGTCGGGTGGAAATAACCCAACACCAGCCGTATAGCTGTAAAAATAGAGATCACTTTGGTTTTGACAGTGATACCCAATTTCAAAATAAAACATTTTTTTAATCTCCCCTTTATCAACATATTGCTTCATCGGTGTTATTTTAAGCCAAAGTGCTTTTTCGTTAGGCTTTAAATAAGTGGCGTTGGCATAGTAGCAGTCCAGACTAAGACAACACGGCTGATCACGGGCTAATAACCCAATACCCAGGGCGCCTAGGGATGCATCGAGGTCACAACGACCTATCGAAATGCTGGCCATGCCACGTGGCGAATACAAATAATTCAGATGGTGTAGCCGAATTCGTGAATGCATTGAACGTAGGATCATAAAACTCGGTTACAGTTTTATACTTTTCTAACGTTAATTAAAACCTATCAATTACCAAAGCCCGAATTGTGGAAACGTTTTCGTTTGTTTTTTAAACTGTATATTTTGTTTCTGTTCTTTTTGTCTTCACTCCTAAAATGATACCAGTGCTATCATTCAGTTAAGAGAAGTGGTATCCGATTCAAATCAAACCTCCTTTTTCTTAAAAACAATAAAATTTCCTTTTTCTTAAAATTCTTGCACATGGTTTATACATGGCTAAACAAAGACCTTCGATAGAAGTCGAAGTCTCTCTGAAACCTCGAACTTACTTTGACCACTTTGAAAGCATGCAGGTTTGCGTTTTTAAAATCATAAAGAAATTCTTCTACCTTCAAAACTTAGCCTTCGTTCAAACTTTAGCCCAATTACTTAGTCCTCGAGGAAGGCTCGTACTCATAAGCTCTGAGTTACTCCGTAAAAAAGCAAAAGTCAAATATAACGAACGAAACCAGTCGAGAAGTAAATCCGGAATATCTACTATAGACGCCTTGCAGAGTTGCAGCGTAAAAATGTAAAAATCGTGCATGAGGAATAATGAGGATCGCAATGTTTCCCAAAGTTTTTACTGCAATACAGATTGTGATTCCAACAGTCACATAATACAGTGTCGCTATTAAACAAAACTACTGGAACTATTTTTTGGGACGTTAAAGAAATCTCCTGACTTCATTTAAGATATAAATCAATCAAGCCTATCTCGATCGCAGACTAATTATTTTAAGCTACAAGTCAATTTGTCACAAATCTTAAAAGTAACCCATCTTCTCCATAGAAATACGATTTATTATCAATCAGGATAAAGCGGTCACATTCCAATGCTGTAATTAATGGTAGGACCCAAGATTTAAGTCCAGAGATATCAAGACTATTCAAGACATCTTATTTGAAACATTTCGTTTAATTAAAAAAAGATTTCAACTCGCAGTTTTATAGAAATTATAACGGTAATCTTTAGGTGGGTGTCCTGGCCCGACCTACCTCATAACGGACCATATAAGTATGTTAGGCCAAAAATATGTCCCGTAATATTTGAAGCCGTCTACATTGTAATATTGCGCAAATAATATACTGGGCCAGTGATCTTGAGACGAGTCCGTTTTAAATATTGGAACTAATTTCAATAAAAACAAGGTTTGATCAACATAGCGTCGCTTCGTGATATCTTTTTATAAAATGGTTTCCGAATCATCTTATGATTCGTAATTTTGTGTGATGTAAGCTCCGCTTTGTCTGCTTATTTTAATCTACGCTGTTTTACGTAATTTTTATGGTTGTCTTTCTTGTTTATTTTAAAACATTGACCTCCTTCTCTGTAAAGATGCGAACCTGTCATGTGTGATATAAGAAGGTTAATTATTTTAGTTAGTTATTTTTTAAGATTATTTTTTTCCTTTTTTCATGAATAAATAATAGTTCTACAATTTGCGTGTTGTTTTAAGCTTCTACTATTTATACCTAATTTTAAACATTTGTAAAATTAGCTTTTTTACGATGACTGTTAGACATCTAAATAACTATGCATTGCATCCCAGGAACATGCATTTTATATCGACTTCCATAAAAAGTTATGTTTCAGTCTCCTTAAGTGTGGCTTAATATTTCAACTTCTAATCAACTACGATGAACAGTTAATTCTCATGACATTGACAGTGGAAACCTGTTTGTGAGGAATTTGTGAATTATTTGTGTGGCGTCAGCTACAGCCAGCGTAAAGTGCAAGTGAATAAACGAGTATATCAATGTATCGGTTTTTGGTCTAGTTAATGTTCAACATGGTGATGAGTTGATGACAAAATTAACGTTGAACTAATTAATACTATCGGGCATGGCTAAAAGTGCGTATTTATCGTTATATAAGTCATGTGTTTTTCTTGTTATGGCAAAATTCGCCCGCCATGTTATTTTTACCCCCGATAAAGTGCCCAAAAGAATAAACTGCTTGTGTGGTCCCTAAATGCAGGGTGAGCTTACGAAAGCTATAACAAGGATGTAAAACTTGTATTATTTTTGTGTAAATAAAATGTATATAAGATAACTTTGTTTTCTGTAGGGTAAGTGTTGAAAACATTCACATTTTAATTGTGTTGAAAAAAAAACGAGTAAGGTTGGGAGTGTGTAACAAAGGTGCGTACTTATTTGTGACTGTACTAAATTAGGGTTAATAAACGATTGTCACATGTGTCAACATTCTGACTTTGACAGTTTCTAATGTCAAACAACTCAACATACACGTTCGTATTATCACAAATGAGTGGACACCACATTCATCTTCTTGTGCTCTAATGTAGTTAAGAGCCTATAAATGCTAATTAGGTGCCTGAGCGTAAAATAATTTATATTGAACTGCAACATAGTGAGATAAAAATATATGTAGAAATATTTTTAATATTAAATGTATATAGTAGTAAGGGTATGAATCAAGCGGCAGATGTCTGCGTAGGCAACGCAGATTGGATTTTTTTCTAGATTAATCCTAACAAGCCCATTTGATGCGGCAGCCGAGCTAAACTATCCAGGCTGCGTATATGTGTATCTACAACACTTCGTAAAATTGGGAGACAAATAGATATTGTGTCATCGCTCTATTAATCTAGAATTTTCGATGCTCTATTGTCTGTTAGGAACTCGGCCGCTTGCTCCAAAGCTCTATTTTGATCACTAAACGTATTTTTGTTATTGAGTATAATGCTGTACATATGTATGGAACCGACCTTCAATTAAAAGCTGCGCTGGCTTTCAACCAATACAGCAAAAATTTTATCTTTTACTACAGCAAATTCAAAATTATTCAGATTTAAAAAAAATGCATTCGAGTTCTTGCGGCGATATTCAGAAATATATTGTTACCCTCAAGATTATTGACGAGAACCTTCATTAAATTATTTTACTGTTAGAGAAGGCAAGCGCCTCAATTAATGAAGAAATAATCGACCCTTAATCTTCTGCCGCATAGGATCCCGCGTTCAATATTTAAAATTCACATTAGCGCTTCTCACTTTTCCACGGAAATATATTAAAAATTGGGAATATAATGACAAGCGATGCTTCATTACAATATTATTAACCTTAAAGGGAAAACAAATAAAAAGAGCAAATGGCATGTGGCTTGATAGCATCTGAAGCCGCAAGCCACGCGAATCATGTCTGAAAGTATAAGCTGGAAGCAAACTTGCACCGCCTTACTTTCCCGACCGCGACCTTAGTAACACTACGTGACCATACATCAGCGTGCAACCCTGAACTGTGCAAGCCGATATTCACGCTACTGCACAGATAACAGGATAATATACATATTTTAAAGCCTTTTACGGCATTTCTACGACAGATTCTACCTTGGAACAGAAAATAAAAAGATTTTCGACGTCATAAATTCCGCAGTGTTTGGTAAACTGTCCCTCTGCGCTACGTAATGAGCTGTGCCGCATCAGTTTACGTCATAACGACAAATTAATGGTAATTTTAAACAAACGATATTTCCTTTGCTCTACTAGCACTTCGTCGTTTTGAGAGAGAGAGTCCCTTGTAAATAGAACCGTATTTTCTAACTTATCTGGTTAACTCATCTCATGTTTTTATCTAACGTTTGAATAACTCTATTTAATTTAAATTCAGCAGACTTATTAATATTAAATAAATTTAATATTTTTCGAAATCGCTGCAAAAATATCGTGTGCAGGATTAAGTTTACAACTCGATTTTACTTTTCATAAAAGTTTTGATGTAGTTTTATTTATCAAGGTGGCACATTAAAAAAAAATGTTTATGGTTCCATAAACCCTCTGGTGGGGTAGTTGTACTGTATTTTCTTTTTCAGGTTTACATAAAATGCTTAGTTTTTTACTTTCGTTTATTTTTTTTATAAAATGCCAAACTGTAGTAAACCTAGTGTAAGTACCTATAAATAATAGAATGTATTATATACGTAGCCATTTCAGTATCATTAAGGTGGACTGTATGATATGGTCAATTAACTCCATTGAAGCACAAAAATGGGCAACCGATGACCATCAGCCATTACTGTGGGTTGCGTTGGCAAAATTCTGTAAGTAACTTAAATTTTATTATGCAAACTTTTATTGCCTACCTGTTTTTGTCTACTTTTGACTATCAATAAATGTCTTCCCCTTTTATGCCAAATGCCTTTCATGCAGGAAGGGCCAATAAAGTATTGTTGGACGTCACAAAGAGATCAGGTTCTACAAAGCAAGTTCAGCTAACACTAGCCTTTGAGGTTTCAACGTCTGTCAAGTCAAATTGTGTTAGCTATTTAGACGTGCCGTGGATATCTAGTTGGCTGCCATATTTCAGCAGCTTAGTTTCGTGAAGCTTTCGGTCAATAGTTGGAATATTTTTGTTTTATAACACTTACACTCCTTATCAAAGCTTTAGCGGATTTCTTATAACGTTGAAGCAACATTATACTATATTGGATTGTTGAATGAATGACGATGAAATGACGTCATCATCGCAGTCAGCATTAAATTAAATTATGGAATCAATCACTCCCGTTTAAGACGTCAATACAGTCTTTTCTAAAAGTAGATTCCTAGGCAGATGAGATGTAGTGCAAAACTGTAACCGAGATAGATGGTTCAATTCGCGCGTGGTCATGGTTTGGAACTAACGCCGCCATCGTGTTTTGTCAATACAATTTCCATAGACAATAATGTTACAAATGTATAGAGTTCCCATGATTCTTTTGGCGCTTTAAAGGCTATAATGCTGTCCGGGGAGCGCTGGTTGGTAAATATTTTGTAGAATTGTATTGAAAATACAAGATGTTGGCGTAAGTTCAGTTCAGTCGCCACGTATATGTACATCTATTAGGTAAAATTGTACTATAACAGCAGTCTGCCCCCGTCATGATTAGATTTATTGGGCAAAGATCCAACTTTAAGCTATAACTGCATTAGAAAGTCGGGGTAGAAACTCATAAACTTAATAAGCGACTCAGTTAACGTCTATTAAACTCTTGAAACCGAGCTATACAGTACACAGTCTGCATTCTGCATAATATCGTCCATGTGACCTTTTACGTGACACGGCACGAGAGTTGTTCACTCACTCAGCAAATATTTCTGTGACGTCATTTAGCGATAATATGACGCGCTCGTGTTTTACTCTAACGTCTCTCTGTACGAGTGTTTTTCCCTTAAGAGGGTACAGTACTCGGCAAGATTTAATTCTGGAAATTCCTATTCGTCTTTCTAGCTAGTCCCATTTATCGACGCAGGTGTGCTATGTTAAGAGCTGTAATGAAATCGACACAAAAGAATCCAATCGATTCATTTTCGCACTGAAGCATTGTTTGAATGTCATATTTTTTCTCTTTTTGCGAAGATAATAATTTATTTTATTTTCCTTCAGTAATTTTGTGATGGTTTATTGTAATAGGCTCGTCTTTGGATGATTGCAATAGGCTCATATTACACGGGCGGGACTTAAATATAGCAGGCAAAATGTGGGTTATCTACCCAATTTTTCTGGGATTACAGCCTTGATGTTATGTTCATGCTATTATAATTTTCATTGGGGCAATAGTAATAATCTGAAATCTCTAAAAGGTACAAATTCCAATGTTATCGGTATCGATCGAGTTTACTACATAAATAAAACTAAACTGATGAGATACCAACATTGAAAATCACGTGTAGGTCGACGTGAAACGTGCCCTGTTTATTTGTTATTAACTTTATTTTAATATCTTTTGTTATTATAGACTGAGCCCTAATCAATAGTGATGGGTCGAGAGAATATTCTCCCACGGAGAATGTTCTCGGTACGAGAATATTCTGCAATATTCTGAAATATTCTTTTCGACGGAGAATTTACGAGAATTTAAAATAGTATTAACTGACTGCTCTACCTGAAGTTGGGCTGAAATCACACCATATGTGCCACAATAAAATTATGCTGATTATAGCAGATAATGCTAGTAATGCTACCAACATGGTAAAATGTGGTAAGATGCTGGAAAGAAAATATCCCCATGTGAAGTGGGCTGGCTGCTTAGCTCACACGTTGCATCTAATAATTGGCAATATATTAAAAAAACCAACAAGTAACCATAGTGTATTCAGCGTTTTCATATTCTGTCAGAAGATTTTAAATCAATTGAATGGGAAAAGGGAGTTACTCGTACGAAATCATTAGAGTTACCAGTGACAATAAGATGGGGAACTGCGTTTAAAGTCTATTGGAATGCAAATCTGTTCTTCAAAATATGGCGTTAAACTCACCAGGTATACAGAAATGTAAAAAAATACTTTTAAATGAAAACGAGTAGACGAAATTTGAAAAAATAAAAGTTTTACTAAAAGAAATCGTAGGTTGGGTAACAAAGTTAGAAGGATATTACTGTTCTATCCATTTGGTACATACGGAATTCGGCGAATTAAAAGAACTGGTAGAGAAGCCTATCCTGCTCCGTAATTTTAGGCGAAGAAGCAGACCATCATTTAAAACAGAAATACAGCAATAGAATAGTTACAGCGCTTAAGCCAATGTACTATGCTGTGGTATTATTAAACCCGCAAAATCGTGGTACAACAATGACATCAAGTGAAAACATGGATGGGAGTTCGTTCTTAGCTTGGCTGAAAGACACAGTATTTCAGTTCAACAATTGTTCAATAATTTAAGTCGAAAATTAGTTGTTACCGCTCATAGACTCATTCCATGTAATAAGTTCGCGTTCATGATGAGGAAACGAACTCGCCTAACTGTGTGGAGTGTGGAGTTGTTGAAGACTTACACCACTTATTGATGGACTGTGTTCGGTATGAGTCTGGGAGAAATGATTTGTTTAGGGTCTTGAGGCTGAACAGACTTGAAGTAGGCACATTCCATAAAATCCTGGCTCAACCAAATGGCGATGATGCGAAGAGTCTGTTTAGGTTCATGGCCCAGATATGATAAACGTGTATTTAGGATACGATGGGACTGACATACGCACTGCGGTTATAAATGTCCCTAAATAAATAAAGAAAAAAAAAAGAAACAATTGTTCGAAGAAGTGTCTAAATATAAATGTGGCACTTGTTTATGTGGAACGCTCTTTTTCCACATTTTCAAACATTCATACCAAAAACGTAATAAATTCAACACTGAAAGCGCAGGCAAAATTTATCTGATTGCTCACAATTGGAAAATTATGAACTAACCACAACGTTTAAAGAAAGAGTCTGAAGAACCAAATCCAACTGCCTCTGCCTCAACTGGCTTCTAGCGAAGGAGAAGAGCTTACAATGAATTTAGACAACGAATCTAAAGAGAGCACATCTGAAGAAGAGGTAGAGGATGAGCCAGTAATCTTGGTGGAAACAGACTACATCAACTTAGATGGCATGGATCAATCGTTATCAATGGACGAATAGCATTATTGCATTAGCAATTTGATTTGATTTCAAGAATTGTTAAGATTGTGATTTTTACTTTGTTTTTTATTATCCACACCATACACCGTTTTTATAATGTTTTTTTTTTTTAATATATTAAATCTGATGATTTGTATAACTCATAAAGTTTGTTTTAATACAGAAATCCTAATTTAACATTAATACCTTACGAACTTTAAGAGAATTTATGAAAATTTTCTCGGAAATATTCTCGGGAATGTTCTTGCTCAAGAGAATTTATTGAGAATTTAAGTTAAGGAGTAGATTATTATAAATTAAACTTCGTAAAACTTTCAAATACACTAAAAACTATTACTCTTAAACTAGATCGACACAAAAGAGTCATTCAATTTTTAAATTCTCGTAAATTCCCTTCCAAAAGAATATTCTCGAGAACTTAACAGCAAAGTTCTCGCAAGGAGAATATTCTCGGGAATTTACCATCACTACTAATCAATCAATCAATCATTTTAATATCAGGCAACCCATAGATTAAATTAAACGGCCATGGAGGCCCATAGATTAAATTAAACGGCCTAACCGTGATTTTTGTTATATATTTACGCAATTATTTGCTGGGTTTAAAAACAACCTTTTTTTTTGCCAATTTTCATGGTTTGATTTTACTTTTTCATCGTACTCTTTGCTGAAAGGGAATTCAGCAAACAATGCAATTGGCAACGTTTTGGTTTTGACTGTTCTACCAACAATTGTTCTAGTTCAAATTTAAAAAAAAGTCATAATATTTTTGAAAGCGGGATACGATTTTTCAGTTTCCGTCAACTATTAAATAACGGTTTCTCTACCGAATCGATTTGATGGCAGTATTACCGACAATGCGACATAATCAGCCACTTTCCATTGCCTACTTAGCGCTTGCAAATGAGAAAGTTATTAAGTACTTCTAATTCGCGAAACACAAAACGCCTGACCTTAGATTTTAGATAAGACCATTTAGGTTGAGGTCGTATTTTCTTTCAAAGCAGGAAAATCTTTCCTTTTTCTGCATATTACCGAAAACGCACATATTTGTATTATAGGCTCAAAAAGTATAAGTATGAAAAACATTGAATGTGACTGTTAAATTTGAGGGTTCTTTCGGTTTTGCTAGGATCCCATGATCAAATTCTGACATGGTGTCCATGGGACCACCTCAGGAGTATGGGCTATCGAAGAAAAAAAGAATGTTGAAAATCGGTCCACAACTGGCGGAGAAATCGATGAACATTTTCGATCAATCAAATATTATTGATCGAAGGTTAATAATATACCTACATAAAAAAGTCCTTTTTGGAAGTAGGTTAATAAAGGCTAGAACAGGAATGTACGAGTGTCCTGGTGTCCCAAGAAAACAATTATTGAGGCAAACCTCCGGTATAAGATGGCCCTCGAGTCCTCAACTCCGCGCAGTCAATTATTACGTATTCTCTCGTCTTCATCAATAGGTGCTCGACGAAGCTCCCTCGTCATTTTTTCCTTATTGTTAACAAAGATTCTTATTTCAATCAAAATAACAGGATCAAAATAAAAATTTTGCTTTAAGCTGCAGCACCTCCCTGTCACTCAACTTCAGTTTGGGGTACTTCTTAACTCCTACCTTCCGTAACATATATAGCACCAATTATTGTCGTTACGCAGACTCTCACAATCAGTCTACTTTTGGTCCTAGAACGTCCCATAGTCATATTTGGGAAAGTAGAGGTTGTCGGAAAACGAGCCTAGCCCAGTTGGGACAAGCCTCGTGTAAAATAGTTTGACACGAGGCTTGTCCCAAGTCCAACTGGGCTAGGCTCGTGTACTTTCATAGCTACTTTTCATGATTCAAATTACTTTAACTTGTTTTCAAAATTTGAAAGGTCACTGCAGTCTAACGTTCGTTAGAAAATGAATATGCTAAATTGCTAATATATAGTTCGAAAAATCCTTGACGACGAACATGTGCTTGTTACCTATTCATCAAATTCAATAATGGTAACTTAATTGTGTTTACCCTTGAGTCTTACACGTAAGTACAACAGTCGCTAATTTGGAAAGTATTGAACTTGGCAGCCACACCCTAGGGAGTCGGCAAAAAAAGTACACAGTAGTAAAAGTTCAAGGTTTGAGCTATTAGATAATTATATTTGAAGAATAAATATATTATTATTAATCACGACACTCGAGAGCGTTGACCCGCCAAAATTGTTTCAAGATGGCGGATTTTAGCGCCAAGAAATTTGTAAACTATGCGAAAGTAAAATAAGACTTATTTTTTATTCCTATTTTTTTGTTGTTGATACTGTTCCTACATGTGCTTTCAATACATTTTTTTCATTACTTACCAATAAGAACTCGACTGTTTCCGTACTAAAAAGTAATTCACGGAATAAATATCTATTGTTTGATCGTATTGGTATTCATAGACAATAGCCTGTCTGGGTGCTATAACGGCCTTGTATCCTAGAAACTAACCATAATAACATAAAGCCACGTTACTTGTGGCCAATTCACCCAATGGATATAAAGTTCGGAACGAATCAAGTATGCCTGAAATATTCGTTTTTATTGTAGACATAAAAATAAAGTTGATTTGGTCCGCATATAAAAGTTCCACAAGATTACTTCGTCACTGGCATCTCTAGGACTTAGGAAAATTACTCACTTGCGTCAGTTAAGTTAGAACTAGCTAAACCGAATGAGTACGACGGGGTTTTAAAACATATATGCGGATTTAAAGTTCCTTCCTATGACATAACTATTATCTTTAGCCTTATGCCCATCTTATTAAATACATATAACAAGTACTAATAAGTTTTATTCGGACACAAACCGACAGTAGGCAAGTGTTACAATATTCTCCCTCTCTACTGATTCATTGAACTATTTTTAACTTTTGTTTTTGGAGTAGCTATGTAATCCTTATCCCTAATTCTAAGTCATTTGGATAATTCGTTTTGGGAAATCATAAGGATGGAACAAGTTTTTATTTCACTAAGTAAGTAAGTAAGTCCAAATTCCCAACGGGAGAATTTCTCATCTCAGAGTTAATTCAGTATTTGCTTGAAATTAACGAGTGAGTAACTTTGCCGTGAGTTCTAACTGGTTTCTCACGTGCCTACTAACTTTGAGTAAAACAAAAATATTGTTTGATACGTGAATATTGTTACCTGATAAGTTGATAACACTTATTAATATAGGCTTCTTGCGAGCCTGACGCAACCCACAGTAAAGGAAACGCAAAGATAAAAGACATATAAAACAAATATTTTATATACTGTACACTGAAAGCTAAGCATTTCCACTAGAGTGAGATATTTATTTTCCGTAACAATGTATTTAAATTGTATTTTAATAGAATAACAGTACAAGTGTTTATTGGGAATGTTTGATTTCCAATAATCGAGATTATGAAGTGCACAAGGGGTAATTTTATAAATAAAATTGTCCAGTCATTACATAGGTCGACAATTCTGGTAGAACGTGCTGGGTCTTTGACTATTATAACAGGTGTTAATAATTTAACATGGACGCTTGACTTTATTGTAAAATTAAGAATACTTACCGTGAAATAAAATATTATGTAAATAGAATAATAAAAGCGATTAAGATAAGTTTTTCACGATCTCGATGTTGTAAATCTGGTAACTACCAACTTTTAACTATTCCTACAAGAGTTATTCGTCATTGAATAATCTTGTAACTTGTAAAATCCCCTTACCGTAGACATTTAGATTGCCATGGACACAAAATGCCACAGACATTTTTGTAGTTATTGTTTGTATACTGCCTGCGTAATGACTGAACGAAGAATGTAAAGTATATTTATCATAATAAGAGCAGTGTGTAGCGACACCAAGTGGAGACTCGCGTGGTGTGCCCTGAACAGTGATGTGGACACTCGACAGGTATGCTCCGTAATACCTACCATGCTGTGCTTCTATGTTGAGATCATTAAATAAATCTGATTGTAGTCTTAACATATGATGTTTTTCTTTAATACATTCCTTCTCTATGATTATGACCAAGTTACACTTAGCTTTACAGGGATCATTTGGGGCGTGGCCAAAATCAGAACTAACGCCGTCTGCTTTGTTGTTACTTTTTTTTAAAATCTTATGTTTGATTGGAGGTTTTTACATTTTTTAAAATGTTTAACAACAGTGCCACTCGTGTGCCAAAGGATCCTTGTAGCATTGTTATTAAATACAATCAATTAAAATAATTCTCTTAAGCTATTTTGATATGGCTCCCGAGTCCATAATTGCTACGAGCAACGCGACAGCTGCAGTTTTACAAGTACTTAGCGGATTTTGTAAAAAATAATAATAATAAAACAAAAATCTTAATTATAAAACCCGACGGTTAGCGCAGTGTCTCAGTCTCTCAGTAAGAGTGGGTACCTAATTGTTGTCAGTGCTACGGGTCACGGGTTAGAGTTCAAATTGTGTCCGGTGTTTGTGACCGTTGCTAGTTGCGCTTTGTGGGCGCAGTTCGCGTTATGGGTCGTAGGTTCAATGCCCAAAATATTCAAATAATAGTGTAGGTAATCGTACCTGGTCCTTCGCAGTTCGTTTTCTAAGTTATTGCGCCGCGGGGCTTAAGACAGTTGAATCGTTTCTCCAAGTCGACGAGCTGCATTTTTCTCATCGCGTCTCTGGTGATCGTCACTGTTGGTACTGCTTTCAGGATTTATAGTGATAGGGAATTACGAGCTGTGGTGAACTTGTCACAATAAAGGAAACGATTATTTTTTTTCAATTACAAATATAGCTAGGTATAGAAAGCACACGACGACCAGTCAACCTATGCAAACCAGTATACACTGATCTCTTACTGTACGGGAAGCTAATACAAAGAGAGGTCAGTTTATACTAGATTTGTATACCTTGATGTGTCGCCGTGTATACAAGGATGTTGAAGCGCTTGGAAGTAACCCCTTCATTTTGGTTTTTCAAAAAAATTGTTACCACAGCGCCTCTGACATCGAGCGCCAAAACATCCTTGTACCTAAAAGTATACTATGGGTAAATTCCTAGTAGTGACCTCGGCACTTGCAATCTATTTTATTTGCGATGATAAAAATGCACAGCTGCACTGAACGAATACTCTGCATAACAATAGGTTTGTTTCAATTAATAAATAACAATGGGTGATAAACGCTTGACAGGCACAGTTCCATTGGAAGCAGACTACAACTACTTACTACTATGCTGTGCTATCTATAACGCCATGAACGATCGACGCTTCATTCCTGCCATCACGAAATCCTGCACAACAGTCAACACCTATCTGGTCACCCGGAGGATCCTGTGTTTACAATAAAAGCTGTGGAACTTTGTACCCTGTTCCTCATAGCTTTATGTCCAGCAAGTAGCGTTTTGTATAATATTTTAGATATGAGTCAGTACGCTAATAACTACAAGATTTTAAGAACAAAATGATAGGTAAACAAGTTATCCTGTAGGCACCTACCTACTTACTTTCGAGTTTTTTTTTTGGGTTTTTAATTTTTCAGTACAGTTTGATGAGCCCTAGGTTTATTTAGTCTTGGCAAAAAGATATTGGATTGGACACACAATTAAATACCTAAACGACCGAGCTCTGCTCTGATGAAAATAGAGAAAACGAATCTACCCAGATATGAGAGCTAGGTCTAGGTAGACAATACCGTCTTTACCATAAGGGCACACGGGGCCCGTGCCCAGGGCCCCCATTTTCAGGGGGCCCCGAAGGACCGACAATTTCTCTCACACATTTATTCCCAAAACATTTTTGTCGGGCACTTGAACAAGAATATTGCTTTGCCTAATAGTTACCAATTGTAGTGGAGAAATAAAAAATGAATTTCGAACAACAATGTTACAAGAACGACTGAGTAATTAATTTGTCAATTATGTGCATAGAAAGTGATATCTTTTAAAAATTTACTTTAAGGATATAATAGAAGATTTTGCTCAACAGAAATCTCGAAAGAAAACGTTATTGTAATCGTAACCAAAAAACCAGCAGCATTCTAATATCATTAATGACATATTATATCATACTGTATTTGATTACCTATATAATAAATGGTCATACTTAGTAAAAAAATGTTATGTACTAGGTATAATTATTCGCTTTTTTTACTTTCCAAAAGGGCCCCAAATTCTTGTGTGCCCAAGGGCCCCCGCCTAGTTTAAGACGGCCTTGTAGGTAGATCGATTTTTCACCCCCGTAAACGCTTATATTCAAACCCTACAAATTCCTCATCGTCGGTTCAAAACTACTTGTGACACTGTCTTCTTTCGCAACATTTTCCCACATCAATTCAGAGCTAGTTATCACACGTTATATTAGACTAGGATTGCAACATGTACATAATACCTAGACGTCCTACATTGTTTCAAGCTCCTCAACACCATACCAACCTACTTCTCATAGGATGTCACAACCTCTCGGGACATGAATACTTTATTAATTGTTCTATATTGTAATTTATTATGTGGCACCTGCCATCTACTGTAAGAGGCTTACAGTTCATCTCATAAGAGGCTTAAAGTCCACCTCATATGTAGTCACAGTAATATTATTTTTTTAGGTAATAGGCAAATAAATATTGACACGACAATCATCAAGTTAGTGGTTGTATAGACGTCTACTTGTGTAATTACATAAATCACACAGGTATAATCAAATAGATATATAACTATTACGTCTGCAGAGTTGCGCTACTTAATTTAATTTGACGCTGTAAAGTCAGAAAATTTTCATCCATAGGTGATGCATATTTGTAACTCGGTGCATATACTCGTATAGCAGGAGCACACAGATCGAGAAGCACTCAACTTTGTCACACGGGTTGCGGGCGGCGCGTTTATCAATAAAACCACAACACATAAAGTGGAATCGTTTAATCTGTTAGATAACTATAGAACACAATATCACTACATGAGTACGATGGCACTACCGCGCATGCCTATAAACAGTTAACAATATCATATTCTATAAAGTGACAATTAAATTAAATTACGTCAAAATTAAAGGTTCTATTGTTAATACTGTTAATTTGTGTCTAACTTGGGAGAGCGGCACGATTATGGCACTGGTCCCACCGCCGACGCAACTAGATCAACTACTTTCTCGGAAGATATATTTCTTTATCCCGTGTTGTGATACGAGAATGGACAAAATAAGAAAGAAGAAAAAGAGATATAAGAGGAAGTCTGCAAGCGGCGCCGGTGACTGAAAAATTGTGTGGTGACCGGTTGTCGAGGTATGGACATGATGTGATGCGGAAGAATGAGGAAAATGTCATAAGGAAAGATTCGAGTATTAATGTGGATGGGTATAAGAGTAGAGGAAGACCAAAGAAACGATGGATGGACTGTGTGCAGGATGATATGGCAAGCAAGAAGGTGTCTGATGAGACGAGAAATCTCTATTGATTCTCTTCTCCCAAAAGAAATGAGATAAGGGCAAGAGAATGACGATAACGACGAATGGCTTAATAGCCAAAAAAATCGACCAACATCTGAAAGAAAGCAGTACTTCTGGACACGGCGCGTATTGTTAGGAAGTTCCTCTCTCAAGAGCCCTGACCACCGGTAGCTCGAACCCTGATACCGATGCCGGTGGGCTACTATTTTTTTTTATATATTACATTTTTTTTTTATATAATTTTGTAAAAATATTCAACAATGTTAAAACATGTTAAAAATTAATAAAGCAAAATAATTATATACAAAGCGATGGCCTGATGATTTTACGAGGATGTGACGTGCATTTTCCCCATTGTCGCCCTACTGATTATTTTCTACTTTCTTGTGCTATGCGTCATGTTTTAACGCAAAGAAATGTTTTTACATTCTTTCTATTTCTTCGAAACCCCTCGTTATTTATTAGTTGCTAGTTTTACTTGCTTCTCGCTAATCGCCGGCAGTGTGACAGGGTCCTCGGGAGAGCGGTACGAATGAACGGTCGCTATGGAGTGTGTAGGCGGAGAGCAGACGTCATCAAAATGTGTTTCATCCCCCGACTCCCACCTCTCTGCCCACGCACTAAAAATTGTGCGAATTTTCCACGCGCTGCTTTACGCCTCTAAGTTAGAACAAAGGGGTTAATCTTTTAGAGAAATAAGTAGTAAAATATTGGAATATTCCACTCTGGCCCATTTATCCCAACCGTGGGACCAAGTGGAACGTCAACTGGATGGGCCAGTGTGCCATTTGTATAGATATAAAAAGAGTGTAGTAAAGTATGGCACCGTCTGTAAAACTATGAGGCACTTATCAAAAAACAGTACATTATATAAAACTAAACACGTCCTACTATGAAAAATTGTGTCAACAGTTTATTTATGACCAAGTCCAGACTCGTAACATTAAAAACTGTATTACAAATTTGGCTAAAACATGCAAAAATAACCAGATTTTTACATGAAAATTAGCAATTTCGTCACGGTGAGCTAAAGCTAACTTAAGAACTATCATTATTGTTTACGCCCCTTAAAATAAGGCTTAATTTAGTATAATATCATTCAACTCACCTTCCTCGAGGGAATAATTCTACAAATACCCTCTACTAGGGAGAATTTTACCAAAGAATCTAAACGCGATCAGCCCACTCCTGTGTAGCAAAGAGCACTGAGAACTTTTGCACTGGCAGCTCTTGCACACTATTTATCTGTGTGATCGTTGAGAATCTTTTGTGAAATCCGTTCTTAGTCTATAATATTTCTCATCTTCATCTGCAATTCGAACCTCCTGTTAGTCCTAACGCCTTTGATAACGGTTCTATTTTCGTTTCTCTTCACGTTTCGTCTGTCGGTGAATGACTTTTCTCTCATGACAGTCAGCTTCGCGACTTCACGTCTTACGGACGTAGCTCCAGCCAAAGATGGTAGTATTGTCTGCCTAGGAAGTGTCCCATTGGGTTTCTCAACTGGCTTTTCTTTCGGTTTCTCAGCCGTCTTGCTCGGAATGCTGAACGGGTTGACGTCCAGGTTCAATTTGAACCCAAATCGTGTGAAGCCAGGTCGTAGAGACTCTAATGTCATCCACTTCTTTGTAGGGGTGTCGGTCTTCTTTGTGGGGGTGTCAGTTTTCTCTTTGGGTTTGGCTAACTCTTTGCTCTTTTTAGGTGATTCCGTGTTATCTGTCAAACAAACAAATGAAGTAAATTAACATCTTTGGGACAAAAGTAAGTACCTATTTTTTGTGGATGTTTGCTACGTATTAAAATAATTGAATATTTTGATGAACAGATACACAGATTGATGCTTATGGCACAGTTTTCATTCTGAAATATTAAAGACTACACGCTAGCACAGTTGTTATAAGTGTGAGCTGAAACTCAGGTTTATTATTATGACCTGTTACTATTAACGACCTACATAGCTACGTGGGAGCATCCGCCCCGTGTCCTAGGCCGGGCGGATTCGATTTCCATATTACACTAAACTAAGTAATGGCATCACTGGTCCACTTAGATTATTCTGAGTGTAATCATTCATTTGTACTAATAATAATTATTACATTTATTTCAGAAGGCCATAAAGTCTCCCGGAAGCATAGCCATAACGACCAGTCCTCTGTGGTTCTCACATCCAGGGAATTTCTGCGATCTTCACCAGGTTGACTTGAAAATCTATTAATGTGGAGTAACAACCGTGGCATTTCTACGAACGCAAATGCAATGGAGTTAAGAAAAAAAAAACATACTTTAAAACTTTTTTTGGGTCAATTTGAAAACGGAACTTCTTACAAGCTACTAAGGTTATCAGAATCTCTACCTAGCCTTTTCCAAATTATATTTTCTCAGGTTTCCAGGCCAACCGACTGGATACGGCTGAATATCACAATTTTAAATGGAGCGACTGCCTATCTGACTTCGAGAACCCAGTTACTGAGTAATACGATATCCTTTGCTAAAACTGGTTGCAAGCTATTCGGATCGTGGTATTTAGGTTAAGATTGCAAGAGATTTGTTTTGATTGGTAAACAAGCACTTATCGAGAGAGATGACTCAACATCACAGATCTCTGTTATCTATTTGTGGCGTTACGGATCGATATCGAATGCAACTGAGTCGGACAATTCACAGGGCAATGGCAGACTTCCTGTGAAATCTGGGGTAGTTAAGTGAATATATTATGTATTAAGTGTAATTACAATGTTGAGTGTCGTCATATGTGTGCATTTATTTGTTTTGCTGTTCAAAGGATACAAAAGATCGCAAATTATAGGTGCCTGACATCGTTCAAATAAAATGGTTATATGTATTCTGTTGACTTGATTTCTGTGTATTAGGTATCATATTAATTACTACAATACACAGTAGTAAAAATTTTTTGCAGTAATCGGAGCCACGAATCTGCGTTTAGCTACGGACTATTTGGACAACATTGTTATACTTTCAAAATGTTTTTTTTTTTATAAATTACAACGATCAACGGTTGTAATCTCAAAAATATTAATATCGATAATATCTAATGTTATTTTCCCAGTGACTGAATACGATGATCATCAGTAAATTGCCGCTGGACATTGCCCTTTGCAAAATATTTATATGATGGCCTTAATTAAGCAACGCTGTCGTAATTTAGTATATAGATCATTGATAACTGATGGAAAAGTTTTCTGTTCAGTTAGGTTATTTTGAAATGATGATAAATTATTCGAAGTTTAGAATTTTGACAGTCACCAAATACAAGGTGGTAGGGACACCGACGCTAAAACGGGTAAAACGTGGTGAATAGGGATGCGAGGGAGAATAGGGACAAAACTTTGAATGGGATTTCATCGTTGAATATAAATAATTCGTCACTAAAGAGCTATTGGGATCATTTGTTTCAATTTAATAAGTAAGTGTAACAATAGAGTATTTTTAGGCTACTAATAATATTTGAATAACGTGAAAATGCATTTCAAAGTTTCGTCCCGATTCACCCGTGTCCCTATAGACAGAATACGTGGTACCGTAAAATGGGGTGACCCATTTTACGGTACCACGTATTCTGTACATCATTCTGGACTCCCCCCATTGAAAAGTATCATCGGTAGGTAATTTAAAACCGGCCCAAGACCGTGGAGATTGGCAGAAGAAAGGGGAGGCCTATACCCAGCAGTGAGTGCATTCAGGCTGTGGATGATAATAATACATTTTATGTCCCATACACTTTTACCATGGAGGAGCTCGTGGCTAAATAATAACAGCCACCCGGGTCGATCTTTAAGGTTAAGCCGTGCTTGCCGAGGTTGGTCCGTGGATGGGTGACCATAATTACATACCGAGTTTCGTCCGTGCTTCGGAAAGCACGTTAAGCCGTTGGTCCAAGCTGTCATTTGTAGATCTTTGACAGTCGTTACGAGTAGTCAGAAGCCAAAAAGTCTGACATCCAGTCTCACCAAGGGGTATTGTATTACCCAGTTACTGTGTTGTGGAGGTCAGATAGGCAGTCGCTTCATGTAAAATACTGGTACTCAGCTGCATCCGGTTAGACTGGAAGCCGACCCCAAGATAGTTTGGGAAAAGGCTAGGCCGATGATACACTTTTACCATGGGGGTTTTGTAGGAAACCCCTCCTCGTAGACCACAGAGTATATTAATGAGTTACTCGGGTCAGTCAAGACTAAGCAATGCTTACGGAAGTGGGTCACGGTATGATCCATTACATCATCACCTCCGTGCTTCAAAAAGCTCGTTAAACAGTTGGTTCCGGATGTCGTTCGCCGACAGTCTTTACGGGTAGTCAGACTGAAGTCGGAAAAGGCTAGAACGGTGATCAGTTACCGAATAATGCAGATCTTCTTCTTCTTTATATTGTGGTTTAAGTGCCTTACCATGTGCCAGAGTTTTTATGCCGCCCATGGACCTCTGACTTAGCTTCACATGGCCGTCGGGAAATATCTCTCAAGTATACTCGTTTCCTCGCGATGTTTTCCTTCACCGAAGCAAGTAATAATTCTACAATACGCACATGAATAATACAGATTATGAACACGGTGTGTCAAAGCTTTGTTTGCATCAAACTTGCTAACACGGAGTAGATAACAGATGATTGGTTCTTGCACTAAATTAATAAACTACACTGGATGACATCTGCATTAAGTGAGGGGTGGTATTACACGCGCGTGACGTCTTCCTGATTGAGTTAGTATCTGCACTCTACAGGTAAGCTTGTAGCTTATACATATGTTTACCTTCTTTTGATTATGAAACAATTATGGACTTACTTATTGTGGGTGGCGTAAGCCAATTAGGTGTAGACTTGTTGCTTGATAGACTCAAGGGCGAGATTTACCTTGATAAGTAAAGCAACCGTGTGAATATGAACCTTATTTTGATTAAGAATACTGTTAATATTCGTTTTAAACGCGTGTTATTCGTATGAAACGTCAGTAAAACTATCATTATGTAGGTATAGTTAGCTATTTGTATCCTCATTCAGGACTAACGTGATTCAACGCTGTCGGCCGTATCAAAGATTTCACTACGTTTCTACATGACGTGGTAACACCATTTCGGTGACTCAATCCAATTTCACCGAAAAAACACTAATATTATGTGTTTTTCCTTCCAAGCTACGTAAACATAGATACGGAACACATGTCGACTGTAACCTATGTTCGCAATGATGTTTCCAAAGTTATGAACAAATCAAATTTCAGAAAAAACTAACCTTAAACCATTCGCATAAAGTTCAATTTCAATGATTCTTAGATATTTCCAGTCATTCTAAAATCAACTTAATTTCCTTTAGCACAAAGTCGATATTTGTTTAAGCGTAAACAGCATCAACCACGGTGGGTGATAAGATTGGCTCAGCTAATAGGGAGCCCATATAGATAGCCGGTATCTCAATTGCAGCCGGTGACGCACCGATCCGTAATCAATATGATATCGCAAAGTATTATGAATTTGGATCACTGGAGGATTACTGGTGTGTTTGTTGTCCGTGTCTAATAAGACAAGAAAAAATGACCTCTAAAATAATGCGTTTGGGGTCCCTGCAACTTTCAAGTACGGAGTTATGGATTCGACATTCAACCATTACCAACATCATTCATATACCTACATTATACAGGGTGTAACAGAAAGGGTATATACATCCTTAAGGGTGTGCTACAGACCATCAAACTGAACATGTTTCTCATCATAAAGAAAAATTTGCAGCATAAAAAATATCAGCTGCCTATACATTTGGGTCGAATAGGTATTGCAATTTTCTATGGGGCAGTAGATATTTTTTTTGCTGCAAAATATTTTTTATGATGAGAAACCTGTTCAGTTTGATGGTCTGTAGCACACCCTTAAGGATGTATATACCTTTTCCGTTACACCCTGTATAATGTCCATAATTAGTATCTACGCTGATATAAACACCATGGAAATATACTACAGGCTATTTAAATAGAAATCATTCATACCAAGAAGTCAACAAGCAGCTAATCTTTAAAAAATCTACCAATCGTTCATTCTAATTGCCATTAGAAATACTAAATAAAAAGAAATACAGGAGAATAATGGCAGTTAGGAAAATATCGCTATGATCAGTAGATCTTTTAACTTTTGGAATATACCCATTTTCCCCACTTTAATGAAAAGTTATGAAAATAAGATACGTGGGTGGTCCACGTATCTTATTTTCATAACTTTTCATTAAAGTAACATATTCCAAAATGTTTCGTTCATACGACGGAGAACCTTTTGTTACACCCAGGTCACTACTCCATAAGCAGAAAATAATATATGTAGAGAATATAATACAAAAAGCCTCTTACTCTTGGGGCTGATCCTCTCCAGCAGGCCAGGCGGTGCATTCGGCGTCAGCAGCTGCTTGGCTCTCTTGGCCTTCCTCTCCTGGCACTCATCCAACGACTCCATCTTGGCGAACTGTTTCTGGTGCATGGCTGCGAAGTTGGGCAGCTTGGTACGGGGCGGCTTGCCTTCGGACTTCGGTTTGGATGGGGTCGTCGGCTTCTTAGGGGTCACGGCGAGTTTGGCTGTTAAAGTTGAATTGGGTTACTAAATGAAAACAAAATTCTCGTTTATTTCTGACTAGGTAATTGTCCAGGGGAGTATTTTTTTCGTTTTTATTTATCATCACAAAAGTAAAACTGTCACGGAACACCGTGACAGTTTTACCAACCGCACGCACGGTGTTTCGTGTACAAACCGGCTTGCGCAGGCAAAATTATGGTGAAGCTTGTGCGTGTCGTAGGGCCATAAGTCTGTTGGTCATGTCTATTTGATTATAATAGGTAAACATTTATAATTGAAATATTATTATAGCTAGCCCATATTGTCCAACTGCTGAGCAAAGGCCTCCCTCCTCCATTCCTTCCAACGGTCACGATTCTGTGCTACTTCTTTCCAATTCTTAAGGAAAACATTCAGTTCGTCCCGCCATGTCCTTCGTAGTCTGCCGCGAATTGAAATAAATATAAATAATATAGTGGGTAAATGTTAATGTTGAGTTTGTAAAAATGGAAACTGAAAGTCGTGCGACTTGAAAATGATTATAAACTTTCAATGTTATTAGCCAGGACAAAAGTCGATGATCATTTCATAACGATGTGGCCGCAAAAAATGGTGTAACTATACGTATCCATGCTACATATTAAGTCTTACAAATAAAATAAGATCGTAGTCTATAATTGTCCCAGCATAACGTAACATCACGCCTGAAATCCTCGAAAGGTTAGACAGAGGTGTAGGTACCCACATTTCAGCAGTTATAGACGTATACAGTACAGTACACCACATTTTGCCAGCTAAGAATTACCATGTACGTACACGATACTAATGGTACTAATCAAGATTTAAGTTCAAAGTCGGTGTTACAAATCACATTTTCAGCCATGAAACATTGAAATATTTATAAATTAGTTATAACAATAAAATGAGGTAATTACAGCTGTTATCACTTATACTCAATACTCAATACTCAATTCTTTATTGCATTCCACAATGTAGGCTTAGGTGGTAAACATTTAAAAAAGAAACAATCGTGGACCCTGTCGGGCACAGCAAGAGAAAGATATTTGGAGATGAGGACTTATCATTTAAGTATCTTATAATCTAACTTAATTTTTACAACATAAAAAAAAAAGAATAATATTAATTTATTTTACATTATTAGTTTTAAGGATTTATCATTTAAATAATCGTTGACATTGTAATAACACCTGCTTAATAATAGTTTTTTTAATTTGTTCGTGAATAGGTGGAGTTTTTTTTCTTTTCTTATAGATTCGGGTAACATATTATATATTTTTACTGACATAGACAGAGGGCTCGTTGAATGTATTTTTAAGCGGGATGTTGGTTGGTTGAGTCGTGTTTTGTATCGGAGTGTATATCTTGTTTGTATGTCTTCTCGTTTAGTGTATAAGTCTTGGTGTTTGTGAGCGAATTTGCATATTTCAAGTATATATATACAAGGCAGAGTTAATATATTCAGATTTATAAAATGAGGTTTGCAGCTATCGATCTGTTGTATGTTTACTAGGATACGGATAAATTTCTTTTGGACTGTGAACAGTGTCTGTGCATCTGTGCTGTATCCCCACATTATTATGCCGTAGCTAAGCCATGCATAAGCGTAGGCGTAGTATGTAACCAGGGCTGTCTGTAGATTTGTGTTTTTTTTTACTTCACGAAAAGCGTACTTATCACCTAAGTAGCGGAGCCGACGCGGTGGCGAGTGATAAGAGCACACGTAGCTGTAACGTCTACCTACGCGTTATCACATGTGACTAATCGAACTACTCGATACCTTGCGAGCAAAACACTCAATCATTATTTAAAAATGCACAGTGTATCAGATTTATATCGAAGTTATTGTTTACATTAATAAAAATAAGTTTTTATTTAAAATATGTCGACAACGCCGTATAGGAATACTAAGCAACATGTTGCAGTCATGCTAAGTTCAACAGTCCGACAACAACCGTCAGTCCGAAATTTGGCGACGAGTTTGGCACTTTCAGTAGCGCCCATCAGTTCCTGTGATATGCAAACAAAAGGACAGTCTGAACACGATATCAATTGTCCTGTCAAGTGATGAGACCATGGATTAAACGTAGACATTAGACCATAAAATGTTCTGAAAAATAAATGAAATTGAATTTGAAGGGGTAATAGCACTATAGAGTACCAGATGACGTTAGCAAATCTCTTCCTTCAGATTATGGTACTTACGAATTTAAAACATACTTCTGGAGCCAAAGTGATTAAGCTAATCCACCTAACAAAATTTGCCCTGCACGGGAAGCGAATTTACAAAGGCTATACTATTTCAGTCACGAGCCAGACTCTAATAGATCAGCTTTTGTTTGTGCACATTACTCGCCAAAACCTAATCTATCTCAGTAAAAAAATTGACTCAAATAGATTAGCTTTTGGCCTGGATATTTTCAAAGAAAATGCACGGACAAAACCTAGTACTGTATCCTATGTATCCAGGAGAATTAAGCTGCAAGAGCGAGCGAAGCGAGCTCTGGACTTGGGGCACCCCGACTCGGACAGGTTAGGTTCGAGGGGGATGGCGGATAAGACCCCGACTTCCCCTTCGTGTTAGGTTACTGTAAACCCTGCACTCAGAAATAGGAGCCCCGCGTAGCGGGGCTACGTCGACTATGCATTATAAGCGACTATAAAATGTTTTGAGGTTAGGTAACAATAATTAGTCAAAGTCAAAAGTCAAAGTCAAAGCATTTATTTCAATTAGACCATTACAGGCACTTTTGAAAGTCAAAAAAAAACAAAATAAAACGCGAAGCTACAGTCCCAGTCACAAGGCATAATAACTTATGAAAGTACTGTAGTTGCCCATTCCGTAGCGTAGATCTCTATGGAGAAGAACGGGCAAGAAACTCCATGGACACTCTTTTAAATCAAAATATGTTACAAAATCTTGGTTACATCATTCATGTTAAGAATTACAAATATGTGAGAACAATGTAGAAATACGGGCAAGTTAAGAGCGTCCAGAGTAAAAGATTAAATCAGTAATTAAAATTAAAGTAATTAAAATAAACCGTGGCAGCTAAGAGATGACCAGTCACAACTGACAGCGCCCGTTCACGAACATGACGCATGTATCAGCCATCATTCAACTCAACCATTTTGAAGGGAACTAAACGACCCGACACACCCGCCACCATCAGCGTGACATTTAAGTGAGCATGACATTCACTCAACCACCAGGGTAATTTCGCGTCAATGAAAGATGTAGGTACTCATTAAGTGGTGGCTTTACAGTACATAGTACTCACACATGTGCTATGCAATTATATAATACTAAGAGATTGAATCTATACAATGCAAATATATTTTTACAATCTTCTGCAGCTTTCACAATAACTTCACTTTGTAATTCAGATGATTCCGATTGCCCCTATGGTTGTGGAGCAGGACCAGCATTGAGCCAAGCATTTTTATCATCAATATAATCCCCCAACTTATAATATGCTTGCCTACATAGTGTGCGTTTTATGCAAGATTTAAATTTCGTTTCATTCAGTTGCAGAATGGGGGGAGGTATTTTATTGTAACATTTTAAACAATACCCCATGAAAGATGAGTCTACTTTAGCTAACCTGAAACCTGGCTGAACTAGTTGGTCCCTGTTTCTAGTATTATAGTGGTGCCGGTCACCTCTTCTACTAAATAAATGCAGATTTTTCCTAACGTACATGATGTTTTCATAGATGTATTGACAAGGTACCGTCATGATGTTAATTTCCTTAAACAGTTCTCTTAGAGAATCGCGCCTACGTAGATTATATATGGCTCTGATAGCTCTTTTCTGCAGAATAAATATAGACTCGATGTCTGCAGCCCGTCCCCATAGTAAAATACCGTATGACATAATACTATGAAAATAACTAAAATACACTATCCTCGCGGTATCTACATCAGTAAATTGACGGATTTTTCTGACAGCATATGCTGCTGAACTCAGCCGTCCTGCAAGAGATGTTAAATGAGGACCCCATTGTAGCCTTGAGTCGAGCGTGATCCCCAAGAAAACAGTTTCATCGACAAATTCAAGTTTCTCTTGATTCAATACTATGTCACAGTCACTACATTTGACATTTGGTAGAGAAAATCTTATGCACTTAGTTTTTTTCCCATTTAATACTAAATTATTAGCGGTAAACCATTTATGAATCTGCATAAGAGCGTTATTTACGTCGTCAAGATTTGTGGCACGTCTGCTTATCCTAAATATTAAAGAAGTATCGTCAGCAAACAACACCATTTGTGGTTGGTTTTTAAATAAATGGGGTAGGTCATTAATATATACTAAAAAGAGGAAAGGACCCAATATCGAACCTTGTGGTACACCCATTTTTACTTTTAAACCCATCGAATTTACACCATTTACTTGTACTTGCTGCTGTCTATCATTCAAATACGATCTTACTAAACTGAGCGCAAGTTTACCTAAACCGTAATGCTCAAGTTTCAAGAGCAATGTTTGGTGATTTACGCAATCAAATGCTTTCGAGAGGTCACAGAAGATTCCTATGGCATCTTGTGCCTCTTCCCACGCGGTATATATGTGTTTTAATAAAGTGACACCGGCGTCAGTCGTACAACGTCCTTTGGTGAAACCGTACTGTTTCTCATGTAAGATTTTATTGGTGTTAAAGTGGGTGAGCATTTGATTAAGCATCACCTTTTCAAACACCTTGCTGAAAACCGGCAACACGGATACGGGTCTATAGTTATTGGTATCTTTACTGTCCCCAGATTTGAAAAGTGGTATTACTTTGCTGTATTTCATAAGGTCCGGGAAGACTCCTTGGTCCACACACAAATTAAATATTAAGGCTAAGTACGGTGCTATAGTGTCAATAATAGCTTGACACACTTTAATAGACATTCCCCATAAATCTTCGGTTAATTTAACTTTGATTTCCTTAAAAGCTTTAATAACTGCTATGGGGTTTATATGCTTAAATTGAAACTCAACCGGACAGGCTGAAACGTTCGCTTTTAATAAATCAATAGAAAGCAAGGGTGAGGAATTTAAGGTTTCGGTAGTTTTCTGCGGGATATTGGTAAAGAAATCTACAAATTCTTGAGCTACTTCGTTTTTAGAGCTTAGAAGACCACGTGAAGTCTCTAGTCTGATATCATTATTACATTTTTTATTTCTATTAGTTTCATTGTTGATAATTTTCCAAACCGTCTTTATTTTGTTATCGGCGAACTTAATCTTGTTGCTAATGAATAAAGCTTTAGCTACCTTGCAAGTGTTTTTAAAGATTTTTGAATAAGTTGCAACATATTTATTAAAAGTTTCCGAGTTGATGTAAGGTTTAAGGCCGTACAACTCAAACAATCGCTCCCTACTTATCCTAATACCCTTAGTTGCCCAGTCACTGAACATAAACTTAGGGTAAATAGATTTAGTTTTCATTTTTAATGTATTATTGAACTCTATGTGAACCACCGAAAAGAATTCCTCATAAAATTTATTTGCATTTCCAATAATATGGTCCGGAATGCCTAAATTACTAATTAAGTTATTATTAAATTTATTCAAGTAAAAAGTAAATTTATTCGTAGTTTTTCTCAAGAACGGTGCATTACCTTTTAACGGGAGTGGTCCCAGGGGAAAAGGGGTACACCCCCCCCCCTCAACCCCCTCCGCCTGCCAAAGAATTCTAGATTTTTACCAAAATAATAACAATTTCCACGTAATTATCCGCCTATTATTGAAGCTAACGATTGGTAAATATCGGTATCAAATTGAATAGCATTTGTTGCTGCAATGTTAGAAGGAATTCGTCTAACAAAGTCTACGCGATTTCGGTCAATTTCTGTACTAGAATGGATTAGGGTTTTGGCAAGTTTTTGTCAAACAAAAGCTAAGCCAGTTCAGTTTGCACTTTCACTCTAATGGTATAGCCTTTGTAAACACGCGCACGGGAATCTTGCTTGGCGACTTACCGTAGGCGCAAAAAAGAATCCTTGTTAAATCCCATGTGGGGCCTAGCTAAATAACTGGGAGAGGTAAATTATTGGTGGGATTAGAGAAGTGATCACCATACACCATGATTATTTTAAACCTTAGAAAAGAGCAGTAGCTGTGGCAATAATAATACTTATAAGCGTAGCGCGGGCCCCCATAGGTAAGGTGGAGTGACGATAGTTGCAGTATGACTAGATTTGAGTAAGTAACAGATGATCATGTTAGATAGTTTGAGGGGCCCGATATCCAACAATAAACTGCTACAGGAGATAAGGTGTCATGACTGTAGAGAAGCCTCTTGCCAGGTTCCCGAGGAGAGGAGTAGACGGAGGAGTATGAGGTTCGACCAGTCATTAGGATTGCAACCATGTGGTCCATCGATAGCCGCACGTCTCCTCTCCGCTCTGGGTGAAAACGGGCTAATGCGATGGCGGTGCGCAGATGACGAGACCTGTTTACCTGTAGCACTGGCAGTCCTGGGTCTCGACAGGCGGTCTACAGAATGCTGCAGGTCCTCGGTGAGGCGCGTGCGCTTGACGCGGGAGTCGTCTGCATCGTTCTGGGTGTAGGAGCGCTTACGAGCAGGGCGCGACATTGCAGCTGGAATAAAATTAAGTCGTGTAAGTATACAAGGTGTTGTTTTGCATCCTCGTCAAAATTCAGGAGGTTGTCACAAAAGACATAAATAATCAATTTAAATTACAGTAACAAGTTAATTATTAATAAAAGATGCTTTTATTTGTTGTTTGAGTTTGTCAGTATTTCTGAATAACCCCCTTAACGTGGTTTAGAGAAAAAGAAATTACCAATTAAACGTTTGAGATTGTGATTTTATGTGTGTAAGCGAGGTTATAGGGCGAAAATCAGACTGATCGCGTATAACACGGGTGGTTCGTACTTACCAAATTCTGTTAGTAAGACTAAAAATAAAAATTACCTACCCATTTTATTATTGATTCGGGTCGAGAATCATTAGCATAGTTACCTCCTTGAATTTGACGAGGATGCAAAACAACACCTTGTATTTGTGACTATTCAAGGTAAACGCATATAAAGCTTTGGCCAAACCGAAGAGGATATTTCCAAAATAAGTATTCACACAATTATGGCTGTACCTATCACTACCTATAGGTATAGCTCAGCCGGACCATTCGGGTATAACAGGCGTAGGTAATGTTATTTTGTGTGTGTTAGTGTAATTAAAGATAGACTCACCATTTTCATCAAAAACAAAACTCTTGTTAGACCCCTTCAGATTGGACTTGATGATCTTCCTCTTCTCCTGTGTGAACGTGACCGGGTTATCGACTGGGCTGCAGAACATGACCCTGGTCAACCTTGGAGCCGGGTCTACCAAACCTGGGAAACCCTTCTCTAAGGACCGAGTAACATTCAACATACTCTTCTTCTGAGAACTCTTTCCAACATGGAATGGAGTGCTACCTGCTGTTGGAACCGATTTACGTTTAGTAGGAGTCACTACTTCAGCTTCAGTCTGTTCCGGAACCTCTTTAGTAAAAGTCCCTTCCCGTTTCAAAGGAGTCTGTGGTTTTGTACTCTCCGGTTTAGTCATAGAGGAGTGAGACTCATCTATACTGCTTTCTATCAGTAAGGGAGTAGTGTTCACTATGTTCTCAACATTTTCAGAGGTATCATCACTTGTTATACTGATTCGGGAGATATCAGATTTGTCCGTAACACAACTGTTGTCTGAACTGATTAGGGAAGACTTTGAACTAGAAATTAGGTTTTCTTTCACCTCATTAGTGTTTTCTTTCTCAAATGTAGTGTTCAGTACAGTCTGAATGTCAGGTGTTTTAGACAGCCTTGACGATTTTCTTTTCAGTTCATGATCAGTAATTTCTGCTTTCGGATAAGTATTGACATTTTCTGAGATTGTATCAGTGTTATTAAAAGTACATCTGATAGACCTCCTTTTTGTAGCAGAACTCGATAATATGATATTATTGCCTTTTTCAAAGTCTTCATTAGCCAGACTGGCAATGGAAAAGTTGCTTTTATCAAAAGATGCATCTTTGATACTAGATTTTCTGGTCATTGCACCTTTTTTGAAAGCATCAAAAGAAGATGAAGTATCTTTCTCAAATGTTGTATTTTTGTCAAAAGTTGTGTTCACACTGTATTTCTTTTCCTTTCTTTTAGAAGTTGATGTTTCAAGATCTTTTTCATATGTTGCATCTAGATGTTTGCTGTTACTCTTGTTAAAGGTGGAATCTTTTACAGGTTCATTCCTGTTCTCTACATCTTTTTCAAATGTTGTGTTCAGTACAGTTTCTTCTTTTTCAAAAGGTGTATCTTTTACATGAGATTTCCTCCTTCGTAGCTGCTTATTTGAAACATTCAAATCAGGTTCTGTATCTTTTTCAATGTTACCATTTGTGATGGATGCATTGCTTTTGTCAAATCTGGAATCTTTTACAATTGATTTTCTTGCTTTAGAAAGTCTAGTAGAATTATTTAATTCAATGTCTAAAGCTGGTTCTTCTTTGGCATTTGATGCATTGCTTTTATCAAATGTGCTATCTTTTATGAAAGATTTTCTGGTCTTAAGTTTATTATTGGAAATAATGGACATATCAGGATCAGCATCACTTTCGACTATTTCTTTTACAATTGATGTGTTACTTTTATCAATTGTGTTATCTTTTATTATAGATTTTCGGGTTTTAAGATGATTCTTGGAGATATTGGAGTCATCAACAACAACACTGTCTTCAACAAATTCTTTAGCAATGGATGCGTTACTCTTATCAAAAGTGCTATCCTTAATTATAGATCTTCTGGTTTTAGGATGTTTGTTAGAAACATTGGAATCATCAACTTCATTTGCAGTACTTTTATCAAATGTGCTATCTTTTATCATAGATCTTCTGGTTTTAAGATGATTCCTGGAGATATTGGAATCATCAAGAACATCATTGTTATCAAATATTTCTTTTACAATAGATGCATTACTTTTGTCAAAAGTAATATCTTTTACAAAAGAATTTCTGCATCTCAGTTCCTTGTCAACAGTTTCATTATTTTTAACATCATTTTCATCCCCCAACTGACTTGCTGGCAGCGATACTTCATTTACTTCTTTGATACTAGATTTTTTTCTATTTGATTGCCTGGTTGACATGTTGGAAACATCTGAATTAGTTTCCACACATTTCTCAAGATTTGTTAAAGTATTACTTTTATCAACTGTGGCATCTCTTGTGTTAGATTTCCTTCTTCTTAGATGTCCATGGGACGGATTGGATACATTTAAAATATCATCAAGACCTTTCCCGAGATTGTCTCTAACTTCTGAGACAAAGCATTGCTCTAAACCAGTCTCTTCAGAAACCGGTTCTCTTTTTTTAGTACTTTTGTTTTGCTTCTTATTTTCATCAACTTCTGTATTTACTAATTTATCATTATTGTCAAAATTATTCTTGTTACTTACTTTCTCATTCTTTTTTCTGCTAGTTTTGAATGGTCTGGTAATTTGTTCAGTTTTCTCAAATGTGTTATCAAGTTTGTCAACTGGTAATGCATCTGTATTTTCAGGTTTGTAAGGACTGTCTGCAGCGCTATGGAATGAGTCAACGGACATGATACTTCTATTTTTAGAACTATTATGTTGTGGGACATCCTCAACGGTTGTGGAGCTGCCCCTTTTCCCTTTCTTCTTTTTCTTTTTAGACTTCCTAGCTGGTGCTTCTTCAGAAACTTGAACATGTTCTACAGTAGGAGGATTGTCTACAATAGCCTCCACTTTCTTCTTTTTCTTCCTTTTCTTTGATTTTGGCAATTCTTGAACCTCATCTGGTATATTTTCATGGTTCTCAGACTCCTCCACATCCTCTACTCTCTTAAAACGGCGCGACTTTCTTGTAAGACTTTTCGCTTCAATCTGTGATTCTAATTGGTCATTAATTTCAACAGTATTATGTTCTTTGAGAGCATTTTTACGTATAGCTCGGGTTTGTTTCGCTTCGCCTTCCTTTTTTGTGGCAGTAACTCCAAGTGGTTCATCGTCAATAGGGTAACTCACATAATTGTTACGTTTTTTGTTTTTAAATATTGAGACGCTTAGCTCGTCTATGTTCTCTTTCACTCGCTTGCTTCGAGTCTTCCTATCAGTCTTCGCAGCAGGTTCTACCTCGGTCGCAGCTTTATCTTCCAGCAAAGAAGTGTGAATCCCTGCAACCCGCGGAAGAAACTGTTATTAGCGTCTCATACAGATATACAAAATGAACCATATTGAACCAATATTTTACAAAACTTACGTTTTCCGGATCTGGTTGACATGTTCAGTAATTGTTTGTGTTTGTTACAGTATTTTCAATGTTTATCCGCACTGTTTACATCACATTAAAATAAAATCCGCTTTTGGCCGTTTAACGTTTACAAAATTTCAAACTCGCTTGTTTGACGTTGACGTCATTGACAGCCAAGGATGCAGTCCGGATAGGGTTCCCAGATGAAAAAATCAAAAGTCCGGAGAAGAGACCTGATTTCCATTGAAAAATCCTGAGATTTTTTACAGTTTGAGAATTTTCTCTCAAACGTACTTAACCATTTAAAAAAGTTGTAATATTATCGTTTATATACAATGCGGACTTCGCTCAAGCGTTTGCATATCGCGGTAACCAACGCACCAGCCATTTCACGATTACCAGAGATAATACGTATTTGTCAATATGTATTTGCAATTACAGCCCAGAATACAAACTTAGAAAGAGTTTTTTTCTATCATGGTGGCTCAATGGTCGAATGAAAGAAGCCGACTAACGGTGTCTTCAGTTCGAACAATACTTTTAATTCAATATAATTTGAAGAGATTAAATAAAAAACCTTACTTAAAAATGTATCTTCACATATTAATAAATAAGTACTTACTGATTTTAATTTTGCAATTATTACCAAAGGAAGATTATTTTAGTTTGTTTAACTTTTTGTTAAACAGATCTTTAAAATGTTTTCTGTGTTTTATTTTAAAATTCTAAAAGTCCTGAGTTTTCATGAGATTTGAAAAATCCACCCGCAATCCTGAGAAGAGTCCAGAAATCCTGAAATCCCAGGACAAATCCTGAGATATGGTAACCCTAAGTCCGGACCTCTTTGGTACAGTATACCATCATACCGTTTCCATTGAATTAAATGATGCCCCTTTAAAAATACACTTGAAATACATAAAAATAAGGGTATGCAGTATGGGAGATATGTAACGGGAGACAAAAAAGGTTATATTTTCCAAAATATTTCACTTCTGGACCACACTGTCCACCAATTAGTGTAAACTCTTTACCCGTAAAAGTTTTATTTTAGGTTTTGGTAATGCTTGAAAATACTATTTTTTTTTTTTTTTTATAAAAACATGATTTTTCTCAATCAATTTTAGTAGCAACACCTGTTGCTATCTGTCAAAATAATAACGAACCAACAAGCAACGCGCCGCGGTTCTTGTACGATTTTTTCGTAAATTTAATTATTAATTCCCAGTGAAGTGATACACAATGATGTACGTCATGTTCTATAAATACTCGACAGCTGTGAATTTCCAGTTCCAGAAACGGGTGTTATAAAAACGAATTTGTCTTTCGGGCGTATACAATACAAAACGTCAAGTGGCTTGAATGAGTCAATTGCACAGTGGAACACAATGGAGAGACAGTGTTACATATTTGTGCTGTTATTGTTGTGTTCGTGGGGGTGCAGCGGCGACCGAGGCGACTACATCGGCTGCTACAAGCTGATGGTTGAGAATGTGCTCAACACTCACACCGGACAGTCCGTTGATGTCTGTTTGTCGGCGTGTGAGCAAGTGTACTACAAGTACGCTATCCTAGGTAGTGAATCGACGTGTTTCTGCGGGAACGCGCCCGGCCAGTTCCAACTGCCTCAAGATGCTTGTAGTACTCCGTGTCCTAAGAATGACTCTCAAAAATGCGGCGGAGAGAGCGCCGCAAGTGTGTATGACACCGATGTTCTCTCCCCAGGACGACCAGCATCCATCAACATTACTAACATAACTGAAACCACAGTGAGGGTGCGCTGGACCGCCCCAGATGCAAACTCAGGAATATCTTATTATGTAATAAGAGCTATTGTTATTGAGACCTACACTGATGCTGCCCTCATAGATCTTGAATGGAGAGTATCAAACATAACTCTTTACACTGAACTATTAAACCTACAACCAGGTTCTAAGTACCAGATTGGAGTTGTTGCAGTTAATAATGGTTTTGAAGGCCCTAACATCACAACTACAGTAGAAACAGTGATAGGCACTCCGGACCCCAGCCCCCCTGACATAGAGATCAGGGACAGGAGAGGAGACAGGATGGTAGTACACATCCCTGAAGCTAAGAATGTGAATGGACCTGTATCCATGTACAGGATTGTAGTCTCCATAGAGTTGTACCAGCAAGGGTTTATCGTTGCTACCCTTGGGAACTACACATACGCAAATGAAAATGGACTCCCCTACTACATTGCTGCGGAGTTAGATCCTGATGATATTGCACATGACTTCATCATAGGAGACAGACATACTTACAATGGTTTCTACAATGCTCCTCTTCCATTGACTAATGATATAGAAGTGTCATTAGGAGTTGTTAGTGAAAAAAATCATGTAAAAAGAATCAGATATGCTGAATCAGCTAAGAAAATTATTTTGAATATCAATGAGCCTGAAGAGACTTCCCCAATGGTGATAGCACTTGGAGCAGCCATAGCTATTAGTGTTGTACTGCTGCTAATAGGTGTGGGGCTGCTCATTGTCCTAAGAAAAAGGGTTCAGATTGTGAGGTCACAAAGAGGCTCCCAGTCAATGCCCTTGAGTATGAGTGAACCATGCTTGGAGATTGAGAACTCAAGTTTCATTCAAGAAGAAGATGAAAGAGTAGATTATTACAGCAACTTAAAAAGAAAGCTTTGGAACATACCGAGAAACCTCATAGACATAGATATCTCCTGCATAGTTGGTGTTGGCAGCTATGGCAAGTTTACTAGAGGGAAAGTTCAACAGCATGGGGCGCAGACCCCAGGACTTGTGCAAGTGGTGGCCGACAGGGAGCTAGAAAGACCTGACAAGAAGCAGATGCTGCAGGAACTGGACCAGCTCATCAAGTCCAGTGAACATGAGAATGTGATCTCACTCATCGGTTTCTGTGAAACTAATACAACTTTGTTTGTGGTTCTAGAAGATAATAAACACAGTTTGAAAGACCTGTTACTTCAGAGCAGACACAGGGATCTTCAAAATAATAAATTCTGTCTTATTCCTGAAAACAGATTGCTGCAGTACTTTGTGGATATTGCTAGAGGCATGGAGTACTTGCATAGTAAGAAGATATTACACAAACGCCTCTGTTGTCGTAACATTGCGCTCACAGACAACGGGGTCGCCAAAGTGTCCGGTTTTGGGTTATCCCACATGAGACCCTTGCATGAAACTCCTGATTACACCAGATGGACATCCCACGAGATGTTACGACAGACTAGATTTAATCCTAAGGCTGATGTTTGGTCGTTCGGTATCCTCGTGTGGGAGGCGTTGACGATAGGCGCCACTCCTTACTTCCATAGCCCTAACAAAGATGTGGCAGCCCGCATCCTGCGTGGCATGCGACCGTCGCAGCCATCGTACGCGGCCGACGAGCTCTTCCAACTGTGCCTGCAGTGCTGGCAGGTGGACCCTGACGAGAGACCAGCCTTCCCCAGCCTGGTGCAGGAATTGAAGCCATTCGCCGAAGCTCCCGGCAACAGGAGTCTAAGCTTTACACATTACAATGGTTTCGAATTCGAACCGCACGTGCCGCAGTACGAAGTCGTCTCATAGTATTTAGGAAACTAACCAAAATGTAGTTTTATTAGGATCCAAAGAGTTATATTTGATACTCGGATGTTAGAGGCGAAGTCAGCGGCAATGGTATTTAGGATAAAAATCGCAATATTTTACCATTTAAAGGAATTGATGTATCTCGACAAACATGTTGTTTTCGACCTCTTTATTAATATGTATAAGTATTGTTTCTTCTCTATGCATGTTAAGGATCGGGGCGACTAGCGGTTGTAGTCACGCGGAACAAATGATCACGCGCTGTCGACCGCTCACGACTCCTATAATAATAAGCATTGGCTCACAGTGAATGGCTGATTCTATACAGCTAAAGCTCTTATAACTAAATGACAGCTAAGCTAGCTGGGCAAATAAGATGAAAAACAAAAATTTTGTGGCAGAGAGTACCTATTGTATGGATCTGATTACTTAGTGAATTAATTTCTATGAATTTATTTTTCAGTAGCTTTTCTATAAGTAGCAAATGTAAAGTATTGTATAACAACTTAACTTATTAACTCCGTACAGTCAAGTATTACTTCGTTTGCACTTACTAACCAAGTATTAACATAACTATGTAGATTTTATAATAGCTCATTGTAATCGACGCTATACGTAGGTAGGTAACTGTCCTCTAACACATGTTACCTTTCTCGTGAACATAGACTTAATGATAATATATTAGTTGTAAGTAAACTTGTATGGAAGACTTCAATATTATTTAAAAGGAGTGTTCGAGTAGCTGTTCTATCTGGTGGTGAATTTATTATGAATTTATAAATGACACTTTTGTCTTATTGATGAACACTAGAACACGAAGGAACTCCTCGAAAATTTTAAGGCTCCTTTAAAAACTACATTGAACTGAAAGAAACTATAACATATAAAAACCCCACTTATTTCAAACTAGCTGACGCTAACTTCGTGGGCGCGAAATTTTCAGCGTTTTTGCAACATTTTCCTTTTTTATTTCATTTTTGATGCTCCACTACACCAATAAGAGCCTGTATCGATAAATAGGCTATCGAAAAATATAATATTTTTTCAATTCGAATAGTAGTTCCTGGGATTAGCGCGTTCAACCAAACAAAGAAACTGTTCTGCTTTATAATATTATTACAGACTAGCTTATGCCCACGGCTTCGCCCGCGTTTTTTCGGTAATTGTCCCACGGGATCACACTATCGGGATAAAAAGTATCCCATGTGCTATTCCAGACTATTATCTATCCCTGTGCCAAATTTCATCCAGATCCATTCAGTAGTTTTTACGTGAAAGAGTAACAAACATCCATCTATCCATCCATAGTTACAAACTTTCGCGTTTATAATATTAGTAGGATTGTATCGTCTACTTACATCAAAATAAGATCGGGGTAGTTTATCAGTACTGAGTCTGTCGGTCATGAAAGAAAATTTATAAAAATTCTTGAAAATCCCGTTAATAGTTTAGTGTGAATGCTTGTGAAAATCATAGCGAATGAAGCGATAAATAGAAATCGATTCTATTTATCGCATCGTCGAGATCCGCGGGTTTTTTATTGTTTCTAATTCAATTTGCAAAGACGATTAGCTATACTTTATTCGACCAGTCCACTGTAGTTTTGAGACAATAGTTATAACTATAAACTATGTAGTTTTGATATATTTTAGATAAAATAATTGTTTAAGTCGAGCAATATATTTTCATGATCTGCGGAACCGTTTCAGTGTTAAGCTCTACATTATCTGTATATTTGTTTTAAATGTTTAATTGAAAGAAGAATCTCAATGGAATACTGCTTTTCTTAGATAGAAAAAAAATAGATCAATTTTATATTGTGTTTATTGATATTATTTATTAAATTAGCTGTGTTCACTGCCCATTTAAAGAAACCTATGAAATGAATATACTTCAATTACAAACGTCGGATATAGTGGTACAGTGTAAAACATCCGACATATGCAAGGCGGTGAACTTATCCTGCGCCTACGCTCAATTTTCATATTTGCAATCCACCTTTGGAGAATCATATTTACATATAAACTGCAGCTTGATATGTCTGTTCTCCTATGTTCTGTCCTCTGTAGTATCTGCAGAAATGTGTATCGTGTAGGTATAGGTACTATTTAACATGACGCTTATAATTGCCTAAGGGTTTGGCAGATTTACCTTTAGTACAGTACACAGCATCAGCTTGTGTGCTTCATGGAGCTGTGCGTACATACACTCAAATTTCGCCAGTTTACATAATATGTATAAACTATGTCATATAATCTCGCATTGGTATGATTTACATTTATCTAGTTATAATGTTCAGAAAATAACCTTTTCTATATTTGTATATGTAAATAAACTTTTGGCAGCTAATCAATTTTGTAACATTTACATTATTTTTATCATATTATACAAAGTATTTTATTTAATCGTGTAATTGCGTATATTAAGTTATTTAGGTTTTTTACTTAAATTGTGTGATCTGAGATAAGGCATTCCGTCCATTTCTTCGTATTTTTGTACGAAATCTTATTTTTTGCATAAACTATTACTATTATTTTGTATCCAAGTGACATTTTTGATAATAAAAATGATAACCAACGTATATTTTTTTTTGTTTTCGATTTACCTACCCGCGCCTTTCCTAGAGCAGCCGTTAAGTGGGTGATAGACGTGCGAACTTTTAAGTACCTACGCGGTTTTTAAGAACGCGAACTTACTCGGCTCGACGTCGGTGACACACGAGAAGCTGGCTCACACTGTATTACCATGTCATCGACGGAAGAAACTTGTGTGTAATTTAAGAATTGTATCTTATTACGTTTTTAAAAACTAATAAAAAAGAAAAAAATACGAAAAGTTTGGACAAAAAACTATATTTTTGTATTCGTTGCTTTTAATTTTCCAATGACAAGGATTATGACGGAATACTTCTTTAAACTCTGTTAGTAGATCATGAGAATATGTACGGAAATCACTCATTTTAAAATTTCTACAACACATATGATTAGCTAAACTAACAAAAAATACGCGGAAAAATGGCGGCTCGCAGTGCTGCCACAGCCCACACGTACGAGCCAAGACGAGCTACGAGTAAGATTTCAAACCGGTTGGATCGCCGGCGAACTTGCTCGGCAATTTTAAAGTACGCGTGCTTATGGTGACACACACGCGAAAAAGGTCGACGAGCCACAAGTCCGCGTATTTACTCGCACGTCTATCACCCAATCATCATAGAAACTACACAGAATAAGGGTTAAACTTCATCTATCAGCACAGAAATACATTTGATAGAATATTGTGCACTCGCAGCGTACAAACGTGCTCGTTAGCAATATTTAATACGGTAACGGCCGATGTTATTGTTTCAACATCTGAGCTCAAACGATGGATGACGACCATCGAGCAGTACTTACATGAAATTAGTTCTACTGCCGCCAATGTCAAACTCAACACCCCGGGTAGAATATGAAAATCTCAAATACCAGATCCGACTTACTGGACTTATTTACTTACTGGTACTGGACTGCCATCTAACAGTCCAAAGAAGGCGCGCACCTTGTTCCCGCCTGAAAAAGGCTATTTAATACCTTCTTCAGGCGACCGTCGACATCTTGGATATCGAAGGACCGTCCTCCATTGCCCCACACACGACACTAGGAAGGCGCGTGGAGTTGCATTTAGCTTGTACAGCTCCAGCGCCCTCATGAGCCATGTACCTATGTGGCACCGAGTCGTAAGTCGCCTTCTTATAGTCTATCCAATATGTCGACAGATCCTTGCGGGATCGACGAACCTGTAATGCCACGTCGATGAGGAGTAGCTCCTTAGTACCGCGGGACCCGTTCCTACATTCATTTTGAAAGGCCGACATAAAAGAATTACTATCGATGTGTTTGTTAATTTTCACTCTCAAAATGCATGTTCGAAGTTTGTAAACCGTCGCCAAGCACATGATCGGTTTATAATTTTTGGGTTCTGCAGAACTACCTGACTTATGGAGCAGGTGGGTAACACCCGTTGTAAGAAACTCTGGCAGCGACCCAGACTCTAAGCATGACTGGAATTGAGATGCCACTCGAGTGTGTGAACTACTCAGCCACTTAAGCCAGAAGTTGTGCAGTCCGTCCGGTCCCGGAGACTTTCACTGCTCTGGCAACATCTAAAGGCGTTATTGAATGTTCTTCCATTATTGGGATAGATTCACACACTCGCTCGACATCTCGCATCCAGTCAGCCTCAGTATGACAGACGGGCACCGACCTGATGCTGCGCCAGAACATGAACTAGTGGCAGCATCATCTGGATGGCATACGTCTGTCACATTTTGCTCGGGTCGCTCCCAACCAAGCTCTGTATACCCACCTCTCATCACACTGGAACTTGCGATTCTGCGAGTATCGATCAACCCTCCGCTTATACCGCCGAATACGGTTCGTCCATGCATAAACTTTCTGCTTCAGGAAGTCGATGCGCTCTGTGACACGGGACATGTAATCTTCCATTCCAGTCCCCGCGAATGTCCTCCTCACAAAACGCATCACACGTGGTCGTGTATTGCCCTCCCAGAAGCAGTATAGTTTGCCAATGAGTACCCTGTCCCCGTCAGTACGGCCCTTGATCCTTCACTGTCAGGCTGGTACGACTGGTTTAGGTCCAGTAGCTATGTCACCATTTGGAAATATGACACTAGCTAAACCATGCCGCAACAGCCCCACAGTACATGATCGTGTGTTGACGAGGTCCTTGCTACTCTTGAGTAGATTCTTGAGTTGCGAGTCCAAGGCACATTTTCTATATTTTTTTACGAATGTGTAACTGTGGTAATCGGGTCCTAAGTTCGGTAGGAGTGGATCGATACTCGCAGAGCGAATCTGCCAGAGCACTCCTCAATAAAATTGGTCGTTGCACTGGCTACTTACCGTGGTAATCTTCCTCTACAGCACCAAGATTGGACCGCGGTAGGATTGCGTCAATTTTTGTTATCTCCTTTTCTGTCACTCAGAACCGATCCCGTGCCGATAGACGAGGCGCAACCCTAAAAATATCATCAGCTAACCCAAATATTATTTTCTAAGAACTTGTCTCGGTTCGATTCAGAGGTTATTTCGGTCTGAACTTTATCAGCCACAGTAGCCTGACAGGAGGGCCTTTATTATTGACCTACCTACATATTTTCATTAGACACAAAGACATATACCTATCAGTAGTCTAAATTTTGCTAAGAATGCTAAGTTTTCGGCTAAAATTGTAGAGTGAAAGGAACTGGACTTTGTTCAAAGGGGTGCCTGTACCTACATCAGGTATTTGTCTTAGCACTGCAGCGCGACAATATGACTGCGCTTCCCTGGAACAGAGGATTAATTATATTGTTTTCAGAGTGGTTGTTCTTCTTGGCTCTTTAGTTGGGTTTTCAGCTTGATTTGCGAGAGCAGGACTGATTTAGGATTACAGTTGTGGTGAAAAAGCCTATTGGAACTAATGTTTATTCTTGTCACCTGATTCCGTTAACTTAATTTTTCGAGTTCTGCGTAATTACCTGCTTATTTTTCAATGATAAGATTCTGTATGTTGTGTGTGCTGGAGACGGCAATGTCTACCGTGAGATACTGTTATTATCATTTTGTAAGACACATTAGCAGCTAAATAGGATAAAGGACAATAAATTAAACCACGCATTTAGTTTTTGCATTTATTAATGTTAATATAATATAGACAATGTTCAATGTACCTTTCAATTGGTTTCGAGCTTTTAAACACTAAGACATTGTTACCTTCCATTTTTACCTCTTATCATTTACAACATTGCAAAATAACACTTCATTAGAAAATCAATCTGACAGTACAACTAACTAAACAATAATAAACATTGACTAAAATATAGTGAATTTAAAATTCAAAACATATTTATTATTCAACATTGTTTTTATTAAATTCAACTTAATTAAAAATTATATTCTCGTTACATAACATTGCAGACCCGTTTATCGTAAACCAAGTTAACAAAAAATATTAATAATAAAAAATAAAAATTCCATCACTGAACTGTACAGCAACAAATGTTATCAACGTATGACATTTACACATAACGTACGGAGCCGGAGCTCGCTCTATACATACTTATAATACGCAACAAGTTATAATTCAATAGAATTAGTATAACATATCAATCTCAACATGTGTAAAGGTTGATGAGACAACGACTGATCGGCGCTCGAGAGGCCGAGAGGCCGGTACGCGCGCGCCGCGCGGAGTCCGCGCGCGTCCGCGCCGTGCCACGGGCGGGACACGGACGATCCGCGCGCGGGCCCGCGCCGCGCTCACACCGTACACTCGCAGCAGGCCAACTAATGGAAATCTTCAATTTGGGCGTTAACAATAAAACTGACGTGTAACAATCAAAACGTTAAACACCGCGAGTGTACTGCGGGAATCGCACACGACTACGCCCTGGCGAGCGAGCCCACATGAAACCGAGCGAAATTTTTATTTTAATGATTAATAAACAATTATATATTACAATTAATCCCTACCGTTTGGGACGCGTTCGTGACGATGTCAATATGCGCGAGTTGATTCCTCAGTCTTTAATAAATTGATGACAATGAGCAAGGAGAATAACGTAAATGAAAAATGTTATGCAATTATATACAGATAGTGAGTGGAGCGCGCGCCGTCGCGTCGGAGCCGAGCGACGTCGAGCGGAGCCGAGCGGCGTCGAGCGAAGCCGAGCGGCGGCGAGCGGCTCGAGCGGCGAGCGCGCGAGCGTCGTGTGCGATTCGCGCCCATCAGAAACAAGCGTTATGGTGATGTCTTAATGTTGAGTTCGACTTGAACGCACAGCCATTTTCCTAAACACAGTATCGAACCTTACTCTAGCCTAGCGCACCCAACGGCTGCCACCTTCGCGTGTATACCCACTAATCTACCTATAGTAATTACAATAAACCACTCTATCAACAAATTCAACAACATTTAGCTATTAAAATTAAAATGGGAGGATGAGATGCGCGGCGGTGCCGGCGCCGTGCCAACTGAAAGCTCTCCTTTAGATCCGTACCATGAAGAATGACAACTAGCTACCTTATCCTACAACATTGAAATCCTTAACCGTAACAGCATTACATAATGATCGTAGAGTGCGGGAGTGGTAGTACTTGTACGCTACTGAACTGAGCTCTATATAATTTGACACAACCTGTAACAGACAGTGCTAGGTCCGTGTGCGGGAGGGTGCGGGTGCGGGCGGGCGCGGCTACAAGCGTGCGGTGATGCGTGCACTCAGTATCACAGAACAGTCCGGAGCGGTGGACGTGGCCGGTAGACCCGACACGTGTCTACGACCATGCACTATTACAATATTCGGGACGACGTTGCACTATTTATTATCTTCCACGCGATAAACTTTATCCAGATAATGATTACCGCACTAAAATTATTCTTTTGTATTCACGTTAATATACTCTCAAATATTGTAACAACTTCAGTATAACAACATTAACATTTTCCCAGTAAGTTTAATTTAAAAATTATCTAATTATACCCATTATATTGATTTTTAAATATGTTAATTATAACTAACTAGAATTCCATTGGAAACTATCATAATGTCGGCGCGGCGGTCGCGATGTGTCGAGTTAGACGCTTTGTACAGCCAGCGAGGATACAGACTAATTATATGCACGAGGACAGTGTCGTGTGCAGTGCGCGACACTCGCTCACTACCGCCCTCTACGCGAAACACGTACTCTAGCCGGAATGTGTCCGACACATGGCGACACCGCCCCGAGCAACAATAGAGGCAAGAAAATTAGAAAGAGAGAGAGAGTGAAGAAATGAGACGGAAACTATGTCTACCCCCAGAGCTCGCCCGAACCGTGAAATGATATACCTTTCTTTGGAAACCGTACATTTCTTTTAATTGACGCATTTGACTTATACGTACCGACTAATCGAGATTTAGTTCCGATAAAATTGAGCTTGTTAAATCGACGTGACAGGCGATACGCGTTCAGGCTGTGGCCGACACGACCGTGGCTTGTGTGTTCGCGATCACTAGACGAGTACGTAGCTCACACACCACCCACCACTACTCACTACTCCTCACCCCATATCACTACCATCACCTAAACACACCAACATTCCACAATCCATCTTAAAAATCAGTTCATTTATCATTTCTACTCGATTATATTATGCATTATCTGAAACGAACGTTTCATTTTAACTTCGAAGTATCCACTCAGTTCTCAACTTATTCCCATACTTTAGCCACCGCGAACGCACAAACAGACATTTTAAGTAATTGACACAAGACGATATCTGTACCTACCCCCAATATACATAGTTTAGATGAGAAAAATTCGAAAAACACCGGAAATTTATCCAACAGCGTTACTTTAAAGATTGAATATACATTAACTAGCTACTGTAATGCCACACTACACTGCGCAATGTTAACTACATAACACACGTATATATGTAATAGATCAGTTAACAATATCCACAACTTGTATAACCGAGATGTCGTTGAACAGCGACGCGTCCGCCCGCAACGAGCGCGGCCGACGTACTGCCGAGTGCGCGGGCGCGGGAGGGGAGGGTGCGGACACTATTATTGCTTCGTGCAGAGGTCGCTCGCACGCGGCGCGCGCGCAATGGGCGGGGCCTCGCTTGAAGAAAACTTACAACGACGTTATAATATAATCACTATTATTTCACTTTCCGGAAGTACGAGGTTATGGCGAATCGAGCGTGCTCACTTCCCTAATAATTAATTATTTTAAAATATTTATATAATTTTTATTTAATTATTTATAATCGCGTAATTGTGAATGAATTAGCTGAGAAATTGTCTCTCAATTCCGATTTCTTAAACACTATCGTACATTAACTTCATCATTAAGCCGATTTCGAATTATTATAATTTTTATTATGATTACGTTTTCTTTTGTACTTCATACGTTTATTCACATTTGATAGTTACCGCCTTCGTAGTAAGTTATTACCCATTAGTATCTGTATGTACTTGTTACCGTATTGCGTTGGCGCCCAACGTGGGGCCGGAGTTGTACACGAAAATAGTTTTTATTGCGGGTAGTTATTACGTTTGATTGTAAACTGTTGGTTGTTTGAAATGTTCGTGAAAGCTACTAGATAATGTCCCTAGCTGTAACGAGTCACAATCAAAGGCAACCCACCACGTTAGTATGGACACTGAAGATGTGAGAGGCTCACCTCACTAATCCTGTAGAACGATGGCACTTCTGAGGTAAACGAACACAACATATAACTACCTTCCGGCGAAGTACCGAACGGCTTCTACACTAAGTGGAGACTGACACGTAGTACCTTGACAATGTCGACGAAAACAATCACAGTTTTTAATATTATGTAAATCTAACGTACATCGCACGCTAACGACTTCTAGACAAAACAAAGTTAATCAAAATAGATAATTAGTCCTATAAATTTAACTATTAGTCGATCAGTTTCCGTGTGACCGCAGTTTAGGTTCGTTCCCACTAGTTCTACTAAACAGGTCTACGGTAGAACTAATGGGAATATTTTTTCCCACTAGTCCTACAATTTAAGGTGGTACGAAAACGTAGAATCAGTGGGAAAAAATATTTCCAATAGTTCTACCGTAGAACTGTTTAGTAGAACTAAGATCATACCCAAGCTTCACAGGCGCTGATGCGACCGAGTCGTGCAACTAAAAGTCGTCGGCGTCCGGACACTAAAAGAACGTCTTGGTTAAACGACGGCGCAAAAAATAAAATATTCAATCATATCGTAAGTAACTGTAAATAAGAATATATCATTTATATTGTCATCTCGATATATAGAAATCTGCTTTTAAAATGTTTAAAATATTTTTTATTTATTTTTCCTCTACTATTCTGGACATGCATTTTTATTATTATTTAAATTGTACTTATATCGTAAGACAAATTTAGACCGACGACAAATGAATAACTATGAAAGATTCCTAATAGAAAAAAAAATCGATAAGATAATTATTATTTTGTTTAAAAATGTATAAAAAATAAAGATCTTTACCGAGAGAAAATCAGGAATGAAGAACTCTGCTAGCCAGATGTGAAGATATTAAACAAGGGTGTCACTTTAGTGAAACTAAGTAAACGGCGTGCAGTGAAACGTTCAGGTGTACTTGCGGCGCACCGGCTTGACGACTACCCTCAACGAATTACACAAACTCTATTGCAAGAACAGGCATCCTAGCTGAATATGGAGACATTCCAATCTGAACAAGCCGGAACATGACACGTCTGATAATGGACTTATTATAAGCATGTTATTTCAGCTTCATAATCAGACAAATTCTTCCATACCACGACATTCTGGCTTGTTTAGGTTCGAACCTAGAGTACAAGGGCCGTAACCAAGTCGATGCTTGTCATATATTATTATGTCAGTAAATAAAACAACTTTGGTAGGATTCAGCTCCTAAACCCCCGTAGTGCTGCGAAGGGTATCGATAACATCTCCCAGCGAGACGTTACTGTGTCGATAGATTTATCAAATAACCACATCACTAATCCTAATAAATTAAAGAAAAATAACTTATCAATGGTAACATTTACAATGAAATCAACTTTGTAAATAAAAAAAATGTATGCTGTGGTGAATAATATACAAAAATAATATGTGTATGGAATAGGAATTTCCGTGATAGGAGATATCACAATATTTCATTATTATATCTTAATCAACAATAATCGTCTGCTAGGCAGAACAAAATAATTACTTGTCATCACGATAAGAACGTAAAATATACCGTGGTGGGGAGCGACGCCGGGCGTGCTCGCTAGTATATTGTACTTTTATATTATTATGTGCAACAATCCAGTGTCGCGTCAACTGAAACGTCAGCAGTAGAGCATGGCTTCCCGAGCCGCCAGCGAGCCGCGGGCACATCCCACCACGTCAACACTATCTATGTTACATGCATAAAATCAATAAACATAAAATTGTATTATTGTAAATAGGTAACTATGTGTCGATATGCGCCGCCGGGCAGCCGGGACTGCGCACGGCGCATATCGAGAGCTGCATAAATTATATCCTCCGTCAGATAAAACAAAACAAAACTTCTTAACTAGAGTCAGGTAACTCGCGCCAATAGTTCAGGGTGACGACGCAGGCGCAGACAGCGCGGCCTGTGATCCAACAGTGTTTGACTAGAACTAGATACTACGCTACAACGAAACAGAGGAGGCGGTAGTGCGGGCGTGCGTACCGAGCGTACCGTGCGTGTTACTGCATGAGGCCGGAGATGGCGTTGTGGCGCGTGCGCTTGAGCTCCTCCTCCTGGATCTTCTGCTCGATGAGGTACTGCGCGTTGGAGATGGCCGTGGGCGTGCCCGTGATGGTGACGATGCGGTTGCGCGTGCCCGGCGCGAACGTGCCCTTCTTGGAGATCTGGATGTTGGCGCCCGACATCTGCTGGATCTCCACCAGGCTGCGCCCGCCGGGGCCTGGAATGTGGCACGCCACCAGTTAGCGCATCACGTTCTATGTGGGGGGACTGAGTACGTGACGTCGGTGTCCCTTACACCTTGTAGTGTGTAGTACTGGAACGTAAACATTTGGGCCGCCATTCGAGTTTCGAATGCGTTTGTTTGTTTTATTTTCGCGTATTAGGTTATCATTTGATCCAAAGGTTGCGAACCCCTCATTGTATTTACAAAATTCAGAATTCTAGAGAACGGTTGTTTGATATTTTTCTGAAGGAGAGAAAAAAAAAAATCTAAAGAGGTGTATTATTAAGTGGATAATGCAAAATTATCTAGATGGGTAGTATACCATTTAAATATCAGTGTAAAAGCACAAAAGAGTAGGTAACTGACCTAGTATAGCCCCGACGATGACCTCGGCGATCTCCACGTTCTTGGAGTCCTTGGCGCCCGCGTCGGCTGGCGTGGGGCTCTTGGACAGCGGCAGCAGCGAGGCCGAGGGGAAGCCGGCCACGCCGCCCACGCCTCCCACGCCGCCCACGCCGGCCGACAGCGAGATGGGCGCCACGGCTGGGGGGCGAAGCGCCTCGAATGCAACCTCCGCGAAACGCTCTAAGGAGCCGCCGCGCGCGCCGCCTGCGGACGTCAACCGTCAGCCCGGCGCCTGTGCCGCCGCCGGCCGGCCGGCACCCGGCCCGCACCCGGCCCGGCGCGAGCCGGCGCGAGCCCGCGACCTTACATTAGAACGTTTCGCGCTGTTGCGGACAGAGTCACGAGTTAGCGAGAGCGCGCCGGACAGCGCCCGCAGACACGCCGCACCGCTGTGCTAGCCTAGTCTAGTACTCACTACGCGACACCTATGGCTTCTCGTCCTTCGCGTGGCTACAGTACGCTTACTACCGATTGCGATATCATTTACCAGCTAAACTTGTACACAAATAAGGGACTTAATATTTCAGCGTGCTATGCCAATAATTAAAATAAACAACATGGAATTAATACAAATAAAAATTCAGCAAATGACAAACGTTTATGAACATAGAATTTGAATGAAAAAATAAATAGGTACTTACAATTTACAACACATTATGGAAAAAATAGTTTAATATTGCAGCTTTGAAATTGTCACCATCGTATTTTGTTTGCCTTGATGGCAGGCTCTCGATTAAGAAAATAGAAGCTAAATCCAATATAGTGCATACCGCATAACTGCACAAATGAATGACTTGAAGGGGAAGTGCATCTATACACGCTGAAATATTAGTGCTGCTAAGTTTTGTGCCTAAGTGAGTCTACGTATACTGTACTGTCATGCATCGGATAGTGCGACAGCGACTAACCACTAGCGCAGTGCGGCATGTGACTGTGCGACTTGCGACTGTGCGTCTTAGCCGCTCGAGCGCTGTCGCGACAGAAGAGTACATGATACAACACAAAAGAACAACTTTACCAATAACCGTATTTTTTGGTGTTTCATAGAAAAAACTTAACTTTACTTACATTTCTTTTTTCTTACAATTTCGCTATAGATCTAGACAAAACTATATTTAATAAAAAAATATTATATAAAGTTGTGTAATATTCTTTTTACAGAGAGTAATTTAAATAAATACATTTCAGTTTACAGAAGTTTGTTCGTATTAGAACATTTTACTCTAAAGTTGTTCTTTCTATTATTTGTGTCATGGATCAGACTTTGTATTCAAAAGTTGAAGTTAGGAAAGCAATGGTTTCGAAAACCCACTGTTATTCAATAATCACATTTAGAGAATCCAGTCAACAATGTATTTAAATTGTAAATAATTGGTTTTATGGTAGGTTCATTTTAGTTTATTTTTTATTAAAACTTAGGTACCCGTTTCAATAATTTAGTTATGAATTTAGGGTCATACAATAGGGTCTGTCCATAACACAAGCTCATGTTATGTATTGCCGATAGAATGGTAATATGGTAAAGCGATGGTCAAGAATTTGGAAAAAACTTCAGATAGATATTAAATAAACAAAAAGAAACTGTAAGCCAATTGTGTTATTTGGATCAGCAATACAACACTTGAAACACCATAAAAAATATCTAAGCATGCAATTATAACGATATAGTATACATAGTTTTGTCTTAGTAATATAACCGTGTTTCGTTTCAAAAGTCATTATATTCACGCCCCACTGGATTTTACAAGATGCCTGATATGTTTTAGTCTTTTTGGTAACACTTATAGGCCCACATCATTTGCTGTGTGTAATCTGAAATCACATCCACACCTGAAAAACGTCTGCGTATTAGACTCCTCTGTTCCGGGACAACGTTGCGCGTTGCTCTCAGTCCGGAATGCGGACACCGCGGTACTTCGGATCACATGCATGTATGGCGCTCAATCAAACTAGTTCGGTTATCTACACTAAAAGATAACCGATTTTGATTTTCCGTTTTGGATAAACAACAACAAACAAAAATGAATGAAATTTGATCTTCTCATTTGAAATAAAACACGGCAGAGTGAGAACAAAAGCATAATTGAAAGTTATTATTATCACGACAACCAATCAGATACCAATAAAGAATGACAAGCGTTGTGAAATTTAGAATTTGGAAGAAGCGATGTGTGAGGAATGGTACCATAGCCGGCGGGCACCATGATCCACCATCGTCAGCTGGGGCTTGCGCCGGCCCGGACATAACACAATTTTGGAAAACGTTTCAACTATACTGGGCAAAATGTTTAAAGAGGAATTTTGGCTAGAAATGTATTAAAATTGCGGTAATGTCGTCATTTTTGGTGAAAATAAGAATTTCCGGATTTCAGTACATTTCTATCATTATTAAGTTCAAAATCAAAAGTCATATTTTACAAGTTATTCTGTGGAGAATATTTATTTAAAATACACCAATGACGATACATCAATTAATGGCAAGGGAGGAAGATAGCGAGTACATTTTACAATAATCTCCACAGAATAAAAATTAATTGATAAAACCAGTAACAATTAGTTTTCAAATGATTATATTTCCGTAAACAAGTAGTTAATTCCAAGGTCTGCTGGTAAACTGAGCTAATTAGTTAGTATTGTAATTACGTTACATAATTACTGGCCTTATCAAGATACATATCGTAATATTAAACTGTAGAGCATATTGTTCTACTGCCAACACTGTTTGCCAGATTCTATTGTTTTATGGTTCTTTGTCTAATTAGGAACGGCGGTTTATTATATTTGAATAACAAAGACTTTATTTTTTGTACTAATACTTTGAGAGGAAGTTTTATTATATTTGGTTCAGACAAGTAATAGAGGAAAGGTTTTATTTTTGTAATGAGTTTTTTTTCCATCAATTTTAAAGGGGCTTAAAAAGTTTCCACCTTCCAGTTGCCGTGTTTAAAACTACGACAGTTAAAAAATCGTTCGACATTTTTTACTTGATTATACGTCGTTGGCAAGTTAGCTTGGGAAGTCGTGATTGCGGCGCGTCTCTCATGGGTTCGTAGCGGTTTACATGTTGAAATTGATGTGTTATTTAAAAGTGTTTTGTTATTTAAAACTATTTTGTGTGCACGGTACTACACGATAAACGTGCTGCAGTCACGACGCTGCGGTCTGAGGCTTAGTTGAGAGTAATGCTTTTGTATGAACGCATCATTTTCAAAATTTTTTTTAAACCTACAAGGTTGAATTTAAATAGCTAGTGGAACTTCAGACGTGATGGTCGTGTCGCTATTCTAACATGACAAAACAAAATAAAAATGTATTGCAGATATTTATTGGTCCCCAATCAAACAATTTCATTTGTATTGTCCTGATTAGATAGCGATATTTGGCACATCTGTCGAGTTTCATGAATAAATTGAATTAGGTAAGCTTGTCTTTAGTTATCGTTTAGCAGAACGTCTGAACGAAGCCTCATCCCAGCGGCTGGTAAGTTAGGTGGTAGATAAGGCTAGATAGTATCGTGTGACGTGTCCGAACCTGAGTACATACCGAGCGGGACCTGCCCGATGGGCCCGAACACGGCGGGCGGGTCCTGCGCCGGCAGCGGGAAGTAGGCGGCCGACAGCTGCGGCGCGGGCAGCGCGGCCGGCAGCGCCAGCCCCAGCACGCCGTGCTTCACCAGCAGCGCCAGCGCCGCGCCGATCTCGCTGATGCCGGCCTCGCTGTAGCCCGCCTGCCGCAGCGCCACCTGACCCGGCCGGAAACTTCTTTCATTCTAACTCTCGGTAGTTAACTCGAAATTACAGAATTCTTATCTGTTGATCACCGAAAATCAATTCATCTCTATACCAAAATGACTTTATACCTAAGATTACCGTGACATTCAGATGGCAACCTAAATTCCGCTACCGTCAAATTCATAATGATTATGTCAATTGAGAATAACTATTCGACAGAAATTTACTTTGCACATATTTATAACAGTCCATAGTATAACAATAATTTATTTTCAACGGCCTGTTTTTGACCTCGATCTCACCTGATTGAAAGCAATAGATGAAGTATACAATGACGAACGAGCCTAGATGCCTGCCCCTTGCGAGGCATAAGCTGCCAAATATATATTTGACAATTCTTGTCAATAAGAAACAGTATTATTTTAGAGCATACCTTGATATGATCAAGCGTGTGCTGCGTGATCGGCGCGGGCGGCTGGTTGCCGGGCGGCGCGAGGCTGAGGCTCAGGTTGAGCGAGCCCAGCCCGCCGCCCACAGCGCCCACGGCCCCGTTGACCAGCACGCCGCCCACGCCGCCGCCCAGCCCGTGGTTCTGTAACATGTCCATGCCCTGTGACAGGAGGCAATGAGGGGATGAATATGATATAGTGAAGTGCTGCTGGAAAATGAATTTGGTTAATAACGTTGCACAGATTATATGACACTCTAAAGGTGCTCATTCAAGGAAAACGTTGCCCAACAGCAATGGCAGCAGCTACATGACTTGTTTCTGACAGTAACGCTATCTCCAGAATCGTTTTCATTGTTACTTAGAAATCATTGTATCTCTGCTGTCTGCTATAGCGATTGGGGGGCGGTCCTCTCGCGCCCTTCTTCAAGCCTGCTTGCACCACAAATAAACAAACAAAAGCATTTTGTCTGCCATACACAAACGTTTGACAGAAATAGAAAGAAATTTTATTTAAATTCGTTTAGCGTCAAACGTGCTTGTTGATTTGTGGTGCAACTATGGCTAAAAGTGCAACAATATTACAGTTAATACGTCACCAGACATACTTCGACCAGATATTGATTGCTTTAAAATAGGTCACTTTATACACAGTCAAATTTAATTAGCTAGCAAAACTTCACTCTTCAGCATCAAAAAGTTAAAATGTTTCACTAAGTAATTAAATAAGAATGGTTTCACTGATCGTCTGCAATTGAGTTGCACCTGTAGGGTCAGTTGACAATACTGGTTCGAGGAAGTTAGGATAAATTATAGGCACGAATTAATCTAAGCATAATCAGCCTGTACTTTTTTGGCTGTAATCTAGCACGCGGGTCCAGCTCGGGTTGGTAGATGTCATCTCTTAGAATTTTTAGTTCTAGAACATGCCAGCTTCCTCACAATGTTTTCTTCAATATTTTTTGAAATGGATTTATATTATTTGTAGTTTTTGCCTAACTTCCTCACGCAGGATTGGCATTAATATTCACCAGTCTTAAGCACAATGACCACTAATATTGTAATTAGTACTGATTTCGTTGTTTTTTTTGGAAATTATTATTGTACAATGCAGATCAGTGGCTGATATCAACTTGCAAGAGTCGTAAGTAACCATTGTGTTTAAAACTGATGTGGTCTGTATTACGAGTAGACATATTACATACAATCCACAATATACGTTATGTTTTCGTGTTATGTGTAGAAAAATACAAAATATCACAGTTCAAGAAGAAATATTTTGTCTTTTAATTTTTTTTTTTTTTTAAACACCCCAGCCCCTAAATAGTGTATAGTAGTTAGTATAGTGTACAAGAACTAGTGTACACATAGTGTAAGCGGTTAGTGTCATGGTGTCACTGGCTACTCCATACACTGGCCCATCATATCTACGTTGCTTTTAAATTGGTAAATATTTCTTATTTGGCAATTTTTTTTTTTAAGTTATTGGTAATCCAAAAGAAAAACTTCTTATTAAAATTTTAATTAATTCACACTTTTGTGCTTCGTTCACCCTTAAAAAGCTAGTCATCTGGCAAGTGGGTAACTGGTAAGCTTGATAGGCTAGTGGGCTAGTGCAGGGAGCGCAGTGCGGCGGGTGGCGAGTCGGTCGCTGAGCAACCACTTGCACACGCTCGCGTGTCTCACACGTACAGGGGGGCGCTGCACTGATTATAAACACCTACATATTATATGTTCGATCACATTAGTAAGATGTCGGTGTAAGTTGTGGTTCCAGTTGCAGAGGAGTTGATCACAACACATCTTATTGTTCGATACGACTGAGGAAAGAACTTACAGTATTTTTTGTCACAGTCCAGTTAAATATTGAGCTTTTGGTCAGCTCCAAAATGTTTTCTGGCACTATATAATACAAACGCTACTGGTAGCATAAAATTAAATCATTTTTTTTTATAAGCAATTAATTGCTATAACTCGATTTAGACAAATTCTTAAATTACGTGCAATTTCAAAATCACATAAAATTACACCGTTCTTGACAAATACATGTGCATAGCTGTGCTGGTATTTTATGAGTAAGTGCACTACTTTTGCTTGAATTTATGCCATACTTTCCTTAAAAACCATTCCATCGTAATACTAGCAGCCTATTACTTTCCCGGTGAAGGACAGGAGCCACTTCTCATAGAGAAGGCATGAACCATCATCACCACACTTGCTCAAGGCATCATACTAACTTCAATCATCAAATATCTAAGTGCGATATTCACCACGAACTGAACGCGATCAGCGGTTTGACTACGTTCAAGAGCTATCAGCGTCAATATGATATGATCAGCAGCTCTTGACCTCGCCAGCACAGCACCCCCGCAAGCTAGAGGCCACAGGTCACGACATAGGAGCGTGTACGAGAGGTCACCTCTTTCACCTCAGCGGTGGGCACGGCGTACGGAGACCCGGTGGGGTTGTAGTTCGCCACGGGCCCGGCCACGTCGGCGTACGACACGTTCGGACAGGAGCCGGACTGAGGGTCATCCACGACTTTCTGTAGGATCATCAGGCAGGCCTTCTTGTTGTTCTCTTTTTCACCTGTAAGAAGTGAAGACGGGTTAGTGAACGTACGTATTAGACAAACGTTTTTGTAAATACGTTTTGTAGTGAAAACAAAGTTTGGGAATCGTATGCTTAGTATTTAAATGGACCGCATACCTAAAATATTGATAATTTAAATCAAATCATTGTAACTAAATCTGTATTACGCATGGCGATGCTATATAAAGAAAAAACAAGGTTTTGTTTTAAATCTCAATTAATTCAAAGCTACTGCATTTTAACAAATAAACTCATTTAAAAAAACACTTTAGCTCTTATATCAGCTAAAGCTAAGTTTTCTAATTTAACTAGTTTGTTTCAGAATAAATTGTAAATATTTCCATATCTAATAAAGGCAAGTCACACATTAGCATTTACACGCGTCGCACATAGTCCGTATATAAACCGATATAAATTAGCCATTAGTATAGAATAGCGCGACCGGGCAGCCAGCCAGCGACGCGCAACTTCTGCACTATTTCATGCATTGTTTCTACTAATGTCTCTGTTAACACTCGGCAGTGTAGCTAGATGGAAGTAGATATCACATTCTTAAAGCATTTAAAAACGTAAGCATAGGCCTATAGTCGATAGACAGTGCTTTAAAATATCCGTAGAGTTTCTTGTCCATAGGAAACGACCCACCCAACCATGCTAAAAAGCTTTAACGTTTCATTTGTGCCCATGTAGGTTTATGTGAAATTTTAAGTACGCGCTCAATTTCCCAGTATATTCCATCTTCAGCACAAACTTATAGATTTTTAACTAGGAGTACATCCAAGTTCCGTCAGAAAAACTCAATAACACCTTATCCGACGTACGCATCTAACTCAGGGTCCCACTTTCATGCACAAAGCCCAACGTCAGTCTTGTCTTATCATCTTTTCTTGTACTGTGAGAGGATGCACAAAACGAGACTTTTTCATGGTAATTTTAAGTTTTTTTTTTGTCATTTCTTATTCTAAATAGTGCATTAGCTTGGATTTACGTCGATCATGTTGTAAATTTTTTTCTCAAATACCTATTTATTTTCTTTCGGTACTAACTAAAATCAGGTAAAAATGACGTTAGACTTTTTCTTTCACAATATAAATATGTTTGAACAACAGCAAATCGAACATATCGGCAAAGAAACACATATTAGTTCAACCTTGGTTAAACATCGGAATATATGTCATTAGTCATTGTCACTACATGTTGTGATTTGACCTTTAGCACTACCTGTACCTGTCGGTGGAATAGCGAGAATTTATGGCAATACATACATTTGTATAAATTACTGTAACCTTTGAATCTTTAACACCGATGTTATTTTAATTTCAGAATTTCATGGTATTCTTTACCTCTTACTACGCTAGATTTTAAGGAATTAGCCTATGGTCATCCCCGTCTTTCATGAATAAACCTGCATTATATTAAGTACGTCCAAAAAATTCCTTAAAAGTAATGTCTTTGTTCACTTAAATAATAATACAATTTTGGGATTTCACCTGTCGGCATTGAGCCGAGCGTTTTGGCCGTGGTATTCCTTTAATTATCGCCTACTAAAAACAGCCGGCTATAAGAAAACTTAATATCTTATAAAAGATTCAGAAAATAAAAATCCTTTCTCCAGAAAACCACGAGTATCAGCATCGCAGAACATATTTTTCTTATTCCCAGTTTGCGCATCACCTTATCGGACAGAAATTCAGTGCCTTCAGAGTAACGGCTTCCCAGTTAAACCGCCCGGTTACCTATCCGGCACAATTTCCCGCTGCGTCCGGACCGCAACGATATGGATGCCGCAAATCCAATATCAGATAATCTGGATTTTAGCTAGTCAGCCGTTTATTCAAGTTTTAAAATATCAGCAAATATCGAGGATTTTTATCGGTACACTAGACGTGGCGATTGGAAAGTGCTTGATTTTTTAACAAAATAATAAAATTTAAGTATGTGATTTTTCATAATACATTAACGGTTCTTCCACAATATAATTATTGTAAACGAATCGCAAAATGTAAACTATATGAATTCAAATTAAAACTTGCCGTAAGAAAATTTATTTATTTGAAAACATATTTACAGTTTGTTTTACTTTTGACAGCAACCCATTTAAAATAAAATAAAAATAGGCTTTTTTTTCTCTAACCTTCTCAACACATAAACAAGTAAAAAATTTGGTTTTGAACCCTTCATTTAATTTTCTTTGCCACCCAGCATCTATACAAATAATTTAATAAATTAGAATTACTAATGTCATGGCAACGAGAATAGAGAAAAACATTATACTCTTTTTTTTGGGCAGTCGTGTAAAAATAAAAGTCACTATGGAGTTCAATTAAAGACAAAACTACTGTCAAAAGTCTTTTGAACGAACGGGCAACATGCTGAACCACTGACTCGACTCAAAATTCAAAAATGCCTTATTGTTTTTATTTCAATAAATGCTACAACTTAAACTTAAAGTTGTATACAAAATGTCTTCAAAATTCGAGAGTCATCATCCGACAAGGTTCTTAGCGAACAATATGTTAACTATTATTTCGGTAACAAAAACGACACGGTATAATTAGGGCCTCAATGTGACCTCGTACACATGAAGGGCACGCGCTAAAAAACGATCGGATTTCTATGCGTTCGCCCTTTATATTGAAAAGTGATTCAACAAAAAAAAACTACGTTTTCGTGATGTTATACAGGTTTATTACGAAACTGTTATTTTGTGAATATAGCGGTCAAAGGTTGACCAATTAATTTTAAACACTGACTTGCACCAGACTGAGTGTTACCTTCTCAAAAGCATTGTATAACGTGTCACGAAACCGTCAAGTAACATACAATCATCAAAGCTTTTAAAATAAAACCACTGATCCGTAAAGTATAGACTAGACTAGATTGTGTAAGCCGATACATCCTCTCACTCGTGGTCACATTTGGCAGACAATTGCAACACTGTCGTTGCCAAACAAAACGGTAATAAAACTATGAATACTTTAACTGACTTTCTCTTTTGTTTACAATGCTTTAGGATACTTATCTAATTTTATGAACACAAGGGCCCGGTTGCACGACAGATCACTAAATCAGTGGAACGCGATACATATTTTAAAACATTATTCGGTCTAAGGGTCTATGTCATCTTGAAACGATTATCAGAAACTGAACGATGTATTAAAAACTTTTAGTGCTAATTTCGCCAATGAAACTGAACGCGATCAGAAAGCTCGTCTAAACCGCGTTCAAATGCTATCACTGTCAGAATTACAAAGACCTTGTACAAAATGTCATGTTTCTAGGGAGACACAGCTGTTTGTGATGTGTGTAGTCAAGAAGTACACTCAAAATTTTAAATTTAATGCTGCGAAAGTCATAAAACATAAAAGCAGTTAGCTAGTATGTTGTTAGTCCAGAAAGAAGAGAAACTTCCTCTATACAGTGAAGATTAAACAATTATCTACATCAATATTTATTTGTTCTTTTAGTTCTGAAATGCAGATTTACTTTGCTATTAAGCCAATCTAAAAACAGCCTTAACATTCAAGATAAGGATCAGGTTTACTAGGTCAAAATAAAACCCTAGCGATCTTTTTATTTATAGAGGCATTCGTCAGTATCTTCGGTCAGGAACGTCTATTTCATTGCCTGTTTTATGGCTAGACCTAGATCTAAGCAGATGCGACGGTCAGACGCAATTTAGAATAATTTACTATGAGTGAAAAAGTGATGAATTCTACAAGTAGATAGGATCAGGTTAGCCAAAGCTTATGCGTGCTTTAAATTTCAGACGATGGAGGTTTGACGTAGTGTGTTATAGCAGGTTGAAATGAAACGGAATATCTTAAAGTTAAGTTTTTATCAGGGATCTCGAAAATAAACAATACAATTATTATCATTCTAGTCTTCTGCCAATAACGGTATGTATTCAGGTTCTTCAGATACGTAATAACTAAATGCAAAGTGTCATCTGAACTTACGTAACCAACTTACAAGGCAGGAACTGTGGAACCGATATTCCAAAGTGCGACCCGAACTGAAAGTTCCGGGCTTATAACTGTCTGTAACGACTGTCATTTCCAAAGCTATCCGTGTCATAACCGGGACCGCCTGCTCAATGTGCTCCCGGGACTCATTGTACTCCCATAAAAACACTATAAATAGGATTGCAAGTGGGGAGATCCGAAGCGCCTAACTAATAATCCCTTAATTAAAGTCCTACCGTGGTGTACCGAGACACTAAAGGTACAACACTTATCTTTGAATAATAAAGATAGGATAATTCGGTGAATTGCAAATGAACGCTTTAAGGGGCTGCTTATCTAATGAGGTTCGCCGTGATCCCTGATATCCACCCGCAGTCCATTAATATTTAATTAATTGAGCACCTATTTTCACCTGGGCAAAGCACCCACTTCATTACAATAATTAAAGGTTCCCTTCGTCGTTAATGTTAAAGGCGATTGCCTGTTTGGCAACCAGAAGATATGCAGTAGTGTCCTCTTGTCTTCTAATAACTAAACACAAATCCTTTACCAAAGTGAGAATGACGATGTGAGATCAGACGTGGTAGTTGTGTAAGCCTGTCATGGAGTATTTGGCCTGATAATGATGACAATGGTTACTGGTACCTCGATACTCACCGACCACAGTGATGCACCGCTCTTGCAGCGACAGCTCCTTGGCTTTCTGCGAGATCTGCACGTAGCTGCCGCTCTGTTCCTTGATCTGCTTGATGTAGTTCCCACCCTTGCCGATGATCATGCCGGCCGTTGAGTTCGGCACCAGGATCTTTACCTGGAAAGAAGACGTGGCTGTGGTAATGGAAATGTTAAGAGGCGAATGAGAAGACGTGAAATTGCTGTGTTATAATGTTTGTTGACCGTGAGGAGAACCGGCGAATTGACCCAACGATACAAGCATTTTGCGTGAATTAATGCGTAGATAGAAGAAACCTATAAATGAGAGGTTACTAGATGGCATAGAAACGTAAGATAAAGGCATAAAGTTAAGGTAGTTAGTGTGCTATCGCGCTCAAGGATCCCTGCTGGCTAATCTAAGAATTTTCTAAAAGAAACCATTAATTACGTTACTTTCCTACGACGATCCAAACGAGCTAGAATAAAACCAACGCCACAGGCTTCGTTTAAACTCCATTTTATGTAGGCCTTAAAGCCGAACAGCTTCGCTTTTATGGCCTTAAATGTAAGGTACGGTAGAACAAAGGGTGAATAAAAGCTAAATACACAGTAAACTTGATTTTATGTTAAATCAGACAATATTGCTGAGAATTCATAATTTTGAAGGATCGGCCGTTGCCACGGGAATAGCTATTAGCATTGTTGAATTTAATATGGCATCCTTAATTGTTGTTTGAGAGCAGCGGTGGCCCAGTGGTGGCAGCCCCGACTTACGAGCAGTAAGCCGTGGGTTCGAACCCAGGCAGGCGCATTACTTTGTGTAATTTATTTCATCACCGCTGCCCTCAAAAACGGTGAAGGAAAACATCGTGAGGAAACCGGCATGTCCTAGAACTAAAAATTCAAAGACATGTGACATCTACCAACCCGCACTGGGCCCGCGTGGTGGATTACAGCCCACTCCCTCTCATAGAGAGGAGGCCTGCGTCCCAGCAGTGGGAACATAATAGGCTAATGATGATGATGAATTGTTGTTTATGAATTATTTAGCAGTTCTGAATGGCATTTGATGGTCTTGCAAGATTGGAAACCGATTGTTTTTTACTGGAATTATTACCATTCTCTATTGGCTTTTGTCTATAAAACATAGCTTTTGTCTATAATACATCAGGTGATTTCCTAATACAATGCATATTCAATATTAATTACGTTAAAAAATTGGTGGATTGTAACAAAGACAGTCCGAATATTACGGCAAAATTCAAGTTTAAAGATTCGCTCCTCAATTACCAAGACTGGTAGCCCTATAAGTACTAACTTTATAATTGGCTGTTAAAGAACTAGAGAAAATTATCTTACTTGACATTTATAAAGCCGAGATTTTTTCCGAAGCTAGGAAACGTTCCTTTAAATAAAAACATTGCGAGGATGTCACGTGCAATGTCTTCCAACAATCACGTTTATGTAAACGTTTAGTACTTAATAGAATTTCTGTAATAGTACGCTGATATGATCTTTCCGTAGAGATTCTCTTATTGCTAGTTACGGTGGCTGTTAGCCGTTAATTAATACTGTTGCGACACACGATCTTGTGTACGAGTATAATGACGCAGGCGTTCGAGAGCTGACGCAAAGTAAAACGAAGCTGTACTATAAGTGTTTGTTGTAATAGATTTAATTGGGTCTAGGCTAGACCATCTTGTGTGAGTGAATTATCCTTGATCTTCTGCTCAATGCCTGCGAAACTATTTTAACGTTCTGTTTATAGTGTCTTTCCTAGTCTTCGACGCATGCAGAACATTACATCATGCCTGTAATCCCCGAATGGTTCGGCAGAAGTGTCCCTAATAGTACACCCAGATTTCTTCATGTATGTTTAAGTACTGTGTAAAAGCGGGAGAGCCATTTGCCAATATCAATATCATTCGATAAAATACATTAATTCAATTTTCTATTCCTTAATTTGTTAGAGAAAAAGCATCCGCCTCCAATATTTTCCCCCATTTTTTGCTGAGATTGGGGTCGCAATCATTCTAAAGTTAACATCCGCAGTGCCCACAGCAGGACCCTCCCCCAAATGATGTAACGACCGCAGTCCGCATCGCATCGCCAAAAAACCAAAGAGTAGATATACAACAGACGGTGAAGTAGGCAAGTATAGTTACAGCACTCTGCTGCGGTAGCAATACTGAGGTACTGGGATACCGTCTCCGTTTTCCTTTGTGCTCGGTACCAGGAGGTAGTCTGGCACCCTTTCCCAGCACACACGTTATTGATCTATGACCCTGCACGGTCGCACGTCACCGCACGTGTTCGGTCACACTCGGTACCGGCCATATCGAGCACTGTTCCGCTAACGCTAATCAGCCGAGAAGATAACCGTTTAGAAATCAACTTTATTGCTTCTGTTACATAATGGTGTAATAGGTAGTTTTAATGGTCTTTTTACACGTTTTCAGAGTGTTCATTGAGAAGTGGAGTGACTCTTGGAGTTCAATAGCCAGATTGTTGATACAATCTGTCAAAAATTCGCCCAAAATTTTGAATACATTTTGCTGATAGATGATTGAGGAAAGTACGTAGGATCTACAATTCTGCATCCTACGAACATTCGAGATTGAAAACGCAGGGTTTTACTACAACCGTACTGGCAACTGAAGGCCTATTCACAAAGAACCATATGGTTGGCAACCCTTGAAAGATTACATGGTTATGATCCCAAGTAATACATATGCCACAACACACAACGGGAAGCGAATTTACAAAGGCTATACTATTTGAGTCACGAGCCAGACTCTAATAGATGAGCTTTTGTTTATGCATATTACTCGCCAAAACCTAATCTATCTCAGTAAGAAAATTGACTCAAATGGATTAGCTTTTTGCCTGGATATTTTCAAAGAAAATGCACGGACAAAACCTAGTACTGTATAATACATATCCAGGAGAATTTTGATGCAAGAGCGAGCGAAGCGAGCTCTGGACTTGGGGCACCCCGACTCGGACAGGTTAGGTTCGTAGGGGACGGCGGGGTCTAGTGAGCGAGCGGAGCGAGCGAACTAAGACCCCGACTTCCCCTTCGTGTTAGGTTACTGCAAACCCTGCAGCCAGAAATAGGAGCCCCGCGTAGCGGTGCTACGTCGACTATACTTTATAAGCGAAAATAAAATGTTTTGAGGTTAGGTTACAATTATTGGTTTTTCTCAAGAACGGTGCATTACCTTTTAATGGGAGTGGTGCCAGGGGAGAAGGGGTACACACACCCCTCCGCTTGCCAAAGAATTCTAAATTTTTACCAAAATAATAACAATTTCCATGTAATTATCCACCTATAATTGAAGCTAATGATCGGTAATTATCGGTAGCAAATTGAATAGCATTTGTTGCTGCAATGTTAGAAGGAATTTGTCTAACAAAGTCTACGCGATTTCGGTCAGTTTCTGTACTAGAATGGATTAGGGTTTTGGCAAGTTTTTGTCAAACAAAAGCTAAGCCAGTTCAGTTCGCACTTTCACTCTAATGGTATAGCCTTTGTAAATACGCCAACGGGAACTTAGGACACAGCGACCGTCTTTGGACAGTTTGTAAGACGCTGGGACAAGCTGGAGAAATTGTTCACGATCAAAAATATCGGGAAGATTTTTCTGCCACTTCTCCCAAACTAGAAAGTGCCGAAGATTGGACTTTTTGGGAGACTATCTCATTTTATTTTGACGTCCAAAAAGAGGTGATTGTCAGTCCTTCAGAAATTGTCTTTTGTATTTGATGTTTAATAAAATAATTGTTGATACAACATAGAAGTAAACTCACAGCGTGGTGTTTATCGCGTCTAACTAATGAATTACGTACGCCGATAGCGTAGGAACGTGATTCGCCCGCGTCTGACCTTGGGACGACTATTTAGCTTGCACTACTTGTTCTAATATACTTTGGTGCAGCTTTACAATGTACTGCAGGTTAAGTGCAATAGTCCGACAATTTTATCATCAGTTTTACGAAGTTTCGGGAGCGATAGATAGCAGAATTGCTCACCTGATTCCAGATAGTATTCCCTAGGTTGATATGGAATCTAGAAATGTCTTAGAAAGAGATCCGTTGAAACCTAACCGACGGACAAAAGAAGGACTGAAAGCTTGAATTATCAGACAAGGATCAATATCTTTATCAGAAGTAGGAAGCGAATGTTTTCTTGCTTTATGTTATAACGACGTCAGTTCGTCTATTGATCTAAGGTAATTTTCTTTAGTCATTAGGTCATAACATTAGGTACACACGGCGCCAGATCAAGCTATACATTTCCAGCATAACATGGCCCGGCCTTGAATATATTTCCCGTACAATGACAGATTCACATAAACTGGTTTTATAGCTTGATCGGTCGCCGTGCGTACGATTTCAAATATAACTAGTACCTACAAGTACTGTAATTAACAGCGCGATAAATCAGGGGTCGATCGAATCAGAGCTACGACACATAGGTGCAATCCATTTGTTCTTGTCCCTTACATTACAAGCCCCACATGATTTATGTTTTTTCTCCCCGCAACCAGAACGGAAGCTCATGCATAATATAAATATGCATTTAGTGGTTTCACGACCGCACATAGCTTACTTCATAATTCAGACTTGATTCTGTGACGCAGGTACCGAATGTGGTTCTGTAATAGCATTTTAATTTGTGAGTTCTTTAGTTTTTTAATGGTGTGGTTTTTTGATGACTCGAAATGTTTCATTTAGATATTTTGTTATCTTAATTAGATAACATAACATAAAAAGCGTACAATGTACCCACTGCTGGGACCTAGGCCTGCTCTCTGTGAACGGAAATAGGCCGAAATCAACCACGCGGTCCCAGGGTGTTCTATATCTTGAGTATTGTTTGTTAGTCGACAACGCAGTTTCTTTTCGATGTTTTACAGCTTTAATTTTTTTTAAATTACAGCGTAAATTGGGTCACTTTGATAGAAACGGTTATTAATTACAGTTTCATTCGAAAATTAACAGTTATGTGTTTACCAAATATCACATACCTACTTATATGTATGAAATATTCAACTATAACCTTTGATAGCTTTTGACCCTTTCCTAATTCGCTTCGCTCATAAGTCTCAAGTGGTGTAGTATTGATTAGCAGTTAGATACATATGTACGTTACATAAATAGTACGGTTATGTAAAACAGTGATAAGATAACAGATAACTCGTAACGTTCTATTTACTTAATCATTTACTAGTTTTACTTAAAGTAGGGAAAGGTTTTCGGCGAATCAATTATAGCGGATTTGGTTTGCTCTCTTTAAAACGATAAGATTATTTTAATACTTACATATAATTTAAATCATATCTAAAACAGAAGATTATTAACATAATTTACAACACAAACCCGTAAATGAGAACAAAGATGGATTTCTATATCAAGCCGTTAATTAATAATCGAATAGATCGGAGTAAGGCCCGCTTACCATTATAGCGGAGACCAGCGGAGCGGTACGGAGGCATATCTAACATTATACAAACACAGGAGAGACGAGAGACGCCATGAGGATTTCAACTAAATAATGTCGATCGACTCCGCTTTGGTAGAAACCGGGCCTTATGGGGAAACGCCCTAAAACCACTGCCAAAGTTTTGCCACAACACGTAATCCTTGAAAAGCGTAATTTTCCCATAATGTTGAAAACGAAGCACAAACTCCACTGTAATAACGACAATATAACAACAGTAATAATAAATCACCCGTGATGGATGCGATTCCGTCCGCGAAAGTGTTTTCACGCGATGCCTCCAAATTGTTATATTGGAGCGAACTCTGACCTCTATACACCCTCCAAGTGTTAAAACTTTGCAGGTATTACTGATAAGACTGAATAATTGATTACGTTTGTGTTAAAGTTCCGCCTGAATGGTTGAGAAAATCGGTTTAATCTTTACATTTAATCAGAGCAAATTGTTGTTGATGGTCTTAATTTCCATAATTTTGTTTAGGAAAGAAATGCCCACGATCTTAGTGCGATGGTTGATTAATTTTGGTTTTGAAATGACAGGACTTTTAAGGCATTCGGTAAAGCTGAGTGATATGGAACTGCATCGCAGTATGTCTCACATGCTTGACTGCCCTTTGTGCCCCAAAATCAAAATCGCCAGCGCGACAGTTTTATCGCCGACGATGCCATAGGGAAGTAGTAAAGTATTGTAGGTACAATGAAAATTTATAGTTACTACCATCGACACCGAACCGAAGAATATTCGCAAAGGAAATAAACAATAGATATGCAGGGAGCCTAGTACAAAAATGATGGCTGACAATGTTTGCCTGTACGAAACGGTCGACGGAACAAGGTGGTAAGCATATGTGCGACAGTTACAAACAATATAGGTACTGCGACGATTGAAATACGAGTACAAGTTCTACGAACGAACAGTTTGCAGCATTTTATTGTATTCCACATATCGCATGTTATGGTCTGATGGAGCTAATCCCGAAGAACTCGATAATAATGTCATCCATCTGAAAAATTGTAACTGAAATAATCTTGAAAGATTAACGCACAGCTGTTGCAACTGTCCACCTGTGACCAGATCACGTGCGCAAACTGAAATATTATTTTCATTGATTTTATGAAGGATATTCGATAGGCATTCGTTTCACAGTAAAGCCTTAGTAAACCAAACATTTTTTGTAGCTATATGAATATCGGAAAACGAATGAAACAATATGTTTGAATAAAAATTCTGAATAGAGGACGTGGCGTCACATTCTTCTGAAACCGTCCAGCACACAAAGTGGCCTACCTCAATAAATAAAGAAAAATACTCTTCTCTATGAATACAAAGTTGGCAGTAACTGCGGGCGGCCATTTGTATGCAAATTGTCTGATAGGGAGGCCTAACGGTTTCTGCTTACAATCACAATTTGATTTTCATTTGGCTAACCTGCTGTGAACACAGGATAATGTTCTCATATCAAATTACTGCGCGTAATCACTTTCCATAGGCTCTATCACTGACGAGCGCTAAATGGAACAGAAACATTAATGGTTATGCGTCTACTGATTAGAACTGTACTCAAACTGTTATTTTACGTAACAGTGGAGCGGTTTTCCAAGATGCGAAGTATTATTATAAAGTTGTTGATATTGCTCTCAGCCTAACCTCGTTCAAATAAAATTTCCTCGTCGTTTTCCGTCGTCGCCGATACAACTCGACAAAATTATTATATTGAAGCGAGCGCGTATCCCGCGTAGAAGGTTTTTCCCTTTCGTTAGAATATCGTCAGAGCTCTCTCCGTAGCATAAAATGATACCTTACTTTTAAGGAAACATACAAATTACCAATTACCTTTGCAGAAATTGAAATGTCACGCGTCAGTGACATTTTGTGGATTATAGGCCTACTCTACAGGTTTTTTATGAAGACTTGGTACACTCGGTACCTTAGTATTAGGAGCTTGAACGGAGATCAGAGTACCATGAACTTCAATCATAGGACTGGGAAAGGAAATTTTGGAAATATTCAAGATAGAGCTAAAATAAATAGAATAGAATATCATTTATTTGCTAAAAACAAAGAAAATGAAATGAAAGAAAGAAAAGACAACTCGGACAGAGGTTTGGACGACAACGGAAGAGACCCGTCGGATAGACCGAAAACTGGCACTGAATGTACTATAGATTCAGAAGGCCGAGGAGAATATGGTGGTAGAGAATTGTCCAGCTGCTGCGACAGTTTTGAGTAAATTTAGTCCCATTAAAGTCCGTAAATGAACTGGACACAATATGTAGTAAAAGGCGACTGTTAATTTTATCTAATGCAGCAGTGCGGGCTGTGTAGATAAGCTGCACTAACATAAACTCATTTAATGTTCGCCACATGACATTAATGCTGTTTCTGTACTACCTAGCATTAAAACATCGTTTATTTGGATTGGTATTTGAGGCATGTAGTTTTAACTGTAAAAGGATAAAAGTGCCATTGATAGTTCAACACAATGAATTTCGGTTGTATTTAGGTTTGCGTTTACGAAAATATTATGGTGTTACACATACATATTACACACCCTTGAAAATTAACTCGAATATAATGTAGATAATACGTTCGGCAAAATTTACTTCGGCTTGCCGCAAATTGTGCCGGACCGACCTAAACATAATTTAGCGATAGTAGCTATGCGGAACAGATTTTTGCGATCGTTACAAGCCAACTGAATGATAGCCTAAATGTGTAGTGTCTACTTCGGTTGGTTTTCTTGTTAAAAAAATACTGTCGAATCGACACTACCAACCTGAACAAGTGTGTAGTAGTGATAGCATTCCAGTCACATGAGGTAGGTACAGAACTTCGGTGTCAGTTTCGAGCAGCCTTTGTTTCAGTCAAACGTTAATTTAAAGTAACCAGCAATTGGACCAGAATATCGGATAGTTTGGTTTAGCGACCTAGATCGGAGATCGCAAACCTTTTAGCATTAGGTAGCATATCTCTCTGGTCTACATTTACCAATATTTATTCAGATTTTAATATTTTACGTGACTGTCGCGACACAAAAAAGAACAAATACATAAGGTATTCCAATTACTTCGATATTACATCCTTTATTAATGGCGCGCACGTTCGCACAGGAGAAAGATCTATGTACCGCAAAAAATCTATAAAAAAACGTTTATAAAACAATGTTTCCTCGTTATACAATTCTGATTTATTGATAATTTGTGTTCAGTACGCTGGGCACGTGTACTGAGCACGTGGCTCGCCCTCCGTCGGTCGGTGCTAATTTAATATGCCAGAGTTGATACCGTTTAAAATCGTTCACGCCATTACGGGAAACAACGTGAAGAAAATTAGTTAATGTGTAATAGGCGTCTATTATGAGTTAATCGATATTGTGTTCTTGGAATGTGGACCGTTCGGGCTTCTTCATCGATAACCGAGGTCGAAAATATTTAAGTTATTTTAGTTGGCGTGTATAAAATTTACGTGCCATGAAAAGTAGAGCGTGAATAGGGCTTTTTCTCAATATCTAAATGTACTTGTGTACTTGATGAAAATATTCCATTTTAGAAGTTAAAATTTTGTTTGCAATTATTTATTCTATTTTATACTTGACTTTTCTAGCGACTACTTCACGAATCTACATCTAATGAAGTAGTTTCATCACAGCTGCCTTAATATTTAATATTATAAACGCAAAAGTTTTTGAGCCTTATATATCCCAGAATAACGCATAGTGTAGGCTATCATTATAAAGATATTTGTTTGCTAATAGTTTGTATTAAACAGGCACAAGAAGCACCCTCTCAATTAATAGTTCCGTTAATTACTTTAAATGTTCAAGAGTGAACAGCCGGGCTTGCCACACGGACAAGCCGGCGTGCCAGGCTGCCCGGCAAGTTGAGCATCCCTGGCTTAAAAGCTTTTGAGGAATGTACCCTGCAATGAATGTGCTGTTTTATTTGAAACAAATTGTTTTATAGTGGCACTTTTGTGCTGAATTGTAAAGAATACTGTGTTTATTCAAGATGTAAATGTTAATATTTCTTAGAATTATTATTCTAATAATAAGAGAATAACATCTTGGATGAGGTTAATAATTAACGTTCATAAAAAGCTCATTGAGACAACTATTGAACACCATTCTTAGCAAAATAGATTAGGGATTTCAGCATGTCACTACCAACAAGCGGATAGTTCTGCCAAACCTAATGTAAAAAATATTTTTGAAAAGGGTAGGTTCTCCTACAGACGTCTATTGACCATTATGGTAATTAAAGGAACGTTGGTATCAAAAGCTGAATGGATGGAGCAGTTCAGAATGTAGCTACTCGCACTAGCACAGAGACTTCTACGAAACCGAATTTCTGGCTCAGATCGACCACCCTGGCATACATAGTACGCTGCGCATAGTACACACAACAATGTAGCGAAGAAGCTGAACAAATATGTAAATATAACAGTTTTGGCACAGCCGCGCGAGCATTCAAGGCGCACTACTCGGGAAACGGGCATAAGTACATAATTGTTACATTTAATTACAAATTGTTCGCCTATTTTTTTACACTGTTAATTTCATGTTTCGGTGTATTACAGAATGTTTATAACCCTTTACATTGTATGCTAAATTTTATGCAGTACTAACATGCAAAATTAGGAGCCATTAAAATTCGGGTGCGGTAATACAGAAGGTATGTGTATGAAACGACGAAACTGTACTGGAGGAGTTCAGATTTAAGAACCCAATAGAAACAGGAGCAGTATAAAATGGAAGCTTTACAGGGATAATATTATATGCCATATAAGATAGTCCAATAAAATCGGAGCCTCTCACATATTCCACACTTCCTAAATCCAAAATCCGTATCAAATAATAGGCGATTCATGAGACGAGCCGAACATTACACTTATATTTAGGGGTTTCGTTTAAATGGCGGCCATTTGTCTCGGTTTCGTACCGTGCCGTAGCTTACAATTTATGCGCCACTCCCGTTCCCGTATGCGGACGCCATGACAGGCGTAATACGATGATTGAAGACCGAAGATACCCCTGTTTTTGCTTACGTGTCGAGACATCGTCAAATATGGTTCAGCGCTTATCTAAGTTGAAAAACAGGATGAAAGCCGGCTAATTTATTCACGGCAAAAAGGTCGCATCCGCACATTAAAATACTCGAAGTGCCCCTAAACGTGCGTTATAATAATATCTGCCTTTATATTCGGTGTCGTTATGTAAAAGGCTGCCGTTACAAAAATATCTGAACCAGTTTTTTGGTATCTCTTCCTTAACCTAGTAAAGTTTATCTCGGAAAGCGCGCACAAAGGCAAAAACTGTAAAAGTTTGCCGGAGTTTAAACTCTTCGCGATCATAAAAATATGCTCGATGTCGTACTTTTGCTTTTACTATTTGCTTTGTTGGTTTTCCTCGCAACTGGAAATTGCCTTAAAATTTACATCGATTTTTCATAAAGCCTCTTCTATTCGCCTCCTAAAATTTTCTTTTAAAAAGCTGTGTCATACCTGCTTGTCCCTATCCTGGGGCATCTTGGTGTCGACGCCATCAGGGAAGGGCTTGACAAGCTCTGGCTTCTCCTTGATCTTGTCCATGATGAAGTCCAGGACCACCATGATGCCCTCGACGGAGCCGGTGATGAGGCATGCTCTCTCCGTTGTACCTGTTGACAACATACAAAAGATTTAGAAGACAGATTATTAATAGTCCACGAGGAAATAAGATATAAGGTATGCACAATTTTTTCCACCGACAAGACCATGATCAAAAGCTTTGTTTAATACAGATTCACGCAAAGCCGTCTTATCTGAATTGTATTGTTCCCTATCTAATGATTGTTCTTGTAAATGTTCCTGCGGACGGGAATAAAACAACCGGTTATTTTCTGGTCCTTCTGTTCGCAAAGGACCGGATAGGAAGATAAGCGTTAAATTAAGCTGACTCATCCTTCTAAGAACATTTTGCTTTATTTCCAGTGTCTTTAGGGATTTCCTGCCACAATCAGAGGCATTCTTGAGTAGCTAAACAGCATAACATCATCAAAATATACATAACTCCATAGATCTAAAATTCAAAAACATTCTATCTTTTATTTACGTAAAATGTATTCCGGTTTCGATTTTTCTGTTTTCAACAACCGGAATAAGAGAAGCTCTCTTGTACATAAATAACGTTATATTGATAATTGCGATGTGAATATGAATGTACTATTTATTTGAATCCATGCGAAAGCTGTAAATAATTACGAGATCAAATATATTACATCTGTGAAAGCATATTTGATTACAAGTTTTAAGAATATGTTTCGCTTTATATAATTTTGAATCAATTTATGTTTCAATCAATCTGAGATTGAAAGTAATTTAAAGTCGACTGGGAAGTTTCCCGAGTTCAAACGTCCTAGTCTACGTGCAGCAAGCATTCAGAAAGTTCCGTTGAATTCTGGACCGCATTCAGCGAGTTGGTAATACATTTCGGTTAATTGAAATGCATTTGAACCACCCGGACCAATCTACTTAGAATTTAGTTTGTAAAGTTTGAAAGATTAATTGCACATCCAAAAGCATCTTTAATCGATCATTTCATGGACGTTTACGAAACTGCGCTTTCCAGAAATAGAACACTTACCTCCAATTTATAAATAGTCCCAAAAATGACGGATAGCGATCAAACGCTCGCCAGAATCTGGCCGACTATCGCGATACGGGGCGTTCTGCACAGAGTTATACGAGCCCATTAAAGCGGTACACTTTATTTCCAAAGAGGAAATTTTGACATTAATTGAAAGGAATGTTGATGAGATTTAATTTATTTTATTGGAAAAGCATTTTAATTAAAGCAATCGACTGCTACACTTCTAATTGAAACGTGTTTTTATATCTTAAAGTTTCACTATTTATCCATAGTTCGAAATTTATTTACGAATTATCCTAACGAGTTAAAGTTAAATGAAGTAAACAAAATTTATTATTGACGGCTGCAGGGCTATCACCGCCTTTTCTTTGTTCTGAATTTCAATCGCGACATGCCTCGAGACGAAAACAATCCATTTCCATTCGGAATTTTACTGAACCATGAAGGGGAAAGTGTGGCTTAAAAAACATATTATCAATAGCCTAAGGGTACTCCGAATCGTACAATTACAGCTCAGATTCCAATTTTCCAAATCCCTTTTGTGGAGGTTCAAGCTAATCAAGGTTTAGAGGTCGCCTATCAGCGCCGGAGGGTTATGGGGAACGGCACCCGGTGTTTCGGCATTATTGATCGGTCGGCCGGGCGGGCCAGCTTTGTTGCCCAAATGAATAGGCCACCGTCACGCGTTATTTGTGCCAAAGTTTTATTGTGATTTTATCAAGACCTCATTTCGCTAAGTTCGATGGAATATTAATGGTGTTTGTAACTAATGTTTCCCTGTGAAATTATGATAGAGATAGAATTAAATGCTTTTGAGTTTAATACTTATTCTTTGTTTGAGAATGACCTTCAGAGTCGTCAAGAGTGGTTGTTACACGCGTAAAAGTAATCTGGGAACTCGAGCAAACGTTTCATTTCCTGTACGCTATTTTGGTATTTTCCCCAACAAAGGAATTATCAACCGATTTCATGAATGTAGCTGATTAATGAATCGTATCATCTACATCGCAATACAAGTAACATTATCAATATTTCTGGGTGATGAGCTAAGTTGTTCTTGCTGATGATGCAACGCTTACGCTACACCTGCCGCAAGCCGTGTAAACGCATGTTTCTATTACTACAACTTGCTTAGAATATCAATGACGGAGCTTGTTGCAATTTAATTTGACCAATTTACTGCAATGTTCTGTCCATTTAAAAATAAACTTTGATTGAATCATTTGAGTTAATCTTTTTGTTTGTAGATAAAATGAAACGTCAGTAAACAATTTAAAGCCTTTGATCTTCTAAATGTTAAATTACTTGACCAAACTCTTGCCCTTTCTATAATGCGACTTCAAAGGCTGCTTATGACCTTTAGAGAGTACAATAATAATCAAGAGCGTTATTAAACTATTGTTACCGTAGATATGATTAGCAAGCATTGTGAAAATTTGTTAATTACCTTGATAGTCTATAAATTCCGATACATAGCCAAATTAACATTTATATTTTCCTGTTTCGAGCGCCTTGATGGTGCCATAACGTTCTCAACTTTGGAATAATACTAATCGCCTCGCGATGAGTTTATTTCCTTATAGATATGGCCCTTCGCTTCCACTTGGGTTAGAACTTCCTCCATTAATCAGGTCGTAAAGTGCACTAATGGGGGGCTGTGCCTGCCCCTTTCAAGAGTCTAGCTAGAGGGGAATTGCTGTAAATCACAACGGTGGACACGCGCATTGGTTGATTGTAGTAACATTTTACGATTTGTTGAAACAGTTCATCTAAATATTGATCTATAGTCAACAATACCCGTGGAAAATGCACATCAGCATGGGCTCACTGTTAGACAAATTTTGTTTATTGGATAATGGGGAACAGATAGTAGATGAGGAAACAGTTCTGAGTCCCAGGAACAGGGAAGAAGAATCGCATCTTCCCTCATAACCTTTGAGGGAAGTAGATACAAAATTTCAGCGTCGAAAAGCTTGATGCTTTTAAACAATGGCGTGCATATTTCCAATCTATAACAGCAAAGTGCAATGTTATCGACTGACGCCATTAAATAGTAACTGTTGTTTCCAAGGCTGTTGCCATCAGCTACTGTGTAACATTACAAATACTTTTTTACTACCTTTTTGTACTTGTGTCAAACTTAACATATCTATTTAATCTGCCGCAGAAAAATCTGGACGCCAACATTGCTGTTTTCGTCACATCCGCCACATTCAAATAGAAAAACTAAAAGTAGTCTCGCATAAAAAAGGTTTTATTGATACGTAAAATGGAAGAAATAATATAAACGAGAATGTCGAGACATCTTTGGCGTCGTGAACACAAACCGCGGGAAATTATGCAACGGACTGACAGTGTCATATACAACCGGTCTTATTGAGTAACTCCCTTGACCTTCGAAGCATTGGTAGCTAACGCAAACAATTCTAAATCCTAACCATAAAACTTTACCGGCTATTATCGCTTACAACATGTCATTATCGCTTGGTATTAGTCCAATGCTAATAATTGAGAACAGTGGGCCAAAAAACTGTACCTAGTTAGAGTTAGGTAGGTTGGTAATGCGTTGGCACAAATGTGAGAAGTATTAAAATCTGTCTCCGCATTTGGCGCAAACATTTGTTTAATGCAGTTCTGCTAAATTGTGAAGTTGTGTGGGAGCATCGCGTATGTGCGCGCGTGGCGCTGTCACAATTGGCCGTGTTGGCGCACGGTCAGCGCAAGGCTGCCGCCATAAAGAAAGATTATCACTATTATCCAATTATACATGCTATTGAGTTATTGTAGTACTTCGCGCGAAGATATGCCGCGTGTTTACACTACGTTATGAACCACTCGAATATCAAGTGCTTTGCTTTACCTTAACTCATTTGTTACGCTCACATTATTTAGGTCAACTATTCAGAACACTTCTTTTATTTTCATAGTTACCGTGAGCAATGTCAAACTTCGCTTGAACTAGTATTTCACAGAGTATTTTCGTTTCTGTTATTTTGATCACATTTTATTTTATGTTTTAAGGGAGCTGGTTATGTTAATATTTCCTGCTATATGAAAAAAGCGGTAGGCTCTATTATTTCTAAGTCAGATAATAGATGGCAGCACATAGCACGCGGATAGTTATAAAATCCACAATTTCGTATATAATAAACCTGTTTAAAAGAACACAGCTATTCAGTCTATTTGCAATCGACTGGAAAGCAGAATACTGTGGAACTCAATGAATGAGATACAATCCCATATTCATTGTATGCTTACAAAAAGAGATCAAGGCAACGAATCCGAATTCATTGCTGATGTGAATATCGAATGCAAATATTGTCTTTTAATTTACATGGCTTTGGTATATTATATGGTTGAAAAAAAAAGTCATTAATATGTGACGGAGTGGTTCGCGTCACGGACTGAAGTTTCATCACGCCTCCGTGTTATGCGCGCCCGGTAGGTAAAACTGAAAGTGATCTCCGCAGCAGCACAATACCACCCATACACTCGTGAACAAAAAGTATTCTAGACTTCGATGTCACGGTGTCAAGACGAATGTTTTGTTATTTTTGGGTCAAGGTCTAAGAAGTAAGCCAGCAGCCAACTTGCAGTTCTATATTCTAATATTTCTTCGACGTGTGAATGACAAGTCCGTTGACGAATGATGACTGGATCCACAGTCGCCCAAGCTTTAAACATTTTACGTTTTTTTTTCACAGCTCATTTGAATGTGGTCGGTCAAGGTGATTCGGTAAATACCAATTTAAATATTTTTATTAGAAAAAAAACATGTTGGTTAGAATGTTGTAATGTTTGTGACATTTGTCTGATAATTTAAATAATAAAGAAATTGGCGCTGGAAGTCTGGCTTACAGAAGGCGTGAATAAAACTGTGATCAAGGAAGTCCAGAGACAATTATACAATGATTAAAATATTGTTTCTATGACATTGTGAACCTCATCATCGTAATCTGTCACCACCGGACGACCGCCATTACAATAAATATTATTTACGACAGTTATGGATAGTTTATGTATAGTAGGTATAGTGCATTAATTTATCGTAAAACGGTCTTTCGTAACATTGGCGTGAGCGACGGCGATCAAATAAAAAGAAATGTTTTTACAACGCTTGTCATATATTTTTACTAGTTATTTATTTAAACCAGTTTGTATTATTAGTTTTAAATATTACTTTTACTAGGAAAAAATATAAGAAGAAAAAGTATACAGTTTATATCCGGCTGTTATTCCGCCCCAGTTTGTGAAAAACTTAGAGGAAAACTACGTACAACTACGATACAGGTCTTATGCACTACGGTAAACACGACCAAAAAAAATACCCAATTTGAAAGAAAAGAGGAAAATCATTTTCGCGGTTACACAATTTTCCCACTCGGCTGTAAAACAATACTTCACAAATACCATAATTCGCCCCCGCATATACATGCCTGCACGAATTTAAATACACAACAATACGAATTATTTATAGAATGGTTACCTACGTATAAAATATTTTATTTCCAGTTTTCATTTTCATAACTTCCCATGAAACTGAAAACATTTGAATACAATGATAAATAGACATGATACAATCTAAAGAGGATACAGAATTTCTATCGTCGCAGGCTTCTACTGCTTGAGCTCGTGGGTTCGATTCACAGGTTGGAAAGTGTTGCATAGGTTTTTCATCAGGCATTTCTGAGTCAACTCGAAGTCTGGAATAGATCTCGGTTGATGATGCTATGGACTCGCCGTCTATTACATAGAACTTGCGATATGTGGGCGTGCTAGGTATACTCGTAGGTACCTACACATCTATTTAACCTTTATTCGTGACTACTTTTCCGATATATCCTAAAGAATTTTCTATCCCTAATCCTAAGTCGGTGATACGAGTAGATAACATAGTGTGCGTCCTTCACGTAGGATAAGCTTATCTCTATTCCCAATTCTGCCTGTGCTCACAACCCTTTTACCGTTCCCTATCCATTTCCATAAAATTTCAAGACCGAATATAACTTGGCATACTTTTGTGTCTCCCCTAATTACATTTTCGCATAACAGTCTGCGCATATTTTGTTTAAACATATTTCTCTAAATGATTAAGCATAAAATTCTAAAGCATTCATTTATTTACACATAATGATATTAAAACATATTTTGTATAGGCATAATAAAGAAGCATAATATAAACCCCTAAAATGGTAGACATACACATTTTTATTCAATACTAGCTGTACCCAGCATGCGTTGCAATGCACTTTTTACTACCCACCTACCCTATCCGACCTACCTACCCTATCCTACCTACCCTACCCGACGCTACCTACCTACCTACTCTACCCTACCCTACCTACCTACTCTACCCTACCCTACCCTACCCTTACTACCTACCTACCCTACCTACCTACCCTACCCTACCTACCTACCCTACCCTACCTACCTACCCTACCTACCTAACCTACCCTACCTACCTACCCTACCCTACCTACCTACCTACCCTACCCTACCTACCTACCCTACCTACCTACCTACCCTACCTACCTACCCTACCCTACCTACCTACCCTACCCTACCTACCTACCCTACCCTACCTACCTACCCTACCCTACCTACCTACCCTACCCTACCTACCTACCCTATCCTACCTACCCTACCCTACCCTACCGTATCCTATGTCCTTCTCCTGGCTCTAAACTACCTCCCTGCCAATTTTCAGCTAAATCGGTTCAGCCGTTCTTGAGTTATAAGTGAAGTAACTAACACGACTTTCTTTTATATATATATAGATTGCTCTAATGAAATTTGTAGGCACTTTACATTGTAGATGGAACAATTTTTTTTTTTTATAACTCTTTTGTTTTGAACAGTTGGTTGTGAACATATTATGTTGTTTTTTTTTCCCTGTAAGAAGTATGCTAACAAGCATACACCATGTATCCAGCAAGCATGCAGACTGCGACATGCAGCAGGCATGGATTCTGTCACGGCTCCGGCGCTGCGGGGCTCCGGCTGTCCCACGCGCGCTTATTGACGCAGATGTGTTTTACGCTCACCACCTGCTCCTCAGCTCACGGGCTAAGATTACACTTTAGGGGTGGGGCAGACAAGACTATGTGGTGTCGGTTTTGCAAAGATTCGTTTCTGTTACTTACTATTGTAGACCAACATATTGAATTTTTAAGACAATAGTCTAATTTCATTTTATGTAAAATTCAAAATTAATACGTCAAAATTGTATGCAAATAGTCATTATGCCTAGTAACATTAAGCGAATTAAATTTATGCCAAAACAAATTAGCCTTCAAGATGCCAAAGTATATTAGGGAGAAGAACATTATGAAATGAAGGGATCCCCCCTTTTACCGTCCATTTAAGGCCAGCATTGTCCAGCACCGGCCAAAGTAGGTCCGAGGATAATCCCATATTGTCATGCATGATAACGTCCCTCCCAACCAGCCATGACAAAAGATATCAGATCCAATGTCGCTTTTATGTAACACTGATGGCTTAGTAGCCTACATAATACAAAGCAACCTGGTTTAAAAAAAATACTTGTATCCGTAAACCGTCTAGTTAAGTAAGATATCGAACAATGGAACCAACATATCGTCGAGTTCACGATGCAACATTAATTTGTAATTAACCTTTATTGTTGGAACGAGTTCTAATGCCATTACAGCGATGACTGATGGAAAAACCTGTAGTTGTAGTTATGTCGTTAATGATAATTGTGTGGTGGTCTGAGATGTGCATTCATCATGGTTATATTACAAGTTACAATGCAGTGGAACCAGTTTTTTTTTTCTTATACTTACAACACTTGACAATCTGATTGTTGACGAGTGTTGCTGAGAACGTCATAATCGTAGAACAGTGACGGATCTGACAGGCTACAGTTTATAGGGCAGCTATTTTAATTTTAAACTTGATTAATACTTATTCTATAATATTGAAAATTGACTGACATAAGTACATCTGATTAATAAGGTTTATTCTAAGATGGAATTAAGTAACAACTAATAATTATACGGTTTCCTAGAAAATCACATGCTTAATTTTACTTTACGTCCGTTCCGTCACTGTTCTCCAATTATGACTAGAAGAATGTTTTCCCTTTTTTCCTGATTTGGGCCTTCACTCCCCTTTCCTGTTTTCCAATCTTATTTCTTTACTAATATTTTATTACTGGTTTTAAAAAGCATGTCACAACGCGTTGTAGTAAGCTAATACAGTGTCCCAATAATAGACGTTTAAAAACATAGTTAAATGTCAAACTGTTGACTGAAAACCGCAGTCGAATTAAAAGACAAAATCTTACGCCATTTGCAAATGACGAAATGAAACGAAAACTAGCCACTCTCAGCCAAGTCTTGGACATTTTTAAACGTTTTCTATCGCAGTTAGCAGGTATGTATTCACTTTTATTTTAGTAATGGTGACATCAGTCTCATGTACGTCTCGCCTTGACTCTTCATTGGAAGATTGCATTTAGAATGGACCTCGCATATTAGATTTCTGCAATATTACTGAAATAAGTTTTGTAATGTCTAGTCAGCTAGTGTGCCTTCGTTACGCCGTGTGGGTTAGAGCTCATCTTCATTATTCGTGGTGTCGTAAGAGAAGGTTCAAAAGGGATTATAAAAATTGGATCAGCGTTTCAATGGCTGTTTTGTAGTGAAGTTACATGTTTAGGAAATGTTTAGCTTGAGGAAATAGATTTGTTGTAACCGATGACTGACTCCTAGTTCAGTATTCAACCGGGACAGGATACTAGACAAGAATGGTTATGCAGTACTCTAGAAATTTCTTGAAGTTGATTCTTAGTACCTACATAATAAAGGGTGTGAATAGACCCTCAACGAAGCCAAAGGGCACTTGTTCTCCCCGTCATTGCGTTAATTTTTGTTTTGGCCATACCTGGGACTCTTCTAGCTACATATATTTTGAAGACCAAAGTTCCAACCTTATCACAAGATTTTATTAAAAAGGAGGTTTTATAATTTTCCTTTAAATATCTTTCCGAGCACCGTACTATTCAATTCATCAGCACAATGTTTTGAATGCGTTACATTGAGTTATACCGTAAAACGTGCTTTTACACCCAAAAAAGAAGTCGTTTACCGGGAAAAATTTTGCGTAGTTTGATTTACAGAATGCTTGGTTGAGGGCTTCGTGAAGGGTTCATTACACCTTGTACGTATGCTGTGAAAAGGTTTAATTATCTATTAATGAACCGCATCACTCGTAACAATATTTCTGGAAATTAAGTAACATATGAGTAATCTTAAAGGTGAATTCCCAGAAATAATGCAGGGTCTGACAGGCCCAATGTACATATTTGCAACCTTTTTCCTCAAACACTTACGATTTGCAAACAAGATAAACCACAGGTACACTATGAGCATAGCTTTGTAAATATTTATATGTTGTTTGAATTTTATCCTCTTAGAGAGTTGAAACCATATTCTATCAAGCAAATTCCGGGATAGAACGATGTCATCCAGATAAGTCTACTTCAAAACAAAGGCTGTCAGAAATATTGTAATTTGGTAGAACCTCAAGTGCCATAAAACTTCAGAAAACCAGACAGTAATAAACGTTCCATATTCCAGGGTAACATTCGACACATTATTTTCTTCGTCTAAAAACCGCAGCGCTTGACAAAGACGTCTGAAATCCCGTAACCCTCACGGGAGCCCGTAATGACTTAAGTCCGCAGCCATCTACTTAATGGTTCACTTACTTTGAAACACAGTTACGTTGGAGGAAACACTTGTACGAATCGGAGTAATAATGCGATGATCTCTGGAGATAAGTCGGGAACTTATCCGCATTGGATCGATCTTATCAAAGCCGAATTTTGACGATGACTTACGAACTCCAGATCTTATTTTTTAATGAGTCACCGACGCGATGCGACAACGTGTCAAGTCTAAGTTAATTCTATAATCTCGTAAAGTAACAATTTCGAAAAAGATTCTTGGAAAGATGAAATAAACTGATATGACCAAGTACAAAAATTAAATTAAAAATTTAAAAAACCCCCGACGGACAAAACCTCTTAAAAACCAAAAATAAAATTAATCCAAGCGTCGTAGCGTCGGGGGTCCGCTTTGTTTGTATATATATTTTTATGTACTAAGCGGTCTACTTAGCGGTCCCCCGACGCTACGACGCTTGGATTAATTTTATTTTTGGTTTTTAAGAGGTTTTGTCCGTCGGGGTTTTTTTAAATTTTTAATTTAATTTTTATTTCATGCTTTTTAAAATTTAATTATTTTTTCTTAGCCTTAACTGTCCCACTCCTGGGCATAGGTCTACTCCCATTCCTTCCACTTTTCTTGGTGTTGCGCCTCTTCTCGCTTACAAGGAAAGATATGAATTAAAAAAAAAACTTGAGCTTATAGGGGGGAGGGAGGGGGTGTGCAGCCTACCCCCCTGGCGATGCCTATGGTGAGAAAGTGACAAGAATTCAAATTTCCAATCAACTAGACCCGTAGAAGTTGTTTAAATCCCTTCATCAACTAGAAAAGAGGTGATGAACTTCAAACGGCTGAGCAGATTTTCTCGAAACATAGCTAAGAACACTCTCGATTAAAATACCTTTCAAATGACACCAATTTTATCAAAATCGCTTCATTCGTTTGGGAGCTACGATGCCACAGACAGACACACAGATACACACTTCAAACTTATAACACCCCTCTTTTTTGGTCGGGGTCACCAACTTGCAGAGGTCTATGATCCAGAAAATTCGATCATTTTAATTGGAATCAGGGCAGTGTCTCTTACACGAATACTGAATTCTAAAAGCTTTTGACGCGTTGGTTCGAGGCCAATAAATGTACAAAATAGGTTTATAAATGTTTTTCCGTTTATAATGTTTAATTGATGTCGGTTAAAGCATCTATAATAATTCTCACGAAGTAGTCTATTTTAATGATGACGCAACGACATGTGTCATTTACTGGTATCAAATGTTCCGTAAACATTACTTTGATTGCTTTAGCTTCACTTACATAATGCGTTAAATGAAGTATGGGTAAAGTACACATTCCGTATTCTTTTGTATGCCTAATTAAGTTAATGTTACATCAAAATTCAAAGTGGATTTTCAAGTTACAAGAGCAAAAACGGAAATGTTATAATGTTTTACTTCTTCGTCTGTTAGTATTAAATGTACATTAGCCGTATTCTTTTTATTCAAACTCAAGAAAAACATGTCGAAGTATTTTAGAGAAAGAATTTAAACTGACGAAATTTGACGTAGACGTACTTTACTGAAAAAAACAAAGGCGGAAAGTAAAGAAAAGAGAATGAACAATAATTGAAAAGAAAACAAAATAAAGTACAAAAAGATAAGGTAATAAAGCAGTTATCTTCAATAGTGAAGTTAGTAGGAAAAATATAACATTGTTCAAGAACCGCGGACTGCTCGTGACTACCATGACGCAACCGCAACCCAATCGATATGCGAATACGGTTCGATTAAATTACACAAAAATCTACCACTTATACAATCTGTGCGGTTCTTGTATTATACTAGTTGAAAACACAAACGATTATCATCTTTATGGAGTAGACGATAAGGCAGAGGAATGTGAAGTGCTGATGAGTGTGCTTACTCACTGGGGTCTTAATAAAGAATATTTTAAATGCTAAAACTTGTTCTAACATTTACATTTATGATCGATGGAGGATTTAAGGCTTTTATATAAAGGTTAACAATTGTGAACAGTGTCTGGTAAATAGTGAAGAAATAGCTATAAGTAAGAATATATGTGCGAAATTATGTGCTAAGGATGTATTTGAGGCAATTTGAGTCAAAGACGTAAATTAAACATAAAAACGGATGTAAAAAAGGAGTGTAGTGATAATGATAGCATCAGGTCAGTCAAAGGCGAAACAGTCAAATAAATAGTCGTACTAACAAAAACACTTATGATAAGAATTCCGTGTAAGGAAGACATGCGGTTTTTAATGAAATTGAAAACAGTACTCTAGATATGAGCACGAATAAAAGATAAAGAAACATTTTGCCTACTTATAGAAACAGAATCGTAAGTAAAGGAAATACAGGTTCAAAGAGAACACGTTTTATCTATTACCGCACACAAGCAACGCCTCTTTCAACCAATGTTAATTTCCCTTTCAGCGTTATGCTCTGCGCCTGCGCGGCCATTAGTTACATAGTCACAGTAGCCGGTTATAACGGCGGTTACTGAAACGTCACTCCTAACTAGAAGCAAGGCCAGCTGGGGATTATTTGCGACAAAATGATTAAGTCGAGCAAGAAAACATAGCATTTGCAGAATTGGATTTGCACTTGCAGTGTTTTGAATATAAATAGCTGTTTGTTTAAAGCTATGTTAATTCTCGGGTTACTTGAAGGTCTCTCTTAGCTATAAAGATACAAAATGGAATGGAGCCTTTATGTCTTTCAAACTAGGCTGTGACAGCGAACGGCCAGACATCCCTTTGAAATGGTCGGTTTTGTAGCTGTCTTGTAGGGCTAAAGGCGACGAGAATAATTTATCTTAGTGATTGACACTGAACTGGCTGTCTCTACTTACTGTCCCTCTACCGTAAAAATACTTTATCAAGTTATTTTGTTAAATAAAAACACGGTCCGAGAGTTGGGCGTGAGCGGTGAGAAGGGTAGCAAACGAATGTCAGCAACAACACAACTAGTCGGGATTGTTTCAAACATTTCAGCTTTGACCAGGGCGCAGACGAATTATGTTTTAATCTTCGTTTTTACATACGAATGCTGTATGATGGAAAATATTTCTCTTTGTTTACTCTCTCAAAAATAGTCTCAAAGGTTAACAACATGCCCGCAACTAAAGGACTGGAATTTTATGAAAAACGACACACTAACATTTAATTTAGTGGAGTCATTTTGTGTAAAACCACGATGCTCGACTAGTACGGATTCTACTCTCGACACTTTCAGACTCTGACCGTGACTTCAGATGCTAAACCACGGCCAACTGGTGAAAGTAAACAGTCTATTTACATCTACGTAAGTACATATAAGGTTTTAATTTGATCCAAACAAAATGCCAAATCAACACGACTCATGCACGATTCTATCGAGTTGAAACAAATTCTTGTTTATTCATTCTCCCGAATGTATTTGTTATTCCTATGTCCGCAGAAACTATTGTAGTCGGCTGCATCCTTTTAAGACTTTTATGTCTTTAGTATAGAAAACTTGACTTAAAAATCCTTCGATGTGTCATAAACTCATAAGATAAAGTATTAGTACGATCTTTAACCTAAGTATTGCTAATGAGAAGCATGTTGTTTAGCTCCCAGCCACAAGGTGACGCATTGATGACATCGACGTAGTCAAGGTTAGACCACCTTCATTCTTGAATACCAGAGGTTTATCTCAATATAATATACGGCTACACGATAATATTTGTTCAAATGATTTTCCTGTATGTTGTTTATCGCCTTTTTTGTTGGCCTGTTGTTGCCAATGCTTGGCTACTTTCCGGGTTAAAGCTTAGGTAATCTAGATGTTTGGACACGTGAATATTTTCATAACTACTGCCCTTCCCTATTCTTTCGTCATCTTCTACGATATTCAGTAATATAGCCCTTTTCGAAGCTACCTCTTCAAACTTGTCCATCCCATTCAGTCAGGGACCTCAGGCTGCCGTGCTCGCATCGCCAATCGCTGTGTATTATACATCACTCACATGAGCAGAGTGCCCTAGTGTATAAATAAAGCTGCAAACAAAACGAGTGCTAGTCACGCCAACTCCGCTGATATGCACCAGGTCTAACCACATCCGTGCCTGTCGTGCTCGTTTTTTCCAAGCTCAGCAGATTACACACGATTTTAACGTCGGTCAAGGCCAGGCCGAGTTAAGTATTTATTTTACAGTTAATTAATAACGTGTGTTTAGCAAGAAACAGGTGTGTCAACTTTTGAAGGTCTAAGTTTTTGCTCTGTTCAGAAATAAAGTGCTTGCTGAGATTAGGATCGAAAATACTTGTTATGGTTTTGTGAATGAAATAGTACACATTCTGTACTGGGACGAAACTGTCTCAATGGAAACTTCGAAATCATTTGAGAATGGAATCTTTTTGAGATTCCTACACGTTTATATCTTTTAACATTAACCTTTCATTTCATAATTATCGTTTCTGTAATCATAGGATGAATTAAATGTTTTTTTTTTTTTTTTTTTATATATCTATGCTTCTCGCCTCCAGTGGTTCTCTTTGAGGGAGCACCGCTGCTTCCATGTAGGAAGCCTAACCTTTACCTAGACGGAAACCAAATACGGATCTTGTACAGATAAGAGCGATCATAATTCCTGTATTGTAATCCATTGTCTCCTCTTCTAACTAATCTTCCTTCATGAATTATATGTTTGTTATTCGAAATATGTGCTAAGGGTTAAGAAACTGGCATTAATACCTACATAAACACCTCACAAAGCCCACTCCGGCATTAACCCGAGTCGTGAGTCGTGGGTGTCGTTCCGAGCACAAATCACGTACAACAAGAACACACGGAATGTACATCAGACATACTGTGTAGGATCATAAAAAAATCTGATGCGGGAGTAAAATTCACGACACAGAGCAGACGTACACCATTGCGCCATTTAGGTCGAAATTAATGCGATGTAACGAACAAGAAACGTCTTACTATTTCACCGGATACACTACGAAAGTTCGGACTGCTACATCATATTTTATGGTGAATTAATGAGTGACGGTACGTCCGGCAAAGGTACGGTTGACAGAGCAGTAACCCGCACTCACAAAAAATGCGTACTAAGCAAATACAATAAAAGGAAAAGCCTAATACAGAAGCAGAACAATCCCACAGACTATAAAAGCAAGCTTCTACTCAATAAATCTTCTTAATGTTCCACCAATAAATTATATGACACGATATCGGTGTCCCCACTTCTGCAGCACTAATATTACTAACAAACTGGTGGGTTGTTTAGTCTATATTCTATCGGCGCCTACTCGAGCGAGCACTATTAGCTGGGTGCTAACCAACGTAGAGCATCTTTCGACATTGACATAATTCACAACATCAAAGTATACAAGGGATATCAATTCTTCGACTTTATGTGTACTTGTGGACTTTTGTTCGTTTAGTTAATGGTTTGTGTCAATAAATACAGTCAATATTAGATATTTCATGACCGAAACATCTTAGTTCTATACGTCTTAGCTAACAATGTCAGACTCTTAAATAAAATATGAATCTAGATGCGGACGCATCTTGACGCATTTGAGTCGTAAAATTCTTGATGATGTTATAAAATAGGATCATTATGTTGTACTTGCATTAAATGAGAATAGTGCTGGAAAGTATATTGGTACTAGGCAATGAAACTGCTGCCAGCTGTGGTTACCGGTGAAGAAGAACACTACTATATGCTCTAAATAATTTATATGAATGTTTTTTTTCTCTCTAAACCACTACAATCTACCATTAAAAACGCCGCAGCATCCGTTAATAGGTGTTTACCGTTTATTTCCAGACGACCCAATCAGCAAATGAGTGGAGTTAACAAGTTAACCTAAATTTTTGACAAAACTACATCAACCAATTTGGCACAGGACACACGGTCAGGATAATTAATGCCATTCATTGCGCGTGCGCTGTTCATTGCTATTTTTCCCTCGACTATTTTGTTGATAATGTCGTTTGTATAAATAGGATGCCCTGGTGCCCGCGCGACTTACACAGACATAATTATGGCATGTGTACTAGTATAGTTTGTTTTAAAATGGAAAGAAAGTTGTCAGGATGCCAGAATGTCATCTGCATATACTTATATCTGCTAATATCGTAATCGACTTTTTTTTGGGGGTGTAAAATCATGTATTGTGGTAGATCTCAATGTAACGCACTCAAAACATTGTGCTGATGGACGGATTGAATAGTACGGGGGACGTGGAGGTGTTTAAAGTAAAAATCTTATATTAAAAACTTGTATTAAAAAAAATACTTGTCAATAAGTTGGAACTTTGACCCCTAATATCTCCGTAACTAGAAAGTTCCCAGGTATGGTGTAGAACAAAAAAAATATCGCAATGACAGGGAGAACCAGTGCCTTTCGGCTTCGTTAAGAGGTGTTTTACACCCTTTAAACTCACATGCAATTCAAAGATCAATATTGAGTAATACTAGCAATGATGCAAAATGTTCAAGGACTAAATTGCTGTGAAGAAAGCTAAACAATCACGCCAAAAATAGAAATATAGCTAAACAAAACAATAGGTGCTTTATTGCTAGTGCTTGTGAGCATGAGTCAGATGTATATGCAACCGTTTCTATCCGGGTTCTTGCCACTGTATTATCAAACAAATCAGTTGTGTAAAATTGACTTGTCGCTAAAGCCGAAAGCTCTACAACCTACACCGATGATATAGCTGTTTCATTAATTGAAACAAGTCACTTCCTCCAAAAATAAAACATGTAAAAGAAACGGCGTATAACAATAAATAATTAAATCTGTGACACAATGACTCGGAAATAGCCTTTAGTGACGTAATCTGACGTTGTAATGTACTAGTGCGATATGTATCTGCACGCATGGGCGTTATACTTTATGCAATAAATACTATAATGGTAAGCCGCCCACGTGAAATCAACTTTAATATACTTACGTGGTTATATTATGTTTAACCTTTGGTCCACTGAAGTTCTATGCAAATCTTAGTCATCCTGGTACAGGCTATAATAGGCTCAGTTTTAAGGTTAAAATTGACGGTTTTTATTTTTCATTTTGGCGCGGACTAGTTTTTTTGATTAATTTTGACAGAAATGAAGTAAGTCAGTTACACACTAACTACAGCTTTTACTGGGCAAGCAGAGCGATAGATTTTAAATAAGAATAAAGACTGATGGTAGCGACGGAAAACCATTATTTTTGTAGAAATGCATTCGCAGCTGAATAAATTTCCCAAGGTTTAATTTGTTGCAGCTTGATAAATGGTGCAAGGTTCTCATCGATTATATGGATCCACTACAAACATATTCAGCTAACCTTGGTGCAATATTTTTTCTATGAACTTTCCAATCAGAAGTTAGTTTTTTTTCAGACTTGTTCTTTGTCCATCGAATCCATTTTTATCCTTACAACGATGATCGAATTCACACGAATAATAAGGATAACATAAGCGCGGCGATGCGACATGTCCAATCAGAACCGCTTGACTATGCGCATCGCTGCGAGCTACGAGGTACCCCGCTCGGAAATCGAACCTGACACTGTGACCTACATTCTAATGAAGCGTTCTACTGTGTCGTATTGCGCATTATTATTTCTATGTTACGTTTTGTAGTAAAGCTGTAAATGCTTTGTTGGAAATCGTGGATGTATGTGTATAGATAGCAGAGGATATGTTCTATTGTTCCGAATCTGTATTATTGTTAAGTTTAGTTCCAGGTTTTGTCTGCGCAATGAGGATAGTACGACTATGTACGACTGTTAATCTTTTATTTTTATAAAATCATTATCATCAATTAAAATCCAACATTTTACACCAAAATAATTACACTTTCACCGCTAACATCCCAATCATAACCTTCACAGTCTACAAAATCGTCATTATCTAAGTCAGAATTTACCATAGAATATGCATAAACTCTTTTTCTATTTACACTTAGTAGACACACTTTTAATTCTTACAATTCGTTGTTGTGTAAATCTGATCACACGTCTCAGGCCTTGACACACCTAAACAATTTGAAGCCAAAATCTCGCATGATGTAAGCTGAATGGACCCCAAGATGTTATCAAAGCTTGTTAGCCTGATTGCCGACGTTTGAAAACTGTTGTGGGAATAATTGCGCTTCAACGAACGACTGTTGATCGTAGATAAGGGTGAAGTGATGGCCGTAAATGGAAAATTATGTGAAAGTCGGCAAATTTTGATGTTTGTGAGTAATGGTTTGGCAGCAGTTTTTTATTCACATTTATGGTTTGTCGACGGTACATGTTATTAGTTTTCCATTTTGTTATAACAGAAACATAATCATTTTATATTATTTTCAGTTTTTTCTATGTAACTTCTGAACTGAACATGAGCAAGGTCTTGTCGGCAATTTCCACACAGTTCCATAGAAAGTTGCGATTTTCGCAGCACTTAAGATTAGAATAAAACATTTTTCCACTTACCAGGATAGAAGTCATGGGACTTGGACATCTTGACCCTGGCGCCAGTGTCCTTCTGCAGCTGGGCGATGGTCTCGCCACCCTTGCCGATGATGGCGCCGGCCACCATGGACGGCACCAGCACCTTGAAGTGGTATGTCGGCTCCACGGCTGCAGAGCATAAGTAGCATAGTCAGAAGAGCCCAAAGTTAACATCAGAAAATAAGCACTGTGTTTCATCACGAAAAATAAAATACACAAAGAAAATCTAATTTCGAAAGCTCTAGTATTGGTACAACCCAAAAACGTTTGTTGAGATTGTTTTTGTAGAAGAATTAATTAGAGAAAAATACGAAATGATTTTCATTAAAGTAAACAAGAACTGGGGAGATGAAATGTTTGCGTAGGACGCTATTCTGAGAACTACATAATTTCGAAATCCTACGGTAAGCTTAACTACGGGTTCCAAATTACATATAAACTTGGATACAATTGGGAATTGGTAATAAATCAATACTTGATCAATACTTTGAGCTTTATAGCTTAATCCCCTTTGAAGGTTAGGCGCAACACCAGATTATACTAATTGCTTTCAACAATATTCTGGATATTGCTCCGGGCGTCCGATATAAATTAACCAGGGATTTACATAGGTAATCAAAGAAAATACAACAGTGATTAAATGTGCAAAGGATTGAATAAATTGACTAGCTTCGTTGAAAAGGAATTCAATAAATAGGCCGGAGATGACACAACAAAACACAGTGCTCAGATTCATTCGGCTACATTTAAATGAGGTTTCATGTAATCATGTGGATTTTGCAGCTTGATATCGACCATGAAATCCCAATTTATATGTAAATAAAGAATTTCGGCGTAGAGGGTGGTGATCAAAAGCGGGAGAAGTACGAACTTTGGAGCACCAGACCCGGCAGCTATCGCATGAGTCAGTGTGATTGATGTGCATTATTTAGTATGTATGTATTGTAAACCACACCTGTAGGACTTGTGCTCATGTCAGTCGCGATGACGGTGTATGAAGATTCAATAGCCAACATCAAAAATTAATTATTATTACATTAATTAGCACCAACATTAGCGTGTTTGGTGACGAATTAATTTCGCAAGTTTGTTTTGGCACGATAGGTGAGTTTCAACGTGCCAGTGTTAGATGTGTTTGCTTTAATGCTTTTTATTTTAATTTGAAAGCAAATATTACAGCTGTTTAGTTATTATTAACATGCAATTTATTTTGCTGATTAATGCTAGAGCTAACACTGATGGAGAATACGACGAAGAAGCCTAAATGACTGATGGTAGAAATAATGATCCAAACTTCGAAGACTCATCCAAGTAAGAATGGAATTGCGGTGAAATCGATACCATGAAACACTTTGAAGAAAGATATCAAGTGTAGACCAGAATGTTTACAAGTTTTGATATTTCCCGGAAGGATAAACAACATGAATTTGACAAAAGAACGGACAAAACTTGGCAGAGAGACAAACAAAGTACAGAACAAGTTTCACTTGTTTGTTTCCATGGTTCATATCTAATTACGCACGAAACCGCTGGGCACGTTCCACTTAGAAAGTTACTTCACCAAAATGTAAATCAGTGAAACACTCTAATCTCTAAAGGAAATTGCATTACGATTGGTTTTTTTGAACGCAATAATTGAATCAAAAAGTAATTTTGGAACAAACCTTGAGGGACGCCTCGTGGCTTTTGTTAAGAGTCATTAATCGGGTGTATTACGAAGCACCGTTGTGCATAACAATGTGAAGAAACTAGTGTGCCACCTACATTCAATATGTTTCAATTGAGTGGCATCCCACTGTCTGCCGGCGCGTCTCATTTGACCTCATTTCAAATGGAGCATGGCAGTTCACCTGCCACATCGAGCACCGCAAGATTTGAGCGACAAAACATCTTTTACTACTCCCCTACAATCTATTAGCTTGTCCATCATTATTCAAGTTTTACGCCAGCAAAAAGACCGGCCATTTTTTTCAGACAAAAACTGTTAACCATCAGTATTTGTTTGAAAAAAATGGCCGGTCTATAATTCGAGATACATTTTCACAACTTGGCCGGCTTGGCATGGTAGGTTCCAGTTTCCTGTGTATTAAATATTGTTACATCCGATCTAAATTGCATATCATTCTTGGTCTAACATTGCTTTATAGCCAAAAAAATTGGGTGGCAGACTACATAAAAAGGCTAATCAAAGCACTCCCACCCGCTCCTGAAAGGAGAACTGCTAACAATTTTTATAATACCAACTCCAAAAGAAAAGTGTCTAAGAAAAGCGGACCCCTTAAAAATAACGTTACGGAGCACGGCAAGATTCTCAGATGGAACGATAATACAGTGCCTGCTATCCAATATTCTTCTAAACGACGAAATACTAAGGAAAATACGTCTTGACGACAAGAACAATGAAAATATATTTTCCTAGAGAAACATTTTCTAAAACGATTTAGAACGCTAGCGAGCGGTGCAAATCATATTCTTTTCAAACATCGGGCGCTAAAAAAGGGGTTGTCATTGATTTATAGATGTTCATGACGTAGCCAAACTCTGCGCCGCAGTGATGAATTTATTATATCTGCGGCATTGTTATTTCATGTATCATGGATGATAATTGGCTATTATAACGTAACGGCCACAACCAATGATTTTTAGTGTCAAACATTAATTAACAATAAGAGTACGAAGTTACAGGCTTCATCTAACCAAAAAATCTAATTAATCTGGGGAACTGAACTCCGACTTGACTCTGAAACAAATTACTTTATTTTATTTCTGCACAACAGGAAAAGCTTCATTAATTAACTCGGGAAAAACTGTGATACCAGAGAGCTACAGCCCATTATAATTTCTCATAATTTAAATTAAAACAATAGGTACCTACTTGGAATATTTTTCATCTACGAGCTGCACCCATTCACGTCAAAATAAAGAGACATGGACAATGGCAAAGAATTTTTCCGAGAGAAAGATTTCTATGTACAATCTCGTCATTATCTGGATAACGGGGGAAGGAGGGCAGGCAAGAAAGCCTATTTTTCGTACCCCACATTAACAATGGAGGTCTGAGGCTTATCCACCCGGCTCAGAAGCTGATAATCTAGACCGGCCTGACCACTGACGAATTATT